>CM023458.1:79376294-80031294 GCA_013339765.2 Haemaphysalis longicornis | reverse complement strand
TTTTATTCGAAAGATTTCGTGTTTTATAGCGTCCCGAGATCTTGTCCAGAAACAAACAATGCTTTATTCATTGAGAACTTAATCAACTTAAGCTAAAATTTCGATTCTCCCGCCAAATCGTTTATTTTCATGACGCCTGCAATGAAATTACAAGAACAGGTCTTCAAGCTGCTGCAGAGCCTTGTTTACCCTTAGTCAAACTAGATGGCGCCACAAGCGCGCAGGGAGGTATGGTGGCGCCCGCCTTGGTATGGTTTTGGGGGCGAAGCACCTAGGACTCGCTTTGTCCGTGGCTTTTCCTTGGCGTCCGTGTACACAGTGTTGCGCATGCGCGAGGAGCATCGGATTGGATTTGTTGTTTGGATTGGATTATTGGACTAAATTGAATTGTATCGGATTTGACTGGGTTATATGGACTAAATTGAATTGTATCGGATTGGACTGGATTATATTGGACTAAATTGAATTGTATCAGATTGGACTGGATTGGAATTTATATACTGTACACACGCGTTGTCACTCATTTACATGCGCGAGTAGGCAATGACACGGGTGATTTACGGTAAGAACGATCCCCAAAGCTTCGCCCACTCGTCATGATTCACTTCGTGGAGATGCGTGAATTTTTGTCCGTATTCGACCATTTGTACCTGGATTTTTTTTGATAAGTAGAAATAATCTTTCGTGAAACATGGTGTTCGCTCGACGAATAATGTCACGTAAGACACCGTCGCTTATAGGCCAGTGTCGTCTGAGAGAACCCCAAAGCGCCGCAGTGCTGTGCAAGCATAGTGCGCGCAGTACCAACAGCAGTAGGAACGGTACTTCTATGTTTACGCGTACTATCGTAACTTCCATTTTTTTACCTCACCATTCTTACTGATACTAAAAGAATGTGCCCTAAGTTATGGCGCAAATAGATCGTTCGGCACGCTTATAAGCCCTGCCTAAATTGCGTTGGCTTCTGCAGGCCCTTCAGTCAGTCGCAGGGCTGGCACATATGACATCATAGCTTGTGATGCGCAAAATAAACTAGTGGTTCGCATGGCCATCCCATTGTTTACAAATTATATAGCTCATTTGACCGAACCTTACGTTAAAGGTGGTGTCAGTATGATTCTAAAAAGGCAATCTTTCTAATGAACCAAACTTGTTTTGTCCTACATGGCCCCTTTAAGCAGTTCTGCTGTTAAAAGGTGAGCTGTTGAATTGTGAACTCACTTCCGTAATTGGTAGCGGAGCTTTAGAACAAAAAAACAAATTATTACTACTAGAATGTCCCATTTAGCTTATTTTCCTCAAGAACATGTAACGAAAAAAAAGTACGTAGCAGGGTGTATAGATTTGCTGGAGGTACAAAAAAAAAGAACTGACAACACTTCCGTAACAACGATAACCGGAAAGTAACCTCTGCCTATTTCAGTTATTTATTCGCCAATGTATATATACTGTGCTACATGTGTAGGCTCAACGCAAGCAGCTTTTCTGCTATTATTTACTCTGCTGGTTTTAATACCTCGACCCCTCCTTAGTCACGCGACTTTTTCTACGCGACATTGCGGTGCCTTTCAAGCCACGCAAAAACTCTCACACAAAACTATGACGCAAACAACGCAAAAACACTGACGCGACGCATATTTTATGCTTTTTTCATCGTTGCAGCAATACGTAAATCAAAATTTTATGTCAAATGAATACCATCTTGGTGAGCCTTGCTCGGAAATAAATCGATATTCTAATGCTACGTCGGACTACTCCAGGAAGATAAAAATAGAGGTAGCCTTTCCTTTGTTATTCGAGTGATACGTATCATGAATCCCACCCTCCCGAAGTCGAGTATAATACAAGACGAGCGATATAGGTCTAATCACAAGGTAATACCACCGCCACAATCATTACCGATAGGTCAAAGAGAGGTTTTCAATGAAGTTTCTGAACGACGGCGACTGGTTCCCTCTTCCATGATGGATCGTGATACGTGACCATCGGTCATGTCAACTTCGTCCGCAAGCAAATTTCACAACTCCAATGTACCTCGGACAAGTAAGCTTTACCCCAACCGGAACCGCCGACCCACAGGGCTGTAGGAAACGATATACACTGGTTCACTGCCGCTCTCCCTCCGACTTACGGAACACTCCCATTAGAAGTTATCTAAAACGCCTACCAGAAGCTATACTAGGAATACAGCATGAATTTGTGCTGTTTCTACTTCTGCTTGAATTTTTTGTTGCGTCATTCCTATTGCATTCAGTTTTCATTTGGGAGCTTGGCGGAAATTTTTGAAGGTAAAGTTTATGTCAAAAGATACTACGCTGCTGTAAGAGTATTTGTGCGAAAAAAAAATTAAAAGCAAAAAAACTTAAAGTTGAAGTGTGACTGAATTATTTTATGGCAGTAAGAAAGATGGTTGCTTTGGCCAGCTCTCTGGCATAAAAAGTTCTAGTCTCATTTGATGGGTAAGCTTGTGCTTTAAATTATTTGTTGCCTACTATCTTTTGTCACAGCCCAGAACTTTCCCCAAACACTCTACCTCCTTAAATGTAACTTCGTCAGGCAGTAAAACACTTCACCGACGCCGAGACCGGAGCGGTTGAGGAGACTACAACGTTTTTTACTGGAAGCGGAGTGTTCCGTAAGTCGGATGGAGAGCGGCAGTGAACCAGTGTATATCGTTTCCTACAACCCTGTGGGTCAGCGGTTCCGGTTGGGTAAAGCTTACTTCTCCGAGGTACGTTACAGTTGTGAAATTTGCTTGCGGACGAAGTTGACATGACGGATGGTCCCGCATAACGATCCGTCATGGAAGAGTGAACCAGTCGCCGTCGTTTAGCAGCTTCAATAAAAACCTCCCTGTGACCCATCGCTGATGACTGTTGCGGTGGAATTCCCTTATGATTAGACCCATATCGCTCATCTTGTATTATACTCGACTTAGGGAGGGTGGGATTCATGATACGTGTGACTTAATGACAAAGAAAATACTGCCGATATTTATATCTTCAGGGTGTAATCGACGTAGATTAGAATATCGATTTATTCCGAGCAAGGTTCATCAAGATGGTACTCATTTGACCTGAAATTTTGGTTTACTTATTTCTCCCCTCCTGAAAGGTTTCGTATATACGGAAATATGGGAATACGGAGTACTTTCCTAGAATTGCACAACGCTGCGACAAAACAGGGAATATTTTTTGGAAACATGAAAATAAAATGCTGCATACTTATCAAAAAATTATTCCGCCAAAGAGGAAAAAAAGCATAAAATATGCGTCGCGTCAGTGTTTTTGAGCTGTTCGTGTCAGAGTTTTGTGTGAGAGTTTTTGCGTGGCTTGAATGGCACCGCAATGTGGCGTAGAAAAAGACGCGTGCTTAAGGAGGGGTCGAGGTATTAAAAGCAGGCAGAGTAATTATAGCGAAAAGCTTCTTGCCATTGAGCCTACACATGTAGCACAGTATGTAGGTACAGATTGGCAAACAAATTACTCAAACAGGCATAGGTATACAAGCAGAAGTAGAAACAGCACAAATGCATGCGGTGTTCCTGCTATAGCTTGTGGTAGGCGTTTTAATAACTTCTCCGCCTCCTCCTTTAATCAGAATAAGTATCGTCTAAGTGAACACGTGCCAAGCGCCCGAATTATTTCCGTGTTAAAATAACCGTACAGCCATGTCAATAAACGTTTTCACTCCTTCCTGCGTGTCTGCGAGCACTTCAAAAGATGTGGCTATTGCCAGCACAGAGCAGCAGTGCTCGATTTCCTCGGCGTAGCAGATACCAGTTCCGGTATGCGGTTTTTGCCGTTGCGATTTTCTTAAAAGATGATATCCGGTAGGTTTACTGCTGCAACTCCAAGGAAGCCGCCCAGTAGCCGCAATATCGGTTCATTGGAGTCCCTCGCGCACGCCAACAGCGCCCAGAACAAGAAAGCTAACAAAACCTCTTGAGCGAGTTTCGGACTTATCTCGTGCAATATTTGGCTCGGGAATTTTATGGCCACGTAATCTAAGGACTAGGCGCGCTTATTTCCGGCGGTTAAAAGCCTTCCACGTTGCAAAAATGTTGGGGAAAAACGTTTAATAAAACTCCAAGTTGCCTTTAAAGGGTGCTCCACCGCAGGCACACCCTTTATGAGGTGAAGTCTCAAAACAGAAACTGCCTTGGCCGGTGAAAACTTGGACTTGCTTAAGACAAGTATTCGGCAGCCCCCTAACGGAAGGGTAATAAGCAGACCAAACTTTCCCATCTCGCAGAAAAAAAATACTTTTAGCACGAAGGTGTTTTATTCCGGGATTCACGAAGATTTAACTTACGTCATATTCCGTCACGGAAGGTGACGCCAGTACAACGAACAAGCGGCTGTAAAGGGTGCACCCCTGCACACAGGGTCTTCTTGCAGGGAAGCAACCTTTAGTATTAAAGAGTAACTTAATACTTAGGGTTGTTCGTTTTCGGGTTTTATATTTTAATACGAAAGTGTTTGCTGCCGCGATACCCCAAGATTTCACTGACGTCATTACTGTCACGTAAATGACGGCAGTAAACCTTTGCCTAAGCGACCTTCCAGCAGGACGCCACTCGCCAAACACAACCCCAAAAAGACCGCTGCCTACACCAAAATCATGGTCAGCTGCAGGATTTGACTGCACATATTCTTTTCCCGCTTTACTGAGTCCTATGACAGAGGAATCAACCACACTTTTTTTTGCTTTTCGGTCATTGTACGAGCTTATGTGTTTCCAAAGAAACGGGGTGAACTATAGGCATTGAGGCAGCTATTCAAGACTTCCCGTTGACATTCCGTTCACAGACTGCAGACATTGGACGTCCTGCCTTTTTGCAGTTGTAATCGATGAAGACTTAATAATAGTGGCGTCTGCTACCACACGACACACGAATTACAGCCATTTTGATGATTGTTTTATTTTTTTACGCCACTTTTGCTTTATTTCTGGTGTGCTTTTTTGCTCGGTTAGCTGCAAGAGCTCCCGATGCCCGCGCCGTCGCATTATTATCAAGTCGCACTTTGAGGTAGATCAATACAGTTTACTGGAGAAGGCGGGTGTTTCAAAATTCGAATCGTGACGGTATACAGTAGTTGCGGTGACGATTTCGCCTCATTGTTTTGCCGCCACTTTTTAAAACGTTCTGCAAAAGTCAACAATAATTTTTTCAAATGTTACGTGTTCCAGCATCATGACGGGCATACGAAAGCTTCGAATTGTAAGCATCGTGCCTGCACTTTCCGGGAATGACTGATTACTGGTTAAAACCCTATTATGCGATCATTCCCACTTCGTAAACGGCCACGTCAAGAAAAAGACACTGAATTTTTTTCCCCGTAAAGGTAACAGTCCAACGACTACTGCAATTACGACTGCTTTTTGTTTGACTGCAATTTGAAGTGTTAATATTATACGTACTAGAGATCGTGTTGAGTCAATCAACTCGTTTTGAGAACTGACACGAATGTAAGCAACTTGTGCAACATTCGCCATTTTCAAATCGCTTCTCCAAGAAATACAACACTTGGTTAAAAAAAGAAATGGCAAACTCAAATAAATCCAAGTCTAAATCTACGATTGAAAGGGAGATAAGAGGTTGACTTGTTGTCCTTCACGACAACAGTCACTAAAACGGAGAATATGTCCTGTGCGTCGATGGGGGCACGATGGGCCTACTTTACAAAAGAAAAGGTGAAGTTCACGACTGTAAAAACTGGAAAAGGAAAAAAGTTCACGTCCCCATACCCATGTGGATGTTAAAAAGGTGTCCTATAAAGTAAAGTTTCGCATCCACCTCAATGCAGCCGTACGGCTACAAACTGCTAGCCTCCTGGTTAACTCAGTTGGTAGAGCTCCGGTTAAGCGGTGGTCGCGGGTTCGAATCCTGGACCAGGACGAATTTTTCTTCAGCTGCGAAGTTCTGAGAAAGCTGTACATCTTTTCCTTTGTAGGCGTACGGCTAAATTAAGGTGGAGGTCAAAGTTTCCTTCGCAGACACGTACTCCACCTTGACGATTTCTCCTAAATCTGGTCGATTAAAGGTGTGATATATATGAATTAGGCGCCGAAATGCAACACTGTGTATTTACACCGTACAGGTCCACTGGGGATGCAGCGTTAACCTGCAACCTAAAAAACCCAAGGGCTCAATGAAATAATGTAGAATCCCGCAAGGTCTGCAACAAATAAATAAACTGAATAACGGTGTGAGTCGTGGATGGTTTTACACTTATTTGCAAGGTAAACTGGAACCAAGACTGCAGAATGTGCAGTACTTAAGCCCAACAGCAGCTCTCGCTGCCGATTCAAGCTTATCGATGGAAACTGAAGGGCATGTGCAGCGGATAGGAATTAAAATGTCGACGCTGTAGGCGCGAACACGCAGCCCAGTCGGAAATGACGACAAGAAAAACTTCTGTAGTACTGTGCCGTACTTTCGCGTGCCGTACAGTCGTCTTGTCGTATTCTTGTCGGATATTGATTCTGATGTTCTGTCGCATGCCGTATTCCTGTCCTCATTTTGATGTTCCGTCGTGCCGATGTCCTGTCTTGTCGTGAATTTGGCGTTTCATCAGTAGTTGCGCATGGTTTGAACGTTATTGTGCATTGTGAAGATTAGAGTAAATGGCAGTTCTGTTGCGACTGGAAGAATGCTTGTCGTTGGGAAAATTGACTTTGTTGATACCTCAGAAATGTGTGTCGCAACAACAGATGGCTTTGTCGTAACAACGGACATCTGTTGTCGCAATAAAGTTTTCTGTCGTAAGACAGGGATTCTTGTCAGGTTTCTGCGGTATTCCTGTTGTGATTTTAGACTGGGAGGGAACATGGATGCACTAGCATCCACTGCCTGCTAGTATCATTTTCTCATGTCAGGCGGCCTTCTATTCCCCTATCTCTAATCCCCTCTCCACACCCCTCCCCCCAAAACGAACGATCGATTGGAAGCTTGCACTCCGTTCAACCGTAAAAGACGCTATCTTGACCTTGACTGAGCTTGAAGGTCAGAGTGAGGCTAAAATCAGCGAGCCATTTTCTGGGTTTGACCCGAAGTAATGAGCTTCGCTTAAAAGGGTAAATTCACGTTGCTTTTACCGTCAACTGCCACGCGCTCAACCCTCGTCACCGGACAGAAACGTCGCATCCGGCCCACTGCTTCATTACACCCTTTCGGTGCCTCTTCAAGCGTTTTAAGCGGAAAACGGTCTCTATCTCCTAATGACAACAAACCGCATTAGCCAAGCAAGCGCCCGGCGGTCGTTTAAACCTCGCGCTGCAGAACTCGATCGGCGAGCGCAGACGTGTAACGACCGCTTTCGCCAACGTTCAAAGACCCGACACATGATGATCCAGCGAGAACTCGTGCGCGTCGCACCGAGAGAAGATAAGAGCTGTACGGCTCATTTCAGCTCGGCTCAGACGAAAATCGAAGGCCTATGCGCATCCGAAGTAATAGGGCGAAGAAAATTCTCTTTCTGTGTAGTACGGTAACTTGCACCACATTCGCTATTTCCAGAGGTTATCCTACACTCCGGTGTAATCCGGCAGTCGAAGTCATTGCAGTCAGCGCTTTTTTTTTCTCTTAAAGGGGCTGTGAATAAAAATGAAACCTTGTTCAATTTAAAAGAATTAGCTTTTCGTAACTCCTTCCGCTCTATTACACCCACTGAAGACGTCTTTTAGCCGGGACCCGCTAGGGTGGCTGAGTGGCGAAGGCGTTTTGCTGCTGAGCAGAAGGACTCGGGTTAGATCCCGGACGCGGAGGCACTTTTCCCGATAGAGGCGGAAAAGCGAAAACGCCAGCGTGTTCAAGATTTAGGCGCTTTTTAAGTATACCCAGGTGGGAAACATTAATCCGGAAGCCTCTGCCACGGCGCGCCTCATTAACCGGGTGTAGCTTCGGCGCGTTAAATCAATCAATCAATCAATCAATCAATCAATCAATCAATCAATCAATCAATCAATCATCATCAATCAATCAATCATCAATCAATCAAGTCAGTCAGTCAGTCAGTCAGTCAGTCAGTCAGTCACGTCAGTCAGTCAGTCAATCATCATCAATCAATCAATCAATCAATCAATCAATCAATCAATCATCAATCAATCAATCAATCAATCTTTCAACTGAAAAACGCCAGAAATATTTTTTAAAAACTCGTAAACTTCGCGCTACACAACGTCAGAAGTGACGCAATAGGAGCCGCAATGGAGCACTACAAGGAACACTAAAAAATTAGCAGTGGCTTAGCCCGGCTATGCCAGGATATACGTAGCGTGAGCTAAGGTTCAGCTGGTTATTCTTAGGTTTCCTGGTTGTCTAGGATTAGCGGATTACCATGCTTACTGCTGCTTAAACGATTTCCAATCCAATCCAATCCAGTCCAGTACAGTCACTGCTCCTCGCGCATGCGCAGCACGGCTCTTCAGGAGCCACGCGAAACGGCTATCAAGCGGCTCCGGCGCAGCGTCAGACTTGGCTACTGCGCAACGGAGGCAGCACAGCTGGGCACGGCCGGCGCCAGTGCCTCTGCCGCGGCTATGACGTCACTCCTCTGGAATGCGCATACCGGCGAATGTGCAGACCCAATTCTCTACACACCCGACTCCAATTGGATTGGATTTCCAATCCAATCCAATACATTCAATTTATTCCAATCCAAATCTAATTCAATCCAATTCAATCAATTCAATTCAATCCAAATCCAATTCTTCCAATTCTTTTTTCATGTTCACCCCCTCCCAAAAATAAAAAGAATAACCTGGGGAACAACACACGCTCCAGCAACGCTATGGCAGGTTTGCAGCCAATCAAAAATAAATGAACAGGGTTATAACCCAAACATACTTTTTGTAGTAAAAGCCTATTTGTAGAATGCAAAACTAAATACACTCACATATTGGTACAGTATGTGGGTGTACAACACAATTCAATTTAATCCAATCCAAATCTAATTCAATCCAATTCAATCCAATCCAAATCCAATCTAATCTAATCCAATCAAATCCAATGCTCCTCGAGCTTGCGCAGCACGGCCCTTCAAGGTCCACGCGAAACTGCTCAACCTCGGCCAGTGTAACTTACGCTACAAAACACAGTTGCCAGCGTGTAACCGCAGGTTCGTAATAGAGTGATACGATGAAACGAAGCTAGAGGCCCCACTATAATGACCTAGCCAATTTTCTACGCGGCAGCTTTCGTCGGCGGCCGTCAATCGCACAAACAAGAATCTGTGACGTCACAAAGACCTCGCCGGAAAGTAACTGGGACTAGCCACCGCTTCATCTGTTTTCCTTAAAGGAGTACCGAAACAAAATTTTTGTGTTACGTTTTTTTCTCGGCTATAGGTGCCTACGAGCTTACTAATCATAGAATGGCACATTAGATTGTCGAACGCAGCATAAATAATAACTTACAGTTCCGCTTATTCGTGTCAGTTTCGGTCTCCGCGAAGCGAACACCGAGGCAGCCGCCGTGACAGGAAGGCGCTTTTGACGTCACTGTTCTTGTCGCACAACAACCGATGACGGTCTGGGCGCGCGCCAGACCGGCCCGACCGGCCGTAGTCGCACTTGAAGTCAGTCCCAAAAACTGTGACGTGATGCAGAACGCGGAAAAGCGCGCGCCAACAGCACCGCGGCCGCCTCGATACGTCACGGGGGCCCTGACGTCGGCCGTTTGGGTCGAAGCGCAGATGACGTCATGAGCTTGCTCCATGGCACGGCTGAGCTTTCTCGTGCGCGCAAGGATTAAAATTGATTTAACATTAGGTCTACTGAACGGTTACAATTTAAACGTCCGAAGGCGTATCTCCATATACAAAGGAAGCTTTGTACATAGTTATCTGAGTTTTGAAATTTCGGTGTCCGTACTCCTCTTATTATCTAGGATATTCTTTTGGAGCTTGCGATAAAATTTGTGTCATTGTTATCTGGACAACGCAGTCGCTTTAACGAACCAAATCCTATTTTTCTGCACAGCCCCTTTAAGCTTGGATGCTTCGGTGTAAGCTAAATTTCAATACCGACCCAACCCGGACCTACCGTAATGACTTACACGTGCCTAGACGGTGACGTTAGGCAGTTCCGTATCATTCTTCGGGCGCAAAATGTGGCCTTCAGCCGGCGCCGGTGGCCTTGTTTTTCCATACAGCATTGTTACTGCGCCTGTGATCGATGTTCGCCGCCCCTTTACGAATTTTTTTCCAGCTCAACCCGATCGTTTGGGGCCTTCGCTGTTCCGATACCGTTTGTCAACACAAGAACTTCAGATCCCATCTAGGTGTTGCTTGCCGTTCATTTCTTTTCAACGCCTGAGCTGGAAAAAAAGGCCCCTCTGAACGAATAATAGCGTGTTGCCCGAACAAACGTCCCGGAAACGTACCCGAGCAAAGAGACCGTTTTACGTCTTGAAAGAGAAATGCGCCCGTGCCGTTCAAACATGTCTTCCACGATGTTTCAAAGGGCGCTGGACAATCGGCGTGAATTTGTTCGAGACGACGTCATGCCGTTGAGCATTACAACCGTGTACGGAAATTCGCTTCCAGGCGAGCGAAAATTTCTACTCCGAAGTGATAGTAACAGTTAGATGAAAGCAAGGCAGGTTGGATAGCGACGTTTCCCCGTATACCGCATTCCGTTTTGTGAAACTAGAAAACGACACAGCGTGTAAGAAAGACTGCTATCGGCGTTAAGAGTTTGCTGTTTCCACCACCAGGTGCGAGGTGGCCAGAAGAGGCCTGAGTTCAACAACTGGCAACCCTATGCCAATTTGTAAACTACAATGACGTTCGAAAATAAATGCAGGATTGCTCGACTTGGTTTTAGAAAGCTAGAGCATACGACGTGCACCGACTGACACAGGATACGAGCCAAAGAACAACGATCCGAATGTCCGCTGAGAGCAGAAGGCTACGCGCAGTGTGTCAGCTCAAAGAAAATCACCGTTTGAAGGTTCTGAACAAATTTCTAGGCAACGCTCCTGTAGATACAAACACTGACACCCCCATTGGCGCTTGACCTTAACCCAATATATTTTGCATTCGGTAGGTTGGTCCATAAATACTACCATCATGAATTGACGTTATTCGATAGCTGAAAGGAGACGGAGCCTCACAAGGATGGTAAACTAATTGAAAACCGGCGACAGCAATAGGTTGTCGTTTTTCCGTTGTACAACCTCCAAGAACTGTCGGAAATGGTCTCGAGATTGGCTGAAAGGTGCGCTCCAAGTGTCCGCGTGCATAAGCCGCACGTACTTCGTTTGTCACTTTCCGAAACAGGCCTCAAGGACTCACCAGACATCGAGGTGAAGCCTGTCCGAGTAGATGTCGTCAATGTCCCTGCAAGCAGAGGAAAAAAAGAAAGGAAATGATTACAACCACTTTAGCGCCATTTATAAAATGAGCGTCAAATTTCTGACGTTCCTGAAAGTAAGAAGGGAGGGCAGTGGATAGAAAGAGTGGAATCTTACGCGTCCAAAACTGCCCACTGTTTCACTAGAGAGTTTATTGCCGCTTACTTCAGATGGTCTGAACATCTCGATATTACGCAATTTTAAATTTTACAGATATGTTTTCTCTGTCTTTTGACTAAGCAGAATTGGGCTTTCAACTGCGACGATAACAACGAATAATAAGGCCGCGCGAAATTGTATTGCATTGGTTTTTTATTGAGTGGCAAATAACGTTTTTTCCTCACTAACTAAAATCTCTGAAACGTCCTAGCAAGTAATGGTTTTAGAACACCCCCGAAAGAGGGCCCTAATTAGGCCACTGGCAAAGCCTGTTCCTTAATATATATACTTCCTCTTCAGTAACTTCGCAGTCGGCCGCGCAGGCCAAATTAAACACTAAATTTCATTATTCGACTCGCGCATTCAGCTAAAAATACGCGACCAAATACCCCATACTTCCACTTCGCCGCCCCCCCCCCCCTCCCCCCGCCCCGGCTACAAGTCCTCGCATATTTCCGCCGTACATCGAATCCACGCACCACAGATGTAGCGCGCGCTCAAAATAGACAGGGACGTAACGCGATTACGACCGGCTCGACGCGATTTCAGACGAAACGGCGGTGCCGCCGTAAAGGCAGGAAATAAGCCCCGCACGACGTAACTCGAAACACGACGACCAGGACGAAGAGGAACAGAGGATAGGAGAAGATGGCAGGTGCGTTTCCCACGAGCCGCGAAGCGCAGTAATGCTCCGCAAAACGGTAATGCTTTCCGTCGCGCGTCGCAAAACGCAGCGGCGATGTTTCTCACAAAGCACACGGAGCGCAAGCCCGGATACTCTGTTGCGAGATTACACGGCGGCTCAGTGGGAACCTGGTGTGCCTTTATATATATATATATATATATATATATATATATATATATATATATATATATATATATATATATATATATATATATATATATATATATTATATATATATTATATATATACAAGTAATGAAGAGAAGTAGCGAGAGACCCGAACAAATGAAAGGCGTCGATACGAAGTTGCGAAAAATAAGGCACACGGCACAGTGAAGGCTTTTAGAGGCCGCTGTCGCTCCGCCGTGTTTATAACAACAGCAAAAACGGAAATAAGGGAGGGAGCGGGAAAACCTGTTTTTCACTTACTACGCTTTCGAGCCCACGATGCGCCATCGTTAGAGGAAGAGACGCAAAGGAGAACGAAGAAAAGTGGTTTAGTGTCGGTGGTGAAACTTCAGATCAATGCCGTCGTAGACAACTTAAGGAACGGTTGTGCGGACGCGAAGCGGCGTGAAAGAAATAGGAGGGGAAAAAAAGAATGTCCTTCTTGGAGCCAGGTGGCGCTACGAAAGACGGAAAGACAAATATGAATAAATGTAGTCCAGGCATTAGGTTTTTATACAGGCGTTCTGCAGCGCCTGCGGGTCAGTGCTGGTTGCTGGCGAAGGAAAAAAAAACACAACGCGACATTAGAGCTGCAGAGGAAAGCTGGACTATCTGCCGCTTCGTATCTGTATAGAGTCTTTTAGCACTTCAAAAAAAACTCGACAAGCAACCGGTGGGAATACGACACTGTGAAATTCAACAAATACCTACAGTCATTGTGAAAAGTTTCTGGTCCATGCAGATTCTTAACAGACCACATATAATTCAAAATTCAAGGTTACCTATCAGGTGAGACTGTATTATTGTACGCAGTGTCTAGAGTTCCATACAACGGCACTGTAGCTCAGCGCTGAAGCCGTGGGTAGAGTGCCGTCAGACGACCCTTAATTGTACGCAGTCTACAGTGCCACCCCACGGCACTGAAGTTCAGCGCCGAAGCCATACAGAGAGTGCCGTCAAACGGCATTTAACTGTACGCAGTGTCTAGACTGCCATTCGACGGCACTGCGGCTCAGCGCTGAAGCAATGGGTAGAGTGCCGTCATACGTCATTTAATTGTACGCAGTGTCTAGAGTGCCAACCGATGGCACTGAAGCTCAGCGCTGAAGCCATGGGTAGAGTACCATCAGACGACAGTTAATTGTACGCATGTCTAGGGTGCCATCTGACGGCACTTGTGCTCAGCGTTGAAGCCATGAATAGAGTGCCGTCAGGCGACATTTAGTTGTACGCAGTCTCTAGAGTTCCATCCAACGGCACTGTAGCTCAGCGCTGAAGCCATGGGTAGAGTGCCGTCAGACATCTAACTGTACGCAGTGTCTAGAGTGCCATCCGACGGCATTGAAGCTCAGCGCTGAAGTTATAGTTGAGGTACCGTTAAACGACGTTTAATTGTACGCAGTGGCAAAGTGCCATCCGACAGCACTAAAGCTAAGTGCTGAAGCTATGGCAGACGACATTTAATTGTACGCAGTGTCTAGAGTGCCATCCGACGGCACTGAAGCTCAGCGCTGAAGCCGTGGATAGAGTACCGTCAGACGACATCCGAATTTTTTAGGCTAGGTAGCAGCGGCCAAAACGTCTGCCATCGTGTTTAGAGCTGCCGTCTCAGTTTCGCGATACTAAGGACGGTGGTTCGACTGGGGCTCTTGCCTGCTATATAATTTTTACAGATTTTGTTTCAATTGTAATTTTCATGCCCAAGGTTCGTTTTCCCGTTTCGAATGATTTCTTTCTTTTGTTAAGGTATGTTATGTTAGGCTACATTAAACTATGCCAGGGGGTTCGGAGTAGTGCCAGACCGGACATATTTATTGCGAAAAGCCTGTGGCGTCGCTTTAGTGGAGTGCCCCGCCTTAAAATTTTTGTACCCGCCCGGAAACGGCCACTCTAAAAGGCCCCCCAATAAAAGTAGTAAAAATTGTAAAATTTTGGTAACCAAAAAGTCGCTCAAATGCCCACCTTTGTTTAACCGGTACAAAGAATATGGCAGAATAGAAGGGTTAGCTTTTTTTTACCGTTAGTGAGTTACATTTTATTTTTTAATACGGAGAAGAACGAAAGAAAGAAAAACCGCGCCAGGTGGGACCGAACCACGCTTTCGAGCATTCGAGATCTATGAAAGGCGTGGGTTCGGCCACTCTGGTGCGGTTTTTCTCTTTCTTCTTTTCCCTAATTATATAAATGTACGTCACTAAGATAAAAAATAGTCTAACCATTCCCTATGCCTTCTTGGCGTTGTAGACTGCGGATTTCTTGGGTATATATATATATTATATATATATATATATATATAATATATATATTCATTTATTTTCTGAGAAAAATACTGCACGCCAGAGGCCCAAGGAAGGAGGGGTGAATATACAACACGAGTGACCACGTTGAGCACCAAGTGCCAACTGCACAGTTTGCAGTAGGTGTACTAGATAATCAAAGCCAAAACAAAACAAAATAACAAAATACAAACAATAAACAAAATATGAGCTGTACCAGACAAACAAAGCCACTTTAGGAGGAACAAGAATATGCGTAATGCCAGACTAAGGACTCCAAAACCTCAGAAGAGCTGTAACTTGGGCTTGTTGGTACATAACTTCGAAAGAAAGCGGCACCACAACCGACTGGACGGGAGCGATTGTTTGTATTCTCCTCCCGTCCCGTCCGCTGCGCTGCCGCTTTCTTCCGATTACAAAGCACTGTCTCTGGAAAAACACATCTAGACAGCCAAAAAATAAAGTAAATAACCGATGCGTCACACATTTAGACTGGGTCCCCACGAACGTATCATTCGCTAATAATTAAAATACGCAACATTCTAACTACCTGCCAAGTTCTCCTCTGAACGTCCCTCAAACTCGTCGCGTACTCCGGTTATTATTAGTTCAGCGGACGTTTTTCTTTGCCGTTCGCGGACGAATAGCCCTGTCTGCAGCCGGTGAAACGGTGCACAAACATGCACTACACCGAGCAGCCGAAGCGGCCGTCGGCTTTCTACGGCGAAACGTGAAATATGGAGCACCGCGAGACCACGCTCTTGCAAAATTCACCGGCTCTAAATGAGCGTCTGTCACGGCGCGCCGCTAATTGATTCTTAATCCAGTGAGTGCGCATGCGCGGTGCGCCAGGCAATGCGAAGGATGAAAGAGCGCTGCGGAAGTGCGTTTGCGTTGCCTGTCCCGTTTTTATTTTAAGGGGCCACAGGGAGCCGACTTCACGCGTGTTCGTACGGCTACTACTCATTGGAGTCGCTGGTTAGTTAAATTATCGAAGTTGAGACGCGGCAAACGCAGGTGAATATACTAGGCTGTTCATCCGCAACAAAAGAAAAAGAACAAAAACAACGAAACAAAAACCCTCGCTGCTGTCCGACCCGCAATTAGTAGCGTTTACCATGAAATTTCCATCCTTCCTGCTTAAGGTATGAGAACGCGATTAGGTGTACGCTGATAAAGTGAAGTTTTTAATTACGTGCAATTAGTAAGCCTTGCGTGCGATAACTAATTACGTCGTCGCATCCAATCCCACGCTTTCCGCCTCGTTTCGTGATGTTTGTAAAGCGTTAATGAACGTAGCATTGCTTAATTTCTTTCTTTTATAGAAGGCTGTTCTTTTCTAACTTCTCGTAATCCCTTCTGTACGTTATATGGCTTTTAAACAACTAGTAATATAGCCCGCTTTTTCAGTGGTTTTTTACACACGACTGATGCGGATGAGAGATCTTTCTATTTAAAAAAAAAAAAAGCTAAGCTGCATAAAAATGAAAGCCATGCTTTAATTGCAAGTCTCGCTCATTGCCTGTTTGGCTTACATGAAAAATTAATTTATTAAATTAACGAGATTATTGCTTAATCCACTAAATCATTAATTCGTTAATTTATACTGTCAGACCTGCCCAGGCTTTTACAAGAGTGGAAAACAGTGAAAACAAGAACGAAAACACTCACCAGAGTTACGGGCCCAAATTATAGAAACGCGTCACTCAACACGGAGAAAACGCAGGAAACACTATAGAGGACAGCATAATTAAAAAACCATGCCCAACTTGATGCTTAGTCATCATTAAAACAACATAGGCAAGACACATCAAGGACTAAGTGTACGAATTCAACATTTTATTGCTGAAAATTACAAAAACGGCGTCAATATTACCTTTATGAGAGGCGCTGATTGGCATTGAGGTGACAAGCGAGTCGGGTAAAAAGAAATTTTGAGATGCTGCTGTCTTTCGAGAAAAAAGTTGAATAAAAAACAGGTATTCCGCTCGGGCAGTGGTACAATTTTAGTTAAAAAGTATGCTTTCCGTCAAGATGTAATTAACGCTGTAGTTAAGCTCTTCCGGTGCGATCACAAACTTTTTGCTATAATTCCAATAGATATTGTTTTCACCAGCTTTACGGAATGAAACATTTCAATCATCCGTGATATAAAAGCTTCTGCTCCCAATTATTCTCGATTAAAATCTTTTGGCATGGCCTGGACATTTTGAACCAAGACGCCGGGTTGTCATTGGTGAATTCGTATTTATAGTTAAAAGTAGTGTTATCTATTACTGCCTAAGTGTGTCTTGAAAACTTTAGAGAGGGAAATTTAAGTTTTGTTCTTAGTTGTGAACTCGAGTAGTTGGACTTCAGCCTAATTGGCGCAAGCTCAGCTGTGGAGTGGATATGGTGGTATTTAGTTTAAATAAGTCTGGTGGAACCATTGTATGCGACCAAGGTTGGAACTGTTACTTCCGGTGCGTGAGTTCAAAAAGAGTTTCGCCTATTCAATATTAGGCCTTACGGGAATTTTATTAGGCAATTCATTTCGGGTTTCGAAGGGCCTCAGTTGCGCCTCGAAAGCCATAACAGTTAACGCATTTAGTGCTGACATGTTGCACTAAAAGTGTTTTGTGCGGACAATTAATACATATTCTGGCACACATCTGGCGCAAACGCTAAGCCTAAGTTTGAAACTTAAAATACAAACCGAACCCGATATTGGGTAGTACAAATAAGCATAGAAATCAGCGGTTAGGGTTCAGCAGAACTGAATAAAATTCGTGACCACCCCATCAAGCTAATTTAACTGAGACATCATCTTTTTTAACCATTTTTTCAGATTCCCTCGAAAATGATATTTTTCAGTTTACTCTCTCTCTCTCTCTCTCTCTCTCTCTGTGTGTGTGTGTGTGTGTGTGTGTGTGTGTGTGTGTGTGTGTGTGTGTGTGTGGTGTGTGTGTGTGTTGTGTTTGTGTTGAGGTATTATGGTTCCTTTTTTGTTCTTTCGTGCTGTTTCAGTGTTTCTGTTACCTCTGATATTTTTTTACATTTTAGTTTATTAGTTCAAATTGTTTTTCTTTTGCATATGATGTCAATTTATTGTTTAACCCGCCGCGGTGGCTCAATGGCTAAGGCGTTGTGCTGCAGAGCACGAGGACGCGGGTTCGATTCCCGGCCTGCGGGGGCCGCTTTTCTGATGGAGGCGAAAACCAAAAACGCCCGTGTGTACGAGATTTCGGCGCACGTTAAAGATCCCCAGGTGGTCAAAATTAATCCGCAGCCCTCCACTACAGCGCGCCTCATCGCCTGCGTTGCGTCGGTGCGTTAAACCATACAATCAACCAATCAATTTATTGTTTACAACAGCCTTGTAAATATGCGTTTTTGTGTATGCACAACCTTCTTTCCTATTTAATTCCTTGATCCCATACAGTGCGTAAACATATTTAAAAAATGAAATAAATGAATAAAGAAATTATACAACGTTTTAACAAGATTTGAACTTTTACTGCGAAATTACTCGCACGCTACATCCCTGGATTTAGGGGATGTAAGATGATACTTTAGCAATGGAGACACCGTCACAATCAATCAATCAATCAATCAATCAATCAATCAATCAATCAATCAATCAATCAATAATCAATCCAATCATCAATCAATCAATCAATCAATCAATCAGTCAATCAATCGAATCGATCGATCGATCAATCAATCAATCTAATCAATCAATCAATCAATCAATCAATCAATCAATCAATCAACAATCAATCAATCAATCAATCAATCAATCAATCAATCAATCAATCAATCAATCAATCAATGATATAGCTAAGCCCAGGAAAGCGGGCCCCAACAAATCTGTGCGCGTTCTCTGCATCCGGTGTGCGAGCTCTGGAGGCCAGCAAAGTGCTACATAGCCACAGAGTAGCACATACCTGCGGTAATGTATTGGAAAACTCTCTAGAAGCAGAAAGGCACGCTTCGTTCGAACGTGTTTCGTAGTTGGCACAGCGAAATCTGTCTTTTTTTCTCTCTATGCGGTAAGATCAACTAAGGCGGTTCTTTGTTATTGGGAAATAACCTACCGACCGATTTTGGTGGATTTAAAGCTACTCACCATCCCCGCACCGTTTCTGGATATGTTGTAGTTTAATTTAAGTTTATCCTCCTGGTTTTCGGAATCGATTCTGGTATAAATGACCCAGTCATCGGCGAACAAGAGCAAGAGTGCGGTAATGTTGGTAGGCATAGGTCTTTGATTAAAAACCGAGCTATTATGCTGTCTTTATTCCCAGCACAACATATTAACTTGCGAAAGAGGTGTGGTTGGTAGAAAGCATGCTTCATGTCTGATATCAGAGCAGCAGGAACAGAATACAAGTGAGCGCGCAAGTTGTGTTGCAATAAACATGAAAGGATGGAGGAACGTCACGTGCCCCGTCCAGATCTGAAAAAAATGAAGGAAGCTCACACCATCGCGTAAACGGCTTGAAGGTAGCGAAGCTGTACGCAATCTTCACGACCATCATGCCGGTTTAAGTCCGCGACTGCTGGCGATTTGCTTCTTCTTCACTACCGCAACGACCTTCACTCCATCGTGGTTGCTATATATGTGAGCTTCCTCCAGTTCTTTTTTTTTTTTTTTTGAAGTGATAATCATTGGACCTCACCTTCGAGGGGCGTACGCTATGACGTGCCTTTCTCGATCCGAGTAAGAGGTGCCACGATTTCGGCGAACGCTGGAGTCTTCCTCGTTCCGACTAAGTGTTGCCTCGATTACGGCGGACGCTGGAGTTTTTTGTTTTGTCAATCTTGGCCAATCTCCCTAAGCTGGTATGCTTGGCTTGACAAACGCGCGCAGGGGACGTTGGGCAGTCGTTGCGAGGCACGCACACTTAGTTGGTTTTGTTAACTGGCAGTCGGTCGCCGCGATGCCCGCGCTCAAGTGCTCGTGCTCAAGTGCGCGTGCGCTAGGCAATTTCTTGGTATTTTTAACTACGGACACGAAAAATTACGATTTGATAAACAGCTTCGCTGTTAAAATAGGTTTTGAGATATCATATTTAAGAGAACGCCTTTAATTAAAGCGAAGCTTTATATGGTCAGGCGAAAGAAAATCCGGCACTCCGATGCCCACACAAAGCTCCTCCGTCACAACCACACGCGCATGCACGAACAAAACCAGGTTGGAGAAGAGCTATAAGAAAGGGGAGAGAGATTGGCTGGGTTTACAGATGGCGCGTTTACACTCTCGCATCTGGCGGTACTGGGAAGTGGGAACGGCGCATCTGAGGGAACGAGAAAGAGTCTGCCTCGCAGCAGAGCGGGTGCGCAGCGAGTGTGAAGCACAATTCAAGCGACAAGGGCGGGCCGGGGCGGCGGCGGGGGTGCGGGCGGAACAGCGTCAACGTGGTAAGGGCAAACACCGGCCTCCCATTACATCGAAACGGGTAGGCCACTCGTGACACGTAGAACGCAGACCGCCCGTTACAGCTTCGCTAATGCAAGCCGCATTCTTAAGCCGTTGCACGCCAATACGCCCTGCAGGAAAGCCAACTTTCGCTGACGATGATCATGAGTGATCGTGGGTGAATGAAAGGAAAAGAAACGCTTCCCGTGTCCGTGTCCGGACTCCGGAATCGAGCCTGGGTCCCTCGAGTTATGAAGCCGGCGTCTATTCAATTGCCTCATTTCGACATTGCCGAAGCGAACGGCAAGCAGCAGGTACCGATTCGCGCCGTACAACCCAAACCCAAAGGTTAAGTCTATGGAGAGCTGTTTACGGCGAACGCGGCTAAACAGAGCGAAATGTTGCCGTGGTCGGCTGGCTGCATTCAGTAGCTGCGTCTTGAAGCTCAAATCGCCAGTTGCTCTCTCTCTCTCTCTCTCTCTCTCTCTCTCTCTCTGGCTCTCCTCTCCTCACTCTCTCTATCTATCCTCTCCTCCTCTCTCTCTGTCCTCTGCATCTCTCCTCTCTTCGGCATCTCTCTCCTCTGTGTCTCTGCATCTGTTCTATCTCTCTTTATCTCTCTCGTCTCTCTCGTCTTGCATCTGTCTATCTCTGCAACCTTTCTCTCTTCTCTGTTTGCATCTCTCTCCTGTCTACTGCATCGGCTATCTTTACTCTCTCTGGTCTCTCTTGGTCTCTGCATTCCTGTCTCTCTCTCTCTCTCTCCTCTCTCTCTCTCTCTCTTCTCTTCTCTCTCTCCCAGCAGTACTTGCGCCCCACTAAACAGCCAGTAAATTCACAAAAAATTGGGACTGAAGTTCCCTAATGGAGAATTTCCATATTGCGCATACCATTCATACTTGAGTCGTCTTCATCTCGCTCTCTTTTTCTGTGTTTTTTTTTCTGCTTCTTTGGAGCGGAGCTGGCCGGACCTTTGCGACCGGCCCTACGTATACGCTGGCGCCGCTTGAGGCAACAGCGCCACATAGAGACTTTTATAGAGAAGCTGCGTAGGGCTACGGCTCCAGGGTCTGCGCGCTGGCGGCAACGATTTACTGAGCGGCGTGTTTCCAGCGTATGAAAAAAATTTAAAAAAAAATATGACAGGTTTTAGTGCTTCCACATTTTGATGTCTTATATTGCCCTGAAAGATGTCTTTCCAGCAATACGCGTGTGTTTAGAGGAGCAGTCGACATTAAGAGGATCGATGTAAGCTTGGTTTTTGCAAGCTGGCTTTCTCGCTTCGTGAGCTGCGCAGTGAAGCATGACCATCTACGGAAGGAGTATGGTTACAACTCCACTCCATACTCCTCTTCACCACTGCCGCATCTTTTCGGAGTCTTCTTTCCTACTCCTTACGCGCGGAGTTTTTTTTTACCCCTGACACTGCGCAATGCCGCGGGCTCTTCGGCGGCCACCTGTGCTGTGATTGGCGTAGCGGCGCTACAAGAAAACGTCATTCTCCCTACCGCCAACCCTGTCTGTCCTTAGTATGCGACGTGAGATTCCATGTACTTAACTTCTCACAGGGTGGAAGGACTCTGATTTGTTGTTGCTGTTGCTATTGCTGTTGTTGCTGTTGTTGTTGCGTTTGGCACCGTTCAAGACAGTCTTTTTGATCGTTTTTTTTTTTTTGCATTTTGTGTCTACTCTCCTCGACACTGTTCTTTAAGAGGAGTTTTTTTATTCAATTACGTATAAACCAATCCGACATGAATGGTTAGTTGAAACGCTGTAATTTTCTTTTATGCACTTGCAGAGTCTTTTTTGAACGTACTTTGCAGCCAAGCAATCAAAAACTGCGACACTTTGCCCACAAAATGCGCGGCCTATTTCTTTACAGTCGTCACGTCACTAAGCTCTGCCCATATAACACATTCATAGCTGATAAGGAAAACACCTGGCTTACAGGCGGAATCGCTCGTTCCATCGTGGGTTCAGCGTGGCAGGCTTGACAGTTGTGGTCCGGATAAACTTGGCCGGCACTGTGGCGCCCTCCAGCGAGCCGCTTCGGGGCTCCCGCTTCTTGAACGAAGCACCGAGCTTGCGCAGTGAGCGTCGAGGTGATCCCGTGGCGCTCCCTGGCGACCTGCCCAGGCCACCTCCGGCTGGCTCCTCGTCCGAGCCGCAGCCGCTAGTGGCGCTACTGCTGCGTCGGCGGCGCCTCTGGGGGTCAGAGTTCCTGCAAACGTAGTCCGCATTATTATTGCATGAGAAATAAATGAGGCGTGCCAGCAAAAGTTTTCGCCGTCGATCCGTGGACAAAGAGCGACGGAGGAGCAGAGAGCTGACAGAGCGCGTGTGGAAAGGAGTGACGTCAAGCCGAGCTGGCGGTGGCGCTGCATTCGCACCGATGCTTCTGCACAACGCGCCTGTCGCCCGGCTTCTGGACGCGTCTCATTACTGCTTGCGCGCGTTCTAAAAGGCGTGAGCAGGGAATACGGGGCCGAGCAGGCAGCAAAAGAGGGTGTAACGGGAATGAAAAAACACCGATACTCACCCTCTCAGAGTACCCCTCTCGCAACTGTCCCCTCTACAGAACAAAAATTGCTTCGTGCTTTTCCAGAACCATTCATTACCTGGGACTCCGCAAGGACTCGTTTTTTCTTCCACGCTGTTCCCCCGCAGGGCCTAAGGCCTGTTTCTAAATAATTTTTTTTTTCATTTATTCATTCCTCCACGCCTTCACAACTAACATGCATGATGAGGGTCCCATTTGCTTCTACCCTAGTGTCCGCCACTGATGCGGCTGTATACGGAGGGGAAGGATAAATGCCGTTTCGTTCCGATTCCCTTGCCACTCACCCCGCGGGCTGTATGCCGAGCATGCAGTAGGGGTCGCTGTATCCATTGGGGTCCTTGGCCTCGAGCCCCTGGGCCTCGACCACGGTCACGTTGAGCACCGGGATGGGCGGCTTCTCCTCGCGGGCCAGCGCCAGCAGCCGCCGGTGGCTGTCGCCAGGCATGCCGAAGGCCGACTGCGCGTACGCGTGCAGCTCGCCCGGGCTGACGCCGCCCGAGCAGCCCAGCTTGTGCTCCACCGTGTACAGCACCTCCACGTACAGCTCCTCCCACTATGGGACGACGAGGCAGGGAAAAGAACGGGAATGGAGAGACGCATTAGGAAACATATCAGCGGGAAAGGACGCGTCTGCGTACGCGCTTCCCGCTCCGAAAACCGGTTTGGCTGCAGGAACCCCCCCCACCCGATCAGCCCCTCCAACGTGTTAGAGACAGTTTGTAGCGCCACGTCGGAAACCGGATTGCTTGGGAGCACGTGTGTCTGCCGCTTAAAACCTTGTTTTCAAAAAACACTTCTGGTCATGAAATGGCTTCGCTAAAAGCGACACTTCGTTAAAAGCGGGTATGATTTTCTTTCTGTGCACTGCATCATGGATCATGAAAGGCGTCGAATAACGGGATATTTGAAAAAAAAAGATTTCCTTATACTCGAGGGTTTCATATACAGTTAAGTCGCGATTGAACAAAGTCACCGGGAGTCACGAACTGCCTAAAATCAAAACTTCGTAAAACCGTGGAAACATTAAACCTACGGGAAATTGTGCGGGAATCAGAATAGTCTAGCAATAATCTGCAAAACAATCTAAGATTCCGACGGAGCCAAGTTCGCTGCGAAACTTTCCCTCGATTTCGACGGAGATTTGCTTGTTGCAGCGTCTCATCGTGGTTTTTCATCAACAGAGAACGGATTATAGCTATCGGTAATCCGCTCTGCCTTGATGAAACACCCGATTATTTAAACAGGGTTCAACGCACCAATGACGGCGTCGAAATATTCGCTTGGTGGGAGCAGACGACGACCAGGCAGGTGAGGGATTATACCGTGCGGTGTTTTGATTGGCACGAAACAGTTCTACACAGCCTTGGGTTGGGAAAGAGACGGCACCCGCGCAAGAGCGCTGTTTGAGCCGGGTAATCTCGTTTGTGGAGCGCTCATGAACTACATTGGTAACGTTCATGTGCGTTTTTGAACGCTCAGAGCGAACAAAAATGTGTACAAAGATGCTTCGTCGCAGCCGAATGAACGACGACTAAGGGAGAATAAAAGCTGCGTGAAATGAACAGCTTAGGCGGAAGAGAGAAAAGCAGACGGCATTTTTCTTGCGTTGTCCTATTTTTACTTTTTAACGCGAAGTAGTAGTTGTAGTAGTAATGGTGTTGGTGGGGGTGGTGGTGGTGGTACTTGAAGTACTAGTAGTTGTAGTAGTAGTAGTACAGTCGAACCTCGTTATAACGTAGTACCACGGCAGTAAGTTAGTTCGTTATATCCGATATTCGTTTTAGCAGTATGGGTAAAAATCGGCATAAACAAATGGGAAATCTTGCTAGCGTTAAAATGTTAGATACAAAAGCACTATATGCCAGGCTTCAAACCCAGTATAAACGAGGTAATCGTTACATGTCTTCTCGTGGCATTTCAAACTAAATGGACCAGAACGCGAGAAAGTGAAATTACAACAAAACAAAGTGTGTTCGACAAAACCGGCCTACGTTCTTATTTATTTGTAGCAGGACGTGATCTTCGGCATGTGGCTTTGCACAGCATCGACCACGGTTAAGCTTTCCACATTGTCCACGCACGAAAAGGCATTTGCTCCTTCCGCAATTTTGGACGTCGGGAGTTTCTCGAAGAAGCTTATCAGCCTTCCTGAAATCTTTCTTCGCTATAGCCGATATTCGGCGTGGCTCTAGCGGTTTAGGTTTTCGCTATAAATACGTGTCGCTGAAATAAAGTGTGGCCAACCAAAGTTCGTATTTAGTTCGCTATAACCGATATTTCGGTATATCAGTGTTCCTTATAACGAGGTTCAACTGTAGTAATAGTAGTAGTAGTCGTAGTAGTAGTACTAGTGGTGGTGGTAGTAGCACCTTTACTGCAAAACGAGGGCAACTGGTACCATAGAAGAAAAGAATTGGGAGGGAGAGAAAGGGAAAATAAACACATACTGGTAGCTTTTAATGCCTCAGTTCATTGAATTAATAGGGCAGTTCTTGGTATCTGCAGTTAATGGGCCGGTTCACGGTACCAGCAGTAGAGTTAGCAGTTCGGTACAGCTACATCCGGTGGAAGACCCACTCAAGAAACCCGTCCTAGACCGCTGTTTAGTGAGTAATAATAGTTGAGTTTGGTTTCGGGGATGTGAATGTACGGTTTCTGGCAAAGGCTGGGTACCACAAAACAAGGTGTGCAAGCCCTCTGCTACGGCGCGCCTTACAGCCCAGGCGTTGCTTAGGGCCGTAAAACATACATTTTTTGCAGCTAATATTTTATTTCGTTGAAAGGCTTATACTAATGCCATCTCTAAACAGATCGAAGTGACAAAATTGCCTCAAGTGCAATATAGTGTTCAATGCTGATTCAGAAAAAAAATGTAAAACAAAAAAACACGGAGCTAAACTTCATGTATGAATGCTTCAACGACTTATTTCCCGATGATACCTTGCTTGTGGTACACCTAAGATGCCGTCTGTTTTCGGCAATCGGCGTTGCCTCATTTCTCCTCAGAGAATATTTCAGACACTCGAAAGATTGCTCAAGCTCCCAAGCACGAGGGTCTCAAAGCTGCACGTAAAAAGAAAAGGCCCAAGTGTGGCTATTTCCAAATACCCGCCATTATTCTCCGGGATGGATTAAGTTAGAATCAGCGCGCACAATGATTCCAATGTAGTGACACGGAAAGGCCTCATTGCGAAAGTCCTCTTTTTCGTTTTCTGTTAAGAACCATGCGCCTATTCCCTTCTCTCCCACGCGGCCAGTCCCGCCTCTTAAGAGGACACCAGCCTCACGGTCAGAAATCCAGTAACTTTCAAGACAACCCAGGCCGCAAACACCACTGCCACATCCCTACCATCTGCTCTCACTTCCACTACTCCTGCCAAAATAAAAGCCTCTCTCTCTCCTCTTCTCTCTCTCTCTCTCTCTCTCTCTCTCTCTCTCTCTCTCTCTCTCTCTCTCTCTCTCTCTCTCCTCCCTCTCCTTCTATCTCCACATACACACACCATTGTTTCCTTGTCCAGAGTCCAGACGCAACTAGTTTAGGGTTGCGGACAACTCCATCGTAAAGACATGAATGTTACTGGATTCCCTGAGAAACGACATCGTGTGTGACACACATTGTTGCCGTTTATCTCTACGTCGGAATTGCTGGATACTGAAGAAACAAAAAAAAAAACGTCGAGTTCACTTTCCTTGATTGGCTCCAGCTACTAAGAAGGTTTGCGTACAGTAAGCCAAGGCCCAAGGCCCGTTCCTTCACGCCCTACGGGCTCGACCGTGATTGGAAGAGATCCCAATGAATGATTTCAGACGCAAATACTTCAGCTTCTAGATATCCCCCTTGAGGTCTTGGCGTATATGTGTGCGTGACACTACTAACGCAAATTTTAACAACAAAGCACGAAATTTCGCCGTCTTGTACGTAAACTTCGCGTAACTTGACCCACTAAGGCGGCGAACAAACATAATTCTTCATGGCTCGTGGTATTTACCTTACGTACAAGTAGAGAGGCAAAAAACATAGGCGATGGCTAGATAAATTCGTAGTTGCCCGATTGGTTTGATGTAAAACAAACGCAGTGCCTAGAGCGACGACTGACGGCACTCGAGCCCAGCGGTGCAGCGACGGCTAGAGTGGTAGGCCGAAGACGTTCACATTTCATCCGCCCCCCCCCTGCACCAGAGGGTCGCTCAAAACTCGGCGCAGCATACCGGCGAGGAGAAAAATGCTAGGCCAAGAGATGTGCAGGAAGTGGCGAGGAGGCAAAGAGCCGACGAGCAGGTGTAGAGAGTGCCCTCCCCGTCAAGAAAAAAAAAAGCCCCTCGTGGTCGGAATCGAACCTGGGTCATTTGCGTTACCATACTGGCGTCTACCCGATTGAGCTATCATCGCATTCCAAGCGCGCAGCATTTCCTTTGGGTCCGCAGCGCGGGAGTTGGATCTGGACTTTGGCTGAGTTGAAGTGGACTTTGGCGGCTCGGATTTTCGACTTTACGAGGGTAGATGGTGGACTTTGATTTAACTCGGTTTGCGTGGAGAAAGCTTCGCTTTTTAACCTTCTTTTAAGAAAGGGGCAGACCTAAGCAATGTCAAGTTAATGCTAGTGAAGACCACCCTACTCCGCTGCTTCCTTAGTATTCGCATTTCAATTGCGACGCCGGCCGAATTTTAGGGACGAAGCACCTTAGGAACTCGCTTTGTCCGGGGCTTGCCGTCCGTGTACACAGTGCTGCGCATGCGCAAAGAGCATTGGATTAGATTGGATTGTATTGGATTAAAAAGGATTGGATTGGATTGGAATGGATTACATTGAATTGTATCGGATTGGATTGGATTGGATTTGTATATACTGTACACACGCGTTGTCACCCATTTACATGCGCGAGTGGGCAATGCCACGGGTGATTTACGGTAAGAACGATCCCCAGCGCTTCGCCCACTCGTCATGATTCACTTCGTGGAGATGCGTGAATTTTTTTTAGGCTTGGCTGGCGCGGTGTGTGATGCCTGACATAATGGTGTAGAGCTTGCGCCTTCGCTTCGTAATCTTAACGAGCGTGGCTTGAGTCTGGCGCTGGTGTGGGTGTTTGTTTTTATCTTTTAATGTTTCGATAATTGCTTTCTTTATTCGGTTATTGCTTAGTTTGTCGTTGGTTACATTATATGGTTACATTACCGCTTACGCTACCTTGGATTAGGTTAGATCAGATTACGTTAAGGAAAGCGTCGTGTTTCTTGCTTAGCGAATTTGCGAAAGTTTGGAAATGCGGAGTAGTGCTGCCGGACGCATCGTTACGCAAGATAACGCGAACGCACATCACATTAGTGGAGCGCTTATAGTGGCGTCGGGGTGCAGCGTAGACACAGAAAAAAAATAATAATGGGCGGAAAATCGGCGAATCGTCTACTAATCCGAAACATTCTGACACCGTCTGTCTTCACTGTAATTTTTTGTACACAGATTTCGTGACGAGTAGCTATTTTAGGCTGCTTTATTGCTTTAAAGTTTTTCTTCATTTATTTTTGCCCATGATGTACATTTCCGCTGTTATAGCGACTAACTCCCTCAACCGCACCAGTAGTGCATTTTTTGCCGATGCAAGGCGTGGTGAACGGTTCGGCCATTTTCGCTATTTTCATACGCATTTCCTACGTTTTGGGGGAATTCCTTCATTTTAGTCTGCGTTTTTTTTTTTTGTGGGGACGCAAATTTTGAACTTTTTTTAGTTCACTGATGTGAAATGTTTAATTATCCTATTTTTGTGTTTTTGCTTTTCAAAATTTATTGGACAAATTATCTCTATTTACGCTATCATAATGATTAGGTAGTGTATATTATCCCGGCAACCGTGAGAATTACCGTGAGAAATTTCTCACGACAGTCGCCTAATATTAGCTAAGCACGCTACGCGCAGATGCTATGGGGTAAGTATTCCCTAAAAAGCCGTGTTTGCAACTGCCCCTGTAGCGCTGTGGTATAGTACCAGGTTTTAAGCAAGAAGGTTCAGGTTCGAGTCCGACATGCGATGTTTTTTTAGCTTTCGGAATTTTTCGGTCATCGTGATTTTGTTAATACTGTCTTTTACTCTGGTTTTTTTACTATATCAAGAGATCGACGCACAGGACTTCTAGGATGGGTTGAATTACGTTTAATATAGGTTGTGTATTCTGTGTCGTCGGGATGGGTAGATTAGGTTTGTTGCAGTTGGGCCGGATTTGGGTAGGTTATGACGCGTTCGGTTAGGTTACGCTAGGTTCGGTGAGGTTATGTTATGTTAGGTCACATTGGGACGTAATATTATTCAGCAAATTTTAGGCCAGCCAGCTTTTATGGAAACTGCCGTGAGATTAGACCCAGCCTAACGATTAATTGAGTTAATTGCGCCAATTATCCGTTTTTGTGCATACGCAGGGCTGTCACACGGTCATCGCTGTAGGGGTACTCGGCAAAGAATGATGAGCACTGAAAAGCGCTGTACTGTACAAGACGGATGGGCCATCGAAATGTTCATGGCTAATTGGCGGCGAGAATGTGGTGTAGGTTCATCCGCCGCGCAAACTAAAACAGCACACGTCACAAACTACGTGCGGGACCTTGCATAGATGAACAAACATTAGGCGCACCGTGCTAGAAATTTCGGCTCGCTTCCTAGTGAGCAAGTTTAGCTTAATTCGTTGCTCTTTTTCTTGCCCTCCTCTGTCATACCTTTGATTTTCGAATTACGTGCAGCTGGCAGCTGTAAAAAAAACGGTAGTGTCATTCTTTCTCAATTTTTAATAGCAGGCGGTTTTTAATCACCCCCTTACCGTTAGAATAGCCCATGCGTCAATAGCCTCTTTGTCCGATCTCCAAAGGAGCAGTTTCCGAGGACTGTGGCGATTAAAATGACACTTTCTGCAGGCTTAAATATAATTTATCCAATCCGATTCAATCCTATCCGCCGCAATCCAAGCTTCCTGTCGTTCGACGGGTTAGCGATAAGCCTTGCAAACAATTAGCGCAAATGAAGCCTCGGGTCGACGGTACTTTTTTCGCACGTCAACGAAGATTTTTCCCAAAAAGAAGGTTGCCGCATGACGAAAACAATTCCTCGAGCGCTTTCCGGGCGAAACCCTGGCGAGATTTCTCAAATGGCTTTTTTTGCACGGCGACATCGCCATGGCGTCTCGTTGTTTGCTTTCGGCGCGCATTACTTCTAGAGTAATGCGCGCCAATATATATATATATATATATATATATAATATATATATATATATATATATATATATATATATATATATATATATATATATATATATATATATATATATATATATAATATATATAATCTCGCATCACTCTCTGTGGTAGTGCACCATACTCCGCATCCGGTAGTTTTCCCTTGTCTTGAGAGGCAGATAGCCCCCGTTATCTCACCGCGTACTGCACAGAACTGCTGCTACGACGTGTACATACGTGCGAGGTACTTCGTCTTGAGTAAAGCAACCCGAATGGACACGACAGTACAAGCTGAAGAAGGGAGAAGTGGGTGTGCGCAAGGGATATCGTTTTTTTTTTTTTTTTTTTTGCGGTTGCGGAAGCAGCGAAGGCTAAGCAACTCACCTCTTTTTTGTTGATCTGGTATTCCTGGTGAGCGATTCCCAGCTCAGTCTCTGTAGGTATGGGCTTTTCCTTGTCGGCGTCATCCTGTACAAAAAAAAAAAAACAGAAAAAAAGTTGCTTCTGTGTAAAGGATGTTTCCTTCGACTTGCAACCAGACCAATGTTGTAGCAGTAAGCGTTTCAGAGCAAACGTTCGTTGTGGGGAAATCCCCGCCACCAATGCCCTTAGTGTTTTTCACTCTACGAAATCATTTTGAAACAACAGAGCACGCTTTAATTTGTGTGCTGCAGTCGTTTCACGTCTAATTTAGTCCGCAACTTAGATAGTATTGCTGCTGCGTAGAGTAAACGTCTTGTAAGTCCCAAATTACTAAGACAAAGTGTTAGATTTTTTTTTCAGTGTGTGTATTTTCACACGTGACTGCAATTCCTATTGCTAAGTACCCACACATATTTCATTTGTTTTTAACTCGTGAATTCACTGAATACGCATCTACCAATGAACTTGCTGGCGTCGGAAGTACACCTCTGCACCGAATTGAACTTAATCTACGCGATCTATGTGCGGTGTATGAGGACAAAATTGCAATGAGCCTCCTTCCCTATTTCCAAATGTCTTCGTGCTCACAAACAAATAAAAATAAGTCGTAATAGCTGTTCGTGTCGGGATAGCAGTGAATCGATATGAACTTATAAACGCCCTGAGACGCTGCAACATGCTGTTGAAGAGCAATATGCTGTTGAAAAGTAGCACAAACGTCAGGGTGCACGGAGGCCACCGAAGAATACCATCGAACGTTGACTATACGAATTCGGGTTTTATGATAGTCCCGCAATGACGAACAAATAGAATTCCGCCCACACTTTCTCGTGAACACGGTTTCTCTATCTAACGAGCTTCCCGATTTAGCGAATATTTCCTTGGTGATGGTGACTTCGTTAAATATCAGTAAACTGTAATACATGCAGTTCGTACTCCTCAGAAGACAAAAAATAAAGAACACGGGTCATTGCCCTCCCACATGCCTCAGGCTACGAAGATTGTGAATGGAACATCGGAGATTAACAGTGCTTCGAAAGGATCAGAGCGCAGGAGTGGGTATGTTTGTAATATAATCAACTACAGCGCAACAAAACAAAGAACGCTGATTATTGGTAGTGTTTCCAATGGAGCTACATATGGACGTTGCTCCATGAGATAGCGTTATAATTGCACGAAGGAATATCAGTGTTTCCACCCTTTATTTCAAAGCATAAATTTGAAAGAATACACCGGCCAGTATTTTTGTTTTTGTTTTCAGTTATACACGTGTTTTGAGAGAACGAAAACAAACCACACTGAAAAACGCAGAAGTTTTTCCTCCCACTATTCAGTACGGTGTGGCATATTTTCTTTACTGGTATTGCTTAGCGTCTTGACTGCCAATCCTCGCGAGATGTCAAAAACGAATGTATAAAGGCTGTGCTTTCTTTGCAGCGAAAAAGCAATGCAAGTTGAGGTTCGTTCCGGCCATTACGTGACCTGCGCGTCTCTTCGCAGTATGACCTTTCCAGCGTCTTAGACCTTGGCGCAGCCGTTTTATCACTGGCTGTGCCAGCGCCCACTTGATTGGCGCAGTCGACAGGACTGTCAAACTGCGCATGCGCAACACAGTCCAGAACGCGAGAAGATGTAATCGAGGAATAAAGAACGAAAAAGTCTGTGACCTTCCAACTCCGTCCGGAGAGGGGTCATATTTTATCATTAGGCTGGGGTAGCGCAAATTTATTGGGCCAGTCGACACGACGTTCAAACTACGCATGCGCAACATACTAAAGAAGCATGCGAATATGTTATCGGGAATTAAAAAATTAAAAGGTCTATGACCTTTCCAGCTTCTTATTCCTAGGAGCAGCCATTTTATAGTTGGGCTGTCTTAGTGAATGATTGTTTTGGCGCAGCCGACCGGACTATCAAACTGCGCATGCGCGGCACAGTCGAGAAAACGTCAAAATGTCATCGAGGATTAAGGAGTAAAAAAGTCTATCGCCTTTTCTGTTTTTTCGCTCTAGGAGCAGCAATTTTATGACTGGCCTGTGCTGGCGCCAATTTTATTGGCGCAGTCGACAGGAAGATGAAACTGCGCATGCGCAGCAAAGTAAAAAAATTGCAAAGATAGTAACGAAGATTAAAGAACGAAAAAGTCATGACCTCTCCAGCTTAATCATCTTGGGGGCAGCCATTTTGCCATAAGGGTGTATCCGACCGATTTAATTGGCGCAGTGAACAGGACGGGTTAACTGCTCCTGCGAAGCACAGTCTAGAACGTACCAAGATGTTATTGAGGAGAAAAGAACAAAAAGTCCGTGACCTTCCCAGCTGATTCGTCCTGGGGTCAGCCATTCTCTCATTGGGGTATACGATTTAATTGGCCCAGCCAACAGCCCCATCTAACTGCGGATGTGCAGCACGGTCAAGAACATGCCAAGACGACATCAAAGCCTAATAATGAAAATGTTTTAACACGAAAGTGTTTTCATTTTCGGATACACGAAGATTTCGCTGACGTCATATCCGTCACGGAAGTGACGCCTCGACAACGAAGCAAACGGCCTGTAAAGGGTGCACCCCTGCACATAGAGTCTTCTTCGCGAGGAAGCAACGCTGAGTACTAAAGAGTACGTTATGCTTAGGGTTGTTCGTTTTCGGGTTTTATATTTCAACACGAAAGTGTTTTATGCCGGGATACACCAAGATTTCACTGACGTCATATTCATCACGGAAATGACGCCAGTACACCTTTGCCGAAGCGACCCGCCGGTAGGACGTCGCTCGCCAAGCACACCCACAAGACGGCCGCCGACCCGCAATCATGCCCACCTGCAGATTTCCCTGCAGATTTCACTTTCGAGTTTGACTGATTCCTATGACAGAGGAATCAACCACAGTTTTTTACATAGCAGAAGGCAACCACCAAGGCCACGCTCGAGCGTGCCGTGCATAGCCTACGCCTGTTGACAGCGCAGGGAACCCGGCGTCGCGCAACAAACGCTCGCGAAAACACCGGGGCTTCTTTGGACCACCATTATCGCCATCGCGATCGAAACAAGGCTACAACGATGGCCGGAATGATGACAGATGATCACTGCAACCGAGTGCTCCGCCGCTCGCTGGCAGCGGTGCATTCATAAACGGGCTTCCGTAAGAGGCAGGTCATCACGTCTGCGCGAGCAGCGATAAATCATCGCGTACGACGTCTTCGAATGGGAGGAGGCATCGCGGCGCCTATCGTCGACCCCAAACTGCTGCCCTCAAAACACTGAACCCACCTTTCTACTGGACAGAGTACGGTGAATTATGGAATCGCGTCCTCTCTCAGCTTGAGCTCTGGAATACCACAAGAAACCTTTTCGGTTGGAAAGCGTGAATGCCCTTTCATGCCGCAGCGGCAGTTTTTCATTGCGAACGCACACGCTCTCCATTAAACCATAATGGTCCAGAGCTTCTCACATTTATTGTTTCAATTTTTCAGTGCACCTCGATGATATATCTCTTTTCGGCGTTAGTTCTCGGTGTTTAAAAATAACTAGCGCATTATTTCCTTGTACATAGGTGTATTTCGAGAGATGGGTTGCGCACTGTAGAATAGAGTACAAGTTTTGATTGATTGATTGATTGATTGATTGATTGATTGATCGGATTGATTGATTGATTGATTGATTGATTGATTGATTGATTGATTGATTGATTGATTGATTGATTGATTGATTGATTGATTGATTGATTGATTGATTGTAGGGTTTAACGCCCCGAAACAACGCAGGTGATGAGGCGCGGCGTAGTGGAGGGCTCCGCATTAATTTTGACCACCTTGGTATCTTTAACATGCCCCGAAATCTCGCACACACGGACGTTTTTGATTTTCGCCTCCATCAGAAAAATGAGCGCCGCGGCCGCGAATCGAACCCGCGTCCTCGTGCTCAGCAGCGCAACACCCTAGCCACTCAGGCACCGCCGCGGGTTGTGGGGCTTTTAAGCACCCGCCCCCTTTTAATAATTCGCGAGCTTTTACAATCAAGATAAACGTACCTATCCGAATGCCGGAAAAACAATCAGAGGACATGTAAGCACCCATTATTAATTTTGAATGTGACAGCACTAATTACCATTTTTTGGTAATTAGTGTTGTGACATTCAAAATTAACCAATTGAACGCCCCTGAGTGCCCATTCTAGCGCTGCGAGTAATGTTCTCGAGTTTTGCTGCGGGCTGTGTTTTCCGAGGTTCGCAAATAAACTGGGGCGGGTAATGTTTTAGTTTTTACTTTAGGATGTGGACTGTAGAGCAACAACACTTGAACGATATTGTCACAGAATTCTACTCGCTGCGCCGATCGGTCTGGTTCGCTGGCGACTGTTGCTCTGCCGGCCTCACCCGGCTACCACAACCTCACTCTCCGCTTTCCACCTGGCTCTGCGCATTCCCAGACGTTTCGCTAGCAACCCAGTTCGTTTTATTCGCATTTTGATAATAGGAAAGTACGCTCAATGGAACCCTTTTCTCTGCTACAGACACCGGGGACGTCGGCTTTTTCATTAAACGGGTAATGTAGTGCTCGAACAATAAAACAACAAAAAAAAAACAGGTCAGAGCTCAAATTTTCATTCTAAACTGTGACATCTTCCGTAAAACAGACACGGATCCGAATACCTTGGTATATTATTACAATGACACCACGTCAAAACAACCCTACGGCAGTGCATATGCAAACCGTAATACGACTTTTATAATGAATCGCCGCGTTACTCGGCCCACGGAACAATAAAACGCCGTTTACAAGCCTTCTGAGTGCATTATCAGGGATACGCTAATCCAGTGTGGTGATTAAAGGGACCACGCAACACTTTCGATAAACGCTTTCACTCTTTCCTTCTCGTCTGGGAGCACTGCGAAAGCTATATTCATCGCCAGCACGGAGCGGCACCGCGTGATTTGCTCGTAGCACCAGACACGCCTTCCGTTTCTGCTTTGTTTTGTGGCTTTGTTTTTAAAGTTGCTATCGGAAAGCGTTAATTGCTGAAACTGAAGGAAAACCGGTCAACACCCGCTAAAGGACCTTAATTGCGTAATCCGAGCGGTCGAAGAACGTCAAGACCGGGAAAGAGAGAAAAATATTTTGAGCGAGTTTTCAAGTTATCTGAGAGGCATAGAGCAGTAATTTTGGGCTGAGGTACTTAGCGGCCGCAAGCATTTGAGATTTAAAAAAAAAAAAAAAGTTGAAAGAAGTGTTGCAGGGTCCCTTTAAGGCTGTAGGCATACTGACATGTCCACCGTGCCTTGCAGGTATTGAAGGTATTACGGTTTGCGGCCCCCTAATCTAAGTATTTGGTGCGTTGGGTGACTACGTTCTGCAAGCATTTAATATTTCAAAAAAAAAGTTGAAGAAAGTGTTGCAGGGTCCCTTTAAGGAAGTAGACATACTGACATGTCCACTTTGCCTTGCGGGTATTGAAGGTATCACAGTTTCTTTGCTCACAGGTACGTAACCTATTTGGTACCATGTCAGTTGAATTCACTTCACGCATTGAGTGACTAGTAGCCCAGAAACCCGCATTCACTTCAATATTTCTACAGAACCAAAATTCTCCTCAATTTCTGCTTCATTCACTCTGAAGACTAAGCGGTAATAGAACAAGTTATACGAGCTTTTATCAGCGCACTTGAACAACTTGTAATTCTGCGATCTGGTAGGCGGGAAAGTGTTTAATACGCAGCAATTAGGAGAATTGGCACCTTGCGCGTCGAAATCGATCTTAGAAATAAATATTAAATCAGGGAATGAAACTCTCGGCTGATGATTGCCAAACTCTCACCAAAAACCTATGTATTTCAGTGCGCTGCATAATACAAGACATTGATTTATTGATCGACTGGAACTTTTTAAAAAAACTCTTGATGCGCAGACTCATAGCCCTCCATTTGATCTCGACGTCGGCACTCGTACATTGTCCGGAAAAAGCCTCAAAATTGCTAGAACTCGGAAAAACCACAGACCGAAGAAACAACGTTCAAACTCCTTCATAAAATGAAATTACGTGCGCAGTGACGATATCTTTCATGCCTCAGCAACGCAATATCGGGAGAGGATCTGTTTTACGTTTACTGCGATGGCAGGCTATGTTCTGCGAGTTGTAGTAAGTAATAAAATAAAAGTACAACCTCCACTAGCGTATTTCGAGCCAGAAATGTGAGCTTCACGAAACACGGGTTTCATATTTTTGCTAAAGGCTTCACCGATAAACCTCGAAGAAGAAACTGGCTGATGACTTTTCGAGGGACTTCGTTCAGAAGGGTATTCATCTCCAACGTCAGCAAGATATGCCTTGTGGCAAAGCCAATTTTCTGTTGAAATTTTTTTTTGGATTTCGAATAAGGGTAATGATGTCCTACCTTACAATTCTGAGTTCAGTACTCCGCTTAAAAGCAGTCGCTCTATCACACTTAGAAGTTAACAAGAGAACGCTACGCCGTTTGTCTTTAAGCGCGTATAGCAAAACAACTATCGAAGCGGTGCAGGGAGATACGGGCTTGTTCTTGTTTAAAGATCGAAAAGCTATGCCTTGTGGAAAAGCTGAAAAAAAAAGAACCTAAGTAGAGAACTACTGCGTTTAGGTACCTCCACATGAAAACAGTGCCGGTGTACCATTTGAGGGACTTCTCTTATAGCGAAGTTTCACCGGTATTCATGTCCGCCGTCAGCAAGATATGCCTTGTGCCAAAGCCAACCTATTAGTGAAAGTTCCTTCGGATTTCGGAAAAGCGTAATGGTGACATACCTTACATTTGTGAGTTCAGTACTCCACTTAAAGGCAGTCGCTCTATCACACTTAGAAGTTGACAAGAGAACGGTGCGCCGCTTGTCTCTAGGCACGAAAAGGAAAACAATTAACGAAGCAGTGCAGGGAGATGCGGGCTTGTTCTAGTTTAAAATCGTAAAGCTATGCTGAGAAGTTGAAAAAAAAAACGGATCTAAGTAAGTAGAGAACTAATGCTTTCAGCTACCTCCCCATGAAAGCAATGGAGAATCGAGGAAAGCCAAGGTACCAAAACAGAAGTCAAGCAGACAGAAACGAATAAATGGAGGAAAGGTGGGGGAAACCGAACGGAAAACATCGTTCCCCATGTACAGGGCAGATAAATTTGATGTCAGACAAGAAAATCTGTCCCATAGCTCAGAAGACCGTGGCTTTCCCTTTTTTGCCGCCTGTAGCAGGTTGCAGTGAGAACGGAGAGCTTTGTGGGCCGGTATATCCAAAATGATGGGGCATATATGCTGTACGGAACGTAAATTCAATTCGGTGCATTTTGTCGGATTGTGAATGTACGAATGCCGCAATTTGTCGAGAACATTTGTTCCCAAAATATCTGTTTTTTGCAGCACGTCGATAAAAGGAAGGAAAAACTTCGCCTCACCCTCCGCGATGGCTCAGGGCCTTACGTCTTTGTGCTACTGAGCGCAAAGGAAAAACACCGTGTGGTCAATGTTTAGCAATGTTAGTGCAATGGAAAAAACTCGAAATAAAGTTAAGGAAAAGAAAAAAAATTGAGCGAATGGGGCCCCAGGAAGCGCAGAGCGCTCCTAACAAGAAAAAGGAGTCGAAGCGTACACGACGACCGCAAACGCGTACAGACGTAGCCATGCGCCCAATGGAAGAATTACAAAGTTTTGTCTAGTCGTGAATCTCGCAAAAAAAACGCAGAAGAATTTTGGAGAATCTGTACACAAGTTTACGCTGAAATATAACGGCACCTCGGGTAAAACACCTGCTGCGTGTTCTTCCCGAACTGCGGCCCGCAAAAGCGCGGCCTACCTGAAACCAAAGTCTTCTCGACAGCCGATCAAAGGACTTTAACTGGACTGCGGGAATGCACACGAGAGACGCAAAAAAGAAAGTTGCCGTGCTTCCTAAACAAAGCTAAGAGAAGCGCGACAGCTAAAAGTGCGTCCAACCCTCGCTGTATGTGCGTCCAATCGATCGTCAAACTTTAAAAGACCCGAATCGCCAACGAAGAACTAATCTATGGGACGATTTTTCGCGTACTAAGTAAACTCCCATTCGAAGTATCTAAATGATTGATTGATTGATTGTGGGGTTTAGCGCGCCGACGCTTCACAGGCGATGAGGCGCGCAGTAGTGGAGGGCTCCGGATTAATTTTGACCACCTGGGGGTCTTCAAAGTGCGCCGAAATCTCGAACACACGGGCGTTTTTGCTTTTCGCCTCCATCAGAAAAGCGGCCGCCGCGGCAGGGAACCGAACCCGCGTCCTCGCTCTGAGCAGCAGAACGCCTTAGCCACTGGGCTACCACTGCGGGTACGAACGATCTAAATGTATATACCGATGCACGGTTTATGGCGTAAAGTCATACTATTGTACTCCTTATTTAGGATCCGCGCGTGTATTGTCTTATCTAGAGCCGTTCCTTTTTGCAATTTTCGGGCAATCGTTTTCACACAACGGAGCGCTGTGTGTCGAGAGATCTTATCATAGCTTTTCGGTCGACCAACCGGTCTAGGGGAAAATGCATTAGTTTTTTTACAGGACCTCATCAGTCCCACTAAGAAAGCTCTCGCTTTAAAAAAAAACTTTCGCTTAAAAAAACTAAACACGACACGGAGGTGGTCTCGAGTTCAAGACCCATAAACAACAAGGCCACCGCGAAATTCAACCTCTGACACTCCCTCGCCGATGATCCACGCCCCAGCATGCGTAAAGTTCAACAAACGCGCAAAAGGGAACCAGCCGGACGTGAAGATAGTCCTTACTTGACACTTCCCGTGAACGCAGGCAAAGCAGGCGCAGCAAGTGTCAAAGCAGCACCGACACCGGCGGCGACAGAAACGGCGCAGGCGCCTCATGCGACCACCCATCCTCGCGGTCCCGACTCAAATCCAAACAATAGCCGAAGTCGAAGTCGGGGCACGCGGCAGAAGAATCCAAGCGCGCTGACACAGCGGCCAGCCGACGCACAGACACGTTTCGCCCGGCGTCGTCTGCTATCGACAACGACGGCTGACACGTGCGACGAAGGGGGGCCCTAGAAGCCAGAGCGGACGACAAAGAGGGAAAGGGGGGTGGGAAACACCGGCTGTTTTCTTTTTAACTCCTTCGCTCCGGGAAGGCCGAAGAAGACCGTGGCCCTTTCTTGCTACCCGCTACGCCAAGCACGTACACTCGAGCAGCTCCGTCCGACCGGAAGCGTCCCTGTTACTTCCGACGTCGTGGTTTCCCGCGCTCGCTTGGCTGGAATCGCTATTGTGAAACGGTGGCTCCATGTCCGAGTCTATGTCGTGCTGAAGCGGCGAAACGTGGAGGAGGGGGGGGGGGAATAGATAGCGAAGCCCGGCGTAGACAGGCGGTGTGTGTGTTCAGAGTGCTTCGAGGAGGAACTGCTGGATGTCGTGTGAGTGTGTGCGGGCGGCATTGCTCGAACATTGCTCCACGGAGACGAAATTCGATGGTGCGCTGTGAAAGATGGCGCGGAGAATTCACCGGTTGCGTTGCCGTCACCCGGGCGTGATGTGAAAGCGGCGATTTCAACAGACGCGCAATACCACTTTGGCGGGAGTTTGTTTGGAACGACGTCCCTTCGGCGACGGGGAAAAAAAAAAGCTTGCGTCTTGAAGAGGTTCGAGCCCATTGCAGCTCTTACGCCGTGAAGTGGACGCAGCAGTTTAGGGCGAAACCCGCTTCAGCCGAAGCGGGCAGGATTGCCTTTGTGGTAGCACACAAAGCGGTCTGAGTCGCCACTGCCCTTTGCAGGAAGTGACGAAAGCAAAGTAGAATTTTGGTTACTCTTTATCACAATGCTACGCCCGCCGCCAACTCGACATCAACATCATAATGGTAATCATTAACAACAACAGCAAAAGCGACAAGTTTATGTTCAAAGCAGGACGTAGGCTTCCCCCATTTCAATTCAACATCGATATACTCTTCTTCTTCTTCTTCTTCTTCTTCTTCTTCTTCTCTTCTTCTTCTTCTCTTCTTCTCTTCTGCTTCTTCTTCTTCTTCTTTTCTTCTCCTTCTTCTTCCTTCTTCTTTCTTCTTCCCCTCTCCTCCTTCTCTTCTTCTTCTTCTTCTTCTTCTTCTTCTTCTTCTTTCTTCTTCTTCTTCTTCTTCAGTCAATTTGTGTCCACTACGTGGTGAAGACTGTCCCATTGACTTCAAACTCAACGTACCTTGCGCTGTCCGATTAGCTTCATTAGCACCAAATTTCCTTAGTTCATCCCTCCATCCAGTTATCTGTTTTCCTTCTACGAGTAGCGCCTCTTAGTCGCCACGTCATTACCCTCGTGGCCAACAGGTTGTCTACGTGGTCCGCGTTACAGACCCAGCCAAGTCCACTTGTTCTCAATCTGTGCTACGACGCCTTAAACCCTAGTTTTCATCATAAACACTTGTTTCCTGTTAAACCTACCACAGTTTCCACGGCTCGTTGGGTCAACTTATGCTTTCTTTCTACGTGTTACGCAAATTTCCAAGCAGCGCAGGACAGGAGCGGCTGGAGGTCACCGAGAGATGCCCTCGTCCTTTAAATAGAATAGAATAGAATATAATAGAATGGAATTTAAATATAATGAATATTAATATTATTGTGATGATGATGATGAACAAACCATCCCCGAGAGCACTCATTATTCGACCAGATCTACGGTAAATCCCCAAGATGTAGCAAGTTTCTGTGAAAGGAAAATTTGACATCCACATCAATGCAGCCGTACGGTTGCAAAGGAAAGCTCTACAGATTCCTCAGAAACTTCGCAGTTCAAGAAAAATTCGTCCTGGTCCAGTACTCATTGGTTCCGTACCTTTTATGTTGCTGTGGGAGGAAGGTTACTCTTCATCTCTTATTCACTGCACTTGCGGAAAGCAACCCAGCTTACAGTGCTTCTACGCCTGATTTCCCCTTCGTGAATCAGGAATTGTATTTATTCAGACTCTCTACCCGCCGCGGCGCCTCAGTGGCTAAGGCGTTGCGCTGCTGAGAACGATGTCGCGGTTTCGATTCCCGGCCGCGGCGGCCGCTTTTCTGATGGGGGCGGAAAGCAAAAACGGCCGTGTGGACGATATTTCGGCGCACGTTAAAAATCCCCAGGTGGTAAAAACTATTCCGCAACCCACCACTACGGCGCGCCTCATCACCTGTGAAGCGTCGGCGCGTTAAACCATACAATACTTCAATCGTTCAGACTTTCTAGCATTTCGTTACCAACGATGAACGGGAGCTTTCGGCATGCCACCTAGCACTGCTTTTGGACGAAGGCCTCACCCATTGACCTCCAACCACGCCTATCCTGAGCTGCCCGAGTCCAATCTTTGCGCTCCGAGTTTTCTTATTACGTGACTCCATCGAGTCAATGGCCTACTCCTTCTTCTAGAACAACTGGGTATCCACTCTATGACCCTAATTGTCCACCGGTTGCCGGTTCGTCTGACTACATGGCCAGCCCAAATCCATTTCTTTTAACACGAAAGTGTTTTATACAGGGATTCACGAATATTTCACTTGCGTCATATCCGTCCCGGAAGTGACGCCAGTACAACGAAGCAAGCGGCCTGTAAAGGGTGCACCACTGCACATAGGGTCTTCTTGCGGGGAAACAACCTTTAGTACTAAATGAGTACGTTATACTTCGGGTTGTTCGTTTTCGGGTTTAATATTTTAACACGAAAGAGTTTTATCCCGGGATACACCAAGATTTCACTGACTTCATATCCGTCGCGGAAATGACGCCAGTGCACCTTTGCCGAAGCGACCCGCCTGGTCGCTTCGGCAAAGGTGCACTGGCGTCATTTCCGCGACGGATATGAAGTCAGTGAAATCTTGGTGTATCCCGGGATAAAACTCTTTCGTGTTAAAATATTAAACCCGAAAACGAACAACCCGAAGTATAACGTACTCTTTAGTACTAAAGGTTGTTTCCCCGCAAGAAGACCCTATGTGCAGTGGTCCTCAAGCACACCCAAGTCAAGCACACCCAAGCACACCTCGTCAAGCTCGTCAAGCACACCCAAAAGACAGCCACCGACCCGCCAATCATGCTCAGGTGCAGATTTCGCAGCAAATTTCGCGTTTTACCGATTCCTATGACAGAAGAGTCAACCACAGTTTTTCTTTATTTCAACTATGGTACCGCCAACTGTAGTTTGTTCTCTGATCCAGGTAGCTCGTTTCTTGTCCCTGGATATTATTCCCAACGTTACTCGTTCCGTGGCCCGTTGAGCCGACGTAAGTTTGCTTTCTAGTTGTTTAGTAAGGAGCTAAGTTTCGGCTCCGTATGTCATCACCGGCAGTATGCACTAGTTGTATATTTTTCTTTTGAGTGACAGAGGTAGCTTACTTCTCATTATTTCGGAGTGCTTGCCGAATGCATCTTAGCCCATACCTATTGTGTGCTGGATTTCTTTCTCGTGGTTCGGATAGGCACTGACGACGTATCCAAGGTAGTTGTACTCGTCTACCTGTTCTAGCGCTGAGTTGTCCTGACTTAGTTGAGTTACCTGACTTACGCTGAGTTACACGTCGTCATTAGTTGGTGCTCGAACCTCGCGCACCAAGCTGTTCCATTCAGTAGTGCTTCCTCACCTAATGTCACTAGCCAGTAAATCCGCATGCAATCCTTCCACCACTTTCTGTCGTAATCCATGTTGTTCATTACGTTACTAGTTTCGCTTCTCAGTGCATACATTCAATCTCTGCCAATAGGAAGCTTTTTATTCGTTGGCCCTCAGCTCCAGCCACTCAAAAACGTCCCTTCTATGCTTCCCATTTTGTGGGCACCAATGCCACCGATCTTGCTTCCATTAATACATTTTGACAAGTACGACAATTCGATGTCCTCCGCCGGGTTCGATACCTCTTATACCTGCGTTCTTTAACTAATGTTTAACTAATTCATTCATTTCTTAAGCTGGTTTATTATTCCGTTTTTTTTTTTTTTTTTTTAAGTGCAGAGCATTTTTTAGGGGCATGCCTTGTCGTCGTAGCTCGCTTGCTGGACACAAGTGAGCCACACGGCGTTAAAGTCGTCTCGGCGTAACCCAGAAGCTTCGAAAGCCAAGCGGTTTATATAGTCAGAAGCGACTGAAACTCGTGAACCACTGGCGCTTGTTATACATCTCCCCGTTGTTTAGCGCAAAAAAAAACTGTAAGTACATTTGAGGCAAGATGTACGTAATTAACCGGCAGCGCCCGCGTTCACTTAGTTAGGAACGCTCGTTGGGTTGGTTTTTACGATAGTAAGCGAAAAAAAGTGGCCGTGCAGCGCCGGCACGTGCGGGAGGAAAAGCAAGCACAAAAAGAACAGAACTCCCGCTGGCGCAGTTTTAGGCAGTGGGCGCGCGAGCACTGCGAATTTGAATTGCATTGGGTGGTAGCAGTGAGCGGATAACGGCGCTACAGCCCATTATAGCGAATCATTGCTGTGTACTTACAACAGCTTTCACGTTGAGTGGAACGGCTTTAAATTTTTTTTTTGCCAACAGCCGCTACTGCTGGATATGTGATGATCTTAGTTAGGTTGTCATTATATATGTCCATGCCATCTTCCTCTCCGGCTAACACCGCAATTTTTTTCTGAAGCGTTATTCAAAACTCCAGCACCCTGCCTCTTACGGCTTGGAAATTGCTGTCTAATTGCCTTCTTTTCCTTAGTTTCATCCTTTCCCAACTTCGATGTAGTCTAATTCTTTTAATTGATTGTAGGGTTTAACGCGCCGACGCAACGGAGGCGATGAGGCGCGCCGTAGTGGAGGGCTCCGGATTAATTTTGACCACCTGGGGATCTTTAACGTGCGCCGAAATCTCGTACACACGGGCGTTTTTGCTTTTCGCCTCCATCAGAAAAGCGTCCGCCGCAGCCGGGAATCGAACCCGCGACCTCATGCTCAGCAGAGCAACGCCTTAGCCACTGAGCCACCGCGGCGGGTGATGTAGTCTAATTCTGCTCCTGGCCTAGCACCTTGCCTATTGCTAATTGCTGTACGTTTATCTATTGTACGTTTCATCTGTTTCAGCTGTACGTTTCATCTATTCCAAATATAGCCGCCTTGATTCCGTATCTCAACTAATGAACACAAATAACATCCAAACTCTTGAACTAAGGCGCAAATTTCTTCGCTTGAAGTTTCTGCACCAACTGGTTAATAAAAAGCTGGGATTAGATAGTAGTTTCTATGTGAATCCCGTCCCGCATGTGAATCCAGAGTCCCGTATGTGAAACCAGATCCCGTCACACGCCCATGACAAATCTCTAACCCAATTTTTTGCTAGGACTAACATTTTCAATTTTTCATTTTTTCCCCGAACTATTGAAGAATGGAATTCATTACCCGTTTCTGCACTTTCTGCTGTTGAAGCCCTCGAAGCTTATTTTAGCCCAAATGCCACTGTGCTGAGCTGATGCGTCAACCTTGTTAAATGCATTTTTTTTATCTTTTATACTTTGTATTGTTCCTTACAATTGTGACTCAAGTATTCTTGTATTTTGTACGTTTCTTGTCCACTCCTGCTTCAATACTGCAGGCTGTCAAGCCTGCAGTATTAAATAAATAAATAAATAAATAATAAATAATAAATAAATAAATAAATAAATAAATAAATAAATAAATAAATAAATAAATAAATAAACTCGTTTATAAAAGAGTCGTTTGCCAGAACCGAGCTGTTTGAACAATTAGACATTACGCGACATCATTTCTCTTACTTAGTTTTACGCAACTGTTTGCAACCGAACTGACCTAACTTTCCGACGTTATATCATCTATACCAGTTACATTTCCAGCATGGCGAGACGCTGGATTTTAATTTAACGGTTTTTGAAAACATCACGTTACGTGACTGACTGCATCGCCATGCAACGGTTGTTCCCTTCAGACGCAGACGAAATGAAAAAAAAAAATGAAACGGCAATTCCAACCTAATTTTGTGACCTTATAAACCACTTTATCGAAGAGCAGCCACTTTTAACGTCGTACGAAAGCCACTTGCAGCCAAGCCAAGCCTGACCTTTACAGCAGTTCTTTACGAAGAACTGTGTCCGAAAACACGCCGTGAAAAAGAACAAGAGTACGACAGGAAGAAGGCTGCAATAGAACGCACGCAAAGTAAAAACAAACCAAAAGATCGTAGTGGAGGAAATCGGACGAAAGCGCTCGAAAGCAGATAGCAGAAGCAACGACCACACGACCGCCAAACCACGGTAATTGCCTACATCCTTTCCCGACGACCGTTCCGTGAAAGACGACGCAAGACGGAGGACACAAATGGTGCTGGGTTACCACTAAACCGCATTTTACGCGAACGCTGCCCGACTCCTCGGGGACTAAACGTTCGCCCTTCGCTGCGCAGCAATTATGTGGCTTGGTGCTGTCTTTGTTCGGCGAGGACGGGAGCGCGTAGAGTCCGAACTCTACCAGGAACTACCGTGTTTTCACGTCCAGTGGCCCTATTTCGCAGCAAGAGCAGCCGCCATTTCCAGGCTGTTACGTAACACTACGTTACTTATACGCAGGCTGAAGTTGCAAATGTGTGACGTGATCGTTCCCGCCAACTGTTTAAATTACGTCAGGCCTTCTCAGCCAATCACAGAGAGGGCGTGTATTACAATCAGTATTGTTGTTTAATAGCAAAGACAGGCCTACGTTGTCATATCCGGTGCATTTACTCTAGTTTTTCATTACCGCCCAAGAATTATATGCGCTTTCAGTGAAGAGAAATAAGGTAAACTTTAGAACTGGTGCCTGTAAACGTCATGAAACGTCAAAATAACGAAAGCACACACAACCGCTCGGTCAACCGGTAGCACGTGACCAAAACTGAAAGCCAATCAGAAAAGACTTCCGGCAAATTCCCAGTTCCCTGGGAATTCGTGCATTCGAGAATAGGGCCCCAGGGCCAACACCGCTGAACATACTACGCTACTGTATTCGGGTGCAAGTTTGAAACGGAAATAACGCATGTAGTGTACCACTCCGCCGAAGCGACAAAACCGTGACGTCAACGCGCGGGACCTTTGAGAAGAGATTGCGTAAGATCATCTGATTTTTTCACCAAGTTTGACTTCAAAAGTCTACACCCGCAAAAACACCAAGTTCGTTAGTTTTCTTTTCGCGCCTGCATTGATGTTTTTCTTCCCAAACTACTCGAAGTAACGAACCGCTTGCGCCAAGCGGAGAAAAGCCGGCGGCAGTGATAAGGCGCGGGGCACGTTCCGTTGCCGTTCAAATGTTGCAACGAAGTATGGTAATACGAAGACAGCGTATAAACGCCGCTAAAAAAAACGCAAAAGAGTGGGCTTCTTCGACTTCCCACCGGAAGACGACAGAGGAACAATGCCTTATTTCCTGGTTTATTGGACTTCCTACGGCCTTGATGCCTCTTGTTTGCATGGCCGGATGCCGAAAGGATTGAATAATCGGTGGCAACATCGTTCAGAGGGAAGTGTGGTTGGCTTTCCCACGTGGTCGCATTAGAGATAACAACTTGCCAACTGTCCCATGCACTTATTTTCGTTCGTAACGCTTAAAAACAGACACTAAGCCAGATAAGGTAAAAGATTCGTGGGACTTAACCAGTTATCTTTACAATCAATGACGTCAGCATTGCCGATTCAATTGCTATGTCTGTTAAAGAAAGAAATAACGGAATGTAACGACAAGGGTAACTCGTTATAACCAGATGATGGCGATGTCGTTGGCCCTCATCCCAGGCTAGTTGTTTTCGTAACTACGAGTGAACTATCCGTGGCGGTGTCGAGGTGAGTGTACAGTCGTCAAAACAGCTAACAACAACAAAGAACGAGGTGCCAGCGTATTCGCGGAGCGGCCACTTACGATAGCGCTCATGATGCTAAGCCAGGCTGTGCGCATGCGCTGAAGCACCCGAGTGCAGTAGGGCAGCATCGTGAGGGCCGATAACCGGGCACCAAAGATGCGGCTGTGGCTATCGTGAACTGCCACTCTGTGCGTCGGCAGGCACCTCGTGTTTTGTTGTTGTTAACAGTTTCGACGACTGTATGTATGTGTAAAGTGGAATGGCGGGGTGGTTGGCCTCGATAGTTTTTCAGAAGGTAGGTTTTAAAGAAACCCAGCAGGTATAACAAGAATGTATAAGGCTGCTGATAGAAAGCATGACATCACGGCCTTTGAAATGTCCAGGAGAGCGCGTAATTCTGCGAGCACTCGCGAAAACCAGGATCTGTCAATTACAATCACGGAAGGTTCATTAATAACATAAAATGCAAGCTCCTCTGCCTAACTTGTACGAACTGTACGTAACTGATACCTTTACGCTGTTTTGTAGATCAATTGTATAATAAGCACTTCATTCAGCTTTCAAGATTAAAAAAAAAGAAGGAAGCTCACACTAACCCGTAAGACTTGAAGGCAGCGAAGCTGTACGCAACCTTCACGACCATCACGAAGGTTTAAGTCCACGGCTGCAGCCGATTTGATTCTTCTTCAGTGCCGCAACGACCTTTACTCCATCAGTGCTGCTACAAGTGTGAGCTTCCCTCATTTTTTTTGGAAGGGATAATCAGTGGATATCACCTTGGAGGGACGTACGATATATTGTGTCTTTCTCGTTCCGAGCTAGTGTTGTCACGACTACGGCGAACGCTGGAGTTCTTTTTTTTTTTTTTTTGGCCAATGCCGATGCGCCGATGACGCTGAGTGGGCGCCGCGAGGCCCGCTCCCACGTGTGCGCGCTCGGCAATTTATTGGTATTTTCAACTGCGGACACAAAAAATTATGATTTGCTAGAGAGCTTCGCTCTGAAGTGTTTGGAGTCGTTCCCCCTTTTGTGAACATCCCGACGTATTGAACACTATAGCTTTGCACCGACTGGTTAAATATAATGGGGTTCCTGTGCATGACGCGGGTAATCTTGGCCGCTGAATGATATCACCTCCTGCCCACCGTCGAATAAATCGGTAGGTGAGTTTTGCTTGCCGGACGAGAACGGGAATAATGGTAGAAGACGGGATCATGTTTTGAATTGCAGGAAACTCGGGGACGACGGTCTAAATACGTTTTACGATAATCGTGCGGCTCAACTTCAGCGCAGTCTTGGATGGTCAATCCATTCAGGCAAGGACGAAATTTCGCCGAGTGACCATGTCCAGCATACCGTTTGATTTAGAAGTGTTTCTGCACCGTGGAAGCACGCAGTGCACGAATGACGTTCTGCATCGGCCACAGAGCAGACAAACTTTTGAGTCAAACTGTATGCTGGACATCGCCACTCGGCGAAATTTCGTCGTTGCCTGAATGGATTGGCCGCCCAAGCGCACTGCTCTGAAGTTGAGCCGCACGATTATCGTAAAACATATTTAACCAGTCGTCCCCGAGTTTCCTGTAATACAAAATATGGTTACATCATGCAGCGTTATTCCCGCTCTCGCCCGGCGAGGGAAACTAAGCTTAGTGTTTATTACAGCGGGATATTTACAAAAGGGGCAACGACCCCAAACACTTATTTCAGCTTGGAAACTGATTGAAGGGCTTAGTTCAGTCTTTGATTTAAAATTTTCTTATTTAATCCCTCCAACCAGTTATAAAATTATGAGCAGGGGTATGCCTGTCAAACAGGATACGTGAACCCACTTGTCGCATTTAAGAGGACGGACTCACCTGATCACATTCCTATGGAACTCATTAATCCGTAACCCACAAGCTTAAAAATTATCGCGCTGCAAAGCGAAAAGATTGATCGTTTCATAAAAATGTCCCCGACGGCCGAGTCTGCCCACCTTCGGTATATATCACTTCTATATACAGAAATAAAAATAAAACTCTTACTTGCTAGATAGCCAACACCATCTAGTGCAAACTAGCTGAACTGAAAGGTATTTTTTCTTTGCTTTTTAGTACACAAGCGACATATTTATAGCACAAGCAAACTAGGTCTTTGGGAGCATTTTCATGAGACTAAAACTTTTCATATCGGTGCACAATCTTTTGTAAGCCCGTGGGTCATAAATTCCTAAGACCCATAGAAATGTGATCAGACGAATCCCTCTTAAAGGAGGGGCCCTGAAGACAAAACACAACTTCATTAAATTTCGAAAGAACTAGGCTTGAGCACCTCACTCAGCTCAATACCAGCCACTAAAGACGTTTTTAACAGAAAATACGCAAGAAGTCTTCAAACTTTCAAATTTCGCGCCACTGTGACGTGTTATGGGCAGGAGTCACGTCAGATAGGCCAGCACTAAACATAATTATCAGTGTGCTAACGGCCCGTTAGCATTCCAGTGATGCGATCAAACGAAACTATAGGGCCCATATCAATCGCCAAGTCATGTTTATTGGCGGTTGTTCATGTCGACGTCCACCAAGCGCCATTTTCTATGACGTCAGAAACTTCTGTGACGTCATAAAAAAGTTGCCGGAAAGTGACTGGGGAGTCGCCACTGCTTCACATGTTTTCTTTAATTTCTCCTTTGTTTGTTTAAAGTTTGCAATAATATTCGTACCACTTTACCTGGGCAAAGCAGGCTTTTTAATAAACCAAACTAGTATTTTTTCTTAATGACACTTTTCATTATTATTTTTTTTGGGACCCTGCAACACTTACCATCGTCTACTCGGAAGTCTATTGCCCCAGCAATCTTCTCCCGCAAGAATTACGAAAATCCGTTCACTATCACCAAAACTACGCGCGATGAAAAATCGCGCATAAATGTTCCCTCTCAACTCAATCGCGGACAACGCGACGAAAGCTGCGCGCCCTCTCCCGGAGAAGGGGGCGGCACGCGGCGTTCTGTTCGGCGGCCTTCGGTATGTCATAGGGCGGGGAGTTTCGTCCTTTTCCACGCAACGTGGACGGGTCTATTTCCGGTCTGGTGCCACAAAAAAGCAGGCATGGTGGCCTGCTCGCAAGCAAGCGCTCAGGCTAGTAGGGCGTTTTTGGAGCAATAAACGTTTGTTGTCGAGTGGGCTCGTTGAAAGTGGAATATTTAGTTCGTCACTCAAACTCCGCGCGCACTCAAAACAAAAGAAACACCAAAAGCATGCGGACAGGTTCAGACATAGAAGAGGTTCATACACAGCGCCGACGACGGCTGATCGTCACAGGAAATGGAAGAATTTAGCCGCGACGTTGACCAGCGACAGCCAATAGGGCAGCCAGGACAGCCATGGCCCGATTGACGTCGCAGAGGCCATGCCAGGGGTGCATAATGAGGAGAATTGAAGAGAGCGCGGTTGGTTTTTCCGCGTCTTTCACGGCGATTTGCGCGCTTACCGCGTCACGTGCACGTGTAATATTTGGCTCGGGTGTTCCTGGAAATCTAATCTAAACGTCGCGCAGGTTTACTTGCACTGCACGAAGAGTGTTGCAGGGTCTCTTTAAGGCATGTCGATCCACCAGGCCGCAAAAAATCCTGCAGGAACCCCGACTTCCCCGCGTTCTTGTAAGATCATGGGTGTCAGCGATGCGCGGGAAACGGCCACATTGCGTTGATTCAACACTACATTACTTGCCTCTAGGAAAGTTTACCCTCGCCTTAAAAAAACGGCAAATCGCCATTACGGCGGATGATCGATCCGATAATCACCTGTGCCACTGTTTTGGCAAATGGCGTGGCACCAGATCGCGTGAGGAAAAAAACACTGTTGGGGCGGGAAAACTTGTCATGCACGATCGATCGCTTCTCCCCTGTTCCGAAGAGAGCGCCTATCAATCATCCTTAAAGCAGCTCTCAATTGGTCCCTATCGGAACTACAAGAACGCCCGTTCCTGACGCACGGATCACAATATTTTCTGCTGCGGGCAAGCGTGGTGCATAGAAACACAAGCGCGTTGGAGTGCTTACTTAATTAACTGCTATCTTTTAAAGAGACCCTTCCACACTTTTTTTTAACTTTTTTTTTTCAAATATTAAATGCTTGCAGAACGTAGTCAGCCAACACACCCAGTACGTAGATGAGGGGGTCGAAAAGTATATCAGTCAAAAATTACTGCTCCATGCCCAGTAGATAACTTGGATAACTCTTTCCCGGTATTCACGTCCTTCGACCGCTCGGATTACGCCACTGAGGCCACCTAGCAGCTGTTGGCCGGTTTTCCTTCAGTTGCAAAAATGAACGATTTTCGATAGCAGTTTTAAAAAAAGGCCCACAAACAAAGCAGAAATAGAAGGCGTATCTGGTGCGACGAGCAAATCACGCAGTGCCGCTCCGTTCTCGCGATAACTATAGCTTTCGCAGTGGTTCAAGATGCGAAGCAGAGTGAAAGCGCTTATCGGAAGTGGTGCAGGGTCCCTTTAAAGAATGTTAATGTGAAATTGTTATTTGACTCCGTAGGTAGATGATAATCTAAGCAGTTGTCCCAACCAAAAGATGGCAGGCCGTTTTGAGTGCCAAAGAGAATAAAAGTAGAATAGTTGAGTTGAACATAAAAGTTAGTAAATTTGTAGCTGGACGGGAATCGAACCCATGGTTTCCGGAACGAGGGACGATTGCGCATTCCCAACACCACGAAAGCTCGATGGCTGTAGAGCCTAGCCCTTTGATGCCCAAAACTTTAATTTTTGCTTAAGATCGTTAAAACATTTTTATGATCTAAAAGAACTTCCGACATCACAAGTATGAAGTCAGAAAAAAAATTTGTTCGTTAGCACGGATACAATGACCCACTGGGCACTGGAAAACACTAGGCGCTGGCTGCCCATATATCACTTGAACAAGTGGGCTACCTCGATCACCATGATTTATTGTTCAAGTAAATACAATAACGTAAAATTTGTATATCCATCATTTTTATTAAGAAAGAAACTGCCCAATTTCGCTTACCTGTCAGTAGCCCATTGAGCCACCGGGTTCGGTGCGTTGACACGCATAAAAAAAACTTTTCTTTAGCACACGAAAGTACGTGCTACCACCTTTTTTTTTAATTTTTGAAGGTCCGGGAACCTTTACCTGGCAACAGATGGTGTTAAATGTGTGGGAAAAATCCAAAAAGTGCGAGAGAAAGAATTATTGTTTGAGTTGTTGCTCCTGAGAAACATTGGGCATCAAAGACTTAAAGGTTATCGTAATGAATGCGTCGTAGCCTTCGACTCGGAAACGTGTGTTGGAAGCATGTGCTGAGGCCTACATGAGTAATTGTAGGCCTACATTAGTAATTTGAGCACGCTAATTACAGAAGCAAGTATTAGACCACTCGAAGAATACGTTCCCGCCAAATGTACTCTTTGCCTGACGATGGGAACGCGGAAATGTGCCGGAATGGTTTTAGTAGCGCCATCATGCTGCACCCACTGAATTGCTTGATTGTAGGGTTTAACACGCCGACGAAACGCAGGCGATGAGGCGCGCCGTAGTGGAGGGCTCCGGGTTAATTTTGACCACCTGGGGATCTTTAACGTGCGCCGAAATCTGGTACACACGGGCGTTTTTACTTTTCGCCTCCATCAAAAAAGCGGCCGCCGTGGCCGGGAATCGAACCCGCGACCTTCGGCTCAGCAGCGCAACGCCTTAGCCACTGAGCCACCGCGGCGGGTTCGGCACCCACTGAAACGCGGTATTGTACGGCGACGACACAAAATATGGCGTGCGAGCTGTGCAAACACGGGTATGTGCCAGCTCGACGTTAGGCCTAACGTCGGCGACCGGTAACGTATTTCTAAACTCTTCGCTGCACAGAGCACCCACGTGAGATGACTGTTCTCGCGATGCAGAACGGCATTTCAGCGTGGTCATTGGCTGCGCCCCAAAGCTAAAGCGACGTAAAACATACCAAATCACCTTTAGTAACAAAAACAACGCGTAGATTTGAGTTTAGAAAGAAACTTAAATTTATAAAAAGAATTAAGCAATGAAAAAACAAGCTAAAAGGTAAACCTGCTGGGGCGCGAACCCAAGCCGTCACCGCCAGTGCTCAGTAATCTACATCGGGGCCACAGAGCCAGAACCGTGCCAGAACCGTGGGATGGCTTTAGCAGGTGCTCAAAAGAATAGCGCGCGCAGTGACATCCCACAGGTCACGTGGGTGCTCTGTCCAGCGAAGCATTCGGAAAGACGCCGACCCGGTACCCGCGGCTTGACGTAAAATGGGTTTGACTTTGATTGGCGGGTAATAATACTCAGCGTTACAGCTACGCAACGTTAAGCCTACATTTAGGCGATTGGCAAAGGCTCTTGGTTATACTGACGGAGAGAATAAAACGGGGCGAACCAAAAAGGATGATGAAGAATATAAGGTGGTGTGTTCGGAAATTGGACACCAAGGGATTCTTATACTCCCTGCATCAGAAGGAGCGCTCACGTGTCCTTGTAACGTTTTCTTACACAGCAGTTCTAACAAAAGATTGATCCGAAAACGCTTTCTGGTCTAGCAAATTTGCAAGACCAGCAAGCGTTTAGTCTCTTTGTGGGCACTATAGTCTTTCAGCTAAGCCTGTGCCCTTCATAAAACGCAGAAGGGCTTTTGTTGCCTTCTGCGAAGCCGATGTCGATGTCCTTAGGGTCGATGTCATAGAATAGCCTATACTGTGAACGTTTGATTGTCCAGTTGGCTGAACTCGGCGACCAAAACACGTCTTTCCGATGAATGCTGGGGGCAACGACAAAGCCCCTGTTCGATTGTCTCTTCAACCTAGCAGGCGTCGCAGTGGGCACTACTGGCCACCCGATTATGAAGGAATAGGGATTAACGGGACGAAAATAAGGAGAGAGCTCACAGAAGAGCATCTAAGACCACCGCAAAGTCTCAGCGGATCTTTGCTCATCCTCGTTTTAAAGTCGCCGACCATTAGGAACCATGCAGCGCCGAGGTGAACCTTGGTTCTTAGCAATGGACCAGCCACAGTTGCAAGGATCAGGTGTGTACTCCTGTACAACTGATTAGCTCAGAACCGCCCTTTCTCTGTTCGAAGGTTTTATCAATTTTCGCACATCTCCAAAATTCTGTGCATCAGAATACAAATGTTAGCGTCACGCGCTAACGCAGTTTTACAAGATAAACGCCTAAAGGGACACTTTAGCGTAAAAACAAGTTGGTTTTTATTGTTAGATTACTGTGCTGCGAATTCAAGCATACCGCTCGCAGCAACAGTAGCTGCTTATTAATGCAGAAGATTCCAAAAACATGAAAACGGGTATCGCCGCCCTCATATGCTTTCCCGCACTGCTCTTTCTGACGGCGGAAATTGTGAACGGCTAAACAGGATAGGTGGAACTTGTCTATGACAAGCCACTCCGACATTGGAAAAGCAGAGCCGACGGCGAAGAGTTAAGCTGTATCGCATGAGTTAAGCAAACAAATACCAATGAAAAATAGTGAGAAAGTTAATTGTTTTCATAATTGTGCCTTAGTGTCACCTAAATTTAAAAACGTATTACGAATTTAGCTCTTCAAGGTAGAGAAAGGCCACACACTCGGTTTCTGGAAAGCCATGAAGCGTTTCCAGATGGTCAAATAAGGATAGAAAGTGCAAGAAAATGTCTACCGATATTCGCATTTATATGACGCGCGAGAGAAAGTGCAGATGTCTTTGCGCTGAATTCAGACCATGTTGGCTGAACGCAATTCCCGCTAACGTGTAATCACGCTACGATGCGAGGTAATTCGAACGATTTTATGCACATGAAAAAATGGTACGAAAGTTTGGAAAACAGCCTGTCCCTGCTTATCGGGTTGATACAAAATTTCGCAGTAAAATCGAAACCTAGCGTGAATAAAAATACGTTCCTGGTATTCGTTGGGAGGCTGCCGTATAATTGATTGTGGTGCACAGGTTTATTACGTCGCGTTGTTCTAATTTACTATCCTACAGGTAGTAACACAAACATATAAATTCAGTTTTTTTTTTCGCTTTCCCGCTGGGATAGACAAGGTGGAGAGTGCGACGATTACCCTTTATGTAATATTGCCTAGCATAGTGTAACTTTCATTTTTGAATAAACATATCCCCCTCCCTCTTTTTCTCTCAATTTTCTTAGTCTTGAATCACGGGTTAAGTCACGTAGTCAAGGCGGTCAACTCACTACAAAATGCACATTATGTAATTTCAGCGCAATTCGATTCCGCCAAACTCATATAATTTGATAGAATCAGGCCCAGATCGATTCAGCCAACCCTGCAATCTCCGTACCGAGGAAAAGGAGCCTCGGGATGGAATAAAAAAAAATCCTGTTTTATTTTTTTTTTACTTTTTTGGTCGTACAAACCTGAAGATAAGGTGGGCGGGCGAAGCGGCTGTTCTTTCTGTCATCTTCGCGAACGAGAACGGGGCTCAAACGAAGGGGAACGGTGTTCCGAGGGGAACGTCTGCCTCACAACGCACTTTTTCCCCTCCAACTTTGACGGAATATAAAAAGAATGCAAAATAGCTGGAGTGCGCTGTCTTCTGCAGATTTCCGGGTATCCCCGTCTTCAAGCAAGCACGGGCATCCGAAGCGACCGCCGGAAGTGAAGCGTCGAGTGTCTCCTGTTCGCATTTCTTGGACTTTATTTTTTTAGCTTTGGCAGCAGAGCTGTGGACGACGTTTTTGCGCGACGAGGTGCGCTCTCCTTAAAGGCATTACCGTCTTAAAACTCCTTGAAGTTGGAGCGCGCGGCGTCCTATCATCTCGCGGCAGCAGGGCATTGTTGGAGGCTCCTCCTTCAGCTAAGGATAATGATAGTGCAAATTCTGCTTTAACTGAATGGCGAGTGAGTGAGTGAGTGAGTGAGTGAGTGAGTGAGTGAGTGAGTGAGTGAGTGAGTGAGTGAGTGAGTGAGTGAGTGAGTGAAGCGACCGAGTGAGTAAGTGGGTGTGTGAGTGATCCAGTGAGCCTGCGAGCAAAGCGATCCAGCGAGTGAGTGGGTGCGCGAGCGTAGAGCGAGTGAGTGAGTTATGAGTAAGGAAGTGAGTGAGTGAGAAAGTGAAGCAACCGAGTGAGTGAGTGTGTGAGTGACAAAGTGAAGCAACCGAGTGATTGGGTGAGTGAGTGAGTGAGTGAAGTGACCGAGTGACTGAGTGAGTGATCCAGTGAGTCAGTGAGTGAAGCGATCGAGCGAGTGAGTGGGTGAGCGAGCGTCGAGTGAGTGAGTGAGTTATGAGTGAGGAAGTGAGCGAGTAAGTGAAGCGACCGAGTTAGTGAACGAGTGAGTGAGTGAGTGAGAAAGTGAAGCAACCGAGTTAATGGGTGAGTGAGTGAGTGGGTGAGCGAGCGTCTAGTGAGTGAGTGAGTGAGTGAGTGAAGCGCCCGAATGAGTGAGTGGGTGAGTGAAGCGGCCGAGTGAGTGAGTGAAGTGGCCGAGCAAGCAAGCGATGGAGGAAACACCATCCGTAGTTTTCCTCGTGCTTCTGTAAAAGACCCGGTAGGGGCCGACCCTATGTAACATACATAAACAAAAAAATTCCCGCGCCTTCCCGCGAGGGGAACACGAGTAAATGCAGAGCATTAGGGCCTCAGTACTGGTTGAAAGCAGTGTTGATTCCATCGCTTCTTCCGTGATGCTGGAGTAGCAGACACGAGTAAACGTGGGAGCGAGCGTCAACCAAGGAAGGAAGGAGCAACGCAGTGACTGAAGCCCGAGCGACCGCTAGCCGCTTTATATTTGCAGCGCGCGCAGTACAGGGAGAGCAGTACGGGGGCGAGCGCGCGCATGCGCAAGCAGCGCGCCCTTCCACGCCCCACCACGCTGCTACCACGCACCCGTTACGCCGAGACCGCGACGGAGCGAACGGGCTGACTACGACGCATGCGCGCGCCAGCTGCTGTTGAGAGAGAGGAGGGAAGGAGGAAAGGCGCACCTGCTGCGGACGCGGAGCTGTGGACGCCGTCCGACGCAGGAAGAGGCGAGGCTAAGAAATGCTCTGCATTTAAAAACTGCGGACTCACCTCTCGGGATGCCTGCAGGCGTCTGTTTTCCTGCTTCCACGAGAGGGCGGTGAAGTCTTCGAAGAAGCCGCCATCTGAATCCTGGACCCTGCACAGTGGACAAGAAACATAGGTGAGACTATATTACTATGAATTTCACGAACAGACATTGCTGGCGTGCCAGCACCATTCTCGTACAGTTGAATTTCGGTTTTACAAAATACGATTTCTCGGATTTTCCGAAATAACGAACAAATTCGGAATCCCCCAAAGCTCTTCACAAGCATAACTGTCTCTCCGTTTTATGGTATTATCCACTTGACGATCCAACTCCCGGGTCACGGTGACTGTTATATCCAAGGTAACGAAGTCACGGTGGCCCACGAATTAGTTCTTTCAATAGAGAACTTCGTAAAATCGAAAAGACAATAAGTCTCTAAATCTTTTTTTTAAAGAAATGATAAAAACCCTTGTTTTGTAAAAATTGAGGTTGGACTACATCTTCCAGCACGATTTAAAGTTGAGCGAGATGGTGATGGATCTTAGAAAAAAAATGGCTTACGATTACGATACTCCCTAAAGCGGAATGTGAGCTCAGGTGTTTGCTGTTTCGACTGCGCGAAATATGTTGAGGCAAAGGATTTTAGACAGGCATATACGTATGTTGACAGATCTGTTTTATTCTTAACATATTACTACTTTGCTGCAGTGGCAGACGCGGAATTTTCTTCGCCTTAGGAAGTGATCGCATCTTCGTCAAACGCACGACGGCACGCGATGCTCTGGTGCTATCTCTCAGCGCGTCGCCACCGCTGAGCATGTCTCGCGCGGCCTCGGCATACCGCCCTCCACTTCACACTTTCACCATACTTTCTTCCTCCGCTTTCCTGCTCACTCTATCTCGTAAATCTTCCATGTCCCCTTCGTTCGACCTGTTACGACGAGGCTGACGGCGACGCAAAACCACAGGAGCAGGCGCTTAAGAACTGCTGTTTGTAAATCACGGACAAGACGACGACGCACATAAAGCGCCCCATCCTGTGTGTTCTTCTTGTGATTCATCTTCTTGTCCTGTCTTTTTCAAATATGAATCTTCTACTCTGCTTGTGTTTTTGCGAACCTGCTTAGCCTCCATTAAGCCTTCTCAAATGAAAGTTCGCGGACCCCTCTGGTTTGGCGATATGCTCATCAACCTTACCTCCAGTGGCAATTTCTTTTCAGAGCCACAAATACCATGAGTAGGCTCCCGCGTGCAGCTTTAAAGGAGCCATGAAGAGAAAATACAACTTCGTTTAATTTGAAAGAACTAGGATTCATTATCTTACTCAGCTCCATTACAGCCACAAAAGATGTTTTTTTAACGAACAAAAAGCAAGAAGTATTTAAAAACTTTCAAATTTCGCGCCACAGTGACGTGTTATGAGCATGAATGACGTCATACGGGCCAACAATAAAACATAATTTTCACTGCGTTAACGGCACGTTAGCATTCAAGTGATGCGGTCAAATGGAACTAGAGGCCAATATTCAGACGTCCAGTCATGTGTCGTCGCGACAGGTCAGTTAGGCGGCCGCCAATCGCACAAACAAGGTTCCGTGACGTCATAGAAAAGTTGCGGGAAATTGGCTAGGGGGTCGCGACTGCTTCAGACGTTTTCTTTAATATCTCCGTTATTCGAAGATTGCGATGATATTGGTATCATTGTTATCGGAACTAAGCAGTCTTTCTATTAAACCCAACTTGTATTTTGTCTTCATGGCTCCTTTAAATAATTTTGACGTGTATCGTTTATCTCATTTGCTTTGCCGCGCTAGGTACCAAAGTTTCACACTTCGCCACTGCACCCTGACACAAAGTGCGAATGAGGTTTAATTTAACTTTGGACATGGCTGGTTGTCCCGTAGCTACACTGGTTGCAGAAAAGTGAAAAAAGAGTGCGAACGGGGTCTGACGGGAGATCTAAAGCAATTTTATGAGTAATAACCTCAACATGCCAGGAAAAAGTACCTACAAACTGCGCAATGCGCCAATGCCCCTTCATATCAGCTTCCCCCCCTCCGCGTCTTTTACCATTCTTACGGGGGCCTATGATAACGTGGTTCACGAGTCAGTACTAGACGTCCTTCAGCACTTTGGACTCGGTGGCAGAATTTACAAATGGATACACAGCTTCTTGTCCGAAAGATCATTTTTTGTAATGACAGAAGACGGCCCAACATCGCAGCACATCATCAAACGTGGTGTTCCTCAAGGTGGGGTGCTAAGCCCAACCCTCTTCAACCTAGCGATAATCGGGCTTGTCCACGCTCTACCGAAGACTGTCCGTATATCCATTTACGCCGATGACATCTGCCTCTGGGCTTCAGCTGTTAATCGACCTCAGCTGCGAGCACGGCTTCAAAAAGCGGCCAATGTGACGAGGGCATACCTCCGAAAGCAAGAACTCAGTATTTCTAGTGAAAAGTGCGCGGTCGTTGCGTTTACCCGCAAAACCATGTCCCGATATCCCATAACCATCAATGGAAGGTCGATACCTACTCCATTAAATCACAAATTCTTGGCGTGATCATCGACAGGGACCTGTCATGGAGCGCACATGTGTCTTTCTTAAAGAAGAAACTCACCGCCATCGCCCACATTTTCAAATTTCTCGCTGGAAAGACGTGGGGCACACCGGTCAGAGGAATTCTGCAATTGTACCAGGCACTCTTCTTGGGAGTTTTGCGCTACAGCTTGCCAGCGATATCCGGTACATGCTTTTCTAACCTTCGGGTGATCCAGAGCATCCAAGCGCAGGCTCTCCGCACGTGTCTTGGTTTGCCGCGATGTGCTTCAACAGTGGGCACATTATACATTGCCCAAGACTATCCTACAAGCAACTTATGTGACCACTGAGACACTACGCCTACACATCAGGCTCCTCACGAGGCTACCATGTCACCACCTTGCGCAGCTTCCTCAGAGTCGACCACGCTCTTCCTTTGCAGCCATTGTCGCAGCGCACAGGGCTGAGGGTACCGTCAGACTACACGCCTGCGGTCACACCGTCCTCCCCGTTGTGGTGCCTGGCAACACCGGACATTCGTCTGCATGTTCCGGGCATTGGAAAAAAGGCCGACGTACCCCAACTGGCTCTCAGACAGTTTTATATGCAGTTACTGTACGAACAACACAATGACCGGAAGCATGTATACACAGACGGTTCTGTGACGTCCTCGAGCTCGGCAGGTGCGGTGTTTATACCATCAGAATCAACCAAGATCCGATTCCGTGTCGCCCATGTGACGAGCTCGACGGCTACTGAACTTGCAGCCATCCGTGAAGCTCTTCAATACATCATGGAAGCTTCTCCCCAAAAATGGTCCATTTTTACCGACTCCAAAGGCGCCCTGCAAAGCTTCCGAGCAGCCCTGCGCTACGGTCCGTTGCACCAACTAGTGACAGAAATTCGGGAATTATTTAACCAGGCTGTCATAAAGGGCCATAATATTGTATTTCAGTGGCTGCCAAGTCACTGTGGAATCGCCGGCAATGTCTCGGCTGATGCAGCTGCCCGGACAGGCCATGACAGTGAAAGGACCATCTTGCTCCCGCTTGCAAGGACTGATGCCGCTAGGCTGCTTCGTCAGTTCGCACGGAGGACCTCCATTACTCAATGGAATACACCGGACTTTGTGCACCCGCGCCTCCACAACCAGGACCCTCTACTCCAGCGTCGTCTTCCGTGTGGGCTGACTCGATCACAGTCTACTTTACTTTGTAGGCTGTGGTTGGGAGTGGCCTTTACGAAAGCCTACTCCTTCCTCATCGGGATGGCCAGTAGTGCCCACTGCGACGCCTGCGAGGTTGAAGAGACAATCGACCATGTGCTTTATTGTTGCCCCGAGTATTCATCGGAAAGACGCGTTTTGGCAGCCGAGCTCAGAAGATTGTACAATCAACAGTTCAAGCTAGAGACTATCCTAGGACAAAGACCCCTACAATCGACTTCGCAGAAGGCAACAAAAGCCCTTTTGCGTTTTAATGAAGGACACAGGTTTAGCTGAGAGACTCTAGTGCCCACGAAGGGACTAAAGTGTGTGCGCGACCCCACTCCTATCCCCCCTTTTTCGCATGCCATCTCTTTTATCCCCTGAACACCCCTTCTCCAGTGCCGAGTAGCAATCCGGGCTCTAAGCCTGGATAACCTCTCGGCCTTTCCTTTCGCTTTTCTCCTCCTCCTTTGTACCGATTCTGGTTACGCGTCCAGCATAACTATTGTTGAAAATGCACACTGACCTATTCTCACAGGAAAGCCACTGGCACATTATTGCGCTAAAGCCACTGGAAAAGCCACTGGCACCCTATTGTAGCAATGCGACTGGTGCGCTGTTGGTTGGAAGCCACTGGCATCCTATTGTGGAAAGGCCACTGGCACACCATATTGCGACAAAGCCACTGGCACCGCTGCTAACCGACCGCGCAGTGCTGTGGCGCACCATGCGCACTTTTCTTGTGAATATTGGAAGTTGTTGATGATTCTTGCGCTGTTGTCAACCACACAGGAGAAAGTTACGAAAAGTGTGCAACGCTCTGTCGTTACTTTTTTGTAAAACGCGCGAAGATCATAACAAACGTGCGAAGTTGTGCTTGTCGCGAAACTGGAGGTATCGAAGCACAACGTTCATTAAAGGAATTTCTGTGACTAGAATAAATCAGCACGAAATTGAAGCAGCAACCTAAGGGCAGGCGCGTGCACTTTTTTTTTTTCATTCACTTTGTTCCAAACTGAGCTTTCCGAAGACTATTTTGCGCGAGAAAATTACAGGCACTGAGCCCACTTTGGCGCGGATTGGGTGCTAACCAACCGCGAGGCGACGACGACGAACGCGGCTGTTGCATCCAAGAGTGATGGAAGCGATGAAAACCCATCCTCAATCATTTTAACGCGGCGTTTTCCTGGAAGCGTTCGCTCGCTTCTTGCTTCTCACTTAAGCGAAGTCAGAAGAGCGGCAAATTAAACGCCCGACGGTCAACCAACCGCTCTTAATCTACGGTAGTGGTAAAATATCATCGCTCAGACTGCGAACAAAATGGAAACCGCCAAAAAGAAGAACGATCATCCGCATGACCGCGGTGATGGTGAGCGCAAAATGCTGTAACCACAGCGCCGAATAAAAGGGCGAAAATAAGACAGGGTACTACGCGTTTGAGAGAAAAGATAAAACACTAGTTCACGGTGACGAACGGCAGATCCAATCTAAAAGAAATAACGGAAACAGGAGATAGTCTCACTCAACACAAAAATCGGTGGCCTAAAAAAATGAGTAGGAAACAGTGTAAGTTCATTTCGAAGGGCTTTGCGTTTTAGGCGCCCGAAAGCGAAACGGGGAAGCAGGGGCTATTGCCAAGTTGCATAAAAAATGAACTTCCCCAACGAGCTTTCTTGGCCCCTCCGCCCCCCTCACTATTTTTTTCTCTCTTTCGTTGTTCGCACGGGCACTTTCTTTTGTTTTTCTCCCCTGGCTGCCTTATAACTTAATATTTTTCCACGCCGTGAGAAGAAAAATAGCCCGCGTCTAACATTGGGGACGACGAGGTTTTAGCCGACTTAAGAGCGCTACAGCCAAACCAATTTAGAGCTTCCAAAACAATTCGTCTTCCGCGCGACTTGCTTCCTGAGGGAGAGAGAGGGGAAGGGGATTTCTTTCTGTGCCTTTGTCCCAGTGCTCCAACGAGCACTTAGGTACATTCATTTCTGTTTCAGTGCTGCTTTTAGTGTTCTCCTACTACCTTCAGTGCATTCCTCCTGCTTTTAGAGCTTCTTTACTACTTTTTATTGTTTTCGGTCTACGTGTACTGTTTTGCCGCTGCTGTTATGTTCCGCTGCCTTCAACACGCGTCCTTTTGTTTCTCGTTTTTTCTTCTTTCCGGCGACACGCAGCGGTAATTGCGTGTGTCGGCGTAGAAACAGCGACGTCTCTGTTTAAGCTCAGAGCGGGCTAGCGCCCCGGAAGCTTTGTTCCTCGGACGTCGTCTTCGCAGGGCGCCTTAATTCGATGCCGTCGCCGATATCTCTCCGTGACAGGCTGGAAATGAGGTCGCCTTCGCTCGGACCGCACACGAGCTTATCCGGTGTTGAGGGATGGACTGCGCCGTCTTACTTATTATTGCCGACTTCGTTTCAATCGCGAAATGCGAGGTTCGGGATACATACCGCGCAGGCAGGGTCGAAAATTATTTTCAATGCAAGCGAAAACGGCTTAAGGAGGCGTTAGGCAAGGCGACGCCTGAAAAAGTCCAATAGGGTACGCTCTACGCGCCAAAGCGTGTAATGTTTAATAACCTTAGACTCTCCTCCATCAAGCGTGTTGACCCATCCATTCACCTAACCGTGCCTGCGTTCAGCACTTAAAAATTGCAAAAGAAAAACATTAGTGAAGAGACATGACTGGTCCTTCACGCCCGACCTCGATTGATTGATTTGGGGTTTTAACGCGCCGGCGCTTCACAGGTGATGAGGCGCGCCGTAGTGGAGGGCTCCGCATTACTTTTGACCACCTGGGGATCTTTAACGTGCTCCGAAATCTCGAACACACAGTTTTCGCTTTTCGCCTCCATCAGAAAAGCGGCCGCCGCGGCCGGGAATCGAACCCTGCGTCCTCGTGCTCAGCAGCACAACTTTTTAGCCACTGAGCCACCGCGGCGAGTTTCACGTCCGACTCTTTTTAGGTTTTGGAACAGGTGAGTATACGTACACACCTTAAGCTTAAACAACACACCTTAATTCTGTGATGTTTATTAAGGTGGCCAGGACGCGCGTGTTTCCAAACGCTTCGCTGCACAGATCCCCAGCGTGACATATGTGATGTCCCTGCGCGCGCCATTTTTTTGAGCGGCTGCTAAAACGTACCCAGCGTTCGGGCTCCGTAGCCTCCATGTAGAGTACAGAATACTGGCGCTGACGGCTTGAGTTGGAGCCCCAGCAGGTCTGTCTCTTAGCTTTTTTTTATTGCTTAATTTTTTTTCTAAATTATTTTTTTAAACAGAAATCTACGCGTTGTTTTCGTTAATAACGGTGATTTGGTCTGTTTTGGCCGCTTTAGGTTTGGTGCGCAGCCAATAACCCCGTTGAATTACCGTTCTCCATCGCGCGGACAGACATGTCACGTGGGTGCTCTGTTCAGCAAAGCGTTTGGAAACGCGCAGCCAGGGCCAGTATTTTTTCTGGTATTCCAGCAACAAGGTTACGAAACAACCTCATTTCATTTCAATTCAATTCAAACAGAGCGTCGATACCTAGAAGGACTGCTGAACCACAACGCAAGCGAAAAGACGCAGTCGATAGCAAGCGGATAAACAAAGCGCCGACTAAAAACTGAACTTTATTTTCTCCAGAAACCCTCAGTGTAAACAAAAAATAAGAAAACAAAACACGAGAAGCGGGCACAAAAACCGAAACGAAACCCCACAATTAACCGTTATCGGCACGTGCCTGATTAAGATAGTCCAGCTCGTTCTTCGTAGCTGATGATGATGATGATTGCTATTGGTAACCCCTTTGTAGCGAGGTGATGACGTGTCATGTTACAAAAAAAAACGAATATGCCTACGTTTTCATGCTTTTCGTTTGATAGTAGCTCTGCTCTTAGGGCAGGCACAAAAACTTATTACACACAAAATACTTATTTTTTTCTGTTACAGGTGGTAGCTGTCCTAGTCAATATTCACCTATCTGCATTTCGTCAACCAGCATTCTAATATTCTTTCCGTCGCCTCGACAGCCACACTGAAGCTACACTGAAGCTACACTGATACAATTCTCCTAATAACACGGATAGGCGGGCTAGATGGTTTGACATCTTCACGGTAACTTTTGCGCACTCGATACGGGGACACAGAAAAAAGATGACACGAAGACACGCGCAGACAAGACAAGCGAAGAAGACTGCGCTTGTCTTCGTGTCACCTTTTTCTGTGTCCCCGTATCGAGTGCACAATTCTCCCCCGAGCGTTCCGTCTCGAATAAAGTTCTCCCGGCGTTCAAATAAAGCTCATCGTAAGTCAGCGCTATGTTTGTCCCCTTGCTGTCGTCCGCGTCTTTTCGCCTGCACTGTGGCTTGACCTGTATCACCAAATCACCGATATTTTCTCGTTTCTACAAGAACTATTTGAAAATTGTCAATAATCAGCCATGTGCGTAAACAAGTAATGGTGCAAACCGGAGGTCCCTTGGCTTAGACTTCGCAACTTCGTGGTATTTCTACTGTATTACGTATGCAAAATGTAAATTGTCAGAACCGAAAAAAAAATTACGCCCTCCTCCCCTCGCGGGAACCCTGGCGTGATGCGACGCTGAGGAGGGTTCAAGCGCAAGCGGAGAGCAACCGTCGACCGAAAGGCCGCCGGAGAGCGGCACACCGGTTATATGCGCATCGCGCCCGAAGGAGAGGAGACCACGGAGAGAGAAAGTGCCGCGGCTATGACGCAACACAATCCAACACAATCCACTTTAATCCAATCCAATCCAATCGAAAATCTAATCCAATCCAAGCCAAGCCAACCCAAGCCAAGCCAAGCCAATCGAATACAATCTAATGCCCCTCGTGAGATAGTGTTCGCTATCGGAGAGGAGAGGGGGAGAGTGGCTGCGGACAATAACAACGGATGCACGCAGGAAGGACATGGCCGCTCACAAGAGATGCTCTCAGCGTCGCATCTAAAATCGTAACAGTACGCGGAAGCACGAAAACGTGTTACAACTGGTTAAAAAATTCACAGCATATCCACGGGGTGAATGATGATGAGTGGGCGAAGCTCCTGAGGGGAAATCATCGGTAAAACCGTGACTCTTCAGTGAAAGTTCGCCCACTACATCTGTGTCCGAACGTAACGTCTAGAAAGTCTCGCTTAAACCGCGCGTCGGCACCTTGGGGCTGAGCTCGCCTGATGCGTTTTGCAGACGCCTCACGAGCTCTCACGGCATCGGGGTCTGCCTGCCGATACGCGCGCTTTCTCGCCGCTTCCCGTTCTCTGACGTTTTGGAGATCCTCTTCGCGCCGCAGCCGTGCCGCTTCGCGTACGGCAGGGTCCTCGCGCCGTTGCCGTGACGCTTGGGCCTCTCGTTCTCGAACGCTGGGATCTTGGCGGCGTCGTCGCGCAGCCAGACGACACGCTTCGGCCTCCCGCTCTCGTACGGCAGGATCTTGGCGGCGGCGTCGCGCAGCTTCACGGAGCGCTTCTGCCTCGCGGGCTCGCACATCTGCAGCCTTATCCATCGGGCGACTCCGAGCGCGCGCCAACAGCGAACGGATTTTATTACAACGCTCCCCGCCATCTAGTAAACAATCCAAGAACTAAACTAGAGGTAGCCACGCCATCTAGTAAACAATCCAAGCGCATATTTTCATCATATACAAGTACCGCCATCTAGTAAACAATCCAAGAACTAAACTAGAGGTGGCTACATACATACGTCGAGGATGGACAGACCCACGCCTTAAGGAGCTTCGCCCCTAGAAGGGAACAAACTTCAAAGACCGGCGCACTCAAGACCCCAGTCTAAATAAAAAAATTCCCGCGCCTTCCCGCGAGGGGAACACGAGTAAATGCAGAGCACTGGGGTTCGTTAACGCCGCGTAAAGTCGCGTTAGGGTGGGTAGTTGGGTCCTAGTTGCGTTGGTGTTGGTTTGGGGTAGAGAGAGGAGAGTAAAGTCGCGTTAGGGTGAGCGATCGTCAACCAAGGAAGGAAGGAGCAACGCAGTGACTGAAGCACGAGCGACCGCTAGCCGCTTTATATTTGCAGCGCGCGCAGTAGAGGGAGAGCAGTACGGGGGGGGGGGGGGGAGCGCGCATGCGCAAGCAGCGCGCGTCCTTCCACGCCCCACCGCGCTGCTATCACGCACCTGTTACGCCGAGACCGCAACGGAGCGAACGGGCTGACTACGACGCATGCGCGCGCCAGCTGCTGTTGAGAGAGAGGAGGGAAGGAGGAGAGGCGCACCTGCTGCGGACGCGGAGCTGTGGACGTCGTCCGACGCAGGAAGAGGCGAGGCTAAGAAATGCTCTGCATTTAAAACGTTAGCAATTCTTCGTAAAGAAAGTAGAGAGAAGCGCGAAAGCTAAAAGTGCATCCAGTCGATCGTCAAACCTTCAACGATCCAAGTCGCAAACGAAGAACGAACACATGCGACGCTTTGTCGCGCACTGAGTAAACGCATCTACGAATAATCTAAATGTATTCCGATACCTGGTTTATGAGATAAAGGTGTACTATTGTACTCCTTCTTCGCGATCGATGCGCACATTGTCTTATCTAGAAGCGGTCCTTTATGGCGATTTCCAAGTAACCGTTTCACGTTCGCGCCGTGTGTATATTGTCCTGTGACCGTTTGCCTTACCTATATCACTGTGCGTGTGCTGTGCGCGCGAACCTGCGTCGGTCAGTTCGTGTGCGCTTATTTGTGTTTGTAGTGTCTGTATGAGTTTTTGTGTCATCGCTTCCTTTGACTTTTGCACCTCTCATATTCATGTGGAGTAGCAAGCCAAGCTCGCTGCCAGGCTGACTTCTCTTCATCATTAAAAGCATTCCTCCTCCTCCCTGATCTTATCAGAACTTTAAAAATGACCAACCGGTCTATGGGGAAATGCATTAGTTTTTGACAGGACTTCATCGGTCCCACTAAGAAAGCTTCCGCTTTAAAAAATGGTTGTAGTACGTACGTTACGGTCTGGCATTCTTGCTTCCTTGCACCGTAAGTCCCAACTGTCATACGGTGTGTCCCCTCGACCCAATGCTTTCAAGCGTGGAGTATCAAATAGACGCGGTTGAAAATACTTTTGAAAGGCATTCCAATACAATATGGTGCCCCGCCAATTTATAAAACAACGCACGATTATTTCCAAAACACCCCATCAGCGAGTATAAGAAGCGGCGCATATATATCACCACTCGGGTAAACATAATTCTGGAAGACCTTCCAAGATAAACATCCCGTCAATTCACAAAACAACCTGTGGTTATTTCTGTAACACCGCAAGGACACTGTCGGAGAGCGCGCATATATACTGCCTTCACCGAGAGCCTAAGATTGAACAGAAAGCATATCTGGATAAAGCCTGAAAAAAACACAAGGTTGTCTGCAATTACGCGTTACTTTAGCATATCGTGCCTTGTAGGGGCAAAATATAATAAACGCAAAATATAAAAACCGCAATACGCCCCTAGAGAATCAGAGGCGCAATATTTTTTTATACAGACTGCTACGCGAGACCAAGTGCGAGTCTTAGCTATAACCACGAAGTCACAAAAATGGAACGACAGACTGCATATCGTCAAAGAAAAGCCTTCAAAATAATGCATAGCCGAAAAAGAAGCTAGTCAGGAAAATATGGAAAAAATAATAGGTGGTAAGACAATGCGCGAAATAATAATCCACGACAACACGCCGATAATAGGATATGAAGCGTTGCGTAAAGAATCAGACGGACGACCACACGCTGGCGCGGCGATTTTCAGCGCCGGCGGAATTATTTCACGCTCGAGCGCACTTCACACATGACGTCTCCGTTTTCTCACTACGATGAAAACTTCATTCCTCCGTTTGCTCACCACAGCAACGCAGCCTCGCGAACTCGCGAAGAACTGCGGTGCATCGAACTGGTAGTCTTACATCTACCCAGCATGGAGCAGTTATTGCGACAACGGCGCAGTTAAGACTGCCAGCTCAGCGGCCTGCCACCGCAGCAACAGATGGCGCACAGCGGTTGTGCAATCTCACAGTCTTGGTGACCCTGGAAAGAGAAGTCGCTTCTTGTGTGAGTTAAACGCGTAAACGTTATCGTTCAATCCTCTACGTGATTCATTGATTGATCGATTTACTGATTGATTGATTGATTGATTGATTGATTGATTGATTGATTGATTGATTGATTGATTGATTGATTGATTGATTGATTGATTGATTGATCATGGAAATTCAACGTTAGGCAATCTGCTGAGAGCCATACTTTCGTGGTCCCTTGGAATATCTGCCGAAGTTGTAGGAATTATGTTTAGTAATCCTGCCTATCTTGTATTGATGTCTGCACTTGTGGTCATGTTGACTCATACTGAACCAATTTACTGATTGATTGATTGGTTGATTGATTAATTGATTTACTGGTTGAGTTATTTACTGGTTAGTTGATTGATTGATTTACTGAATTATTTATTGATTTACTGATTGATTTATTTACTGTTTGATTGATTCATTGATTGATTCTCTTATTGACTGATTGACTGATTTACTAATTGATTTATCGATTGATTTACTGATCAATCGATTGATTGATTGATTGATTGATTGATTGATTGATTGATTGATTGATTGATTGATTGATTGATTGATTGATTGATTGATTGATTGATTGATATTCGGGTGATGAAATCATGCCATCCCACCTACTTTCGCAATAAAAATTCCTTCGCAGCCATCTTCTGCGTGAGATAAGAAATGTACTGTCCAAATTTCAATTCCCTAGTGGCAGTCCAGTCTAACGCGAAAACGTAACAAGAATTCCTGTCGTACGAAAAAAACTTTGTTTTGACAAGAGAAGTCCCGCTGTTACGACAAAGTCATCTATTGTTACGACACACATTTATGTCGTAACGACAAAGTCAATTTTCTCAACGACAAACATTCTGTAGTCACAACAGAACTTGCTGTCGCTACGACAGCCATCATGCTGTTGCGACAAAACCCGCTGCCGGAATCACGACACACGAATGCGTCAAGACGACAGTAAGACACGGAGAAATATGACAAACTACAGTAATTATTCGTGTGTTCATTTTCGACCGGGAGAAGTATAAATACACGGGTACAAATACTAGACCAGTCATTTCCACCTTGTATTAATTATTAGAGATAAGTGCCCGTATCATGGTTAGATTATTATGTAGACTTTAAAACGACGTACGAGCAGATGTATGGCCAGCAGACGGGATGGGGGGAAAGAATTAGCGGTTAAGGTCGTGGGTTCGATTCCCGGCCGCGGCGGCTGCTTTACTGATGGAGGCGAAAAGCAAAAACGCCCGTGTGTACGAGATTTAGGCGCACAATAAAGATCGCCAGGTGGTCAAATTAATCCGGAGCCCTCCACTACGGCGCACCTCATCGCCTACGTTGCGTCGGCGCGTTAAACCCTACAATTTATCAGAATTAACGGTTAATCGATCAAACAGTGGTCTTTGAGCCGTCACTCGGTGCGGTGGTTTCAGCACACGGGAATTCCGAATTGTTTACGAGTCGAAGCTCAACCAACTATTAACTACAAATAAAACTCGACTTAATGATAAAGTCGTCTTACGGGCCAACTGCGGTACGGTTTGTACCAAGATATCCCGATTTTATTAAGACCTACAGAGCATTCGCAAGCAAGTTGACACTTCCGCAAAGGCTATCTTGCTGAGTGACCCCGACATGAAGCAATACCTAGAAGTGAGCCGTATTCAGCTCCAAAAAAAAATTGACCTCCAGCCCTGCTCGCATAAATGTACAGCGGAGCTGTCATCCTCATTCGCCGATCCCACTCTGTGCATTCTACGTAATCTGTGAGGGTCTTTTGGGACAGCCTGTTTGATCTTTTCTTACGAAGAAAAGATCAAACAGGCTGTCGGAGGAAGTGGCTTAACAGCGTTGCTATAAAACGAAGGCTGCGCATTTTCGTGGGATACTAGTAAGCGAACGCATCAGTGCTAAAGAGTGTTCCACAAAGCACGCGTACTTAGACTGTCGAGCGCGCATGCGCCGGGAACAAGCTCAGGCCCATCACCAATCGTATACTGGTATCGCGTGACGTCCTCGGCCGGAAGCTGTGTTCGAGAGCTGCCCGAGCGAACGGCGCATGAAGAGAGTGTTTGCGGGCGACAGGCGACCCGCTAATCCACGGCAAACGGAACGCCTCTGGGATCACGTATAAGTCGCCGCCAGGCGGCGCGGCGGAGTCGAGGGCAGCTTGGAACTTTGACCCGTACTAATCCGAGTGGCTCTTTAGCACGAACCTCGCAAGCCGTCTCCAGCGTTGGCGCTGTTAGACGGACGGTGTTGGCTGTTCTTCATTTCCACGCTAGCATCATAAATGTTTGCCTTTAAAGCGTGCTCTGCAGTAGGCCGTCTTGTGCTGCGGTGAAGGAAACAAAACTGAGCCAGCAGCCTAGCACTGAGAGATGCAATGGCGGAGTTTCCCTTGAATTATAGATAACCTTTAATAACTAAACTTTTATTAGGACGAAGGTCTGAGATGCCTCATCGAACGCGAGAGGTGACCGCCGTCTTCATTCGTCAACACGAATTGTCGCAAAATGGCTTCCGCTCTAAAGAGAAATAAATTAAAAACTCATTCGTGTTCGTTTCGGATTTGAACCCTGGTCACCACTGTGAGAGCCACGTGCGCCAAACAAGTGCGCCAAATGCGCCAAGCAAGTGCGCCAAATACGGCACACTGCCAGAATAGAACAAGAATTAGCTTGATGCGCGCCGCGTGGCAGGTGAACGGGACGGTTAGAAGAGGCGCTTGCGGGGGAGAGCTGTCATTGTGGGAAAGCCGCCGCAGGAGTGATTCGCGTCAAAAGCCGAAGAAACGGAAGCGCAGAAGGAGACGCAAACACGATGTAGACGTGCACTGTGTAGCCTTTGACAATCACTAGGCTTTCCACTTCGTAAGTAGACTTAACGGCCCCACATATTTTTCCCATGCCAACGGGGAGGCGTGTCTGTAAAGCGTGCTTCAAAACAAAAACACTCATGCTGAGGGGAAAGAAACTTTACGAATCTGCAGTAGGGTAGCGAATAGGACGAGTTGCAAATAGAGCTACCAGCCACAGCGACTTTTACGGCATTGGCCAAGAACTACACTGATACATTATTGCAACTGTAACCCCTGATTAGTATATTTTACAATAACTCATGCCAGATACCGCAGAAGCTGCACGGCAGTCGAGAGGTAAATATTTGCGTTGATTTCGCGTAATCGTCGAGAATTTCTCTTTTGTTTTCTTTATTGTTTTTTGCATCCGTCATTTCAGATTTGCAACCAAGCGTAGAAAAAAAATCGAGCCAAGTCTTCCAGGGTAATGTTTTTAAACGCTAAAGCTTGAAATTATGCACCGTCATAAAAAAAAAAACGTGGGCACATGAAGAATTGAAACACATTGACATTGAGGATAAAAAAATAACTCCGAGGACACGTCAGAACTTCTGAACATTTGTGAATAAGAAAGCGTTAATGCCCAGTTGAGCCCCGCAAGCTGTGCTGCGCCGCGCAGTGGTGCAACCGCAAGGTCTTCCGAACTGGCGAAGCGACGATAGCCGATAAGGTTGAAATGTGGGACACGGAGTACTGTACTGCTTATATTCGCGTTAATACGGTAGCATCGACGCATACCGCCATTTCCTCTCGTGCGCGGGGCAGGAGGACACGGAGCGACCACCAACAATGTCAACGCTGCATAATAATAAATCTATTTCCACGTGTCGAATTCAACGTCCCCACATACACATACTTTCGTAATCACCTACATACCACCTCACTGCGATAAGCGCTGGCAAAAACTGCCGAAACATGAGTACACAGTTGCGTCCTTGAAAAGTGCCGTGTTCAGCTTTCTGTATCAAAGCATCCACTATCTTACCTACACAGAAAGTAGCGATCGCAGAGTCTTTCCAAGACGATGAGGTTGTATATGGGATAGGAGATCTTCCACTGGTTATATTCGCATCAATACGGTACCTTCGACGCATACCGCAGTTTCCTTTCGTACTCGGGGCAGGGGGCCGCGACGGGACCACGACCAAAGTCAACGCTGCATATTAATAATGAAGCTCTTTCCGATCCGCAAACAAGCGAAGTGTGCGCGGCCGGGACGCTGATAAAAGGAACTGCCGCTGGGCACGGGTCGGACGGCATGCGGTTATAAAGCTCGACCACCACGAGAAAACAGCGGCAGAGAGGGGGTGGGAGGGGAGCGGCCACTCGATAGATAGTCCTGCGGTCTGCTGTTCATTAATGCTCCCCCGCAGCGCAGCCGTAGGGAACTCGCTATGGGGAACTTTAGCTGCGTGGCCTCTATCCTCCGCGGGGGGGCGCTCGATGCTCAACCAACCGCGCTGCGGTTTGGCTGATGTCGAACGATAAGGCGTGTGCCGAGATGTCGGTGATGGCAAGAAGCGGACCCTTTTGTCCAGCGTCTAAATTAATTTACACCTTATCGTTCCCGCTATCGGAAACCTCCAACGATATATATTTGTATACTCCCACACTCACGTTGTGAGGCTCGGGTATTGTGTATTGAAAGAGGTGAGTGATCTGCTGCGCTATATTGAAATTTTCGCGTTGAAGTTTTAGTTAATTTATTTGAATCTGCAAAAGCTCGTCGTCCACTTGTCTATATTACTGCGCGCGTGCGTGCGTGCGTGAATGTGTGTGTGTGTGCGTGCGTGTGTGTGTGTGTGTGCATTGGTTTGTGTGCGTATGCGTGCGTGCGCGCGTAAGGGTCAAAGATTTTCTCGCATCAGTGCGCCATGTGTAATAGAAATAACAGCTGAGTCATCTGAGGCCTGGCATATCAGTGAGGATTATTACAGTGCGACACGCGCCCCTCCCCCCCTTCCCTTCCACCCATCCTTCCTCTTTCTCTCCCTGAGTCTCCCAAAGCTACGCGCTCCCCATCTTCACACCACGCAGTAGTTCGACCGTTAACACCAGCATTAGAACACTCTCATTGGACGACGTTAACGATGAGTTGAATATTGCGAAGTTCAGAGAACTCAGCTAAACTCAGCGACCTGGTTCTACCCCGCTGTGATAGACTCTTAGAAGCCGCTTTATGAGAGTCGCCGGTCAGAAGGGAGTTGCGCTTTGTGAGTGACTTTTTTTTTATTGTCTTCAAAGCTGCGGGTGTTGACAGGTGCCAACATGTCAACAGACATCTGCGCACCTTATCTACAAATTTGTTCCGGTCTGAGCTAACGAAAGAAACGCTCAACAATGCAGAGCTCCAATTCCTTGACATGAAGCTGCACATTGAAGAAAAGCACTCATGCTGGAGCTACGCACCGAGATCAAAGAAGGCGTTACTTCCTTTCACGTCCGCACACTCGAAGGCAGTCAAACGCAGTGTCGTCACGGAAGCTTTGAAAAATGCCTTGCGCAGGTCTTGCTACCACCGCACGAGCGACAGCTTTCAGGCGGCGCTGGTGCACGCTTTTAACACTCTGCTGGTTACCCTGACCCGTCCTCGAAAGCGCGGGCGGCAAGATTTAGCGGGAACTGCGCAATCATTTGTCAATACCTGAGCCTGAACGGGAGAAGGAAAAGACTGCTGTGACGCCTTACATTCATGGAGTCAGCCACATGCTTAAGAAGGTTGTCGGACGAGCAGGTGTGCGCTCAGTTTTCTCGGCTCCCAACTAACTCGTGCAAGACGTGTGCACGAGTGAATGACGGTGCTCCTTCCCGTAGAGAATGCGGCAGCATAAACCACGTGCGTCTCTTAAACCTGCGGCGTAAACCACACGGTTTACTTCATTTCTTTGAATTGTGGCCGGTGGTATGCAGGCCAAACTATTAGGCTTACGGAGCACGCATCCAGTGTCAGAGCAAAATCAGACCAGACGACGTGAAATGCTAATCGCGATCCCCTACCGGATGTTTACTGTGCACTGGATAAATAGGTCGCTGTTTTTTTTTTTTTTTTTGTACGGACCACTTTGTTTGTTTCTAGCTTTCTAACTTAAAGGAGCCATGAAGACAAAATACAAGTTGGGTTTATTAGAAAGACTGCTTAGCCCCGATAACAATGATACCAATATCATCGCAATCTTCGAGCAAATAACGGAGATATTAAAGAAAACGTGTGAAGCAGTCGCGACCCCCCAGCCAATTTCCCGCAACTTTTCTATGACGTCACGGAACCTTGTTTGTGCGATTGGCGGCCGCCTAACTGACCTGTCGCGACGACACATGACTGGACGTCTGTAATGGGGCCTCTAGTTCCATTTGACCGCATCACTTGAATGCTAACGTGCAGTTAACGCACTGAAAATTATGTTTTATTGTTGGCCCGTATGACGTCATTCTTGCTCATAACACGTCACTGTGGCGCAAAATTTGAAAGTTTTTAAATACTTCTTGCTTTTTTTTTGTTAAAAAAGACATCTTTTGTGGCTGTAATGGAGCTGAGTGAGATACTGAATCCTAGTTCTTTCAAATTAAACGAAGTTGCATTTTCTCTTCATGGCTCCTTTAAAAACTTAGTTGTAACATAAAAACTGCGTCAAAACCTTCGCTAAAACTGCAAACTTAGTCCAGCCTTGGCTGAAAGTGCGTCCAATCGATCGTCAAACCTCCACAGACCCAAATCGCAAAGGAAAAACGAACGCATGAGGGGATTTTTCAGGCACTAAGTAAACGCCCCTATACGAATGATCTAAATGTATTCCGATAGATTGTTTATGAGATAAAGGTGTACCGTTGTACTCCTACTTCATGATCGACGCGTGTATTGTCTTATCTAAAACCGTTACTGTTTCGCGATTTTCAAGTCCCCGCTTTGAAACAATGGAAGACGTGTTTCACGAACGCGCCGTGTGTCCAGCGACCTAATCAGAGCTTTTCGGTCGACCAAAAGGTCTATAGGGAAATGGTTAGTACTTTGACAGAACGCCGTCGGCCCCACTAAGCAAACGTGATGTTGCAGAAAGGCACTCTTTGATAAGTAGTGCCAGAAGAAGTCGTAATGCTTTCGCCTTTAAGGCACGTAAGCAAACCTACGCGCCCAAAGAAGTTTCGGCAATCCCTTCGGGGCCCTTACAGGCGGCGGAAATTAACGCTTTAAAAAAATCGGAACCGTTGCCTAAGAAAACAGGTTCAATTGACGGACGAGAAGAACACAAGTAATTTGCATTGCGGCTCTGGTGGAATGTAAAGTACATCGCACGCACATACTGCGCGATATATATAGGGTATACCTAATAAGATAAGCGACTTTACGAGTAATTAACAGTCAACAAAAACGTTGTTTAATAGCAGCTAGATGTCATGCAAAGCGTCTTATTTCCCGGCAATAAGGTGCCTCTAATCCCAGATACGTTGTTTTTTTTTCTTTGCAAGCAAAGGTGTCACTTTGTAAACAGTGCTGCATCTGCTTTACGGCGATAGCATTTAACAACCACACGCTCTTATGGGGGTGGCGCTGTATCTTCTTAAGCCTCCATGCAAACCTTTTTGTCGTGTCAAGTTTTTCTCTCCCATTCGTTCGTTCGTTCGTTTGTTTGTTTGTCTGTTTGTCTGTTTGTTCGTTTGTTTTTTGTTTTTTTTGTCTGTCTGTCTGTCTGTCTGCTTGTTTGTTTGTTTGTTTGTTTGTTTGTTTGTTTGTTTGTTTTGAGGGGGGAGGGGATGAAGACACAGCGCACAAAAGGCTCATTTTCGTAACTAAACAAAATAATTGCACAGAAAAGGGAGACACGGACAAAGTGAAGACGGACACACACGGCGCAATGTGTCGGTCTGTGTCGTGTGTGTCGGGCGTGTCCGTCTTCACTTTGTCCGTGTCTCCCTTTTTTGCGCAATTATTTCATTTAGTTATGGAGTACCAACACGCCCAGGATGCTGCCCTTATTAAGCTCATTTTCGATTTTACCGAAGCTGCTAGTCCTCCGCCACTAGCCGTGCTCATCAAGCCTCCGCGGAAATGCGTTAGTGTTAGTGTATCATTTTAGTGTATTTTGAATCGTTTTCACCCATTGTGTAGTTTTTTATCATCGTTTGACGAATTGGTTACCGTGACATGAGGCGACGACCGGAGACTCCGACAGCCCGACCCCTAAGGGTGATTCGCCCCTAAAAAGACTTTTTTACACAATAATGTGAGACGAGCTCCCCAGTCCACCCTAGTCACAAGCAGGAGTTCGTCCTCAGGTCGGCAGGTGGACTGCACTACCTCCTAGCGCTGAGGAGAGAGAGAGAGAGAGAGAGAGAGAGAGAGAGAGAGAGATTAGTCGTCTTCCCCAGTGAAGCTACTCATCTCTAGTGCGTTTTTGATGTATCGCACTAGAGCTAGCTGCTCCTGAAGTGGAGGCGAGAGTCAGCCAGGTTGGTCAATGGGATATTGCGCTGTGTCGGACGGTTGCGTAAGTGAGGAATGCTGGGGAAGGGGACGGGTTCAGCGGCGGAAGGTCCGAATATTACGTGTTTCAGGGTTCCAGGTTCCTGGAACAATTTACACTTATCAGAGTATTGTGCGGGAAGGAAAAAAATCCATACGGACTGGATAAGGAAAAGTGCCTCCTTGAATCTGCCTGAGTGTGACTTCTTGGCTTTTGATCAAAAATGTCTGAAGACTGGTGAAGGTATATGCCTCATGGTTCGATAGTACGGGGTGATTTCTTGGTGGCTTTCAAGCGAAGATGAAATGCCATGCGATACCGCTGAAAGTTGGACGAGTCGGTGACTACGCAAACTTTTTTTAATCGGCGGGAAACAAACAGAATATCAACCAACCCAAAAGAAAACAAGTCTGAGGTTCCGCATGTTCCGCAGTTCACAAAAGTATGAATGTAGATGCCGGCTATCAGGAGCGTAGCCGAAGGCGGTGTTCCGGTGGCAGAACACCCCCGAAATTTTTTATACGTTTCCTAACCTTTTAACCCGCGTATTCGTTAGGACTTGTTTTTCGGCCATGCTATGTACACACTGCAAAGACAATGAAATTGTGAAATACCAAAAACGAACACAGTAACTTCCTTGACAAAAGGGGTCCCTGTCCTAAAAACCAGATAGCCATTGTTTTCCTAATACCAGTGTTTTTTTTTTTTTTGTCATGTGAGAAAGCAAATGTTCTTTACGAACCAAGTAGTTTCAATTCTTCTGTGGACTCGCATTTTTATGTACATATATTACCGTTAACGAAACAACTAACCCTTTGGATTTTTTTAAAGCTTAAAAAAGAGTACCGTGAAGTTCCGAAAGAACGCCCACCCAAAAGATATCAAGTTAAAAATACGGGATGGGCGAACCTTCAGATAAGGGGCGAACAAAAAAGTGTCCGCACCACAAACCAAAACTACCGGGATATCAAAAAAAAAAAAAACGAGATTGGCGAACGTTGAGGTCAAGTACGAAAAGTGTAAATAAGTGACCGCATCAACAAATTAATAGACCATTCGCGTTTATTTTGTTCACTCATTGGCGCTAAAGCCATCGAACTTATGGGGTGGGTGATCTTTGGGGTTTTTTTCAGTAAATTGAATATTTTCGCCCCTAAAGAGGGCGTTCTATCGGAACTTTATGGTAAATTGTTGGTTTGGTCGCAGACTCTGTGTTTATTTTACCGGTGCCGTATAACAACCCCAGAAAAATACTCTTCGCTACGCCGCTGTCGGCTATACACTGGCGACGCTGTTGCAACGCGCCCCCGGCTGTTTTGCATAAGAATGGCACGACACCGCCTGCGATGAGCCATGCCAAGGCCCATCGCAGGCGCGGAAGCAGAAGCGTGTTAATTAATTGGAGCTTGCGCGGACCGCTGGGCATTTCAGGTGGAAGCTGGATTTCGCCCGCTTCAGCGAAAAAAAATGTAAAAAAATATCAATAAAGTAATCAATTATTCAACCCTTTATTAGCTTCCGCAAGAACAGCCAAAGAGCCTTTCTTTGATGTATTGAGCACAAAACAAAAGAAGTAAAACAACCGGGCCACCTCCATTGAAGTGAAACATTGGGATCGAGGGACGAAGCATGCAGCATATAAGTGTATTCTTGTTCCCTTGGCGTTTCTTCCCACGGAAATGAAACCGTTGGGGCGTGGAGGTATACAGCTTGGGTGAAAAAGTGTCTTTGAAGCATGTAGCGTTCTAGCGAGAGACGTTGGAAAACGAGTGCCCTGGTGTGGTCTGTAGTACGTGCTACGTTCTAGAACGAGGCGTTGGAAAACGAGTCTCCCGGTGTTTTAGTACCGTGACTGCATGAAACGACGGTGACGACAGGAGACGCCGACAGCCCGAGCCCCTCTTCGCCCCTAAAATAAGCCAGGAAGGCCTGTCCCCACACGGTATCCCCCCCCCCCCCTTTCTAGGAGTATGTCCGCATCGGTATGAAATTGGTTACACGGAACAAAAACAACACGCACACACGCACACAGGCACGCAATCTAATTATATTAATAATAACATAGTCGCATACTTGTTTTCCGGAACAGTATTATCATTTGTAAAGGTGACAGACATATTCCCCTACAAATTTCATGTACTCAAGCAGCAGCCAACTTCCAGGCGCAGAAAGGATGCTTGCAGTCGGCTCATGATGCGGTCTCCAACATAGCCGAAAGCCTTACACAAAATGTGGTACCATGGCACTTTATCACCTGAGTGCCTTTCCCTCGATTACTGCAGTAAACATGCTACAGCCGTGATAAGCTAAGGATAAAGTTAATAGCACTCCCTGAAGCGGTCGCGCAGTAGATGTCCACCAAAGAAAAAAAACTTCTATTAGACACCTATCAGACGTCTATCAGACGGGGGTTGGTTATGAGCAGTTGCGAGTCACCAGAGCGAAAAATTTGTCACATACATTTGACCCCAACAAACTCAAAGGGGTGGTAACCTTGTCATCACTAAAGTGAAATGCATATCGATAATCTTGCTGAAACAATATAGTGTCTAGCACACATGCAATCACCTTAAATTACCGTAAGGAAAAACAGCCACCATTCAGGCAGCCGCCAATCCACCAAATCGTAGGTTCCTTGGCACGTCCCATGCTGGCTGAGCTTTTCCTGTATTTATAAACAAAAATGTCTGTGGGCGATAGGCGTACGGCTTATAGATAGCCATCGGCCAGAGGAAAGAAGAAGAGGTCACCACAGTGAGGTCATGACCTTTGAAGCAATACAAAAACTTGCCGTGACCACTCTTCCTCCTCTCCCTCGTCATACGACCAGCCATCGCCGTTTCACCTTAACGACGGCCCTCCACATACGCCAACAAGAAGAACGGGATGCATCAAAGAGTCCCTCGACGATGACACGAAGCCTGCTCAGCTATGACGCGTCGGTCGCGTGTGCAGAAGAATGCGCGCCGCGTGATGATCGATGATGATCGATGCTTTTTTTATCGCCCCGCGTCCCCATTGTAATAAAGCGGCTGGAAAAGACAGGTCCGCGCGCCGGCAAACTTATTTACCCGCCACGGAGGGAGGGAGGAAGGCGGAGGACCCCAATATCGTAACTAACCTTAGCGCCGACGACTGCGTCAGGGCGGAAAGGAAGGCGCACTCTGGGCGACACAATCGGAGATGGAGTCTGTGCCGGCGCGAGAGCGGCTTTCGCTGATCGATAAGTAAACATCGGGCGCCGATGGAGCTGGACCGTGTTGCCGTATTGAAAGCGACTGCTTCTCGCGTATATATCTTCGATAGCTCGTGATCCTTCGCCGTCGCCATTTCTTCGGCGACGATGCCGCCATGACGGCCACCACTGCGTGTATCTGAGGTGTCGACGTTTGAAGCGTTTTATTTTCTGAATATCTACGATGCAAATCCTTGCAAGCCAGTCGAGCAGCATTCTGTGTACCCGATGCCCCACGCACACGTGCACGCACACACACCCACACACGCGCACACGCACACACGCACACACGCACCCACAACACACACACACCACACACACATACACACACACACACGCACACACACACGCACACATATCTATAGATTTATATACGATTTTATGGTCACAGCTGTGGCTATTAAATTGTATATTTAACCTCATGACCCCGAACATTTTCCTGATATATTTACACATTTCAAAGAACTGTATCTGTTTCAAGAAGAATAAATGACCTGCCACATTTTCCCCTTCGGCTTCCTTGGCGTTCTTGAAGGGACTAAAGTGTGTTCGCGACCCCGCTCCTATCCCCTCTTTTTCACCTGCCCTCACTTTTATCCCCTGAACACCCCTTCCCCAGTGCCGAGTGGCAATCCGGGCTCTAAGCCTGGTTAACCCCTCGGCCTTTCCTTTAGCTTTTCTCCTCCTTGACTGCCTACCCTTATTTCTGTCTTCATTCAACGAGCCCCTCATTTCCCATTCTGATGGCTACTGATGGTTAAAAACTAAAAAAGGGCGCAATAAAAACCAACAACTTCGAAACTTCGACGTTGCGGACGGGGACCGTATTTCTTCAAGAATATGTATAATATATTCTATTTTACATAGAATAATATATATATATATATATATATATATATATATATATATATATATATATATATATATATATATATATATATATATATATAATGTGTGTGCTTTTATATTGCCCGCTTCGTTTAAAGTACTAGCATTTCAAAGAATACATTGTTGTGAAGATCGAATGAATTCATTCATGGGCGAACGCACACGTTGTGGTTTCAGCATTCGGTGAGGGTAGCATGGACTTTGATTGATTGATTGATTGATTGATTGATTGATTGATTGATTGATTGATTGATTGATTGATTGATTGATTGATTGATTGATTGATTGATTGAAATCTCGAGAGGTCGAGCCGTTCTTCAAACTGAGGACACCCGAACTCGTTTCACGGTAATCGAAATTGATTATCCCGAAAGTTCCTCTCGGGCAAACCCTCGGCGCCGGGGTATACCCTTCGCTCAAGGCATTGGATTTACAGCGCTATCTTTTCCCTTCTGCTTCCCGGACCAACCATCCGCTGTATCGCAGCGGCGCAGTCCATTCAACTCCGATTCCCCTCCCCATGATACTGGGATCAAGAACCACTGCTCTGTGAGAAATACGCCTCGTGTCACGGTTGGGCTCCTTAAGCCTAAGCTTTTCCTCCGGCAGTCGGACCGTAAGACCCATTAAGCCGCTCGGCCAATACCACTACTCAAATGCCTCTTCGGACAAGCAGTTTTTTTTTTCTTTTATTGCGGCATCCCCAGATACGAGGGGTCATTGTTTTCACGAGAGCCCACTTAAAGGGGGTGCCAACTTGCTGTATTGCCTGCATGGACGTCACTACATCTTACCGGTGCTCACCTACGGAGCAGAAACTTGGAGGCTCACTAAGAGGGTTCAACTTAAATTGAGGACGACTCAGCGAGCAATGGAACGGAAGATGATAGGTGTAACATTAAACCCGCCGCGGTGGCTCAGTGGCTAAGGCGTTGCGCTGCTGAGCACGAGGTCGCGGGTTCGATTCCCGGCCGCGGCGGCCGCTTTTCTGATGGAGGCGAAAAGCAAAAACGGGCCCGTGTGTACGAGATTTCGGGCGGACACGTTTAAAGAGTCCCCAGGTGGTAAAAAATTAATCCGGAGCCCTCCACTACGGATCGCGGCCTCATCACCTGCGTTGTCGTGCGGGCGCGTTAAATTACCCACCCCACAATCAATCATCAATCAATCAATCAACCAATCAATCAAGGTGTACATTAAGGGACAAGAAGAGAGCGGAGTGGGTCAGGCAACAAACGCGGGTTAAGGACATATTAGTAGAAATTAAGAAGAAAAAATGGACGTGGGCAGGGCCTATAATGCGAAGACAAGATAACCGTTGGTCATTAAGGGTAACAGAGTGGATCCCTAGAGAAGGCCAGCGTGGCAGAGGTCGGCAGAAAGTTAGATGGGCAGATGAGATCAAGTTAAGTTTGCGGGGATAAATTGGTCGCAGGTAGCACAGGACCGCGATAATTGGAGATTAATGGGAGAGGCCTTTGCCCTGCAGTGGGCGTAGATAGACTGGTGAGGATGATGATGAGTGTACAGCAAGCCCGTATGCCGGCGTTCCAGGGGTTTGTAACCGTTCTCCAGTATTCGCACCGTCGGAGGAATTCCCGGCCGGTCACTCCAAGAAACGCACAGGCTCGGCAGGCCAACGCCGCGGTAAGCGCAAGTGGGCTCCTGACGCGAAGCAAGGCAATGAAAATGTCAGAGGTGTACACGATGCACTGCCGTACGCAGGATATCACTAGAGACGAGGGGTGTGAAGGTAGGGCCCCTCCTCCCCCCCTCCAAAAATACCAAAATGGAAAACTGAGAAGAGAAAAAAGGAAAAAAAAAGAAAGAACAAAAGCCCCATTGAAAAACAATGACGCACGACCTGAGTTATACTTCAAGGGTTGCCAAACCATCTTTCGTGTCTCAGATACGCGCTAGAACTGTCCACGCATGCGCGGAAATTTCAAGCTAGGTTTCGAACAGCTGAAGCCTAGAAAAGATCAAAAGTTACTATTTCTCATTACGTGGCGGACCAGGGCGGGGCGCGGTGATCCCAGGAATCGAGTCCCACGGTCAATGATTAAATTCATGAGCTAACAATCTATGCTCTCTCTCTCTCTCTCTCTCTCCTCTCTCTCTCTCTCTCTCTATCTCTCTACTGTGTCTTTGTCCTTCCTTTTTTTTGGCCTACCGATGATCGCGCGACCCGTGACCTTGAGCACTGCAGAGAGATCTCAGTAAGAGCCCCACTTAAGAAGCAATTCTTTTGCCACAAAACAATGCTGAATCGCGTTCTCTGGACAACGTTAAATGTTTTGGAGACATCGGGCAGAACTGGAAATGTAACAGACGTGAAACGTTGTCTTTTCTTGATCCTTACGAATAAAAGTAAATTATGTGTTCGCGTGATATGGAGCCTTAATTTAAAGGTACCGTGCCGCCCTTTCGTCAGCTTTTTTTTCTTAATACTGAATGCTTTCACAACATGAGACAAAAACACATCTAGTACGTATAATAGGAGGTCGCAAAGTACCTCAACCAAAAATTGCTAGTTATATGCCCATAAGAAAACTCGAAAACCTCCTCAGACGATTTTTTTTCTCTTTCCCAAGTCTTCGCGCTCCTGGAGCGGTTGAATTACGTCACTACAGCAACAGTAGCGGCCATTGGCCGCTTCCTTTCTGTTGCAGCGATAAATGGATTCGATAGCTACCTCAGAAAAAAGCCACAAAGCAAAGCAGGAACGGAAGGCGGATAGTTCTGCTGCGACGAGCAAATCACGCAGTGCCGCTCCCTGCTGGCGATAACTGTAGCTTTGACAATGCTTGCAGATGCGACGGGAAGACTGAAAGCGTTTATCGGAAGTGTTGCAGATGTCCTTTTAACGTAAACTATTCGCATGCTTTCCGTCCCGTTACAGTTTCAACGGGAAAATACCTAGCCGGAATTGCTGGCACCCGCAAAAAGGTTGTCTATCTACCACCCCTGCCTCGTGACTGCCTTTACCCTCTCCCCCTCCATCCCCCTCACGCTCACTCCTCTCCTCTCCATCCTCCCATAACGACTGCAGTGTATGTAAGCTCAATCAATTTTCCCGCGTTAGCACTGCCCGCGCGCCATGTTGGTGCCTTTTATTCCTGCTGTTCTTGGAACAGCTCAAGACATCGTTTGCTTTGGTTTCTGGTTTTATCTCACCTCTCTCCGGCCCCGTTCTTAGCGCGTTGTTTCTTTTTGGGCGCAGCGCCTTTGCGGCCGTCTCTGGGCTGAGCCGGGTCGCCCTCGTAACCGAGTGAACGATGGCAAGAACGACGAGTGAAAGAAAAAGCGAACGATTAAAGAAAAAGCAAAGGAGAAGAGTGCGGAGAAATTGGGAGGGGAGGGCGGTTCGCCGAGGCGGCGCGAGCCAGTGTTCTCCGAAACTGTGCGGTGTGGGAGAGGATGGGGCAGTGTGCTGTGCCCACGCGAGGCGCTCGACGGCGCGACTCTTGGCGAAAACGTGAGGGGGGCGTGCGCGTGACTAAGATGTGCGTTCGCTTAAGGTGCATTTCGCGGTCCCTTCCTGAGGCGCAGATCGCGCCGCCGACGTAAAGGCTCATCATCGCTGCCGTCGAGAGAACCCACGAGTGAGTGCTACCTTAGCGCACTGCTGCCGCGCCCAACTATCGCATTAGGGCGTATCGTAATCGCCAGCCAATTTTTTATTTGCTATCCTAAAAACCAGCCCAACGTGTACTCTTAAATGAAGCAATGCTGGTACTTTGGGTTGTGCACATTTTTTACCCTAAGTATACCTGGGCCCGTTAGCCCGAACGCGATAAGTATAGGAATAAGTTCTCAACTACAACTTCAGCGCTGTCTAGGTAATAAGTTGTGTGCCCGAAACTGATACAAACGCTCGGTTATGTAGCGTTTCCGTCGGGTTTTCTGGCAACCAGCTTATTTGCCGTGGCCGACTTCGACTTATTGGCGCTTATTCGTAAGCGGGAAGTTAATAGGGAACTTATGCGTACGGGCTAACGGGCCCTGGTGTTTCTTTTCTTGGGACCAATGTGGAGATGCATGGGCCATGGCGCCGTACCGTGATAGTTTGGAAAGCTACTGCCTGTACATGCATCGTGCTCAAGCATTGCTTCACTTAGGCCGACCGGCTGAATCGGATGACAGACAGACAGACAGACAGACAGACAGACAGACAGACAGACAGACGAGACAGACGACAGACAGACGGCGGACGGACGGGCGACAGACTTCTGGTATCCGAACTTGGCAAACTATCTTGAGCTAGTCCGCTACCAATGAATGATAGGAGGGGTCACCCCCTTAAGATATAGGCTTGCACGAGGTGTTTTCAATGGCGTGACGACTTGGTTTTTCAACGCGTGAGACAGGGTTTTAAATGTGAATGCATTTCTTAGTCGGGGGTTGTCGTGCGTGGCCGGCGTGCACCTAGCAACAGCTGTGGCACGCCTAGCAACCGGAGCAGTAGTAGCTCGGGCGGGAGTAGCGGAGGGCAAGGGGAGAGGAGGAGCGCGCTCGGCGTGTGAGGGCGCTCGCATCGCGGAGCTCGGGCGGAGTAGCGGAGAGTGAGTGGAGAGGAGGAGCGCGCTCGGGCGTGTGAGGGCGCTCGCATCGCGGAGCTCGGCGGAGAGAGCTCGCGCGCGGGGGGGCGTGTTGCGCGGGTCTCGATCTCCTCTCCGCGTACCCTCTCTCCGCTCGCTGCGCTCGGAAAAATATATATAAATGCAGTGGAGCGCGCGCCTCTCTCCGTGACTGCTTGCCGCAGCGCACTCATCGGTGCACCCAATGCATTCGCATTTCCGCACGATCCCCTTCGGGGAGGCGGGGAGATTTTTGCCTTCGTGTGGCTTATATTTGGTGTTCAAGTTTTTCAGCGCCGTTCTTTTCTCCGATGCATCGGATTTCTGCAGTCAGGCGGGCCTTCATTAGGGTCATTGAACCGTCCCAGCGGCACATCATGGCTTCCTCTAAAGCCTGCTCCACGCAAAGCAGCCCGAACGAAGAGGGTCTCCACGAAAGTTGTCCCCACTGCGCGAATCCCGGCAAATGCGACGGGTGCTTTGGCTGCCCCCTGCGCCGCACTGGGCTTCCCTGTGACTATGGCGGCGTGTATTTTATAGGCTGCGTATAATATCACGGCAGCCGTGAGAATTACCTCCGCGAAATTCTCACGGCAGTTTCCATAAAAGCTGGCTGGTTTAAAATTTGCTGAACAGTATTACGTCCCAACCTAAACTGACGCAACATAACCTCACCGAACCTAACGTAACCTAACGCTGGCTGGTTTAAAATTGGCTGAATAGTATTACGTCCCAACCTAACCTAACGTAATATAACCTCACCGAACCTAACGTAACCTAACCGAACGCGTCATAACCTACCCAAATCCAGCCAAACTGCAACAAACCTAATCTAACCCATCCGAACGACACAGAACACCACCTACATTAAACGTTAGAAATCATGTGCGTCGATAGATCTCTTGATATAGTAAAAACCGGAGTAAAAAAAACATTAACAAAATCACAATGACCGAAGAATTATGAAAGTTAAACAAAAAACACATCGCTATGCCGGACTCGAACCGGAGCCTTTTCTTTTAAAACCAAGTACTATACCACATCGCTACAGTGTCTGCTGCAAACGCGGATTTTCAGCGAATATTCATCCCATAGAATCTCCGGGTAACGTTCTTAGCCAATGAGAGGCGACTGCCGTGAGAAATTTCTGAAGTAAACTCTCACGGTTGCCGTGATAATAGACACTTCCTATTTTATATGCGAAGCAAATCTTAGACAGCCTCTGCACGTTTTTTTTTTTTTTTTTTGCAACGATTTGTTTGGTTTTTGGCGTCGTTTTCTTTTTTCTTTGAAGCCGCATTCATTGCCCGTTTCAAACTAACCCTGCTCTAGCAAACAGAGTGAACACAGAAAAATGCTTAAGCAAGACATTTCCAAACCCCCAATACCGGTGCGAAAGCTAGTGCATGTCAACATTGTGTAATTCTAACCAAATACTGCGCAAGTTTGAGGCATACCTTTAGCACACAAACGAACATTACAGTGCTTTTTTTACAATTTGCTGAACTACAATTAGCCATAATTAGCATTTTGCTAATAGCCAACGTTGTAACAGTTTCCCTCGCTTCACACTGCGTTCTGCTATCTGCGCCGCACTATAAAATATGATTCTTGCTGTGAAGGGCGGTTTACAGGCACGAATTGATGATGATGATATTGGTGTGGACGGGATGAACGACACCTTCCTTGCACTTCACCAACGCTGTAAAAAATTAAAGTCCCTCACGTTCATCGCATCTGTTAATAGCCGATCGAAACGAAGATGATGATGATATTTGTGAGGACATTATCAAGAACTTAGTATTCTCTGCAACCCACCAATACCAACAAATTAAAATCCTTCAAACGGACCATCCTTGTTTCCCCTCCTCCTGGAATGTGGTTGGCGTATCAGCTGCGGTATTCCACCTTCCTCTACCCGGGCACCAACGATCCGCACAAAGGGAAGCAAGCTATGTTGCTGTAGCGTAGTCTTCCGCTGGATGAGCTTTTATTCTTACGACCTCAGACCACCCCTCGTTGCCTTTCTATCGTCTCTTTCCTTACTACGTAAATTCGCCTTTTCTATATTCGCTCGTCTCCCACGGGATCCGGACACGAGGCATGTGGCTTCAAAAAGGGCAAAGGCTCAATTTCTCTGAAAGGCGCCTTTTTAATTACAGAGACCTTAAAAGACAATCGACGTACCTAACGTTGCTCTTTTTCGTTCCTTTCACGGCACCCCCTTTTGATCAATCTGAACTCTCCTTTCTTTTTCGGCATTTTTATCAGTGCTCCTAAGAAGACGGTAATTTCATTAGCTCTCACGTGGAAAACGAAAATTGGTTCAGGAATGTCACCGCGCTGCCACGTGCGCGAGATTCTATACGCACGGTGTTTTCGATGTCGCCTCTTGTTAGAGAAAAAAAAAATTACAAGGTAATTCATCTTTTATCGGTAATGGCGTGGACATAAAACGTATTGTATTTTAACGTGGGTTAGAGTAACGGCATACCTGAAGGTATCCTTTTTTTTATTTTCGACTAGCCCGCCGTCCTGCCTACGCCCATGTGTTTAGAAGAGAAGAAGAAACATGCTAGAAGCACGCCTACACGCTATTCTACTGGCTCGACTGGGTAACAATGGCAAAGAAGGAATGCGTAATAGAAGGTAAAAATGCGGAAAATAACTACACTGCTCTAACCGTATTGTGACCAGATCTCTTCTGCAGGACGCGATGAGACTCTTCAAAACATTTTCGAAGCAAAGGCTGGTCCGCCAACCCTTTGCACAAAAATCGCATTTGATGGTAAATTTTGTTTAGCACCAAGAGCGGTGACGTCGCCTACCTCGTTATTTTAAAATTTATAAAAAAAAGCAATTTTGACTTGAACACTGTGTCGTATTTAGCCTGTACGTAACCTCGGTTTGGCCATCGTGATGAATCCGCAAGACCAGGTGCGTTTAATTTCAAGCTCGTTATGGGTAAAATTGAAGACAAATCATGAAATTAGATTTCTGAAAATTCCTGTCTGTAATCATTATCATCATCATGAACCTAACTACGTCCACTGCCGGGCAAAGGCCCCACCCGTAGATCTCCAATTAGGCCGGTCCTGTGCTAACTGCGACCAATTTATACCCGCAAACTACTTGATCTCATCTGCCCCTCTAACTATCTGCCGCCCCCTGCTACGTTTGCCTTCTCTAGGGATCCACTCTGTTACCCTTAATCACCAATGGTTATCTTGCCTTCGCATTACATGCCCTGCCCACGTCCATTTCTTCGTCTTAATTTCCACTAATATGTCCTTAACACGCGTTTGTTTCCTGACCCACTCCGCTCTCTTCTTGTCCCTTAATGTTACACCTATCATCTTCCGTTCCATAGCTCGCTGAGTCGTCGTCAATTTAATTTGAACCCTCTCAGTGCGCCTCCAAGTTTCTGCCCCGTAAGTGAGCACCGGTAATATGCAGCTGTCATCCACTTTACTCTTCAGGGACAATCGTAGACTGCCATTTATTATCTCAGAATACCTGCCGAATGAACTCCACCCCATTCTTATTCTTCTAATTATCTCTGCTTCATGGTGGGATCCCGGGTCACAACTTGGCGAAAGTAGATATATTAGCTTATCACGTCCACTGCCTCGCCACCTATAATCGATAATAATAATATACGATAAAATCAATTCCATTAAACCGCGCGTTTTTCAATGCCCGAGAACACAACCAACAGTCTCACCTTATTAAATATGATATTCCCAAAAATTCCAGGATGTCTCGTTTGAGTAATTTTCCGACGCAACCACCAGTTCGGTAACTTTACGGGCTTAAGAAATATTGGGGGATTCTGAAAGTGCTTTCACGATGGATAACATGTATTTAGACAATCTGTATGCGAAACTGAAAACTAGTTACAAGTATTTGTCTCTTCGTAAACCCACGTTTCGCGCGGGTCTGATGCAGAAACGTGTTTTTCAGCTCGTTATCGGCGCACGCTGCGGTGTGCCTTTGACAGGAAGTACGCAGGCGATCGGCTGGCTGAGCCCGTGCCCACGGCGTGGAGTTGAAGCTTGAGCCTCGATATGCCTACATGATTGATGCACTGGCATAGCTATCAAGTATTTAATGAGAATTCCATGTTTTTAATCGCTTTTTCAGTATGCCTGGCTATGAGCACCTGTAGTACATACGGTGCGCATTCAGTAATTGACGTCGGTTAAGACAATAAACATGTCTAGGAAGGTGGTGTCAGGACATAAATGTTAAATCGAGGGCATCAAATGCCCTATTGAGCGAAAAGGCGGACGTCTGCGTCTGCATCTGGGCCAGTAAAACGAATCCTTTGGAAGCTTTCCGTATACCGTTCCACAGCGCAAGCTTATACTCCGCAGAAGCGAGAGGTAGCCACTCACATCAGTACACTGCAGATGAAAGGAGCGGAAGAAGAACGCAGCCAAATGAGCAAACAGACAACCAGAGAAATTCACCATCGTCGTTAACTCTACCATTCCACGTCTGGCAGGAAGGAGCACCGGCGCAACGCGCGGGAGACAGATCGAAGACATTCGAAAGTATTAAGCTGAAGCAAAGAGCAAAGGTTAAATGGGCGACAAAGACAAAAAATCCCGGGCTATCTCTACTAACGTGAAACCTGTGGAGGGGCCAAGCATGCAGTGTATAAGTGCATTCTTGGCGTCTTGGCGTTTTTGCCAACGGAGATGAAACCATTGGGGGTTGGAAGTGTACAGCTTACTGTAAATGTATGGTGTCTTTGGAGCAGAAAGCTCTATAGCGCGAGGCGTAAACGAGTTTCCCGGTGTTTTGGTACTATGACTTCATGATACTACGATTACGACGACGACAGGAGACGCCAACAGCCACAGCCCCTAAGGGGCTTCACCGCTAATACATGTTTGGTTCATTAGAAAGACTCATTTCTGCCGATAACAATGACAGTAATTTTTTCGCAAACTTCAAACAAATAATTGAGATATTAAAGAAAACATGCGAAGCAGTGGCGACTCACTTTCCGGCAACTTTACTATGACGTCAAATAATCTTGTTTGCTGATTGGCAGCGGCTGAACTAACCCATCGCTAAGACACGTGACTGGACGATTGTAGTGTGGCCTTAGTGCCCTTTGACCGCATCACGTGACTGCTAACGTGCAGTTAGCACAATGATAATTATGCTCTCAGAACTGGTTCATGTGACGTCACTCGTGCCCATAACAGCTCACTGTGGCGCGAAATTTGAAGGTTCTGAATACTGTTTGCATTTTTTTTTTCGGGTAAAAGCGCGTTTTATGGCTGGGATAGATCTAACTGAGGTACTGAAGCCTCGATATTTCAAATTAAACAAAGTTATATTTTCTCTGCATGGCCCCTTTAAGGGGGATCGCAAAACAAAGCATCACAAGCGGCGAGATTACAAAGCCCTATGGTAGCAGGCAGTGTGGCGTCTCAGGCGTTTCTCTACGTTCATGCTTTCGCATTGATAACCCATAAAAAATACTTAGGTTCTAAGGACTCTTTAAATCGCGTACGAATATTAGGGAGACACTGGTTTATAACACTGAATCGAATTCCGAATATTTACTATTACTCATATGCCGCGTTATGGATGCAGCCCAATATATACCCGGCAACGTCCACCGAAAAGCGTAAAGGAACATCACCAAAAGAAGATGAGCAAAGCGTCAGTTTCAGTGTCTTTTCCGCACTACCATCAATTAAAGGTGCAACATGTACTCCAGCGTATTTCTATTTTTTGTGTATATGCATCGCGCCCCTTTTCTATCTGAGAACATCAGTCAATAGATATGTTATTTCCGACAGTATCACCGCCGAGGAGTTAAGCTGCTGTTGTACTATTTTTAAGCAATACCAGTCCATTACACTCAGCTTAAAATCACATTTCCACATTACGAAGAGAAGACCAATTCCTACGTTGATGAAGCCGTTTGACAGCGCAGCGCTCATGGTTTGCAAACTTCATACCGGAAACTACCCGAGAGCACCGCAATACAACTGTTGGCATTGAACTGTTATCAGGGTAAGTCTGCTCTCAGGTTTTTTTTTTTTTTCTTTTTGAAGAAGTAGATGCTTTTGCGCGATGTTTCTGAAGTAACTGCCTACTTTTAAGATTTTATAGGCCTGACTAAAAATATTGAAACTTCGTGCTGTTCTTTTAAACAGTACCAACGCGTAAGAACGTCCGAAAACCTCAATCGCATTACGCGCTCGGCATAGCAGGCGAGCCAGGTCGCACGCATGGTCGCCTCTATTACGTCATGAGTGTTTGCTAGTTTCATAGTGTTTATAGCGAGGTAGTTTATAGTTAGTTACGCACTAAAAAATATACAAAAAACATTAAAAATTTTAGAAGAAATGACAATACTAATTAACGCTAATATTCAACAATACTAACCCCTCAAATATTTTGTCACAATTTCACACACACGCAGAAACAAAGTCAGCGGCAAATAACGCGATAATAGCTTTTAGTTAGTTCGGCAAGTAGTTTTTTAATATATACGATTTAGTTCTAGGAATGGGATGAGACTGACGTTACGTAATACGAACAAAGCTGATTGCTAACGGAGGACGAGACATTAGGAGATGGAAGAGGCCTTCTTAAGGGTTCCCCAAAATTTCAGACTTACGACCTTAAGGGGACCCCGGCTGTAGGTACTACTGCAAATAATCGGCATAATCAAATAGCCAAGTAAAATTAATTTGTCTATTAACCAACCCATTCAAATATCCGGCTCATCTTCAGGTCTCGCACACTTGCACGCGTGTAAACATCCCTAAATTCCGTGAAAAAAAAAGGGGAAGCCGGGGTCCCCTTAAGGCAACAGCCAATCTCGATATTTTTCGCCAACAAAGCCCTCAAGTTTAGGCCAAGCAGTGCTTCGCTTGGGAAGAACAATCAGTCAGTGCTTTAACAACGAAACGTAAGAACAGGATGATCGCCTGCAACAAGTGGCTCGGTACGGAAAATAACTCGGCAGATGCAAACCTGCGAAGTATTTTCTGTATTTCGCATTAGGGCTTCATAGTCACGTCTGGTGAAAGGTGTCCCTAAACTGGGACTTGAATTGCTCGATGGACGCCTCGCTAAATGGACGCGCAGAGAACACCAGCGAAAATACGGTGTTACCTAGACGATAAACAGACACGGCTGTCAGCGTGTGGCCTGGGTTCCTTCGAGCAAATGGCGCCCGCCCTCCCTCTCCCCCTTCCTCCCCTTCCCTTTCTCCCTACTTCCATTCCCCCTCTCTCTCTCCTTCTCACTATCTCTCGCATCTGGACTGAACATTCGGATTGAATAACGACGCACATTGGCGCTTCTTCCTGCCTTGAACACACGATTTGTTCCTCAGACAGAAAACTGGCAACATGCGTGCGTAGCCTAGAAGCGCCGACTTCTTTCTTCTTAGCCTTCGGTAACAGGTTGATGGCACAAGTTACCAGCTGGCTGGATGGTGACTGAACAGCTCCTCGTAACAGAGGTTGGATGTGACGTCACTAATATTACCTGTGACGTCACTCCATCTAAATGACTTTTTGGGGGTTCAGATTAGCGTGGTTTTAATGGTGGGGCTGGCAAAACGAAACAACTTTCAGTGGTTCGAAAGCGCTTTTAAAACGCTTTCTAGGCATTGCTCAGCGGACCTCTGGGTTTCTGTAATTTTATTTTATATTTATGATTTTGTTACGCAAAAAAAACGTGTATCTCTCTTCAGTTATATATCTTTGTAGTATGTATTATTTCTGTTGTTTTTTACGCTAAAACTGTGTATGCATATCTGTATTTATTTGGGCATGTATGGCTGCTTCTATTCCTGTCCTCTCGCTGTAAGGTACTAGCGGTCTAGTCAGGCGACTATTACAGTAGCCTTTTGCCTCAGCACCTTGGCGATTTTTGATTGTCAAAAGTTAAACAAACAAACAAATAAATTAATAATAATAATAATAATAATAATAATATAAGAATAAATACATGTTCGGGACAATTAAGATACAATGTAACAATGTCTCCTATCAGGAGAGCAGGGGATTAAACCAAGTGTGAATTTACGTTCAAAAGTGCGCAGGTACTAGTGCGACGGGCCTTAACGTGGTAAAAATCGCGGTTTTTCATTACCTTCGTTCAGTTGCGAGCACTCTAGGGGACCACAGCATACACACGGGTGAGAACCGCGGCCTTAGTTCATTTGAGATTGCGTGGCATTGAGGGTCAGCCTCGGCTGTGCACACTTCTTGAAAGAGCACTGTAAGCGTCGTCATATCCAAGTACACGGCCCTTTAAGACGATAAGCGAGACACTTAGCTACAGTTTGGTCCGACCAACAAACGGCTGCGACCGCCATTTACGATGCGCGCGTAGGTCCGTGAAACGTTGTTTACGCTTGGAGGGCCTCACGGAATACTTCTGAGCCCTGAACATTGACGCAGCCTTTCGCCACATCCTGCAACATACAGCAAAAAATCTTTAAGGCACTTAAGTCTGCTTTGGCGTGCTTTGAAGTCAAGAGCCAAATGGGCATCCACTCGCGGTACTTATCAAAAACTTTACCACCCCTTCCTAAAGAAAGATGAGAGCAGCGCAAGCGCTTCGTTCAATCAAAGATAAGTGCGTCCAGTCGATCGCCAAACCTTCAAAGACCCAAATCGCAAACGAAGAATGAACCCATGGAACAATTTTTTCGCACACTAAGTAAACGCATCTACGAGCGATCTAAATGTATACCGATACGTGGTTTATGAGATAAAGGTGTACTACTATTGTACCCCTTCTTCATAATCGATGCGTGTGTTGTCTTATCTAGAACCGTTCCTTTTCGCGATTTTCACGTAACCGTTTTGACACAATCGAAGCCCGTTTCCACGCACGCGCCACGTGTCCAGAGATCTTATCCGAGCTTTTCGGTCGACCAACCGGTCTATGGGGAAATGCATTAGTTTTGTCACAAGAAAGCTTTCGCTTTAAAAAACTTATTTACTTCTACGTGGTGTTTACGTCTCTTTCATCGCGTTTGTTTGTTCTTCATTTGGCTCGAATTACGTCAAGTAAACTGGCGAAACTTTACCCTACAGGTTCCCCAGACTCGCACCAGTTTTTCGAGGATGGGATGCACCTATTCTGTCCACGCACCATCACGTTCGCCTCTCACGCGATATAACTCTTGGTCCCCTTGGCGACGTCCTGAGGAGGCCTATTTATTTTTTGGAAGAAGCGGGGGGGGGGGGGGGGGGGCAGGGGGGGGGGGGGTAACGCTCTCGGCTCTTACTGCACAGTCCCCGGTTAAATACCCATAAGAGGCGGCCATTTTCTGCAACGGACAACAACAAACACAACGCCAGTTCTTCCACTAATAACGCCCTTACGGCTTTCGCCTAAAAACGCAAGCTCAGCACATTGATGTCGCAAAAAAAAAAAAAAAAACACACGACCCAATGGCTCTATTCGCAAGTAGCATTCATACCCATCATATCTAACTAACAGGCCACTGCGTAATATTTGCGCAGTTCTTTCGGCACTGACGGGATGCTTGAAGACGACGGTATCCAGAGGGCATCAAACAGCAGACGGCCTTTCCCCCAAAAAATCTCGGCTGACGAACTAACTCACCAGTAGGCCTCGGAGTAAGGCCGACCTCCGGCAACGGTTACGGCGTCCGGGCAGTTGGCCGCCGCTGCGGCTGCGGCTGCGGCTGCGACCGCCGAAGCAAACGGACACGTCGCCTGTCCCGGCGCGGAGAACACTCCACCGGCGGCGACAGCAGATGGGACAACGGCGGACGGAGACGTCGTTGCAACGGCGTTCGCGCTAACGGCGCCCAGCGAGGCCCGAAGCCTGGCTAGCAAGGCGCTCAGCGGAGCGGGGCCCGACGCCAGCGTTACTACGCGCCCGGGCGGCGACACTGGCTGAGTTCCCGCCTCGGGCTCGACGACGGCGACGAAAGCGGCTCAAACGCGCCTCTCCGCCGACGGATCCCACGTGGGGGCCGCCGCGTCGCCCCGTAACCATGGCGACCGCCCGCCGGTGTGGCCTCGCCCCTCACCTCCGCTTTTCTCTTTCATCCGCCCTTCTCCCCGTTTTCCCGCTTTGTTCCTACTCCCCATCGCATCCCCACGCGGTTTTCTCCTGATGTTGACCCTCTTTTCTCTTTTCCCCCCCCGGCTTTCCCTACCTGCTTTAGCAGCAGCAGCAGCAGCTGCTGCTGCACCCAAACACCCTCAAGATACGCCAAAAAGCCTACTTCTCCCGCCTTCCCATTTTCTTACAGTCTAATATTTTAACACCACCACCATACCTTTCTTCCCGTTTTATCCCATCCGGTACGAACAACGGATAGTCACCGTTCACCTCGTGCTGTCGCGATACGTGATTCCTGAGGCCTTCTCGGGTGGGTGGCCTTGCCGAAGCGCTCACCGCTAACCGAATAGCGGCAGTAGTGCCGCCGCCGCCGCCTGCCGTCCATCGGCGACATACTCCGGAGCACGGAGTGACAGGATGGCGTAAAAGGCGTGACAGCGGAGGGGGAAGTGAATTAGGCTAGCCTGCGTGACGACACGCTATAGGCTGCCGCAGTTCCTTCGGCGAAAGCCACGTAATCATGCCCCGATTCAGATTAGGCCGTCTGGAAAGGCTACGGGGAGTTAGCCGTTATCCGTCACGCTGGTGTTTACACTAGGCGAGTTTCCTGAAAGCCAGGACGTTCAACCGAATTTCGGGGTCATGCGCTTTGAGTGTCTGAGTATTTCTTGCTTGGGACAAGGTTCAACTAAAAAAAAGTGCACGAACTGCTTAGGGCATTGCTGATTTTACGATGGCGTAGCCTCAAATACGCTGCGTACAACACCAAACTTTTATTGATCCAAAGCAACAGAAATGGATCAGTTTTAGGGACGCGCATTGAAATGCCCACAGCTGATGCAAGGTGAGCTGCAGTACGATGTAGAAGAACCGTTGGTAAGCTAGAAGTTTTAAAACGGTTGGACGTAGCGTAGTCAGAATCAATAGGTCATTCCATGCATCAACACCAAGTGGAGAAATTGGCCAAGTGGTACGAAGGTGTAGTGGTAAAAATATTTCACTCGGGTGGTCTTCCTATTGTCAGTCCTCAAATTCCTGGTCTGTCCAATTTCCGTCCTTTCTCTTATATTAAACGCGATATCTTCTACACAGATTCGTTCCCGAGCCCATGCCACTTCCAGACCCGTTATCACTCCAAATGTACCCGTTATCGCTTCAAAACTTCTGTTTCAGTATAAGAAAGATCTGTTACAAAAAAATGCCATAAAACTTTATTGGCAGCAACGGGGAGAAAAAGAAATAACAATTGTTTCATTCTCATCTTTCTTTTAGTTGTTTAAACGCGAATGTGCCTTCATCCGGTGATCGAGTGGTCAAACATGGTCAGCTTACTTAAGCAGCTGGCTAATTGTTCCAGCACAGATTACCCTTTAGCCTTGATAATGTACAGTTGAAGCGCAGAAAGGCTCGCAGAATCTAAACTGACGTTCATTACTGTAACGCCTGAGCCAAAACGAGAAAATAGGTATGCTTCAATTACAGAACCATAAAACAAAGCGCGCAAGACCACGGTAGAAAATAGGGATGAGAGAAGGCAGGATGTTGACCTTTCGTACTCGCCCCGCAAGTCCACCTTCTTCACCGCCATTACCCGTCCTCCCCGCTGTCTGTAACCCAATTGCTTCGTTTACATTACGCCTGAGACTGCCTCCTCCTTTCTGACACCGCTGTCTCATTCCGCGCGTCTCACGCCTCTCCCCATCCACTCCTCCGAAAAAAAAATAAGCGATAAACGAAAAGACGGGAAGAATGGGAGAAGTCAAGCACAAGGCGCGGTGGCCCCCAATGCCGTGTTCTGTGTCCATCGCTTTTTTTTTTCTTTCGCCAGGCTCAGATGTTGACCCCTGACTCCTCCTTCTCCTTCTCTTCAGTCACGGCTGATCTTCCCTCGCTCCCAACCCTTTCCTATTTGGTCCCTCACGTCCTCTACCTAGAAATCCTCTGCTCCCTTTTTTCTCTTGCGCCTTTCTCGGCGGCGGCGATCTCGTTCCTTTGTCCGCGCAAGGCGTGTCGTCATTTAATGCCACCCTTCCTCATACTCCCCCTTACCCGAGAGGAGAGTAAGGAAACAAAAGCAGCGGGCGCAGTACCGTACCCTGCGGCACGCCGCCTCGCCGTTTACGCCGCCGGCTCGCACGGTGTTGACCCCTCCTGGCTAGACTCCGCGGCCGCCTTATTCGCTGTCTTTCCCTCCGCCCCTGCTGTCTTCGGTTCGTTTCTCGTTCTCCCCCATTGCGTGAGGAATCTCGGCCGTTCGCCCCCTGTCACTTCCCTCTCTCCTACTGCCCCGGGCACGCACGGCACGAGCCAGCCTCTTTCTTCCAGGCGAAACGGGTGCGTGGTGGCGTGCGCGAGCGCGATCCTTCGTTTTCTTGATAGCCACATGCTACCCCGCACTCGGTAATAAGGGGGAAAAGAAATCGTAGCTATGGAAAAGACAAAAACGTGATGTGTACGGAATAAAAAAAACTAGCGTGAGTAGCGGTGGTGACATGGGGCTGCCTCTTATGAAAGGCAGGATCGCGACCCTGTTCGTAAGTCGTAATCCCTCTCGTCACGGCAGTCGTGATGATGATTATGGTGATGCAATGGCGGAGACGTGCGCACGTGTAGCAAACTCCCTTTATTACGAAATTCTCCGGACAGGTTTCGTCATAAATGACACGTTCTTAAAAGCGCAGATGAGTTTGCTCCTAAAGCCGTGCTGTGGACATTAAAGAATTTAAACAAAACGACATTTCGAATAAAGCGATTTCTTTATAGCGAGTATTCACTGTAAGGACCAATGTCATCATCACCATAATCATCATCACCATACTCATCAGCTTGCTGGTATGTATGATGGTGATATAAACGCCCCTTTCCTGCGCCTGACCCAAATGTAGGAACGGATGAGCCAAGTTGAAATTACAGAAAAATTATATCGGCGACTGTACCAGCGTACTCAACATATTATTCGTCATCAATATTAATAGTATTACTGTTATCATCGCCAGTTCCTACCGGGAGTGCAGGTATCACGGCTCGCCCTCCGTGAGACCCCATGCTCCCGAAAAACAGACACCTGTCCTGCGTCTGGCACAAATTCAGAAACGGACAAGCTTTGTTACCAAAAGCAAAAAAGTTGTATTTGGATCCCCATAATCGTAACAATTATGATAATTGTAATCACTATTGTTATAACCAACAGTTGTATCATCACAAATGTAGACCAAGAGTTCGGGTATCCATGTTCGCTGCTCGTGAAAGCCTATGCTCCCCAAAAGCAAGAAATAATAAAAAATTCCCCCGCACCTCCCCGAAGGGAATCGTGCAGAAATGCGAATGCATTGGGTGCACCGATGAGTGTGTTGCGAGTAAGGGCGTAATTAATGACGAGAGTGTGAACGTAATCATTTATTCATCAGCACCTGTTTGTGTTATCGTTGTACCTGACGGCCACAATCACTGCCTTGTGATCGCTAAAGTGCACGGTCAAAGGGTCTTTGAGAAGCATACGCGCGCAACAGTTTCGCGTAAAGACCAGATCAATGCAACTCCCGTGAATGGTAGTGGGGCACGTGTCGAAGCCGGCAGAGAGACAATGCATAGAGTGCCTGGTCTGCATGTACTCGACCAGCCACTCGCCACTCTTCTTGCGCACGTCAACGTTGAAGTCGCCAGCCAAGACTATGGGGTCAGAGGGTTTGGAGCGCACGCGCACACTTTCCATAGCCACGTCAAGAAATGCATTCGCATTTACGACGACGACGACGACGAAGGCAGAACTACGAGGCGCGAGCGCACGTGCGACGACGACGACGACGGCGAAAGAAATGCATTCGCATTTACGACGATGACGACGACGACGGCAGAACTACGAGGCGCGAGCGCACGTGCGCGCGCTCACGTGCGTTCGCGCTGGAGGAATGCAGGCGCACGCCGGCCAACGGAGCAAGACAACCCCCGGCTAATAAATGCATTCGCATTTAAAAAAATCTGCTGGCTTCCCGCTCGGCCAACTTCTGGCGGTACGACAGCTAGATATTATATAATTCGTGCTCTCAAAACCAATCGCATTTTAATATTCAACGCATGTTAGTAAACCAAGCAAACAGTATCAAAAGTCATGCGATCTTATTACTCCCCGTGGCCTTGCCACGCGTTAGCTGGCATTTTTCGATCAAGCCACGTCAGCCGCGGAACTCATTTCTAGAACCAAGCCTTCGGCGATCCCTGCCGTAATATGTACACGGAGACCCACGCTACCGTCCTATTCTCCTGCCTAACGTTTATGTAACTCAATATTGGATTTGCCACCGCGACCACTGACGATCCTTATAAGTTAGCCTCCTTAATATGCTCAAATTCGCCTGGGAACCCTAATTCATATTCGTCTAGAGATGATTCCCTTGCGAAACACGCATCTTGACGTTGTAATACCGGTTTAACATCGCCCTCCATTATCGTGCTCCTCCGTAACTGTTTTAACACTAAAGTGTTTTATTCCGGGATTGACGGAGATTTCACTTGTCAAATCCATCACGGAAGTGACGCCAGTACAACAAAGCAAGCGGCCTGCAAAGGGTGCACCCCCGCACGCAGGGTCTCCTTGCGGAGAAGCACCCTTTAATACTAACGAGTGCATTATACTTCGGGTTGTTCGTTTTCGGGTTTTATATTTTAACACGAAAGTGTTTTATGCCGGGATACCCCAAGATTTCACTAACGTCATATCCGTCACGGCAATGACACCAGTACACCCTTGCCAAAGCGACCCGCCAGCCGGACGTCGCTCGCCAACCACACCTACAAGACAGCTGCCGACCCGAAAATCATGCTCAGCTGCAGATTTCGCTGAGCATTTCACTTTCGATTTTTACCGATTCCTATGACGGAGGAATCAACCACAGTGTTTGCAACAAGGTGGCAAAGTTACAAGTTAATAGTCTTTCCTAGACTCCTTTTCTACATTGACGCGTATTATCCCAGCCGCGAAAGAAATTTTTGGTTATCACACCCAATAAAGATTCTTCCTCCTTCGACATTTCTGATCCAGGGTTAAGGGGGGGGGGGGAGGAAATGGACAAGGCCATTAACTATGTTTATAATCAAGATCACATATAATTATTTTTGTGTCCCAAGCTGCGAACCAACCACATGCGGATTCGATATATGCTCTCACCACCCGTATCAGCCATTTTGCGATTATCCTGAAGAAACAAAGAACAGAACAATCCAAAAGCTATGCAAAAATGAACTTTTTTTTCTAACATAATTTTTTTTGTTTTTGCTTTTTTTTGCTTGCTGGGCAGTATTTTTTAAATTTTCATCCTTGTTTCCCCTTTACTTTTTTTGCTCCCCCCCCAGCCCCCCCCCCCCCCCCGGCCTCTCTGAAATGAAATTCTGTGCATACGCCATTGGCTTTCGCGCCTTCCCTCTCGGGTCTTGCTTTGAAACTCCCTCAGCGTGTTTGTACATTTCACTAAGCTTGTCAGCCGCTTCCTATTTAGACACAACAAGTGGCGCATAGCGTCGCCTCGCCACGCGCGCACTTCCCTCAAAAACACGTTCCCGGGCCGCGCCAGCGCAGGCCGTCGACCGAGCGCACATTTCCCCCGCTGCCAGTTCTTTTCTGGCTGTTGACTTCTAACGTGCATTTATTCCCCAAAGCGGGCACTTTTCCTCCCCTTTTCCTGATTCCCTTTTTTTCTTCTGGCTCTTCTCAATTTCATCCTTCAGTGATTTCGCTCCTTTCTGCCTCCCTCGTTCCCTCTGTGTACGAGCCTCGGCAGTTCCCGCGCTTTTTTTTTAAATTCCCGTCGCTATCCTGATGTTTTCTTTTTGCGCACGCCTGCCATTCCTGTGGAGAGCAGCTGTCTCCCGCAGAAAGGGTTGGTCTCGCCTCTCCGCTAAACTCTTTTTGCTCCCACTCCCGTTTCTTCCCTTTTATTTTCCTAGCTTGATTCTTCAGTTCTCTCGCTTCTTACACTCAACGCCTCCCCATTTCATAGCCGTCTTCCTTACGCGTAATCCCGTCCACATCTCGCTTCCCGAAAAGACCTAACCCCCTTTCCCCAAGGCTTGCTTCTTTCCCCGCTGCTTCTCCTTTCTTCCCTCTTTCATGTTCTTCCCGTTAGATTGTTGGATTTTTCCCCTCTTTGGTGTCCCCCAAGACTTGCTTCTACGCCCGCTGCTTTTCATTTTTATTTTCGTTTCCCTGGTCCTCCGGTGAGATTCTTAGATTTCTTTCGCTTCTCCCTCGGCGCTCCTCCAAATCCCTTTTATCATACCCGATTTGTCGGCATGATCTCGCCAGCCAGGCTTCATATCCCGACTGGCTCGAAATGTCTTTCGTCTTGGGTTTCCTACATCCTTGGTCACCTGTCTTCGCCTTGCTTCCTCCTTCTGTTCTCTCGGTTTAGTGTGTCGTCGTGGGTAGAGATTAAGTCAGCCACGTGCGAGGGTCAGCCATGCTGAGGCTGTTTACGAGACACGGGATCATCTTTTTTTTTTCCCTCTCCTGCCCTTTGCTATCGCTATTACACTAAATGCGAGTGGTTGGTCGGGCTGTTTACCTAGCCGCTGCGTAGGCTGAGTGGGCGAGGTTTCTATGCTGCGGCACACGAAAAAGTGGGATCAATTACCGTCACTGGAAGCCCTATTAACCTGTAAGCCTTCTTTGCCGAAGATGAGGAGGACGAATACATTTAATGATAAGGAGAAGTTAGCTTGTCAGCGAGCTTGACTTGACTGACTTGACTCGCCAAATGGGCAAAGGAAGCGAAGACACAAAAAACGCACCAGGAACAGTAACAAACGCAGATAAGCACACAAAAACTGAGAGATGCACGTAGTACTTCAAAGCGAAGAGTGTAATGCCTTGTATGTGCATAAAAATGCGTAATTGCGGAAGTTGAGACATTTAATCGTTATATTAGTGTAAACATAGATGACTGTGATAAAAACAGCAGAAGGCAAGAAACAAAAAAATTATCAGTTTATTCGTAATTTCAACGGTTTGCTTGCCATCAATATTCTGCCAATACTTATAGGGTCGTTTGCAAGAATATATGGTAATGCCTGGTGATTGAACCATTTCTTATTTAGCAAGGTCCTAATTTACCCCATTATCTAATCACCAGACGCTCAATTCTTCGTGTTTGTTTCTGTGCAGCTTTCCGGCTCATAGCAGTTCTTTCAAGAGTTCTTTTATTCTGGAAGGGAAACGCCTAGCCTATACATTACATACCTTCTGTTTATACTCTCTGTCAAGGCAAAGAGCCGTTTTACGATGTAAACCGTCACGGGAACTGAAAACGGTTTCAAAAAAGCCGCACCAAGAAAACCTCCCTTGTTAATCCGGATATCTTTCGCACATAATATAGCTCTAGGATCGACCGAATCTGCATCCCTCCCTTGTCATAGCAGCTACGTTTGGAGGACGATCTCCCTGCCGTAGGGCATCAAGCCCCTAAGTCGGCCTTAAGTAAGTCGACATATGCGTAGGCATGTTTCGGCGGACTTCTTAGTCACGATGACTGAGCGGCCAGGGACTCTTCAAACACGGAATTTCGTGCACATGCTCTCTACGAGTCCGCGAGCCAGATGCTTAAAACAGTGCAGTAGCTCGCCAGCACACGGCCTACATTTACATCCTGTTAGGTCAGCCAGAAAGAGAGGGTACTCGCGGGAATATCACTCGGATGTTGAGTCAAGAAAAGTTCCACCAGAATTCACTGGACGTGGGTATCTCGGGGTGAGGCACTTGAATGCTAGGCGGATAATAACCAACACATAACCAACGCTGGTTAGCGCCTACGACTATTCATCAGAGAAAATGTCTCTATACTGTCACATTTATCTGCACACCGGGCCATTTATCTGCACACTGGGACATTTATCTGCACACCGCGAAAGAAGAAAGAAAGAAAGAACAAAAGAGAGAAAGAAACAGAAAAAGGAAAGAAAGGAAGAAAAAAATAACAGAGGGGAGAGGGACAAAAAGAGAAGAAAGAGATAAATAAAGAGGTAGCGGCATTTCGCAAGGTTTCCCTTGTCTTCGAGAACTCTTAATTCACAATGTCGGCTTCCCCACTATGCGGTCTATTCTAACTAAATAGCAAGCTTTACAGTTGGTCTGTTTTAAAAACGGCTAAGTGTAACCGGCATGCACTGTAAAAAAATTGGCAGCGTGTCTGCTTGCTCTGCTGCAAATGTCGCCGAAAGACAATAGCGTTCTGCCGTCCCTGCAACGTAATTATCTCCCTCTCTCTCCTCTCAGACTTTTTCGATACTGTCCCGTTTTTGGTCATCCCATGGTTAATGCAATGCTGCTTTTCTTAATTCAAGTTTCCCGCTCTCTGACTGTGCACGCGACACCTGGAGGAGGAACGCGCAACTTGTTTTTTTTTTTTTTTACATTGCTGTTTCCTTCATTTGCTATTAGAAAGAACAGATTTAACTAAAAGAACGTTGCTTCTGTCGGTTATGTACTGGCATCTTCCCGCAAGCACGCCTGAGGTTCTTTTTTTTTTTCGCTGCATAAAGGGAACATGCATGACCTATGCCATTGGTTTCAGTGGTTTAAAACGCTCCTTGTTGGAGAATGGTTTCAACTTTTGAAATTGAATCTAATGACAGACAGACAGACAGACAGACAGACAGACAGACAGACAGACAGACAGACAGACAGACAGACAGACAGACAGACAGACAGACAGACAGACAGACAGACAGACAGACAGACCAAAAATTGAGTTTTAAAACAAAAAGCCACCAAGAAATTTGAAATCGTTAAAAAAAGACAGGAGTCGTCTGCAACGCCATAATCCGGAAATTTAGTAAAATGCGTTGTTGGGCTAGTTGGTCCATTATGAATTATGAAATTTGCGCTAAGTGAACTTAGAGAGGAAGGAAGACAAACAATGCGCATTTATTTGCAGGAAAAGAAGACGCCATGGGTTAGCAGCCTATTTAAGGCATCTTCTTTTCATGCAAATAAATGTGCATTGTTCGTCTGCCTTGCTCTCTATGTACACTTAGCGCAACTTTCGTAATCCGGGAATTTAAGTTGCACAGGATGCGAGCTGAAGTTTTAAAGCACGTGTTCGCAGATTTCCTGTCCTCAGGCACAACAGAACGAGAACAGTTAAGTAACTAAAGAGGTCATATTTCCCTAAAAATAATTATGGCAGTTTAAGACACAACGGGCGAACATTGTAGAGTACAATCCACTGTTTCCCGACGGATACAGGCATGAGAAAGCGGATCGGGTTAACGGACTGGGAACAACTGCACTAGCTCATGTATCCCAAATAGCTGTACGTGTTGTCGAAAGAAAAAAAAAAGAAGTGAGGGGGAAAAGAAGAAAGAAAGAAAGAAAGAAAGAAAGAAAGAAAGAAAGAAAGAAAGAAAAGAAAGAAGAAAGAAAGAAAGAAAGAAAAAGAAGAAAGAAAGAAAGAAAGGAAGGAAGGAAGGAAGGAAGAGAGGAAGAAAGAGAGGAAGAAAGAAAGAATGCTAGAGGAAAAGAAATACATAAAAAGAAAGAAAAAAAATTAAGCGAGCAAGTGCTCGCTTAAAAAAAAGAAAGAAGGAAAGGAACAGAAAAAAGAAAGAGATGACTAGAGACAAAAAGAAAGAAATCAAGCAATGAGGAGAGAAAGAAAAAAAGAGATGAATAAAAGGGAAAAAAATGAAAGAAAGAAAGCAGGAAGTCAAGAGAGATAGAAAGAAACGGACGGGTAAAAAAAAAGGAAAAACGAAAGAAAGATGGAAGGAAAGGGAGAGAGTGGAGAGGCGGGATACGCACACAATCAGTGAGGAGCTCCAAAAGCAGTGCGATGTCCGCTTGAGCTAGTCAGCGTGAGTGAACTGAAAACTCGTAATTTCCGATAAACACACCAGGTTGCGGGTGTGGCGCCAGCGAAATGATGGAAGAAACAAATACCTTCACCAGCGGTATGAATTGATCAGCCGTCCCAGTGGGTCGTCATAATCGTGGGCAACAGCCGCGAGTACGTCCGCCTTCTCGTTTCTCGGAAGACATTCTCCGTTGGAGGTGTCCATTTCACTACAAAATAGCCGCCAAAGACCGCAGCCGCGGCTGGCTGTAAAGGGACTCTGCAACACTTCAGATAAACGCTTTCACTGTTCCCTTCGCGTCTGGAAGCACTGCGAAAGCTACAGTTATCGCCAGCACGGAGCGACACTGTGTACGTCGCTCGTCGCAGCAGACGCGCCTTCCGTTTCTGCTTTGCTTTTGTCGCTTTCTTTTTAAAGTGGCTATCGAGTGCGTTCATCGCTGCAACTGAAGGAAAGCCGGCCAATAGCCGCTACATTGCTGCAATGACGTCATTCGAGCGGTCGAAGGACACCAAGACCGGGAAAGAGAGGGCAATCTTTTGAGCAACTTTCCAAGTTATCTGATGGACGTAGAGAAGCAATTTCGGGTTGAAGTGCATCGCGACCCCCTTATATTAAGTACTGGATGCGCTAGTTGACTACGTTCTGCAAACATTTAGGATTTAGGAAGTAGTTTGAAGGAGTGTTGCAGGGTGCCTTGATAAGGAGCAGCTGGGTTTACACGCGAAGTCATGATGTTGTGGCTCGCGGTCAGACCACAAAAATGTCAGCCGCACAACCCCGTACGTGACTGCTTGATTGCTTTGCTTCAGTCTCGCCTGTGTGTCAGCGAACATCAGAAGGCTGTCACTGAATTCGTCAAAGTGATTAGCAACTGTTTTAATGCGGGGAACCTTCGTGCCAGCTCCAGGCAAGTGCTAACACACTAAAAGGTTTGCAAGGGGGAGATGTCAAACAGGGGAGTACGAAAAGCTGGCGTCCATGCGTCCCTTAAGACATGGAGAAAGGCAGCGTCTTTCCCGACTTTCGGGCCGGCATTGCTTTTAAAGTGCTCTAGCAAACACTTCCAATCAACTTTGTACCATTACAGTCTCTGCATGTCCGGGTAATAATGTAAGGGCTGCTAGGACGCCTCTCAAAAGGTCGTCGCACTGCTAAGCGAAGATGGAAAACCAAGTGAAAGTCGCGTAGCCACCCGCTAATTGAGTCACCTCTCCCGTGTGTAAGGACAGAGCTCAAATGGAAGAGAATGGAAAAGCGTAACCAGCTATAAAGTAGGACGAAACTGCAGTTACTCAGTGTACCAACCATAGTCTTGACTTCAAGTATAACTACCCACCGCGGTGGCTCAGTGGCTAAGGCGTTGCGCTGCTGAGCACGAGGTCGCGGGTTCGATTCCCGGCCGCGGCGGCCGCTTTTCTGATGGAGGCGAAAAGCAAAAACGCCCGTGTGTACGAGATTTCGGCGCACGATAAAGATCCCCAGGTGGTCAAAATTAATCCGGAGCCCTCCACTACGGCGCGCCTCATCGCCTGCGTTGCGTCGGCGCGTTAAACCCCAGAACCAATCAATCGACTTCAAGTATAACTAACAGCTTTCGCACCACAAGCGTATAGCAGACTCCCCAGTGGAAGCCAGTGATGTCCCATAGATGCACCTCACCCGCTTCTATTCACCTACAATTGACAGCATTGCGTCCGTTCGGCCGTTCAGGGAATTGCCGTCCAGGGCATCGTTGCAACTCATCGTGACCGAAAAAAAAAAGGACTTGCGTTGTCTCCATTAGAGCTCTCTTTTCTCTGCGTAGCTGCAACTGTTTCAAGGCCACAAACCCCGGTCTTGAAAAGAAATTCAAAATTCGGCAAAGTCCCACTTCAGACGCCGACGGCATAATCTCAAATGTCAGTAAAAAGGCTTAATGGGCACTTTAACAGCCCCTCGAAGGGCCGTTGATGCTTCTAAAAAAAGTGCTCCAAACCACCGAGTTCCACAGGGGCCGGATTGTTCCAAATCAATCTCTCCTGTGGAAGAAACAAAACATCACGAGCATTGGTAGCGAGGAAAGTACGCCCACGCCAGCCAAACTGGATAGAAAAGTCGTTCCGCCGGGTTTCCCCCGGGCGGCCGTAAAACATTTTGCTACAACCCGAAGAAACAAACAACGACACAAACTGGGAAAACAAAGACGCCAGAGCGTCTTCCCGCAAGCGGGACTGTCCCAGACGTCTGCCCCGTTGCTGATCGGCCGTGATGTATGGCCCCGATTTACAGTCGTTTTTATCCCTCTCAACCCTACCTCCCTACTCACGCAAGAAGGAACGTGCGGGCGTACCACCGAGCCACTCGAAAAGAGGGGGAAGAAGACGGGGGATCAAAGGCTCATACTTATGCACATATACATTTATGCAAACCCGGTCGACCGCGTCACCGCCACGCCAGAGTTCCTGCGACGGAGAAAGAAGGGCGCCTAAACGAAATGGGACGTATATACGACGAGCGCGCATGGTAGAGGGCTTGCTTCGAGCTTTTTCTTCTTCAATCTTCGAACGATCGTTTTGGTGTTTTTTTACTCCTTCTCGGGAGAATGCGAGGGTGACCTTGACTATGCAGTTGCAACGCGAGTAGAAGAAGGAACTGTTGCGCAATTATACCGTCGTATTTCGGTGAAGGGATCGGTCGCGCGGCGCCCCACCAGATTTGGCCGTAAAATTAGACCGCGTGGCCACAAATCAAGAATGCCAGTGTTAGACGCGTTTGAGTGTGCAAGGGCTAAAAGACTCTTTAGTTCTTTTTTTTTCTCGTTCCTTCTTTGTGTATGTTCTATTAAACCCTCATTTCTCAAGAAAATAAGCTTTAGTGTGCCCCTAAAGAGGCCGCTTCGGAAGTTAAACGCTGCAGAAATTCTGTGAATTGTCTGTTCATGCATACGCATGCTTACGACGCTTCTCCGTTTCATGAACCTTACTTTTTTTTGTGCGTGTGGCATTAAGAAAACAAGCCAACCGAAACAAAACCTTTTTTCTTTGTCGTTCGTTTTTTTTTCATTGCTTGAAGAAGCTGGGTTAAACCTGTGTAAGTTTATGAGTTTATTTTCAGTTCCTGCTTCGATTTTGAAATTTTTATTACTTTTTACAGACTTCCTGCGACGGGCGTTGTGTGCCATATATGGCTCTCAATGGCCAAATTGCCAGTTCCGGCTGTCTGCCAATTCACAGCGGGTTATTCGTCCCTGAACTGCCTCCGACCTTATCTTCAAGTGCTCAGGTCAGTCGGCATTGACATTGGCCAAGCCCGTTTGATGCGCATACGGTTATCGTCAAGGGAAGTTTTAGTGACGAACGCTATTATCACGGGTGATTCTGGCGAAAGCTCGATTACTACACGTTTTCCCGCTCAATTTAATCCAATAGCCATACAATTCCATATTCCAGGCGCCAGCCAATTTAATCTAAGTGCCATCTAATTTATTCCAAGTGCCATCTAATTTAATCCAGGTGGCAGGGAATTTAATCCAAGGACCAACCAATTTAATCCAGACGCCAACCAAATTAATCCAGCTGTCAAAAGGTTGTTCAGAAGTGTATTGTGCGATATTAAACGCAATCAGGTTTGTGGACTTTGTAGCACGTGGTGTGGTAAAATGTGGTGTTTCTTGATCCAATATGTGCAAAATATCTTACGGGAACAGCTTAGTGGACATTTACTCGCACACGCAGACCAAGGGCGCGCTCTTTTCTGATACGTTGGTGCCATGTGCTGATCGCCTGCGAGATCAGCAGAATTATCGTCGGCTCGCGTGTTGTTGCGCCTAGTAACTCTGGCTGCGCCCAGAGCTCTTGCGCCAGCAGACTTGCCAGCGTATTGTTACGCGGGCAGACGATACTGCTGACGCGAGCAGGCAATATTTCTGACGTGAACAGACAATATCATAATTTGGAAATAATACTTAGCAGTGCAGAAAAGCATTAATTTATTCAAAATCAGAATGCTAAGGTGTTTTTATCAAAGGAACTTCTGAAAGCATTCTAAAGCGGGGAGCAGACGACACTTGTGACGTGAGTTGTCGACAGCGCTCTCGCAGACGACCAGCTCACAGCACGCGGCACCAACGGACCAGAAAAGACCGCTCTCATGGTCTCCGCCTGCTAGTAAAATGTCCATTAAGCTCCGCGCATAAGAGATCTTGCACGTAATACATCAAGGAACCCCGCGTTCTCACCCTACCACGCACTCTGACCACGCGCAACAAAGCCAGCAAAGTTGCACCTAATTACGTACAAAACACTCCTGAACAACCTTCAAACAGCTGGGTTAATTTGGTTGGCGACCGGATTAAATTGGTTGGTCCTTGGATTAAATTAGCCGGCACTTGGACTAAATTAACAGAACTTGGATTAAATTAGATGGCGCTTGAGTTAAACTGGCTGGCGCCTGGATTGAATTGTATGGCGATTGGATTAAGTTGAGCGGAGAACCTGTAGATACGCTGTAAACATTTTCCCCTTAATAAGTGTTCGCAAGTCTACACGCCTAAACAAACGCGACCACAAGCGGCGTTGTACTGGATCGCGAATTACGTAGTCCTTGGTATGGATAATTGAGATTGACCCGAAACCCCCATCGAGAGTTTCTTACGTGCGTAGAAATGGTGAGTAGCGGCAGATCCGGAACAGCCTGCTTTGTACCTAATTGTTCCCGGTCTGCATGTGTCAAAGGCCTAGCAAAAAGTGCGAAAAGAGTGTCTGTGTAGGGGGAAGGGTGGAGGTTCTTTTTAGAAGCGATTGCCCCGCCCTCTGCCCCAGATTTCTGGCAGCAGGGGGCGGCGGCAGCCATGGTTACGGCTCCCACAACGCGCTACTTTGAATCTCCGTCTCAGCCATACAATACAAGGACAATAAAGGCGTAGAGATAAAACCGATGATTCACATCGATCAGTTCCTCGCTATTCCTCGCCCTTTTTTTTCCTCTCCTCCCAATAGGTACACTCATTGACCAATGAGATGCGAACGCGAAAATAAGAACCAGAACACGCTAAATTGAGAAATACTCTTGGTAAAGGTGAAATAATGGCGCACTATTGGTATATTTGGAAAGGCACATTTCCCAACTTTGTTTTTGTAACTAAGTCACGCGCCATTTTGACTCGCATGGAAAGAAATCGCGCTATTTGTATGTTCTGGTTCCCATTTTTGTGTTCTCGTTTCATTCGTAAATCACTTGTACATTTGCACATCGTTTTATTTGTACAGCAGCCTAAAAAGATGTTCGCAGGGCGTTGCCCAAGAAATGTCACGTGGATGGATAAAGCGCGTTTTGATAGACAGCAAGTAAAAAGAAGGACCCAGGTATCATGTGCGCGTTGACACACTGTCGAAAAGTCCCAAGCACAGCAGACGTACGCTAACACTTATATACCGAAGCGCAAACACTGATACACAAGAGCCCACTTGTACATCGAAGAACACACACACACATACAAAAAGACGTCCTGCAATGATTCTCGCGTAAAGAGGTAAATAACTGCTACACGAGCTCAACTGGCAGGCCAATCCATCACTGTCACTGGTATACCTGGGAGTGCGGAACGTGGTTTTCACGACCTTATCGCTGGCTCAGCCCTTCCACGCCAAACACTTACAGACTGAAATCGAAAATTTCTTTCTTTGCCTTTTTTTTTGACAGTCTGCCCAATCCAGACACCAAGAAGAAGTAGAAGAAGAAGACGGAAGAAGAAGAAGAAGAAGAAGAAAGAAGAAGAAGAAGAAGAAGAAGAAGAAGAAGAAGAAGAGAAGAAAGAAGAAGAAGAAAGAAAAAGAAGAAGAAGAAGGAAAAGAAGGAGAAGGAAAAAGGAAAAGAAGAAGAAGAAGAAGAAGCGTTCTTCTTGAGCCGTTAAACGGACTTTTCCTCCGATGAAATAAAAAGAACGGTACAGAGAAAACGGGACCACGTTTAGGATTCCAACACTTCGCCGCCAGCTGGAGAGAAAACGGAAAGATGAAGAAAGGCATGAATGCGGAGGGAACAATACAGCGTAAGCAATGCTGTCGCTCACAAGTTAAAAGCAAGCCTCTGGATTGCTATTTTTCGGGCTCCTTCTTTAATGATTTTTTTCCAAGTCAAGCTGTTCATCCGCTGATCTGCCCCGCGTGCCCGACTTCCCTGAGGCAGCGCCAATTGAAAGCGGAATAATCTCGCTCTTTCATCCGCCTAATGACGTAAACACGGTACCCTTGTTTACCTAGAGGGTGGAGGTCTTCGGGTTGCGCCGCGAAGATGGCGGGCAGCCGAGGCGGCCTTAAGGGCTATACCCGGTGAGGCTGCAGGGGGATACATATGGGCCGAGATGCGTGGTCTTGTCCTGCTGAGCCGGCCAATATTATGACCGGAGCTCCGGCGCCAAAATACGAACGCTTTTCTCCTTTTCTTTCTTCCTTTCCCGCCCCCGACACGGGGGAAAAGAGGGGCTATTGCTGCAGTCACATCGGCCGATTCCTGCAACAGCAGCGGGCGTCGACGGAACAACTTTTCGCCCTGAGGCGGGCCAGTATAGACTCAGAAGCTGCCGTCATACCCGCCGTATACGCGCCCAGTCTTATATATGAAAGGGAATCATGGGTCTGCCGTTTATATTTGCTCCTTATTTTTTCTTTCCTTATCTTTGTTTCTCGGCGGCGAGGGAGGGAAGCGGTCATCTCGCTGAGCGCTTGTCTCGCGATGAGTCCGGACGGGAGGGCTTGGAGGAGGAGGGGAGGAGGGGAGTGGGGGCTAACAAGTTGCCGGAGACCAATATAGCCCTTGCGGCGGTCTGGCCTCCGCTATTGGGCCCGGCGCTACACTGGCTAAGACGAGGAGGCTGCCCTGAGGTTGGAAGATGGACGCAGTCCGGGAGGGCGAGAAAGCGAGTTTCCGATAACGATGGGATGCCGGATGCGCAGGCTCGCTTCTTTTTGCCATCGTTCGCGAATGCTTTCGGGACATCACGGCGGTGATAAAAAAACACAGGCGGTCTCCCTGCGCCTGCCTCGAAAATCGAGCGAAAGCAACATACATCCTCTACGTATATAAATGTTTTGCCAATACACCACGGAATGTAACACTTCTCCACAAGAACATCAGCAACTGTCCGGAATGCGCCGCACGTTAGGCCTAACGTTTTGTTTTCAGGTCTTACGGCGTCAACCGTACACGCAGCTTGACGTATAATGAGTAGTCTGAGTACTAGTAGTAATGGCACAGGTACAGTTTAACTGTAGAAAATTTCACATCCACCTGAAGTGCGGCCGTACGGCTGCAAAGCAAAGCTATAAACCTTTTCACCTGTCAATTTTAATGAGATCAGGACACGTTCTGGGCTGTGTTGCGCATGCGCAGTTATATAGGGCCGCTAGCACAGCCCACTGATAAAATGGCAGCCCCCAGGGCGAAGAAGTTAAAACGGTCTATACGCCTTTCTAGAAACTTCGCAGATGAAGAAATATTCGTCCTGGTCCAGGATTCGAACCCGGGACCACCGCCTCTCTAGGGCAATTGCTCTACCAAACGAGCTAACCAGGGGGCTAGCCGTCTGCATCGCGAAGGCCAATAGATCAGCAACTCGGAGTCAAAAAGTGTTAATCGACCAGATATAGGAGAAATCGCCGAAGTGGAGTAATTTTCTGCGTATAGAGAAAACCTGAAACCCACCCAAAACGCAGCCGTACAGCTACAAAGGAAGTACGATTTAAAAAATACGGGAGCACCTAGCCTTTTGAAAGCGCCATGCACGCGCCATGTACGCGCCATGCAAGACGGCGACGAAAAACTCCCGTAAATTCCAAACCAAACAGCCCAGCAATAAGGTGATGCTCAACAAAGCTTCCCATCACGACAAAAAGGTTAGCTTTCAGGTCCCACTACAAGGCCAACGACGGCTCCGAGGCCCACCGGAAAACATCCTCATGGCCTCCCATCATTCTTCCCCGTCTCCCTGTTTGCTACCTCTTCTTCTTTTGTGATGCTCGTCGTCGTCGCCGTCCACCCGCCCCCCTAGAGGACTGCGACGCCAGCGGACAACGGCCGGCAGCTGCTCTCGTTACGGACCGGATAGGTGCGCACGACCGGAAGAAATCCTTTCTCAGCCGCGTCGGCGGCGACAACGCCCTTCGCGACCGTGCGGGGAGGAAGACGAGAAAACGCCGACGACTGCAACTCTGACTGCGACGACCACGACGACCACCAACCCGATTAAAAGGCCCGGTGACAACAAAGCTGCACTAAGAGATTAACTAGGCGCATCCTAATTAGGCTACAGACTGCTGAGGCCTATATTTGGTTCACAACTTACGCCCCCTGACGCTGGCAGCGCTGTGGCGTCCGGATGGCGTTCCCAAGGGCTTCGCTCTGAGCTCAATGCTGTTGCGACGACCCGGAAAATAGTGAATAGTCCAGCTAGGCCCGCTTGCTCGTAACCGATAAGGGCCCCGCTTTCCGGCCGCACATCAGCAAATATTCGCTATGGTACGCCGTGAGGAGCGCGTGGGCGCTGAGACGTTGATTAATTTAGGAGGCCGGGATGCTGCGTCTCAGGTTGCGGATGATGGCGAAATGGAACACCGGGAGCAGGGTGAAACTACGGATGTGTATAGTTTCAGCAACCGAAAGCTAGGATGTGGATTAAAGGAAGAAAAAATACAGATTCGCTCAGTTTGAAGGGGTTAGCCTTTGGTAACTCATTCAGCTCTATTCCAGCCACGAAAGACGTCTTACTAACACAAAACGCAAAAAAAAAAATGTGACGAACTTTAAAACTTCACGATACAGCTATGTAAAATGTGCAATAGTGGCATAATACGGGCCAGTCCTGAAATCACAGTTATCAGCGTGTTATTTGCACGGTAACATTGAAGTGATACGATCAAACGAAACTGAAGGCCACGCTACAATCGTATAGTCATGTTTCTTGAAGGTGGCTTAGTCGGCGGCCGCCAATAGCCCAAAAAAAGATTCTGTGACATCGCAGAGAAATCGGCGAAAATTGGCTGGGAAGTCGCCACGGCTTCATATCTTTTCTTTGCTATCTTTTCTTAGATAGTTTGCAATAAAATTTGTATACTTGTTATCGGGTAAAATCAGCTTTTTTAATGAACCGTGCTTGTATTCTGGCTTCATGGCCCGTTCAAAGAAAGGCTGTTTAAACTTAGCCGGCTGTATGGTAGAACATGCGGTCGGTGTTTAGTTTAAAGGGACTCTGCAACACTTTCGATAAGCGCTTGTTCACTCTTTCTTTCGCGTCTGGAACCACTGCGAAAGATATAGTTATCGCCAGCACGGAGCGGCACTGCGTGATTTGCTCGTCATTCCAGATACGCCTTCCGTTTCTGCTGTGTTTTTGTGGCTTTAATTTTAAAGTTGCTATCGAAAAGCGTTCATTGCTGCAACTGAAGGAAAAACAGGCCAACAGCCGCTACATGGCGTTAGTGACGTAATTCTAGCCGTCGAAGAACATCAAGGCCGGGAAAGAGAGAAAAATGTTTTGAGCAAGTTAGTTACCAAGGTTTAGACGCAGTAATATTTTGGCTGAGGTACTTTGCGACCCCATAATCCAAAGTACTGGGTGGGTTGTTCGGTGACTACGGTTCCTCCAAGCATTCAAGATTTCAAAAAAGTGTTGCAGGGTCCCTTTAATCGGCGAAAACCGCGTTCTAGACCTGTACAGCTGCAAGGCTTTGGTCCTTTTCACCGGCAGGGCGCAGGAAAGGGGGATGGGGCTCGGGGAGCCTAATCATTTCAGTAAGTGAAAGTAAACAATGTATGCCGCCAAGTGAGACCTTAAAACTACAGTAAACCTTCTTTACAACGAGTTCTCCGTATCAAGGAACTGGGCTTTGGTTATGAAACAATACCTTCATTATAAGCCGAGGATGATTTGTTTTCTCAGTGGCACTGGAGTAAAGACCGCGAATACTTCGTATCAAACGATATTTTGAACAAAGCGATTCTGTTATAATGAGCTCTCACGGAATATTGAAAGTTGTATTCAAGACTTCCTTCACTTGAAGCAGCCTTACCTCAGAATACAGCCTTACTCTATTTTGAAACCTGTATTCAAACCTTACTTCACTCGAAAAGCTACTAACGTAGACGCTTTCCAAACGTTCATCGTGCACATCGCCTGCGGTGAACTAACAGCAAACAATCCTTAAAAGCAAATAATCGTGGTTTTGAACTTTCGCACGGGATGACCCCACATTCTCGAACATTGCTAATAAAGACTATAATGAAACATCTAGAAATTAGCACAATGGAGACATGAATTCTCACAACGTAGGAAATATGCCTGGAAAAGTGTAGCCGTTTTGTACGAGTGCCTTACGGTTCGCGGAGCCGCAAAACTGTGCAACACGCCCATGCTATCTCGCAAGTCAAATAAATTTCTTGCCGTTTCCCGTTCACATTTTCCACAAATGCAATGACATCAATCGGCTAGAAGGTTTCATGTGGTCTCCCTTTTTGAGTAGGAAGAGAGAGAGAGAGAGAGAGAGAGAAAACACAATTTAAAACCATAATCATCATCATCAACAACAGCAACAGCCTATTTAGGTCCACTGCAGGACGAAGGCTTCTGACATTGACTTCCACCCGCTTCTATCCTGCGCCGCCCGTGTCCTTTCTTTGCCTCCAAATTTTCTTATTTGGACTCTCCATCGATTTAATCGCCTTCTACCCTCTTCTAGTCCGGTCTTTTGGTGTTCATTCTGTAGCCCTTGTGGTCCACCTGCTGTCAGTTCTTCGTACTACATGACCAGCCCGAGTCCATTTCTTTTCCTTAATTTGAACTATAATATATTCTACTCGAGTTTCCACCCTAATCCAGGTTGCTCGTTTCCTGTCCCTAAGTGTTACTCCTATCATTATTCGCTGCACAGCAAGTTGGGCGGATATAAGTTTGTTTTCTAGTTGTTTAGTAATGCTCCAGGCTTCCGCTCCGTATGTCATCACCGGCGGGATGCATTCTTCTTAGGGATAGAGGAAGCTTACTTTTCCTAACTGGCGAGTGCTTTCTGAGGGCACCCCAACTCAATCCTATACTGCACCGGATTTCTTACTCTGGTTGGGGTCAGCCCTGACCGTCTGGCCAAGGTAGTTATATTCTTCTACTTGTTGCAATGTTTCGGTACCTAAGATGAAAACGACGCTTTAAGCGTCTTTATTTATAATTACTGTAGATTTTTCATATTGAGCTTAAGCCCCACGGCCGTGCTTTCTAATTTCAGTTCATCAAGCATTGTTTGCAGGTGTTCAGCAGTCTCCCTCAGCAAGACTACAGGCCCGTTCACACTTGCGACGAAAGCGAGCGAAAGCGACGGAAATTCCGTCGCTTTGTCGCGCGACGACCGTTTTTGGCGAATGGTCGGGACCAATTTTTGTCGTCGCGCGACAAAGCGACAGAATTCTCGTCGCTTTCGTCGCAGTGTGAACGGGCCTTACGTCGTCTGCAAACCTCAAATGACTCATGTATTCCTCGTTCATCTGTAAACCTGTTTTCCCACTCAAGCTTCCTAAATACTCTCGCCAGACAATCTGTGAACACAATTTTGGCGGGACAGTATGCCCTTTCCACACCTTTTTCCGGGTAGGGAATTTTTCTTTTTGCTTGTGAAGGATTAACCTGCCTGTTCATTCCTTAGATATGTAGTCGTAGGCAGGCCTCCTGTATTAGTTGCTCCTTTAAGGCGCCTCTTACTGTGGCGGCGTTTATTGAATGAAACGCTTTTTCATAGTCCATAAATGTCATGTTAAGCGGCTTAATCTACTCAGCGCATTTTTACATTACTTGGTTGATCCATTGTACAGTATCCTTTTCTAAACCCTGCCTGTTCCCTGTGTTGTTGGAACTCGAGGCTGTCATTTATGCGGTTAACTATAACCTTGGTAAGCAGCTTGTATACAACTCACAGAAGGCTGATGAATCTGTGGTTCTTAAGATCTTTGTTATGTCCCTTCCTGTGAAATAAAACTTATGAATTAAAACTTGTGAATTAAAACCTTACTATGTCCCTTCTTGTGGTTTAAGTCCCGTTTTGCCTCCTGGTTTTTTTACATCTGCAGTATTATTAATTTTACGGCTTAAATTAGATTTATGTGTTATAAATAGCTTTCTTCTGTTTGTTAGGTTATGGGAGGGTCGTTTACGTTAAATTACGTTAATGGAGGGCGAGTATTAATAGACGCGGCACTTTTTCATCAAAAGACCGAAAGACGTCACTCTAATGGAGTGCTTACAGTACCGTCGCACAGCACTCTAGACACAGTTTTTTTTCAATCACCCTAACCACTCCATCTCCATTTGTTTGTATCCTTGTTCGCCTTCCACCCGAATAACGGGAATTAGCACGACCTCTTTTTCATGCACGCCACAATAATAATCAATCCAATCATTCTCCTGTCCAGGAGCCGCCTGAAGAGCACCAATGAAGCTTCTTGCCCAGAAAAACTAGGAACAAAAGAAAAAAATAAGCATTCGTACTATATGTCAGTATGAACGGGAAATGGTATCACAAGTAGGCGGCACCCACCCACCTCTCCCCGTTATTAAAGAGGCGGATTTTTTTTTCTTTGTCTTTTCACTATCTCGGCAAGACGCTTCGTGATAGGCTAGAATCCCCGACTCGGGTTCCACCATAGGAATCACTGAACAATTGCAACAACAAAAAAGAAATATATGCCTATTCTTCGTTTTGCTCTATTCTATTATATTAAAGCAAAGCTTTCTACCTCTACCTGCCAACGGTTCTTTCGTGACGAGCGGGACAAGAAACTCCCAACGCGTTTGGCGATGGGGAGGGCGCTTTTCACTCATAGAGCACAGTGTAGATGGCGCGGCGATAGGACGCTATTACCCAGCGTTCCCCGCACGCGGGTGACTGCTCGCACCGGCAGGCGGGTCGGCGGGACGGCTTTGTCGTCTGCTTTAGTGGCAGTTGTTTTGGGCCAGATTTGGCGCTGCTTCGCGTCCATTGCGCGCTTTCTTCGCTCGGCTTGATTAACTTTTTCGACAGCATTTAGACTACGGAATAACCCACATCCGACGGAATTAAGAGAGAGTACGGCAAAGATACGATAAGCATTCGTTCGAAGGGCGGAAAAACAATATGTAGAGGCCACATACATCTGGCCGCTAGAGAAACGCTACCTTTTGCGCACTGCCTTCCACGAATGGGACTCCAATATTGGTGAATACCAGTTCGGTTGTGTTTTAACAGGTATTGCAAAATGCAAAACGAGCAACTGCAGCTGATAAATAGCGATTATAAATTTCCCTCACCTTTCTCGCGATTCTAAAACTTACGAAAATAACTAGTTTAAATCGGTATAGATGGGAATCACTAAGCTCACACGCCGAATAGTTTCGGTGTCTGCGCTTGTGTCGCGCGGTGGTGCAGCTCCGAGCTAGCACAACAGGATGGCTAGGTTCCGGTGCCTCACCCTTCGAAAGACGCTCCTCTCCGTTTTCTCCCCCTCTCCGTTTAAAGTTTTGCTTTCCAACCACCTTCACATCGTGGATTGGAGCCAATTTTTTTGTTCATTATATTCTATGGTATTTTATTCTACACTATTCTACTCTACTCTACGATTTTCTGCTCTACTCTACTCTATTCTGCTCTATTCTAATATTTTTTCTATTCCAAGTCTATTCCCTCCTCCGACCTTTTTAAGCCGAAAGTCCTTGCTTTCCCTATCTGCCAAAAACCGTCGCGGTAGTCGCTGTTGTTGTTTTCTGGTCAAAAAATGGGCCGCCGGGTAAGGAGTAAACAGGCACACGTGTGTGATCGGATGAGATGCGAACCCGGGTCTCCACAGTAGAAATCCAATGGTGTTCCACTCCGTCAATAAAAAATGAAGCCCCAGCCCCGCACGTACGTTTCCAGTGACGAAACAAAAGTTAAAGCAGTCCGTGCCGCGTGACACGTGAACGTGTCGGCAAATGAGTAAAATAGGTGCATCCCACTCACGCAAAACTACACTTTAAAATAATTTACACCCTTAAGGGTGTACACCACTGCCTGTAACACCCTAGCAAATAAACAAAATAAAACACCCTTTAAGGTGTTTTGTTGTTTATAACACCCTTACACCCTAGCAAAAACACAGAAAACACCCTTTTAAACACACTCTTTAAGGGTGTTTTAAAACCAGAAAAAGGGTATTTGAACAGGGTGTTTTAAGGGGATGTTTAAATAACCAGATACACGCCCTCAAAGGGTGTTTTTGGTTATTTGTGGATAGGATGTAAGGGTGTTATAAAAAAAGGTGCAAATTATTTTACAGTGTCTGATTCTAGGGTAGCTGTGGCGTGCGTCACATGTTCGCCTGTTGCAGTATTTTGCGCCAAATAACGAAGAAAAGAAATAAAGAAGGAGACGAAAATACAATGTCTTAATACAAGGCGTTATAAAATACGAGGCTTTATAAAATAAATACCGCCTTATCGCCCGGATAAACGATGAAAAGTGTGTTCATTTGAGCCAGTCTACTCAGTGCAACCAAAAACGGCAGCTTGACAAATTTATTTCAGTGTCCCTTTAATAAACTTGTATCACCAGGCTTTCGCCGTCAAAGCACGAAAGCAGACTAATGTGCCCCGATGAATCTTGTTCTCGGAGCGGCATTGGAAGATTTTGAGTCGCAGCCACGGCGTTTGGAAACAAGGAACATGGTGCTCTTAAGACCTGGTGAACTTAATTCACTTAAGTCACGTGGTGCACTTAAGTCACTTAAGTCACGTGTGCACTTAAGTCACTTTCACTGTCACTTAAGCAGTCACTTAAGTCACTAAGTACTGGTCACTTAAGTCACTTAAGTCACGTGGTGCACTTAAGTCACTTAAGTCACGTGGTGCACTTAAGTCACTCAAATCAATGGAGGCGATACGAGTGAGAAAAAAGCCCCGCAAAATAAATCAATGACAGCAGGTGTCAGCGGGCGGGTAGTAGGAGAATCGCAATCACGAAATGAAACGAAAAATTAGCGCAGAAGTGGAGTCACCAGAGTTGTTGATTAATTGTTAATGCGTAGCTACGGACAAGACAGGGTGAAATTTGGCCCCCAGCTATAGATTTTTATTTAAAGCTACGCGTAATTCCAAAGCAATCAAGCGACGCGTGTAGAGGCATTAGAGGAGAAGCAAACGTAAGAATTGACTTAGCAGGCACTGATAAATGTGGAGTGATTATCAAGTCCAGCATAGTCGGGATATTCTATTTCCTTGTCAGACAATTACAGAGACGAGCGGTAGACACAACGCGACAGTTCTTTAGAATGCGCATGCTTTAATTACCCGCTGTCCTAGTTGGTTATGTTTATAGGAGAGCAATAAGAAATATTAACAAGGCACAGTAGCTGACGAAGACAGTGGCACTATCCGTGCCCAAGGCAAGAAAGATGCAGATTACTTCGGCTTTTCTCGCTAATCTCGCTTGAGAATGTCGTCTTCATTTTCTTCGAGCGTATTTTTATCTGTTCCAATTTCAAAGTCGTCGCGTCTTTGTCCTTCCGGACAAGCTGAGCTTTCTCATGGCTGTGCATCGCGGACTACGTAGCTTTAAGTTCGTGTCATTAGTGAGAATTCAGTCCAGTCACTGTGATTAACGCCAAATCTCGTGCGTTACAAAACGAAGACATCGCACTCAGCGCACAGCGCGAGTTTTCTTTTTTTCTTTTTAAGGGACAGGTAACGGTCGCATTAGCGGCATGCGGAGCGGCGGGACATCTCAAAGATCAAAACGCGCAAAATGTCCGGCATTTCCATTGAGACGTTGCGACTCATCTTCTTTCCGGGACGCCTTAATTGCGCTTTTTATTCTCTTTAGCGGCGATGCAAAGATTTATAAGGCTAATTAGCGGCTCGTTCATAAAATATTGATATCAGTCAGTTCAGCGCAATTATTCAGCAGATTGTTCCTCCTCTGAGCAACGTCCGCAAAGCAAGTTGTCAGTTTAAAGCAGGGACAGATGTAAAACGTCCCCCAGCCCAGACTAAAATCAGAACAGAAATATCCGCAAAAACGTAACAAGAATTCCTGTCGTACAACAAAAAACGTTGTGACAACACAAGTCCTGTTGTTACGACGAGCCCATCTGTTGTTGCGACACACATTTCTATCGTAACGACAAAGTCAATTTTCTCAACCACAAACGTTCCTGTAGTTACAACAGAACTGCCATTTACGCTACTCTTCACAATGGGCAATAAGAATCAAACCAGGTGCAACAGGAATTCGGCACGACTGAACATCAAAATCAGGACAGGAATATGAAACACAACACAACATCAGGAATCCCGAAATGACAAGAATACGACCAGACGACAGTACGACACGCGCAAATACGACAAACACTACAAAAATTCTTTGTGTCGTCTTTTTCGACTGGGAGGTATATATATATATATATATATATATATATATATATATATATATATATATACTATATATATATATATATATATAGTTGCACCTCCTTCCCTGTACTTATTCACCAGTCGGCGCGAGATCTCTTCAGTAAAGTCACCCACCAAAAATTGACTCCAAGAATTCGACTTGTTGGCCTTTTCCGACTCCTTCGAAGGTCGTCCGTAAACTACCCGACAGCTATAATTCCTTGTGTTGCACCCACGGCATACAACCACACCTGTCGAGAAACAAGCACACACATACTTTGCTAGAACATTAGGGCCCACAGCTTTGACTGCTTGACACTAAGTGTGCAGTAAAATGTACGCATCAAGAACTTTCAATCTTAAAGGGACACTGAAGTGATTGTAAACAGTGCGGAATTACTAGCGCAAATTGTAGTCCGGGGTCCATAGGCCATGTTTCGATCACTCTGAGAACGTTTACGCGAATTTATTTAGTAGAAAAATACATTCGAAAATGCTGTCCTCCTCTCTGCACCCTCGCCCATTTTCTGTGGCGTTTTCGTGTGACGTCAGCAGGAGATGAGCTGGCAATTGGCTGTGCTATACTGCACGGCTCGCCGACCTTCCGCGAAGCCGAGTCAGTCGGTCCAACGCCGCATCGCCCAACGTTTAGTCCGCCGGCCGCCGACGGGTCGTCGCAATTCGCTCGATCAGTTGAAACTAAGCCACAACCATTTGTGAATGGAATAATGTGCCTTCTTACTTGTTAGTTTGTACACTGTATCAAGCTCCGAGTCCGGGTCGCTCCACACAAGCGCTGCACAAGTGCACATGCGACGTTTCGCTGACTTTACGCTAGTAGGAATATCTAAGGCCGCTTGAAGGCGGGAGAAGAGTCAGCGAAGTCAATATAGGTACTAAGGAAATAAAATCAACCGAAACTTTTACCGTACAGCGCAAAACTAGAGAGCCGGAAGCACTTTTTTTGCGCTGGGTGAACAAGCATAGGGGTCAGCAGCACGACCACACATCTGGGAACGCTTTTCCATCTAATAAATGCAATTGCTAGACGGGAGATATTGTGGAAGTTTGGGGGACGCTTACTGCACGAGCGCTATACAACGAATAGTCACCTAAAGTACTCAAAATGCTAAAACTAAATAAAAGCGTAAACTGGTTGTACATTATATATCTCATATATCCCACTTCAGCATGGCTGGCTCGTGGCCGAGTGGTCTAAGGCGCTAGAATTTTTGTTTCGCAAGTTCGAATCCCCGAGGGTGCATGCTTTTTTTTTGTAAGTTGATTTTTTCGTTTGCGGCCCATGTTTTTCTAACCTGAGTTCACCATTTTTGGGGCCGTAACGTTCACTGCTCCACGAGCGAGTTCGCAGAACGCGCGCAGACTGACACTGACGCGCTAGCCAGTTCTCGTTGGCGTGCTGTTGCCAGAAGCACCGACTGCTTGCGGGCAGTGGGCGCAGGCCAGAATAAGCAGACCCTTGGCCTGGTGCGAACACGCTTTTTACGATACAGGCATGAGTGAGGCAAGCTCCGAATATGCGGGAAAAGCGCATGGCATTTGAGCGTCTGCGGTGACGCGGAGGGCGATTCATGCACTGCGTAGGCCTCGACTAGTGATTTCTACGATGCCAAGCCTGCCTGGGAGAGCCTGCCTGGGAGGCTTATCTTAGGCAGTTTACTGCCGACAACATGGCAAGGAAGCGCGGTACGACGATTACTGAGATATCTAGAATGCCCATCCAACGATGCCGTCGGATGTCAAGCATGTTGTTTTACAAAACCGAAACCGAAACTTGTTTGAATCATCATCAATCACGGTGCCCCCTCCTCCCGACGTCACAGCCTTTAGTTGGTGCGGCCGCCACAGACCGCGCATGGTAGTTTTAAATGCGAAGCATTTCTTTAACTCACGATGTCACCCGGCGTTGGCGTGCCTCGTTGCCCGCAACAGCCATTCCAGGCGCGCCCTCTCCCCCACTCCTCCTCGCCTGCTCTCCGCTGCTCCTCGCGTGTTCTCTGCGTGCTCGGATCGCGTTCAGCAACAGGTGGGGCGCGCATGCGTCGTAGTTTTGGCGCGGGAGCAACAACAGTTGTGGCGTGATCGTGACGTATTCGTGACGTGGTCGTGGCGCGGTCGTGCCGTGATGGGGCGGTTCTCGGCGTTCGCTCTCGCTGTCAATTTCTTTCGAACCAGATAAAATCGGGTATGTGCGCCCCCCGAAAATGCTCTGCATTTGACCGCGCCCCTCGCGAGGGGGATGTTTCCTTTATCTCGGCGCCGGGCCCTCCGAAGTGCGCCGAGCTCTGCTGAACGCGCCGGCGTTACAGGACGTTGTAGTATAGGGGTCCCCGCATTCGCCGACGTAGCGTAACCGCACCGCGTGCGCGCACGCGCCTACGCTACGCCGCAGTATAAACGCGCCTTAGCGTTAGGGCTAACGTTACGCTTTTCTTCTTTCCCGCTTTATAAAATAATTACCGACTTATCAACCGGAATAAACGATGAAAAGTGTGGTAATTTGAGCCAGTCTACGCAGTGCAAGCAAAACCGGGAGCTTGACAAATTCACTTCGGTGTCCCTTTAATTCTAAAAATCAAGTTCGAGTTTTACGAACAACCAAAACTAAATACACTGCAGGGCGCCTTTTAACGAAGTGCCATCCTGACGTCGACGAGCGCGGTATAGTGAGCTATGCACAGGATCCTTTTCGGTTTCCAACTAAAGCCCCGCAAGAAAACTCCGAGGATACCTAAACGCTTCTTGTAGGTTGTGAACGTGAAAACATCAATGTCGGTTTAAACTCCTGAGACGCCTTGCATCCGCTTCGCATTGTCGAAGGACTTCTTGATCTTGCCGCATAGGACACTACGCTTTCCCACCGGCCTTAAATCTTTCGAATGGCGTCGATTTGTCCCGCACGAGTCGCGCCGCTGCTCGCTCCTGCAGCATTGTAATGGGGCAGTTGACGACAGTGGTGAATTTTTACGCTTAGCTATTATGTCATTCGGCTGCGTTCTTCCGCTCTCTCCGTCTGGAGTGCACTGGCGTGAACGACCACCTGTCGGTACTGCCGAGTTTAAGCTGACGCTATGGAACGCATCCTTATAAGAGCGCTTCCGAAAGAACCGTTTTTCGTCTGTGGTTACGAGTGCGAGCAGCAACAGTGACCTTACGGAACTTGCATCTTCGACGATAAGAACACCAATTCCATTCGAAAGAAAGGAAGCGGCAATCGCCTTGGCCATCTCGAAAGCCCCTGCTGATCAGCGAAGAATTACAATAATAACTGATTAATAAACTGTATACCGTAACTTTTGCAGAGGCCGAAACGCTCACCACGGCTCGTAGAATACTCACAAACAATCATGTGCGCCGCATCAACCAGAGCAAGAAGTTCCGCAATCCATCCCACCATAGTACCGCGATATTCTACAGCACTGCCATCTGTCACGCCAAAACTCGCCCACACCAACACACAGTACTCAGCGACGTCTCAATCTGGCGACGTCTGCACACTAATACGTGCTCGCATATAAGCCTATTATTATACGCCATCTACGCAAGCGAATTCGCCTCAAACAAACGCCCTCACTGCCTCTGTGAATACAGATCTCTCTACGACATCACATGGGCCTGCCAAAACATCCGATCCGTCCCTACAATTCCCAACCCTTCCCCCGAGCTACCGAATGTCGCGCTGACCAGCTCGGAACTGAGCGGCCAGCTTAAGCTGATCACTAGGGCTCGGGCACGGCACAAGACTCGGTGCCTTGGACTAAAGGCGCCACCACCTCAGAAGGCAAACTGGTTCTATTGCAATAAAAGTTAGTTCTCTCCCCGGCATTCTCTTGTTGTTGTTGTTTTTGTTGTTCTTCTTCGTCGTCTTCTTCTTCTTCTTTTCCTTCTTTTCTTTCTTTTTTTCTGCTTCTTCTTCTTCTTCTTTTCTTCTTTTCATTTTTCTTTTTCTTCTTCTTTTCGTTTTTCTTCTTCTTTTCTTTTTTTCTTCTTTCTTCTTCTTTTCTTTTTCTTTTCTTCTTTTTTCTTCTTCTTTTTCTTCTTTCTTTTCTTTTTCTTTTCTTCTTCTTTCTTCTTCTTTTTCTTTCTTCTTTTCTTCTTCTTTTTTTCTCTTTCTTTTTTCTTCTTCTTTTTCTTCTTCTTCACCATGTTACGGACGCTGGATGCCAGCTTTTTCGCCTAATGGCCCATATTAAAGCTTTTAATATAAGAAAGACAAAAAAATACGGGCGCGTTCGAATAATGCGTCACGTCACCCCACTCCAACTACTGCTTCCGCAAGTTCCTGCTTTCCGAAGATTTTCAGTACACGACAATTAGAGTGGTGTGCGTGTATATATATATATCTGCCTATCGAAATGATTTCGTGGTTCCGCCGCGGTTTTCAACCGATGATGGCCTTTATGCCGCTAACGCCACGCGGTCCCGTAATTATCCATTCCGTACACCAGCTGCCTCAGTGTACCGGCCTATAATTAACCTGAAAGGTTAGAGGCATGTTTTAGGCATCGCCGGCTCCCACCAAAAGCGGTGGGCTCGGAACAATTGAAGGTGAAAGTGCTTTCTTTCCTGCACTATTCCAGCGAAATGTCAACTACGCTTGGGGGCGCTTACGTACCTGCATCTCGCAGCGTTTGACCGCCACGTTCGCTTCGGTTAACATGGATTTCCACCTTGATGAATAAATTTAAAACGTGCGGGGGATTTCCGAGTGGGCATGCAGATTATCGATATTAGAACGGGGTGAAGGAATGCTCAGTGAACCCTCGTTATAAAACGAAATCTCTTTCAAAGACGACATGTCATTTTAGGGCTACTTGGAGGCGTAAATTTTGCTTTCTCTGTCTGTCTGTCTGTCTGTCCCCTCGATTCAGTCGTCCGACGAAGTTAAGGCAGTTGTTGAACAAGACATGTAAATCGGTAAAGCCATTTCTTAAAATCTAAGTCTGGTGGCAATGTTCGTGCTTGTCAACATTGTTGAACAAAAACCTAACATTACACATATTTGAAGCAAAACATCAATACGTAAGTGATATTTGCAGTGTTTCTTTATAAACAAATATATGAATGCATAATTTTTCAAACGTAATATACTACTGCCAGTGTTAAAAACGCACCTCTGAGGTACTGGTGGCGCCACCTGACGGGCGGCCCTGTGTGCGCATGTCCGTGTGTTTCCCAGGCCCACCGCCAGCTGCCGCCCCCTGTGTCACCAAAAGTATCTTCCAACCGAGGACAACATTGGGGCGGGGATGCACCGGCGTGCCGACGCTCGTCATCCCACGCGAGCCCAGAACACGTCCGAGCAACGTGCCGAGCGGGTAGCGAAAGACCGTGACTGGAGGCCAACCAAAAGCCACACGGCACACACCAGGCGCACGACGCTCCAATTGTCCGTTTTCCACCATTCAGCGACCATTTCAGTGGTCATGCAGGACCTAGTTTTGGCGCGAACACATGCCCAGAAAGCGCGAGATACATTTTGGTCCGTCTGTATGTATGTCTGTCTTTCCCTCAGACTATCGTCTTTCGATGATATTTGCAGCGAAGCAGGCAGATACGCAGCCAATTTTTTGCAAAGTTCCGCTTTTTTTCATGTTTTGTGGTCCCAACTGCAGTGCTTAAAGGAGCCATGAAGACAAAACACAAGTTGGGTTTATTAGAAAGACTGCTTAGTCCCGATAACAATGATGCCAATATCATCGCAATCTTCGAACAAATAACGGAGATATTAAAGAAAACGTGTGAAGCAGTCGCGACACCCTAGCCAATTTCCCGCAACATTTCTATGACGTCACGGAACCTTGTTTGTGCGATTGGAGGCCGCCTGACTGACCTGTCGCGACGACGCATGTCTGGACGTCTGTAATGGGGCCTCTAGTTCCATTTGACCGCATCACTTTAATGCTAACGTGCAGTTAACGCAATGAAAATTATGTTTTATTGTTGGCCCGTATGACGTCATTCTTGCTCATAACACGTCACTGTGGGGCAAAATTTGAAAATTTTCAAATACTTCTTGCTTTTTTTTTTCGTTAAAACATCTTGTGTGGCTGTAATGGAGCTGAGTGAGATACTGAATGCTAGTTTCTTTCAAATTAAACGAAGTTGTATTTTCTCTTCATGGCTCCTTTAAATAGGATATCTGACCCGCCGCGGTGGCTCAGAGGCTAAGACGTTGTGCGGCTGAGCACGAAGACACAGGTTCGATTCCCAGCCGCGGCGGCAGCTTTTCTGATGGAGGCGAAAAACAAAAACGCCCGTGTGTACGAGACTTCGGCGGACGTTAATGATCCCCAGGTGGTCAAAATTAATCCGGAGCCCTCCACTACGGCACGCCTCATCGCCTGCGTTGCGTCGTCGCGTTAAACACTACAATCAACCAATCAAATAACATATCTGCTCTTCTAACGAAATATCACTTTAACGAATCCAGTTTGCTGTTTTGGCAACATCGTTGTAACGAGGGTTTCTTGTGTTAACTTCCAGCGGCAAACTAAGCGTGAACAGAGCAACATCGACCTGAACTTTCAATGCGCTCAAATAATAATAACCTACAAGAGATTAAGAAAGAGAAGAGAGAGGAGAAGAGAGAAGAGATGAGAGAAGAGAGAGAGAGAGAGAGAGAGAGAGAGAGAGAGATAAATAATCGTTTAATGAAAACGAGCAAATTTTGTGCTAGATGGCATGGGCACCAGCCCTGTGAGGGGCGTCCTTAGTCCGGGATGCCCTGGTCCTGGCTGGCTACCCGCGCTCTAGCGACGACTTCTTGTTGCACCGCAAGGTTCGAGCTGGTCAGCCGGTCCACCCACTGCTCGTAAGTAGAGTTGGGGATTGGAGATAAAGACGGGGATTGCTGGCATTCCCGTACCAGGTGGTATAGGGTGCCAGGGGATGGCAGTAGGCACAGGTCATGTAGTATTGGGTAGGGTACATTTTGTGGAGGAGGGTACGGTGTGGGTTAGAATTAGTTGGTAGCTTTCGGAGGGTAATGGCTTCGTGACGACTGAGGTGAGGGTGAGGGGGAGGATATCTGCGGCGGCTGAGGTGGTAGTGGGTGAGGAGATCAGGGGGGGTGAGGGGTATCTGGGCAAGGAGGCTGCCGGTCGGAGACGTCCTGGCGTGCATACTCGCAGGCAGCGGCGTGGGCCGCATCGTTTTCGGGGAGGTCAGCGTGGCCGGGTGCCCAGATGAGTTTGGATGTCGGGCAGTTTGGAATCAGCCTGAAGGATGCGGAGAGCCGTGGGAGTAATTCGGCCCCGAAGATACCGGCGGCATGCTTCTTGCGAGTCACTAAGTACGGTGACGTAGTCTTTGGCTGTAGTGGCTGCTAGTGCAATGGCTGCTTCTTCGGCCGTTGTGGCAGTGGTGGTGCAAATAGTGGCTGCCGAAAGCTGTTGAAAGCGGTGGTCGACAACGGCAACGGCGTAAGCTCGCTGGGTGGAGTAACGGGCAGCATCCGTGCACCGAGTGATGGAGCTAGTGGACTGTAGCCGGTGCAACCCGGCCGCACGAATGGCTCGGCGGGCGACGTTGTATTCCGGATGCACATTTCTGGGTATAGAAGCCACCGTGATTCGATTCCGGATATTAGGCGGTATGCCAACCGGGCAGTCGTCGGGTGGGGGAGTGGCATAACCCAAGCGTTGAAGAGTGCAGCGCCCCGTATATGTAAGGAGAAGGCGTCGTTGCTGTGACAGCTTGTGCGCTTCAAGAAGTTCTTCCCAGGTGTTGTGGATTCCTAATTGGAGCAACTTGCGGGTGGATGTAGTGGGCGGAAGGGCGAGCGCGGTCTTATAAGCTGGCGAATGATCACGTTGAGCTTGTCTCGCTCCGCAGGTTTGATGGCCAGGTATGGGGTCCCGTACATAAGGCGGCTGGTCAGTAATGCCTGAATGATGCGAACCGCATCGTGTTCTTGAAGGCCGAACCGACGGTGGGCAACACGGCGGAAGTTAGTGAGTTGGGTGAGCGTCCGCTGGAGTTGGGGGATGGTGCTAGAGCCGCTACCATTCTTAGAGATGTTTAGTTTGAGTATTCTTAGTGAGGCGACATTGGGTACTGGGTGGTTGTCGATGAAGAGGGCAGGATCGCACGTACAAGAAACGCGCCGACCCAATCCACGAATGAAAATCCCTGCGTTGTGTGCGTTTAGAAACGTCCGTTTCTAATCGCGGGTGTTCACTAGCGGAATAGTACACATCACGGGGTATTTTATTGCAACCTTACCGCACTCGCAGTGAGAAAAATTTTAAGTTTTGCACGCATCCAAGCGGATCAGTCGATCCAGGATATGGCAAGGAAGCACGGTCTACGCGTCAAACGTGTGCGTGTGACTTGGTTATTACCATTTATTTTTCGAAAAGTCGACGAAATGGTCCACAGCCAATGTGACATACCAATGCCACTGTAAACAAGTACGCGTAACAATGAAAGCTACCACTGCAGTCAGCAGCTGCCAGGGAGCTTGGCAGGGCAGGACAAGTTCTTTGACAGCTACAGTCAACTTGTTGACGGCACAAGCCGGTACGAATAGGACTGTTCGGCACCTACGAAGGAAATTGAATAAGTCCGCCCATTGCTTGATGTCCGCAGGAACCGCGGCGTTCACACGCGCCACCACTCAACCACCCCCTCACTCTATGCTAGGGCGACCGCCGCCACGACTATCACGTGGTGTCCGACCAGCTGCGCGTATCTCGCCCTCAGCCGTCACGGTAACACGCGAAGCGCGGACATAGGTAACCTATCAAGGACAGTGTCAGAAGCAGCGGCACGGCCATATATTGAGACTGATTTCAAATTACGGAGCGCAGTGGTTCCTAACAACCACTGCGTCCACAGCAACACGCCACGTTTTCAAAGTATCCGCTGAGGCTGCATCATCATCATCATCATCATAGCCATCATCATCACTTCAATTTCATTTTTCCTTATACATCTGGTGTGGTATGTTAGACGCTTTGCCAGGCTAAACCATCAGTACCACTAAAGACCACTTCTCTCTCTCTCTCTCTCTCTCTCTTTCCGCTAAGGTGAGCCACCGCCACATGCAGCCCAACTAGCAACTGGTCCAGTTGTCGAGCGCCTGATCGATCGATCCGATCGATTGATTGATTGATTGATTGATTGATTGATTGATTGATTGATTGATTGATTGATTGATTGATTGATTGATTGATTGATTGATTGATTGATTGATTGATTGTGGGGTTTAACGCGCCGACGCTGCACAGGCGATGAGGCTCCGGATAAATTTCGACCATCTGGGGATCTTAAACATGCGCCGAAATATCGAACAGACGGGCGTTTTCGCTTTTCGCCTCCATCAGAAAAGCGGTCGCTGCGGCCGGGAATCGCACCCGCAATGTCCTTGGGCTCACCAGCACAACGCCATAGCCACTGAGGCACCGCGGCAGGTTAGTTGCCGAGCGCAACATTTTACCCTCCTTTGCGCCAGAACATGTGTAAACAAACAAATGACCAAACACACACACACAAAGCAGCATGTGACGTAAGCCCCTTTGCGCGTCCCTCCCACTCAACCATCGTCGTTTCCCTCTTCATTCGACATCTTTTTGGTCTCCACACGACCACCTGCTCCCCTGCCGCTTGGAGGTCGACCGGCCGCCTCCGCCGACACGAATTAAGTGCTGGCGAGTAGCGCAACAGTGTTTCCGTGAATGTTGTGACCTCCTTGATCTGATTAGGGTTTAGGGATAGAAAGGCGTCCGTAATCTTTGCTTTGGCTTTGCGGGGGCGCGTGGAGCAGAATTAAGTCTCCGAAAGCCGTCACCACTGCTCTCGCGCGGGGCACGTGCCGATAGAGTCGGCGCGCGAGGCGAGTGTTGTACAGAGCAGCTCAAGTTATGCCTAATTAGCGGTGAAAGTTCGCGACACGTGGGCCTCGGGCACTTTTCACGTCATCGACATCCTGCGCTCGTGGACTCCATTTGAAACTGGAGCTTAACCAATCGGGGGCTCTCTGAGAGACGTCGTTTGAGGAAATATGTGGATTAATCGGCAGCACCGGGGGTTCTTTGAAGGAGCCACGGAGGCGGCGTACAACTTAGCGACAATTAAGATGTCATAGTGGAATGAGAAATAGGTCGTGTTTAGCGCGAACTGAATATAATTAGCTGGGTAATTAGGAATGAAGGAAGGAACAAAGGAAGGAAAAAAGAAAGCAAAAGGAAGGAAAGAAAAAAAGAAAAGGGCAGGATGAAAGAAAGAAGGAAAATGAAGGAAACCAAGAAATAAAAAGGCAGGAAGGAGAGCAGAAAGAAAGAAAGGAAGAAAGGAAGAAGGAAAAATGAATGTAATAAATAAACAGGGAAGGAAAGAAAGAAAAATGAAGGAAGGAAGTAAAAGGAAAGGAACGAAAAAGGGAGAGAGGGAGGCAGGAATTATGCCGGCGCCATGCTACCCTCGCTCGCCTAAACTGATGCTGGGGTAATTTTGATTTTGTTGTATTGGCTTATGCCATTAAAAGAACTGCACATTTGAGATTATGGCTGCATTCCAACTATCAATAATAAAAGCGACCAGTGAAGCATTCCAGGGCGGCAACATTGCTCCGGCGAAGCCAGAGCTTTGGCAACATCGCGGCGACAGTTCCCGGTACCACAGTTCCTGTGACCACAGTTTAACAGTTCCTGGGACTACCAGTTCCACAGTTCCAGGGACCACCGTTCCTGAAAACCGTTCCGGAATCCACAGTTTCTGGGACCGCAGTTCAACGGTGCCCGGGACCACCGTATCACAGTTCCAGGGACCACCATTCCATAGTTCCAGGGACCACCGTTCCTGAGACCCCAGTTCATGGGACCACTGCTCCTGGGACCACAGTTCAACAGTGCCCGGGACCACAGTTCCTGTGACCACAGTTTAACAGTTCCTGGGACAACCGTTCCACAGTTCCAGAAACCGCAGTTCCTGGGACCACTGTTCCTGGGACCACAGTTAAACATTTCCTTGGACCACCGTTCAACAGTTCCAGGGACCATCGTTCCTGGGACAACACCATTGGACCAGCAGTACTTTACATGCAGTTTCTCATTAAAAGTGCTGCTGGTTATACCGTTATTTCACGTTAAAAATCACCAACTCCAAAACGTCCTCCCCTCCTTCTTGCTTTTTAGAAGCCACTATGGCTTAACTTCATCTTTCCGAAGTTATCTTTACTGTTTTTATTTTCGCACCAACTTGTCGTTGCCTTAGCTGTAAAGATTTTGTTGCCCGCACAGCGACTTCCCATTTTCCTCAATCGCTTTGCGAGGAGAACTCACGTTGGTATTCGTTCATAATTTTTATTCTTCGCACATAGATCTCATTCAATACACACGAAGCTTGCTTCGTGCCATTTAATCCTTCGGTGTAGTTACAGCAAAATCCAACTACACGTTAACCTTCCAGGTAAAGCTTTAATACATTATAGAATGAAAAAGAAGGCTGCCAATATCCCCCCAACAGAAGGCACAAATTTTACATCGGCTAAACCACAAGCAGTTGACGCAGTGACAAGCCGAAGCCCCTCTCGTCGTTCGATAAGCCTGCGCCCGAACGCGCAATAAACAGGGATACAAAGAGCTTCCCCGCCCATATAAAACGGACCAGGTCAGGATACTACGAAGCTGCAATGCCATGCAAGCGGCTTTGTCATCCCTTGCCCTTTGCAACATCCCCCGCTCCGGTCTATTACGGATGCACGACATATGACACGTGGGGCACCATACGGAGCGCTTTGAGCCAGCAACTCGCCATGGAGGGCGGTAAACAATGGTCCACAGCGCGGTCGTGTTTGAGCCTGGGAGCAACCTAAATTAAGCCGCCTGCTTCACTTGCTTAACCCCGAACGGGCTGCCACAAAGGCACCGCTATTTTTCAATGCCCCTACCTTTGTTCCTGGCTGCAGGCGATTGTTCGGTTCAGCTCCCGCGACAAGCTTAGAGTTGACGTAAGCAGGTGAGGTTTAACGGCGTGCTTGTGATAGTTGAAGGAACAGAAGGAGAAAAAATTTTAATAAAGGTATCCCTCAGGGTCGCGTCGTGAGGCCGCTACTCTTGAAAATTGCAATGTTCCGAACATCGACGCCATTTGTTTTTGTTCACTAAGGTGGCGTGTACTTGACACAGGTGCGCGATGGGTGACATTTAAGTTATCTCGGATTCTTAAACCTAACCTCTGGTCAAATTACGCGCTACGAAGGCCCCGAAAGACAATATGCGGAACGTTTTTCATCGAGAACAAAAAAGAACGAAGGAACGCGGATCCTGTGGAAATAGGAAACCGGAAGATTTATTAGCTCTTCGCCAGGCTTTCGAAGTCCGGACGTAAACGTTCTTTTTCTCGTTGCTGTTCCTTGTGACACTCGGTGAAACAACGAAAATTTCTTGAAGTTGCACAGAAAAAATCGGGGCCGAAATTGTTCGGCGCCGAATTTTGGCGAGAGAATAAAAGGTCACGCTTTTGGTTCTACAGAAGCAGACTACTTTTTTGTTGCTGCTTGATCCAAGTTGTTTGTCGGCTCTATTATATGGTACCATTTAAAATCTCATATAGCGAAAAGTACGGCTTGTAAACTGAGCTGGCTGTAATACTAGAAAGATTTCTCGGGACAAGGCAATTGTGGCACAGTACATACCGCCCATTGCTTCCAGACTAGCTGAATGTTAATAAAATACATCCCTTGTAGATACAAAATTTACCGCGCCCACTGTTAAGAGATAACACGTACTGTTTCAAAAATACCCAAAATTCCCCGAAAAAGTCTCAAAACATTCCGTTAAACTTTCTGAACTTTAAACTGATATAATGGTTAGAGGATGGCAACTGCAGTTTGACCTTAATTTAACCAAGTCACCGGGTCTCCCGAATTATGTCGTTAAATGGGGAACCTCGTAAAATGGAGATCCGAAAAAAATGCGAATTTCTTCGTTAATTTGAGAAAATCGCGAAATCCTGGTTTCGTAAAATCGATGACCAACTGTAGTTTCTTTCGTGTCCTCAGTTCAGTACCTATTTTAGGGTTTCTAGATGCAAGCAGTGCTTGGGTTGAGCACTGCCGTTCCAACCCCGTTTCAGCTAGAAAGCATTATACCAACGGGCAACTGCGGGGGTAGTTCGAATTTATTGGTTAATTACAAAATTCGTAAAATCTGTGTGTCGTTGAATCGAGGTGCAACAGGTACTTTCTTCTGCGTCCCGAGCTCAGTATCTATTTTAGAGTGCGTAGCTCCCAGCGCTGTTTCAGTTGAGATTGTGCCTTCCTTTCCTACCCTTTTTCGGATAGAAAGCCAGTAAGTAGCTGCGCGGGCATTCCGAATCCATTCGTTAAATTGGGAACTTTGTTAAATCAGAATTTCGTGAAATGGACGCTCAACTGCTTTATACGCAGTCTAAAATCACAACTGGAATACCGCAAAAATCTCACAAGATTTTTTGTCGTACGACAAAAAACTTTGTTGTGACAACAGAAGTCCTGTTTTACGACAAAGCCATCTGTTGTAACAACACACATTTCTGTCGTATCTGTCGTAACGACAAAGTCAATTTTCTCAACGACAAACATTCCTGTAGTAACAACAGAACTCCCATTTACGCTACTCTTCACAATGGGCCATAATATTCAAACCATGTGTAACTGCTGATGGAGCAGCAGGATCCCGACAAGACAGGAATTCGGCGCGACGGAACACATCAAAATCAGGACAGGAACACCACACACGACAGAACATCTCAATCACGACACGACAAGAATACGACAAGGCGACAGTACGGCACGCGAAAATACGACAAACAACATAATTTTTTTGCCGTCTTTTTCGGCTTGGATAGTACGTATTTCAGAGTTCGTCAGTCGAGCAGTGCTTCAACGGAAACTGCGTTTCCCGCCCTAATTCGGCTCACCTTTGTCTTCGATCCACTGGAAGAGACGGGCGGTGTTCGAACCCGGAACCCCTCGCTGTTGCCGACGGTTCAAAAAATTCGCGAAGCAATGCCGTGCCGATTGACGATCGCCTCCTGGCCGCCGCCCAAAGTCCGCCGGGGACACAGCTTCCGAACGCCATGCCCTGCTCGGACAGACGAGGATTTCATTCGCGAACAGTACTTACTGGGATATATCCAAAGTGCCTCTTCAACCCTCACCAGGCAAGACGAAAAATCAATACCCTGATGGAAACCCTTCTAAGGTTCTCGAAAACTTCGAAACATGCAAATAATATCAAGTGTCATCTTCAAGTTGAAGGCAGGATGGGAAGGAAGGCAGCCTAAAAGCAGAATAAGTGGACTTAAGAGTGCCTTGACGAACTTCCGCAAAAACGGACGACCTTTATAAGTAGTCGTGAAGATAAAATAAAGGACATTTTCAGAAAGCTTCGCGTTCAAGCACGCCAGGAGGACAGGCCTAACAGAAAAGTTCAGTGCAATCTTTACCACGCCATCGACCATTGACGCTTAAGGCACAAGGACCAAGAACATTGGAAAGACGCCTCCTCCAGCGAGAGTTTTATAGCGAAAGTCCACCGAGACCTTCACATATTGTGTGGGCTTCCGCAGTTGGAGACACACAGCTCGAGTGAGAAGTTTAAAAGCTCGGGATAGTAATGCCTTCCTTTACAGACAGCGAGTGCTCAAGCTCTTCACAGCGGCTACAAAGCGAAAGTGCGTGAAATTATGTGACCCGCAAGCGCTACTACAAGTGACAAGTACGCAAGCGACGGCTTAACTGTACCCTAAGAACGCAAAGTGACTCGGCTCCTCCATTCATTCCTTGTTTATATGCACAATGGCGTCGACCAGCGGAAAGTTGCCTCTACAGTAGAAGTGAAAATTTCGGAGTAGAAGACACTTCTTTAAAACATTGCGAAAGTCATAAAGACTGCTGACAGAGTGTGTTCTCACTGAGGAACAAGCACACAAAACGGGCCTAGGTTTTCACCCAGCTGGCTTAAGTGATAGATGCTGGAATAATTTGTTTCAACCCCTAATACTAACAAAATTATGTCAAGACTGTTTCCAAAATTTTCGCCGCGAATCTTGTCCTAACATGACCACAAGTAGCTCGCCCACAGCCCAACGATGGCTAATGGGTATGAAAGACGAGAAAAAAGGACTCAGCCGTTACACCAGTAGCAACAACAACGAAAAACAACGAAAATCTAAGGCAACCAGTATGTCCACATCGCAACTTAAAGAACAGAGTGCAAAATGCCAACTGACCTCGTAGCAACAAGGACAACGACCGACCTCGTGATGGCGATAACATAAATGACTCAACATCACGCGACAACGGGCACTCTTCTCTGTAAATCCTTGACACCGAGAGAGCCGTCAACCACAACACTCACTCAATCGCTCTGTGCACAACCAGGCCCGAAGAAAAGCCACCCGTGTTCCGGCTTCGCACAATAGGGAGAGCGTTCCCAGCCGAGGCGAAGGATTTGTTATCCTTGCTTGGATTGACTTGACCTGGCTTTCGGCACACTCAACCAGCCACGTTTCTGACGTCTACAAAAGAAGGTCGAGAGAAGAGGACTCGTCTGGCTAAGAACGCACTCCAATCCACAAGCCAGCTAAACAACCGACAACTGCCACTCCTCTTCCGCACCCTCGACAACAGCACACTCGATTGCCTTCGCTCGTCTCCGTAAGGCTGGCTCGCTCTCAGCGCGGCTAAGAAATCCAGCGAGGCAGAAGAAGGCAGAGCCTTCCCCGTCGGCGATGGCGGTAAACGCAGACGCGACAGGTGGCGAAGTTCTCTCGCCCGTGTGGCGTGCGAACCCAGTTAGCCTCTCCTTCCCCGCCCTTAGAACTCCCGAGCTTGGCCAATGCATACAGGTGGTGCTAATTTAGCGTGCGATCATGAAAGCGGGAGCGTGCCGTCACGGAAAAGGTCACGCCACGTGTTTTTGAACTAGGGATTTCTTACCAGTGGGGTTTTCGAAAACAGCGCTGCAGGGTTGCTAGGCCAGCTAGGCGCACGTGCGGTGCGGGCTGTTTACCGCAAAGCGCATGATTGTAACACAGGGCTGACTTCGCGGGAATATAGTTCCACGGCACGCTGCCTGGACACGAATCTGGCCCTGCAGTACTTCAGCGTAGTATGGGGCGCATGGAGCCCATACTACGCCCCTCACACTACAGTAAGTATATATTTTCTTCACCGTTACAATTAGTACGTAATGTAGTTCCGTTTACAACGGCATATAGGGATTTAATTATAGCCGGTCATACCGCTGTAGTATTTCCTAAAACATGATACAAAACTGTGGAGGGAATGCAGCCAAGTAACAGAAACGAAGCAACTGCGGAGAGTGGAGAAAAGAGCGGGAATGTGCACGTTTCTGATCCATACGCATGCGCACTGCGCAGTGAAAATATGGCTAATAGCAGGCAGTGATGTGCAGCATGGGGCGTCGTTTTGCACAACCGCAGAAATTTGATGAGTGAAAGTCGGGCAGTAGGGTAAAATGACAAAGTTTACTACCTAATATTCGGCAATTTGACTTGCTGACGAAGGCACGAGTCCATTTGCCGAAAAGTAAGTAGTAAACTTCGTTTTTTGTGGCTCCTCACGTGGGTACGACTTTCACAAATCTTATTTGACGCGCACTTCCCGAGCTTTTCTTCGGTTGTCGACTATATATATATATATATATCGTTTGTAAGTAATGACAGAGACACACGAGAAAACATCAGAAAAACTTATGTTGACGGACGTTTATACTGTAGGACCAGCCTTCATTCTAGTAATGTACAACTTATAAACACGGACATTTTTATACGTGGTGCACTGTAGAACACCTGCCGCATATATAAAACCGTCCGTGTTTCTAGGTTGTACGTTACTTCCACGAAGGGCTATAAATATATTATATATATATTATATATATATATTTATTATATTATTATATTAAAAGACAGAATCATGGTTTGCAGTCGCCTCACAGGTGGTAGGTATTCAAGTTAAAGAAAAGTGGAGAAAAAACCCGCCGTGGGACGAACTAGACCTCAGATAACGTGTGCGATAACCACTATTACCGGGGGTATATTTCCTCACTTCTGGTATTAGTTAGTATTTTTTCTTGGGTTAGCCAGCGACATACTCGGTAATTCTATATTATATATATGTAGTTCTACAGATTCGCCCATTCAGGTCACTGAAGGACGCACTATGCCCGTGTAGTATGCTATGATCTGAGGCCCGTGCAATAATGGGTATGGAGTGAACGGGGACCATGAAGACGAAGATACAGCCCCGGCGTCGCTGGGAACGCGCCAAGATCTCGGAGAGCTCGCTGCACCTTGATCATAGCCCCGGCTATACCTCTCGGCGTCTACCTGAACACCATCATCGAGGAACGCAGCAACCCCTGTTCATAAACACCTTAAATAATATATATATATATATATATATATATATATATATAAGATATAATATATATATATATAATATATATATATATATATATTATATATATATATGAATATAGCTGTGAGCATCAGATAGAGAGCGTTATTGCCAGACAGGTGTGCCCTATACGAACATAACCATATCACTGAATGTGGACGGTGGTTTCCCGCATAGTGTATCCGATCACCCATCGATTATTATCATCCCTAAGATCAGATCATCCCCTGCTTCGACTGGACGAAAGTCTTGGTTGTCTCGGCGACGATACGTCTTTTTCAGTGCAATGTCACTTCTTAAGCGACTAGAGACCTGCTCACACCGCTATGTCCTCCTTTGTGCGTGAGGCCGCGCACCTGCCTTTCTGACATAAATACCTAAATGTATGCGGGAGGAACAGAGAACGGTAACAAACAACCTCTTCTTGGCCGGGAGATGGGCGCGCGCGCCGACGCAGATCATGTTGTTACCCGTGGGAGGATGGCCAGAATCGGGCGTAGAATAATGCATGCTTAAAGGATTAACTACACATAAATTCATAATGAGATTAACCTCTAGATAATACAACAAACAAATAGTGTGTATGTGAGCATAAAAATGCATGCTTTCTACTTCATCTGAATGTTGCCATGGTGTGTTCGTGATCTTGTTTCGCGAACGTATTACGAAACCCGCAAATTTCAATCTTCTGCTTCGCACTTCACGATTCTTCGACCCTAAATTTGCGCGCGTGATATTAATTATTGCGAATACGCCGTTCATCATCAATATTATATATATATAATATATATATATATATATATATATATGCAGGGTCGAATATTTTCTAGTTTCTCATGTCCATCTAAGCGAAGAGACTGTTTCAACCTATGTCTTTCTTTGTGCTCGCACCCAGCCACGTGAACAACTTCAATCGTTGCCCATAATAACTAGCTAAAATGTACTCAACCAACAGGAAAGTAAGAGGGAAAAAAAATCCCGGAAGTCCGACGGATTTATACCCAGTAACTGTGCAAGCGTTCCATCCAATTTCAGATGGTTTCGTTAGCGCTGCGGGAGGTGCGCAGTGCGGCGGTAACGAATAATCAGAGAGGATTAAGCCACAATAAATCGGTCATGTGTGCTAATCCGGAAGCCGATTACACGGCGCAGAAACCTGGACAGCGAAAAAACGAAACAATTAATATAAAAGGAGAGCGCATAAAAAATGATGACGTTAAACACAAGCCCACTGAAACTTTCGCCAGGGAGCATAATCCTGTAGTTTCGCAAGAAACGTATTGGCTTAGCTTTCCCAAAATTTCGGTTTTCTTATGGTTCTGTGGCACTTCCGAGTCTTTTTCGAACCCTAATTTGCCGCCCAGTATATATAATACCCTCTCCACTTCGCGACCTCAGTCCCATATACCCATGGTTATGTTTTTGTTTTAACTCAAATCATCTCCTATACAGTTCCCAATGGGTATCGAACGCAGCGTAACGTGAACGTCTCAATTTTTAGAATATGTCAGAGAAATTCAACGACGTGCTGCAGGCATGGTTTCTTCTTTACCGATTTCTTTCTTCTATTTCAGCCGATGTCTCCATCACTTCGTAACCCCCGAGGCGACTTAAGTTAAGATTCACGAGGATAGCTAAGCACTTTTGATGGTGTAGTTCAGTGGTTCTCAGCCATGACTGCCCCGGGGACCCTTTTTGGGCTTGCTTAAGTATGGGGGACCCCACAATGGAGCATATGTTGTTTGGTGTCATAACGTCAAACAATTACTACTTGCAGCTTACGTAGCCTACATACTTATTCGATGCCCGCCTTTTATGGTTGACGCTAATGACGATGCGCACCATGTTAAACAATCTGGTCTTGAATCTAAAATTCTTCTAAACACCTATATATTGCCTCTTCTGTGTATGCTTTTTTCCTTCTCATAGCTGGCTTGTCGTGCAAAAAGCAGTTGTTAAAATAGGTGCTACGCGGAGAAACTAAACGTACATGTAATGCGGCAAAGCTACATTTTTTGCATTGCAAGAAAGTGCTGGCAAAATCGAGAAAAGAATGGCGGGAGTAAAAGCTTTGAGCTAGGCTTCGCGGACCCCTCAAATGCTCTCGCGGACCCCCAGGGGTCCGCGGACCCCCATTTGAGAATCACTGGTGTAGTTAATGAGAAGTATTAGTGTCCAATGGCCGAACAGATGTGCCGTTGCTGTGGGCGGCACCCTTGCGCCTTGATTCTCTTATAACTGCTCTGAACCGTTCAAAGTAGAAACTATTCTAGGACATCGACCCCTACAAAAAAACTTCGCCGATGGTAACAAAAGCCCTTCTACGTTTCATGAAGTACATACGCTTGGATGAAAGACTATAGTGCCCATCAAAGGGACTAAAGTGTGTGCGTGACCCCACTCCTATCCCCTCCTTTTTCGCACGCCCTCTCTTTCATCCACTGAACACCCCTTCCCCAGTACCTAGCAAGCCAGGCCGTAAGCATGAATAACCTCTCGGCCTTTCCGTAGGATTTTCTTCTCCTCCTCCGCTCTGCCACTGGATAAGGCACCGCCTGTGAGTGCGAAGCGCGGCGCGGCGCGTCCTGAAATCGCGTGTCTTCTCATAATCACCATCACTCGTGCGTTGTACAGCCGCCCAGGTGACCGAGTTGCTAAGGCATCGCGTATGTAATCCAGAGGTCGTGGGTCTCGTCTTCACTTTGGGCGTGTGTTACCCTTCACGTTTTTGTCTTGCATCTCCAAAACTGGTGTTTCTTCGAAAAATAGCCAAACTTTACTTCACCTGGCATTTCGTTGGCCAGCTAGACTTCTGCCATCTCTCTCTTTTTTTCTCTCCGTGCGTGCTTGCGTGCGTGTGTCTGTGTGTCTGTAACGATGTATACAGCTCTTGGCAACCGGTATTTATGGTCAAAAAATATCACTGCACAAGACGTAATAAAATTTACTCCAAACTTTCGGCCGGGGCACCTGTATTTCTCAAGAAATAATAAGGAAGTGGCTCTGGCTATAAAGATTTGTACCCCAAAAGTGGCAAAGAATATTGCCGAGCAGGTAGCCGACCTGGTAAGGTATCGGGAGCGTAGTCTGAAGGCAGTGACGTAGCCAGGGGAGTTGTTTCGGTAAGAAAAAAAAACCCGACATTTTTTGGAGGCTGCATCTCCCCCTTCCCCTCATTTGGGTCTATATAGACACCGCATTGATGCAACAAAATGCAAAAACATAAATACGAAGAGAGACGGGTTGTTGACACCAATGGTATGATCTTGTATTTTTACGTAGTTATTACATTGCACGAAAAAAATTCAGCTTTGTTAAAGCAGGAAAATGGCTAGCAAAGTATTCGGGCGCAGGCTCTCTTTCATTTTATTTTTTTTAAAGGCGGAAGATACGCCCCCCGAACAATATTTCTGGCTACGCCACTGTCTGAAGTCCATAAATAAGGTACTCTGAAAGAATGTTTTACCCACTTTTTTTTTCTAACATTTCAATAAATGATTGAAAAAAAACTGTGGTTGATTCCTCTGTCGCAGGAATCAGTCAAACGACGAAAGGGAAATGTGCAGCGAAATCTGCAGCTAAGCATGATTTGCGTGTCGGCGGCTGTCTCGTGGGTGTGCTTGGCGAGCGACGTCTTGTTGGCGGGTCGCTTCAGGCAAAGGTGTACTGGCGTCATTTCCGTGACGGATATAGCGTAAGAGAAATCTTGCTGTATCCCGGCATAAAACACGTGCGTGTTAAAATATAAAACCCGAAAACGAACAACCCTAAGTATAACGTACTCCTTAGTACCAAAGGTTGCTTCACCGCAAGAAGACCCTATGTGCAGGGGTGCACCCTTTGCAGGCCGCTTGCTTCGTTGTACAGGCGTCACTTCCGTGACGGATATGACGTCAGCGAAATCTTCGTGTATCCGGGAATAAAACACTTTCGTGTTAAAATAATCAAACTACTTCCTCATGCGCTTTCCTTACTGCGCGAAACTGTTGGCTTTCCTTTATGTATTCGTTCAACGAGCCCTTCATTCCTTATTATGTAACGCCAGAGTACTCGAAGGACGCCCCCCTTTCCTTCGAACAAAATTCTTAGCTGTGCCACTTTAATAAATATTTTCTTGACACAAATTCGCACGACTTCGCGGATAAACACGAACAAGCCCGAAGAGCCACATCGCAAAGCCGAAGAGCAACAAACTTTCTGTCGGGAAAACTTATTCCCGCGCCCTACCCTTCACCGTATCCTTTCTTTCTTTGCGCGCGGCTGCCATCCCGAGAACTCCCGTCTTTTCAGCCGGCCACCATCAAACGAAAGGGCTCTAAGTGTTTCTTTCGCAAGCACCCATCATTAGAAGCAAGCGCCTCGGCTCTCACCGGAGCACTAGGAGGGCGAGCGTCGACACTCTCGCAGGGAAATGGCGAGTGATTAATCTTTATCGAGCCTTCTCAACGTTGTTTATGCCCTCCACCAATAGAAAGAAGGCAGCGACAAACGAGGGATACGAAAACCGGTCTGCGAAATAAATAAAAGAAGAAACGGAGTATGAACCGCAGCGAAAACGCCCACCTTGCCGAGTTTTCTTCCCGACACATCGGCGAGAAAGCGTCGTATTTTCCCTACATTCCCTATTTTCTTCCCCGAGCTAGTCAGCTGGCTTTCCATCATCGGTTTCTATATCGACGAATGTGAGTGAGGCTGTAGCGTGGGCGCGGTATTTTTCGCTTATTATACGCGCAGTTATCAATCCTCTTCGCGTTTTAGTTGTTTTCCCTGTTTCCCGTTTGCCGTATTTTTTCGCGTTAGGGAAACAATATCGATTTCGGTTTAAGGCTCGGTTTGAGTTCTGCACGCACGATCATAGGGGCGGCTCCAGGCTGAAACTAGATGGGCTAGAAACTAGAAGCCTTTCCAGGGACTTTTTGAATACACATTGTACAAACGATTTATACAAAGCTTTGTTTCTGTCTCCTTTTTATTTTTTTGAAAATTATTTCAGACTCTGGTCAAGCAGTGCTCGCTGATATGAACTGGCAGGTTCAAGAATGTTCTTGCTGTATTTTTACTGCGATAGCGTGATAGCATTTCGCCAGATTAAGCGAAAACGTGGCGTCAGGCGTCGGCTGGATTTGAATGCCACCCGAAAAATGCCCGGCAGCGAAGTCATAATAAAAACGAAGCAAAGGAAATCAAGTGCGCCTGGGATTCGAACCCTGGTCCAACAGAATGCGAGTTCAACACGCAAACGCTGAACCATCGCCTGAAGTTTCGCATTAGCAAACAAAAGTTGGGCCTCGTAAATGTGCCGTGGCATTCGACTTAAAAACTGTGTTATAGACGTGTACTAATGTATACATGGGTAATTTAAGCACGCTAATTACGGAAGCACCGAAGCCCATTTACGCTAATAGGGAATATGTAGGGTTCACAAGAGTGATGAAGAAGAAAGAAAAAGACAAGAAGAAAACAATGCCCCTGAACTAAAGTTTCCGGAACAATACTTTTTGGACCACATTTTCGGAACCGCCTTTCCGGGAGCCATTTTCTCCGTTACGGTGTTTTCCGGGAGAACATTTTCCGGGCCATTTTCTCGGTGAGCATTTTTCCGGGACCTCTTTTTACGGGAAACCAGTTTTCCGGTGTCAATATTTTTTTCCTCACAAGGGCGATGAAGCAGAAAGGAAAAGCCAAGAAGAAAACAACGCCCCTCCGTGGGTATACGCGCCAATACTCTAAAGCAGAAGAATAAAAAAAAACTCGACCAACCATTCTTAGTCATTAAGTTGAGAGAAGCGTGAACACTTTCGTACAGCAAAGCTGCGCCAAAAGTGCGTCAGAACCTTCGCTAAAAATTTGTCCAACCTTTGCTGAAAGTGCGTCCAATCGATCGTCAAACCTTCAAAGACCCACATCGCCAACGAAAAACGAACCCATGCGACGACTTTTCGCGCACTACGAACGATCTAAATGTATACCGATACGTGGTTTATAACGTAAATGTATACTGTTGCACACCTTCTTCATGATCGATGCGTGCAGTGTTTTATCTTGAACCGTTCCTTTTTTTTCAAGTAACCATTTGACACAATGGAAGCCCGGTTTCACGCACGCGCCGTGTGTCCAGAGATCTTATCAGAGCTTTTCGGTCGACCAACCGGTCTATGGGGAAATGCATTAGTTTTTTTACAGGACGCCATCGGTCCCACTAATAAAGCTTTCGCTTTAATACAGAAACCAAAGGAGATAACAGAAGCGGCCTAAAGGGAAATGCACCGTGACCATGGCAATGAAAGGACCCAATAGCACCACTGGGGGCCTACGTAAGTGAAAATAATCACAACAGACGTAATGTTATACATACAGGATTGCACAGCTTTAAATAAAATGTAATGCTTTCGCAATCCCACATGTAGCCAGCCTTAAGTGGTGGTGGTATAGTGGTACCAGTGAGATGGCTCATACCCAATCAGGGGGATTTACCAGTCTTTCCAGCTTTTGCATTTGCGACACTAGTCACTCATTTATTATATTGTACATGCTTACTCCCCCGTATACCATACGTAACACCATCCTGCGAGCGCCTTCAAGGGTATACGGAATAAAGAAAAGTAAATAATCTGGGCAGCTCCTCCACTTCTCTCGCGTTCTTCGTCTTTATCCGCACGCACCCGCACCTCAGCTTCCTTTCCAGCTTGCGCCATTTTTTTGGCCTGTCCCGATTCGGTCAGCGGCAACCCCACCACCGTCGGAGACGAGCAAGCACGATGGACGGCGAGACGGACGAGCAGCGGTTCCTGAGGGAGCTCAACCGACTGCTCGCCGAGCCGGAGCCGGACGAGGCGGACGTCGATGCGCGCCTCCGCGAGCAAGAGCAGCGGCCGGCCCACGACCCTTCCATCGAGGCGACCCGCAGCCTCCTGCGGGCCGTCCAGGAGGCGCAGGGCGTCGGCATCCGCACCGTGGTCTCGCTCGACGCGCAGGGACAGCAGCTGGACAACGTGGAGAGGGCGCTGGACGACCTGGCGGCCGACCTGGACAGCGCCGAAGCCGACCTCTCGGAAGTGAGCGGAAGGGGTACTGATAGATTGTGATAAACGAAAGGGACTGTGAAGACGAAATACACGTTTAGTTCATTAAAAATACTTCTTTTCCGTAACAGAGATAGCAACCTTATCGCGAAATTCAACAAATGATCGAGATAATAGAGGAAGCAGAGGAACCAGTGCTGCCTCCACAGCCCCTTTCCGCCGATTCCTCTATGACGTCACCGAAATGCGTCTGTGCGATTGGCGGCAGCCGATGTAATCCTCCGCCAAGGTACATGAGTGGGTGATTGTAGCGCGGCCTCCAGATCCGTTTGATCGCGTCACTTGAATGAAACGCGCTGTTAACGCGCTTAAAACTCTGTTTTTTTTTTTGCTGGCCCATATTACGTCACTTCTGCCCATAACACGGCACTGAAGCGCGAAATTTGAATGTATTCAACTTCTGTGTTCTCGGCTAAACTGAAAAGAAACGTCTTTCGCGGCTTGAATGAAGCTGAGTGAGGTACTGAAGGCTAGTTTTTTCGATGCGACAAAGTTGTATTTTGCACACATGGCCCTAAAAACCACCAGTTGAGCCTGAGGGTAGGGAGAACTTCCCCTTAAAGGGACAGACAACCGATTTTTGTCGGGTTCTCTATCCCAAATGAAAGGGCATCCCTGAAAACACCTTAAAGCGAAATGGTTTTGCTGATAGCGCCCTAGAGCTTGTTTAAATTAAAATAATCAAAATTTTTACATCTACGAGCCGTACACGTCGTCTCAAAAATAATGCTGGCAACCATGACACAAAGTAGCGTGGCAACATACTTTTGTCTGTATGCGAGATGAAAAGCGGTATTTAAAAAAAAACTTGTCACCAGCTTAACGAAATCTCAATTGCAGGCTTTCTAATTCTTTTGTGTCTTTTTAAACACTAGAAGCAGCCAGCGGTATGTGTTGATGGCCTACACTCGGGAACAACTTTAAGAACGACAACGGACGTTGTCCCTGCGCCTCATCACCGCGGCCGGCTGTTACTCCGCGTGGCGCAAGAAGTGCCTTACTGCCAGTATTTTGAACTTGACAAGACGCGTTTTCGTGATTTCTCGCACCTAATCTGTTTTTAAATTTCTGCAGCGACTGCAAAAAGATTAGGTGTGAGAAAGAAGACGATGTTACGCGTTAGGCGCAACCTCGTTCCAAAACGCGCGCGCGCGTTGACATCCGGGTTCGTCGCTTCGGCGGAGTGATACAGCCCATGAGCTATTGCCGTTCTTAACTTGTACCCTAGCATAGTATGATAGCTCTATAGTTTACTCGGAGGCGCCATCTGTTGGGATGGACGAGTGGTGGAATGCTGGCTTCATGTTGTGGAGGTCGGAAATTTGGTCTCCCCGGGTGCGTTCTTTTTTTTAAGGTGCCGTTGGCGTTTTTTGGAAACTGAAAAGGAATATTTCGGCAGAAGAAACGCCACTGACTCAGGCAGAATCGTCAAAAAACGTACAACACAAGCAGGAAGCTCCTTCACTGGGTCTGTTTACTGAATGCTGCCGTTGATTCTGGGCATGGGGGTTCAGTTAGCCACACTGAGAGCTACCCAGCGGCGACGCGGCAGCGTGTCTTTGAAATTTTCAGAAGGATGTTTAAAAATACATATACAATTTAAACTTATACAGATAATTGTGTTAAAAGGTTTTGAATAAGAGAATAAACGTTCAAGCAGTTTCGGTGGCTGCAAGGTTTGCAGGTCACGTGACGAGGGCACCTAATGTAGTGTCACGTTCATACACTACGAACCGCCACCTCTCAGATTTTGGAAAGTTTAGTGCCAAATTAAAATTATTTCCACCAATTTGTTTATAAATTGCTTGTGGTTACCCCACTATAAAACGCTGGCTTTAATATGAGCTAGAGAACATATACTCGACCAAAATCGGTTGTCTGTCCCTTTAAGGGGTATTCCTGTCCAGAAAAATCGAAGTTTTCGATGGTAGTCCAAACCCCGGTCACCAGGTCTCGCTAGTCACAGGAGTCAAACTGTTTTCAGAGCCGCCAGACGTCCATAACTCGGGTTGGGGTCAGGGGTGAGACGTGAGATTTGTAAGCACTCCAATACCACGTGGAATATCATATGATGTACAACACAATGTAAAGGTTACTGCAGAACGTGGAGGAAGATAAATTGGGGAATGTCAGTGCACGTAGTGCTAAGAGGAAGAGGGTAAATGCGTTGTTCACTCGCCATCTGTAGGTTGAATTCAGCTATTAGAGACAGCGATGTTTGCTCATGTATTATTCTCCGCCTTCAAATACTGTAAAGGTCTTAATTTATCGGCTCAAATTGTTCGATTTTGAGGTTGGAGCGTGAATTCGATGTTGTACCATGCAAGTCGCCTGGAAGGAAAATTTTGGGGTTCACCTTAAATTTTACGTCACTCGCAAAATTGCAGGAAATCAAGGAAGGGCAGAATATAGGGTTCTTACAGTGCTAAGCTCCCTAGAATCAGTCGAGACATTTATGTCCAGGTCAGCTTCCTATACTCCAAATATATCGCTCTATCTACAGAGCACGCGGCCAATCCAAATCACGCCCATTCACGTCACTGTCTGCAGCGCCACGCGAAATCTCAGATCGCCCTCTGTCGGACAGTTTATAGCTCTACCTTAAGGCTCGGCCGTCTTCTAGAAACACACCCTACTTTACCGACGTCTCACCGCAGATGAGACGGCCACGTTGGTGGCTGTGTCCCTGGCGTTGTCTTTGGAAGATAGATAAGATAAGAAAAAGAAGCAAGCTGCTGACAAGAGGACCTCGAGGGCTCCCAGTGAAAGGGCTCGTTCTTCCGAGACGACGACGGCTGCTGCCTCAGGAACGGCCTCTACAGGTCTCGGGAGCGACGAACTCTCCGTTGCCCTCACCGATCTCAAGGGAATTGCCCAGGCACGTCTTCGCTCCTTCTCCCGATCGTCAGCCCGTACATTCTCTCCTCTCGTGCGAAAGCGATGCCCTAATTGAACCGAAGTGTTGAATTATCCGCAGAAACAAGGAAAATAGTACATTGGCACTAGAACCATTTTATTCGGGACCTTTTTCTCAGGAACTAAAGTTAAAAATTTTTGAGGCCACAATTTTTCCGGACCGCATTTTCCGGAACCATTATTTCCGGAGCCATTTTCTCTGTGGCGGTATGTTCCGGAAGTCTGGGCCCATTTTCTCGGGGACCATTTTTCCGGAACCATTTTATCGGAAATTTTTTTACGTGGCCAATTTTTTGCGTTTTTCGCACCTATCTACAGCTTTCTCGCAGCGATTGTGACTATGGGTTTGCCAAATCATCGCATGTGTAACAAACTCCGAACAAGGAGTACCCCTATAGAGGGAATACGCGTGTAAACGCGCGGTTATGTACGCGCCAGCACTGGAACCGGAATCCACCCGCCATGTTTTCACCAGCGCGGCACGTGTGACTGCAGTTTATAGGTAGGCAGGATGAGTGGAAGTTCCTCGCCACGTGTATATTTCGAGGTTCGCCCAGTTTTTGCTGAATGGGGCCATGAAGACAAAATTCAACTTTGTTCAGTTTGAAAGCACTAGTTCTTCTGCGGACTCACTCAGCTCCATTTCCGCCACGGAAGAGTTTTTAAACCGAAAAGCGCAATATTGAACCATTCAAAGTTCGCGCAACAGGGACGGCGTACGGGCAGTAGATACGTAATAAGAGGCCAGCTCTAAAAATCCTGCACCCCTCCACGCGAAGCTTTCTCGTGATGGATTCTTTGGTTGGCCACTCCCACAGTGCGAGTATGTGGTACTCTGGAGGCACGCGCCGACTTTTCTAGAATACCCTCAGAAACTCTCGGGTGTGCACTCCGTAGGCATAACGTTTGGATTTGAAGTGTACTGCGCGAATCGGTACCTGCTGCCTGGCGTTCGCTTCGACCATGTCTAAATGGAGCAATCGGATAGACGCCGTCTTCATAACGCGAGGGACCCATGTTCGTTTCAGCCACGGGAAGCGTTTAACACTAAGTGTTTTATTCCTGGATACACAAAGATGTCGCTGATGTCATATCCGTCACGGAAACGACGCCAGTGCAACGAAGCAAGCGGACTGCAAAGGGTGCACCCCTGCACACAGGGTCTTCTTGCGGGAAGCAACCTTTCGGTACTAAGGAGTACGTTATACTTAGGGTTGTTCGTTTTCGGGTTTTATATTTTAACACGCAAGTGTTTTATGCCGGGATACACCAACATTTCAGTGACGTCATATTCGTCACGGACATTACACCAGTACAACTTTGCCGGAGTGACCCGCCAGCAGGACGTCGCTCACCAAGCACACCCACAAGACAGACGCCGACCCACAAATCATGCTCAGCTGCAGATTTCACTGCACATTTCCCTTTTCGTGTTTTACCTGATTCCTATGACAGAGGAATCAACCACAGTTTTTCCTGTCACTTCACCCACGATCATTCATCATCATCGGCTTTCCTGCTAGGGGGTATTGGCGTACAACAAGCATCAGTGAGGACACTACTGCTTCCCCTTAAAACGTAGTTATCAGTGTTCTAAGTGCACTTTAACAGTTAGCACACTGAGGCTCCAGCATACCATCACCAAGTCACGTTTCTTGGCGGTGCCTTAAGCCGTCGTCCTACAGTCGCACAAACACGAGACGTCGCAGAAAGGGGCTGGGTAGTAATATGTTTTCAATAGCTCTAATATTGCTGGAAGTTTGCGATGCAACTGATATCATTGTTATCGGGATGACAAAGCAGTCCTATTTAACAAACCAAACGTCAATTGTCTTCATAGCCTGTTTAACGGGCCCAGCGGAAAGGCGTCAGCGCGGCGTGCGGCGGGCACCGACGCAAACGGTGGCCGCCACAAGATAGATGGCGTCCATACCCGACCACGCCGACAAAATCAGGCTCGTTTTGGTGGCTTCTAACACACAGTGCGCTGAGCAGCTCTTCGCTGATTAACGTACACGGAAGCGTCAACCATGGGCGCTGACCGTTTGTTCAACAGGTCAAGATGGACGGGACGTGGTACATTTCCAAGCTACCGACTTTAAAGCACGCTGGATAGGAAGGTGGTGGGGTTGGCGAGAAGGATCTCCACGGGGTGTTGAGTAACAACGGGGAAAGAGAAGGGAAGGGGGTAGGGGAGAACACGTAACTGTTCCCGCCAGACGCTAACGGCTGAAATGTTACCAGGGAAGCCTTACGCGAGACGGATGCCTTTCTGTGCGCGTTGGAGGGCGAGTGTCGCAAGATTAACAACCGTCCTAAAGCGCGCGTCAGGGCGCTGCACGTGCAGTGCGAGAGTGGAACGTTTAACAAGTGCGAAGCTGGACGCGAAAATGGAGCCGCGCAGTTTAACGTCCACGTTACCGATGCGAGTGCGATGTAATTTGCATTCCGACGGGACTGTCGCCTCCTTGTGCAACTATGCAGCGCGTTTTCATTGCAAGGTCATTGCTGAATCAACTAGCCATTGCACAAGACAAGTAGTCATAATTTTGTTTTCCCTCTTCCTACTCCTATCGCTTCTCTGCCTGTCCGTGCGTGTGCTTATACACACTCCCTCTCCCCATCCCTCCCTCCCCCCCTGACATGACAAAACGAGTGTCCCGGTGAGTTCTTCTAGTGCGCGTTACGTTCTAGAGCGAGGCGTTGGAAAACGAGTGTCCGGGTGTTTTAGTACCGTGACTAAGTAAAGCGACGACGACGACGACGATAGAAGACGCCGACAGCCCGAGCCCCTAGGGGGCTTCGCCCCTAAGACACGCGTCTAGGTGGGAAGCGAACCCACGCCTTCGGATTAGATACCGGATGCCTTAAGAAGACGTAGGGTTCGCTCCCAACTCCGGACGCGTGTTTTCCTCCATTTTCTTTCCTACATAAATTTTAAATGTTAACTTCACTAATCGTAGCGAAAAACCCCTAACTATTCCCCTATGCCTCACTTGGCGTTGTAGACTGCCGGTTTTCCTCCTTTCTATTTATATATATATCAGAACAAAAGAGAGAGAGAGAGAGAGGCCCCCGTGGTAAGCTGACTAGTTACGCGCTGTGCTGTTAAGCCCAAGGACGCGGGTTTGATTCCTGCCGGGGTGGCTGCTTTTCAGACGGAGACGAAAGGTGCAAACGCCGTGTGTCTAGATTTCGGCGTACGTTAAAGATCTCAAAGAGGTCAAAATTAATCCTGTGCCCTTCACAACGGCGTGGCTCATTGCCCAGTTCTAGCATTCGACACGTAAGACCAATAATCCTAATGTCAGAGAGAAGAGGAGCGAGAGAGAGAGCAGTCAAAAACACCAAGGCGTGGCATAGGGAGAAGTTCGCCACTCCTTACGGGGAAATTCTGAAATTATTGATTGATTTATTGTAGCGTTTAACGCGCAGACGCAACGCAGGCTATGAGGCGCGCCGTAGTCGAGGGCTCCGGATTAATTTTGACCACCTGCGGATCTTTAACGTGCGCCGAAATATCGCACATACGGGCGTTTTTGCCTTTCGCCTCCATCAGAAAAGCGGCCGCTGCGGCCGGGAATTGAACCCGCGACCAATTTTGAAATTATGCAAGGTTCTCAAAATGTGGACGAAGTATACGCACCGGGTAGGCACCGCAACCACGATCTGCGGATTACGACTACGATGCTTTACAAATTTAGCAAACGGGGCGAGTAGAATAACCTGGATTTCCTGGTGCATCTGTGAACTGCGCCTATGTGCGTGAACCCTACGCTTAATGGTGGTAGTCAGTGCTGAGCATAGGACGAACGAGGAAGCAAAATGTTTGCAAAATGAGTTGGGTAGTTGGGCAAATGAGTTGGGCAAATGAATTTCATGCTTTATTACAGTGATCCCTTACGTGATCGGTTCGCCCACTTTATAAGAAAATTCGTTTAACTTAGTTTTAACGAGGGGACACATTTTACAGGTGCTCGTTTTTTTCCCCACAGCTTTGCAGTCATGTGGAGTAGCACACAGCGGTTGCAGAGGCGAACTAATGGCGACACAAGAGGAGGAGGCGACGTGGAAACAGATAGAATAAAATGAAAGTGCCCGACGGCTTCCTCTAGCGCCTCCCCCTGCGAGCGATGATAACGTGCATGCCGGCCACGCAAGGGTTCACAGCACACACCGCAGGTTTTGAAAAGCCCGCACGCATGGCAGACGGGTCAGTCTCATTAGGACGCTGCTCCCCTCGCGCCGGATGGAAAGGCAGGAACGGATGGAGGAAAGATGAGAGGGAGGGAGAAGAGAGAGGGGGAGAGGTGGGAAAGTAATAGGAGGCGAGATAAGGCAGACGGGGAGGTAGGGAGAAAAGGGGAGAGAGAGACCCCCTGCGTTTTAAGTGATGACCTACCTGCATTTCCTAGGCAGAAAATACGCGCTTCGTCCCTCCTCGCTTCGTCCACGCTTAAACGCAATTAGTAGAGGCCCCAAAGGCGCACCCTGGGGGACGCCGTGCACCCCCTTTGCGGCAACCACAAGCGCTGGCACTGACCACATCCTTTTTTTTTTCTGCGCGATGACGGACTCGTTTGGAGCGCAAGCTGGGGACCACACCAGCGACGCGCCTAGTTGCCGCGTTAAATCACTTTAAAAAGAGGCCAGGTGGGAAATGAAATAAGCTGTAGCCTCGGGCGATAACTTCCCGCACCGTCATCTTTTGTAAGTGCGTGTAATTCCGCTTGTCATTACAGCCGCGGGTGATAAATGCCAGCATGCTTTTTAAATGAACATGCTGTCCACTCGTCTAACATTTCTTTGTATTTAGCATTAGACTAGGCACTAAGCTCGAAGCTGCGCGTTTAACGACGCTGCACACTTTTCCACAAAAAATCTAGAATGAATTACGGTGAGAAGCAACGTAGTGGAGGGCTCCGGATAAATGTTGACCACCTGGATATCATGAACGCGCGCCGAAATCCCCAAACACGGCGCTTCCGCTTTTCGCCCCCATCTGAAAAGCAGGTGCACACCATGGCAGGGATCGAACCCGCGTTTTCTGGCTTAGCAGAACAACGCCTCAGCCGCTGAGCCCCCGCGGCGAGTAACTAGCTAAAAATACTTTGAATTGGATTTTATAAAAACTCAGCAATAACGTTGTCGAAGACAGGTGCGATAAATGTAAATGCTAAAAAAACTGTCGTTACTTCCTCTGTCATATGAATCAGTAAAACACGAAAGTGAAGTGCGCAGCGAAATCTTCAGCTGAGCATGATTTGCGGTTCGGTGGCTTTCTTGTGAGTGTGCTTGGCGAGCGACGTCCTCCTGGTGGGCGCTTCGGCAAAGGTGTACTGGCGCCATTTCCGTAACGAATACTGCGTCAGTGAAATATTGGTGTATCCCGGCATAAAACACTTTCGTGTTAAAAAAATATAAAACCCGAGAACGAACCCAAGTATAACGTGCTCTTTAGTACTAAAGGTTGCTTCCCCGCAGGAAGACCCTGCATGCAGGGGTGCATCCTTAACAGGCTGCTTGCTTCGTTGTACAGGCGTCATTTATGTGACGGATATGACGTCAAAGAAATCTTGGTGTATCCAGGAATAAAACACTTTCGCGTCAAAAAAAGACGTCTCCTCGGGCTGTTTCCCTTAGTGATTCGGATAACAACTTCCCAAGAGATGGCGCCCGAGCTGTCCGAACGCGGAAAAATTGAACCGAATTAAGCAAACCTCAATAGCATCCCTTTTGGGGGGAGGACGATAAAGAACAGCGTGAGGGGCAGGAAGGGGAGAGATTTCCTTACGAGGAAAGGTCGGCAGAAAAACCATCGTCTTCCGACAGCATTTGCAACGAAGTGGGAAGACACGCGGGAATATCTTCAACACGAAAGTGCTTTAAATCCCGGATACACAAACATTTCAATGACGTCATATCCGTCATGAAAATAGCGCCAATTCAACGAAGCAAGCTGCCTGTAAAGGAAGCACCCCTGCACACAGGGTCTTCTTGCGGAGAAGCAACCTTTAGTACTAAGAACTAAAGAGTAAGTTATACTTTGGGTTGTTCGTTTTAGGGTTTTATATTTTAACCCGAAAGTGTTTTTTGCCGGGATACACCACGATTCCACTGACGTCATATCCGTCACGGAAATGACGCCAGTACACCTTTGCCGAAGCGACCAGCCAGCAGGACGTCGCTCACCAAGCACGCCCACAAGACAGCCGCCGACCCGCAAATCATGTTCAGCTGCAGATTTTGCTGCACATTTCACTTTCGTGTTTTAGCGATTCCTATGACAGACGAATCAAGCGCAGTTGTTTTTTAGCTTCTCCTCATAAGAACCTTCTTTTTTTTGAAAACGAGCCGCTTGCCCTTGTCAAGAAATGTTACGTAATTTTACGCTTCTTGAAAATTGCTGAGTGCGAATCTTTCCACCCGCTACAGGACATCGGCCACCGGCTGGACACGCAGAACGAGCAGACCGGGAGGCTCACTGCGAGCGCATCCTCGAGCGAAGAACGTGTCCGCAAAGCCAGCAAGAGATCCGAAGAAATACTCAAAGACGAGTAGCGGATTGCCCCTCACTGCGCGGACACCACTAGGTCGACGTCACGGACCCGGAAGATTAATTAGCCCGTTTTCATTGTAAACACAAAAATATACTCGTAGCTTCGCCTTAAATGCTTGCAACTCTTGTAAGTTGCTCGATATTCACAAAAACGTAAAAGTGTTGACGCTGGCATCCGACGGCGTAGGCGCAACCCTACGTATACCAGCTCTGGGCCCCTATTCACAAAAATAATTATGGCGCACCTTCTGGTTGCCGCATGACATAACAGCATTTCGCAATCTGTAACCACATGTTTTGCGAATCAACTACCTGGTCGTTTTAAGGAACCCTGCAACAGTTTTTCAACTTTTTTCAAATCCTGAATGCTTGCAGAAAGTAGTCAACCAATACATCCAGTATTTAGATTGAGGGGTGAAAAACTACATCAGCTAAAAATTACTTCCCTATGCCCATCAGACAACTTAGAAACTTGCTCAGAAGATTTTTTGCTTTCTTTCTCGGTCTTGGCGCTCTTCGACCGCTGGGATGACGTCATTACGGCGGTTGAGCAGCTATTGGCCGGCTTTCCTTCAGTCACAGCAATGAACGCATTCGATAGCCACTTTAAAAAGAAAGCGACAAAAGCAAAGCAGAAACGGAAGGCGTATCTGCTGCGACGAGCAACTGACACAGTGCCGCTCCGTACTGGCGATAACTATGTCTTTCCCACTGCTTCCAGACGCGAAGGAGAGAGTGAAAGCGTTTACCAGAAGCTTTGCAGAGTCCCTTGAACGGCTTCGATACTACAGCACATCTCTCTTCGAGTGCCGAACACACGATTGGTGGTTCCTAGGCTACCGTGGAGACGTATGGTAACACACCGCGTGTCTGTAAATCATGGTTGTCACAGACGCCCAATTCTGGACGAAGCGACAGTACCTGCGTCCATGATAAGCGGCGCTATGCGGTTCGAAAGAAACACGAAGGCAGGACAACGCTGGTACGATGGATACTACGAAGGATCTCCAAAGCTATCGGTGTGCTGCTACCCACGTTGTTGCCGGGGAAATGCCTAAATTTGTCTCTTCGCACTGCTCTTTTATGACATATAATCACAAAAAAAAACCTGCTTTGCAGCTCGTAATTCGTCACTGCCGCAATAAATGATGCCCTCACAAAAAAGGAAAGTGCAATTGCGGGTTCGTTCCTTCGTATTTAACGGGCGCATAAAGCCCGGCGGAAATTGATTCGCAGAGTGCTCACTGAAACCACGAAGAAAACCGAAGCCCACCTGCCGTAATTACGAGCGAACAAGAGTACTGTAAAATTCATACGCCTAAGACCACAGCAACTTACGTAAACTAATAGATTCTTCTCAGACTTACAAAAAGTCCACTGAGAAACGTAGATTCCTTTTTTTTGCAAGTCAGAGTGCTGACTGAAACCACGAAGAAAACCGAAGACCACCTGCCGTAATTACGAGCGAACAAGAGTATGGTAAAATTCATACGCCTAAGACCACAGCAACTTACGTAAACTAATAGATTCTTCTCAGTCTTACAAAAAGTCCACTGAGAAACGTAGTTTCCTTTTTTTTGCGAGTCAAGAAAGAGCGGGAAATGAGAGCGTTGGCTTTTGCTCGTATCTTCTTCCATGGGTTACAGCTAACAGGAAAGTGTATCCGCCGTATAAGCACACACGTACACTCATAACGCCAAACCCGCCAAAGCCTACGCGTTCCGCCGCTGTTTGCCCGTCGCAGCCACACACAAGGCTTGAGTGTCCTCAGCCGAAGTGGATCCGTACTACAGGGACGCAGAACGGAGGGGGGCGCCCCAACAAAGGCGGAGGCCTCATCAGCCAGGGTTTCTGTTTACCCGACCGCGCCGTCCTCAGGTTTCAATAGCCCGCGCAACGAACGCGGTGTTGAGTTACTCGCCGAGAGCGGCCCGGGTTCGGCGGTGCTTCCATTTATACCGTTAAATAGGCCTCCGCCGAACGCACGTTCCCTTCACGGAACAAGAAGCCCCGTGGCGTTCGTCCCGCGTCGGATGACGAGAGGACATGCGGAGAAGTCGCCGCAAGGGTAGAAGCTAAAGGCTGACGCGTATTACGTTTCGCTCGCTACGGGGTGCTTGGCGGCGGAGCAGAATATTTGTGGATGATGGTGGAGAATGTGGCTTCTGGTTCCGATTCAGGTTCTACGGCGATGTATACGTCCAGGAGACGAAATATGAAAACCAGAAAAAAAAACGGTGCTAATTGGTCTCATCAAATGGTGAACCGAGAAAGGTGACCATTACTCGATCTCGAAACCTGAACACTTTAACGGGCGAGTCTTTTGAGGACGCAGAAGCAATCCATTGTGGTTTGTGAATGGGAAAGCAGCAATGTCTAGTTGAATGAACGCCGTCGAATAATCCTTCGAGTTTCGCACTGCGAATAATGTATTTCAGTTTTCGTCGGGCTCTTTTGTAGAGTTTTGTAAATTCGTGCATGGTTATTTGCAAGGTTGGCACGCTGGCTCAAGAGCGGAATCATTTGGACGATACTGCTAAAAATTCTACGCACAGACAGACAGACAGACAGACAGACAGACAGACAGACAGACAGACAGACAGACAGACAGACAGACAGACAGACAGACAGACAGACAGACAGACAGACGGACGACGACGGACGGACGGACGGACGGACGGACGGACGGACGGAAATTTCGGCATTCGCCCAGCGCAAGGAGGCCTGTCGTAATTAACACCCGTGATATTTCGCGACAAAGCTTCTGAATGCGCGGATTAAGGGCCAATAAAAGAGAAAGACGAACTAGTAGGTGTGATTACCGGGCTTAAAAAATCCGCGCGGAACAGATTTATTTTATTTATTTATTTTTCACATACTGCAGACGTTTGTCAGAAATGGCAGGAGTGTGTCGAAGCACATAGCAAGGATTGAAAGTGCGACACATGAAAAACAAAATAAAAATCATATTACCCTAATTGCCGCATATCACCCTAAAGAACTACAATTATACAACTGAATATGTTGGCCGTTTGTTATGGAGAGCTAGTTTAATAAACCTAAATAAATGTTTAGATGTGGATTTCAATACGTCACAGAAATTCGCTTTATCGGCAGGGTATGAATGGCAGTTGATAGCGCTTTCTATTGTTCAACTTTTCTGGAAAGAAGATAAATTTAAACGCGTGAAAATAGGCAAGGTTGAGTTCATGGCTGCTTCGGGTTCAACTCGCAGATAGCCGTTCTCGGAAACGCGATTAGCTGAGTGACGATACGAGCAAGGATTTCAGTGAGCCAGTATCGCGTCATGCAGAAAGTGAAGTGAGGTTAAAAGAGAAAAGAAGTGGTATAGGTGTGAAGTCAGGATTATAACGGAGACAGATAATATCCTTGGTGCGCGGTGGTTTTAAATGACATTTGAGTAGGATGGCATTAGAAATGTCTAATACCGTTCGAATATTGCACAAAAGTTTCGTGAATTGTCATCCACATACCACAGCATTTGGTCTCAGAGTTTGTTCTGGCGCCAACACCGTGGCAGCACACGGGAGCACCAATTTGAAGACTAGCTTCACTAAAATTATTCTGGGCAAAGTTCACGCCGCATTCGGTTTCGAACCCACGCATCCCCGAATGCGCATCTGGGAGCACAGCCCGTAAAGTCCCGCCCAGCACCTATGTATTCAAGGGCGTTGTTTGCGGGAGGTTAAATAAAAAGAAATTGCGGAAACTGGAAATAGGAAATGGTCGGATTAATGACGTGGGTCACACTACTATTCCCTAATTCCCTTCAATTCAGCTTCGACACAGTATGCAATTGCAAGGACAAAGGACAAGGACAAGGACAAGGACCTCGTTACAAGGAAAGGGGAAATATAGGGAGTCTGATATCAAAGTATGGAGGCCCCTGCTTCTTTTGTTAAATACTTCCGTGAGATTCCCATGTATTCCCATACACTGCAATACACCAAGCCTTTTTTAAAGTCGGCTTTACAACTTCGCACATGTATTTGCTGAGAAGACATCCTTTCAGGGGCAATATAGGGCCTCCTCGATTTACCAGTCCTGGATGGTCCGCGGGCAGTACGATGACTGCGTTCGACCGGGAGTCACACAGGAATACATGGGAGAATCGAGCACCGGTTCGCGTCTAAGGCAGTCCGCCGACAATCCGGGACTGACAATCGAGGAGGCCCATAGTAAGCGGTCTGATTTGAATAGGCCTCAGGGGCTTTTATTCGTAGCATTTTCCTATGCTGTGAAAGGATCACGACGTACATCGAACGTACATCGAACAGGTTTCTCTCAAGTCCATAAAGGAATGCTTAAACAATTGAAAGCTTAAATGGACAGTCCACCGAATTTTCGTGGCAGTGCATGCCGTCTAGTCCCATTTGGACGCCGCCAGCGTTTTATATACTGGGATAAACCACGAGGAATTTCTAAATAAACATGCGGAAATAATTTAAATTTTCTATTAAAATTTCTGAATTCTGAAAGGAGGTGGCGACACGTAGTGTCTAAACGCGACACTACCTTACGTGTCCGAACAATTCCGTCGATTTTACGCGCGTGATTAAAAATCAAAAAACCGCATGAAGGAACCAGGAAAGGTTGCACATTATTGTTTTTTTAGCCGGGGACAGGTTTTAACTGCCTCTCTTAATCTCTTCATGCAGTTAAAAGTATAGGTTATGGATACGGCTCAGTGCCATGTTTTCGAGCATTCCTTTCGGCGGGACGCGAACGGCTGGTAGATCTAAAAAGTCCCTATTTCAGGAGTTCTAAGGCGCTATCAGAAAAACCGCTTCAGATTAAGGTGCTTTAAGTGATGTCCTTCCATTTGGTATAAAGAAGGTATACTAAACAAAAATCGGTTGTTTGTCTCTAACTTAAGAAATGCCTTAGGAACGGACTATTAGTTTCTACAGCTGACACGTATCGTAGAAGGGCCATTGAACGATTTGTTCCGCGCTTTCGCGCTTTGTCTTCGGAGGTACAATTTTATGCAACAATAAAGTTGAACCTCAATTTTTCGAAACCAGATTATGCAATTTTTTTTATTTAAAAAAATTTTAATTTAAAATTTGACATAAGCTTATTTCTTTCTCCATTTTACAAAGTTCCGATTTAATTAAATATTCACGGGTCGCATTGACTTTTTAAAATTCATGTTCCTCTGCATCATATTTACGATGAATGCGCTCCACCGGCAATATCATTCAGATTATACACAAAGACAGACGCGCCCAAGTTCTGAACGTAAGGAAAACGTTCGACCATCTAATGTTTTAATACAGCCCCACACGAGAGAGAGAGAGAGAGAGAGAGAGAGAGGAGAGAGAGAGGGAGAGAGAAGAGCTCATGGATGGGAACTGGCGGAAGTCGCAGCCAGGCGTATTCCCGGAACTTTCTTGTAATCAAGACTTTTTAAAGCGCAGCTTTCAATGATTCACTGGTGGCGTTCGACGTCACGCCACAACGTACAGCAGGAAAGCCAACTTTACACAATGGTGTTCATAAAATGATGATGATGATAAGCGAAGCCACACCAAGCGCCTCAAGAAAAAAAAACGCTTCCGTAGTTGGAATCAAACCTCGCTCCCACGCGTTACGAAACCGACCTTTATTCGATTGCGCACCAGTCCCGACACGGTCGAAACATCTTCGCTTTTTAACCACCTGTCTCTTAAAAAGGGGGCTTTGATTTTATCCGTAAGATACTAAAAATCGTCGCAAGAGAAGGTGATGCTTTGTTTTGGGCTTATACAAGCGTTCGAACCCTTTGCGGATTAACGGCAATAACTAAAGCCATCCGTAGTATAATTTTCATTTGCTTGTTCGTCAACACACTCCGCATTGAGTTAAACTCTGAACCGGTATACCACCAAGGTATTGAGACTTCACTCGTCGTCATGATTGCTTCGCTGACAAATACTGACATACACCACGCTTTTACCAGTCAAAATACATCAAGATCGTCTTTGATGGGGAACACATTGCCCGACGCATGTCTGGTTAGGTTACAAGATCTGTCTTGTGAAACGAAACACTGTAAGGACCTTGCAGTGCCCACAACAGCTCGAATACAGCCCGTGTAAGTGGTGTGTGCGGTAATGCGATGACGTGCACAGACCGCGGTAGAACTGCACTGGGCCGCGCGAACTCCATACGTCATGGTATTGCCCGAGGGTGAAGACTGAAATGCGAAAATTAGTGAGAAAAAAATTAGCCCAGCTTCACAAACTTAGCGTCGCGAACGCTGACAGCTAACAGTGAAGCTGCCTGGCGTTCCCTAACCGCAAGGTTAAGCTTCATTAGAACTTCTCAAAGCGTGCATGTCGATTCTTGCACCAATTCATCCTTTCCGTGTTACACTGCTAGCGCCATCTACTAGAATATTTTGTTACTTTCAACTTGAAACACTGCCACACGGGGGCGCGGCGAGCGCTTTTTATGTTTTGAGGTTTAACCATGTTTTCAAGGCGTATTGTTATTAGCTACTGCAAAAATCAAGCAGCCATGTATTTTTAATTAAAAGAACAATGCAGACATCACTCCGGTATGGATGCCTAGCCGAAATTATAATTAACGTTTTCCTTTTTGCTTAATAACGTTGACAAGTATAAATATCGCCACCCGATTTAGTAGTTTGCAAACGCTTTGCCTATATAAGCGCCTCGTTCAAGCATCATTTGAACTCGCGGCCCATACCCGCCGCCGTGGCTCAGTGGCTACGGCGCTGTGCTGCTGAGCACGAGGACGCGGGTTCGGTTCCCGGCCGCGGCGGCCGCTTTTCTGATGGAGGCGAAAAGCAAAAACGCCCGTACGTATACGAGATTTCGGCGCACGATAAAGATCCCCAGGTGGTCAAATTTAATCCGGAGCAGTCCACTAGGACGCGCCTCATCGCTTGCGTTGCGTCGGCGCGTTATACACTAAAATCAATCACCTTTCTGCGCATGCGCTTGGCGCTTGCTCTCCTCCTCGCTAGGCTATGTCCTCGCCACCTCGCCACACCCGCCTCACAACATTTCGTTCCGTGGAAGCCCCGGCCAAGAAGAGATTTGTTGTTTTGTGTAATGTAGTTATGTTCATGCCACCAGGTGGCGCACAATGCTAAGGTGGCCAATTTCCAGCATCATCATCAGCAACCGCAAGCCCGGTTATAAATATCGTGTAACAAGAATAAAGGCTCTCTTTTCCGTGGGTACGAGGTAGCGTCTGCGTCTCTCTGCCACGTATGGTGCGCGGCGGATACAACAAGATTCGCTGTTAAATTATACAGGATCTTTTTTCAGCCGGAGCCATATGGCCTTCATGGTGTTGGGTAAGCGTGCATACACCGCCTTCTATAGGCCCTGGAATCCAGGTGGATTCCGGAGGGCCTGGGATTGCCGTCCAAACCAAATGTACCCAGTTTTCTTTTCAACTCTACAGCGCCGAGCATTATTTGGCCATTATTATTTTTTTCTCTGCGCCAACGGCAATATTGTGTGCCATCTCTGGGTGACGACGCTGGATTTTAGACTTATTGCGTTATGTAATGCTTTCGCGTTTAAGCCGAACGCGAAAGGGTAAAGGACAAGCCCTGACAGGAAATGACACGAACAATTTTTCGCAAAAGTAGTAGCTTACGGTCGATCGCATTCATGGGCAGCCCCGGTATCAGAGGATCAGTTGCTGAAGCTGCTGTGCCAGGCCTGCGAATCTACAGGCTTTTGTTTGGGTCTCTTCGTGTGGTCGCAGATAATGCTATAAAATGTTCCACGGATAGGCGTTCTTTCGGTGTGTAGCTCATCGAATGATGTTTTGTCGGCTTTGATGTGCTTGCTATATATCTTATTCATCATTAGTTTAATTCCCAACACCCGTGCTCTGGTGCAGACTACCAAGCTAAGGACTTATGTCTTCGGCCAACCACTCCTCCCTTCCCCAATCCTTATTCTCTCCCTCTTCTCAGGTCCACAGCTGCTTGCTCACTTAATATCACACATAGCGTTGGCCAATCTCGCGTTTCCCTTTGGTATTCCAGCACCGCTCTTGTAAAACTCGAACCCTCAGCACTTCAAATGGAAGCCCTACTTATATTCGCTGAGGAAGCAATGTCCTCGTCGGTGCCTTGGCTGAATAGGTAAAACGCCAGCTATCGTTGTTATCAAGAGCCCTCACGATGTTGCTAAAGTGCCTGGGATCCTTGTTCCGATAATTGCCGCGAGCGCTCAAATGTCTCGCACTTTATATCAGGCCCGTGCTATACTTTGTAATCACACAAACGACTGATAACATATTCGGCATTAATAATGCTTTCAATTACGCCAGCGTTCGAGGAAATTCCCCCAGCAGACGCTGCCTGCGCTTCTTTTTTTTTTTCTGGGGCGTTCCCACGGCTTGCGTAGTATATAACTCGGGCGAGAACTGGAGCAAACACGTCAGCTCTGAATAGGCGTCGGCGATAAGAACACCGGTAGCCCTTTGTCGTCGCACAAATATATCAGGGGCGGCCGTCAGCGGCACGCGCCGATAACCGAGGAGACACTCGAACGCGGAAAACAACTTGTGTGCAAAGTAACTAGACGAACAGAGGCCTTAGATACAGCCAGGGCGGCTCTGTTAGAGGACGGTGTTTGTGCGACCCGACCAGTGGAACATTTTGTGGAAAACTTGAGACAGTGTTGAGGCAGTCGCGCAAAGAAGCGTTCGGACAGCTTGAATTGCTTCTCATTCCTGACGATTCTTGAGGACGCCAGAAAAGAGCAAGGACGTCAGACGAAAGCTCCTCTGAAGAACGCCGAAATAACCACAGAAAGAAAAGAGCTGGAGTAACTGAGGAACAAGTTACCAAGGAGATCAGTTCTAAAGCGCTCCATCGGCTCGGATCTGGTGACGTGAAATGGACGGTGAAATAGCCGAGGAGTAGATACATGTTTTTGGAACGACTCCCAGAAAGAAGAGTTGTTTCGAGGTCCCTGCTTGTCCTTCCTGACGTGACCGCTACTGTCAACAAGGCTGATACAGATAAGTAGCCAAGAGACGACAAGCCTGCCAACGTCGACGTAAAGGTACGTTTCTCTTTTCCTCGTTTCCCATTATATACCGTGGCTAAAAAACATCAAAGTAGCTCCATGCACATCCATACATGTTGACGGCCCTCAACGGCTTTGTCAATTACTTAGTCGAGTAGGAACCCGCTTGCACCTCGAGGTTGCAGGAACGCATTAAAAAAACAGTTATTCCTTGTGCTGCTGAAACAGCAAAAAAACCGTACAAAATGTTCTAGATTTTCCCACCTTATTTTGGCCGGGTAATTTATAGTAATGGAGGTCTTTCTAAGTGTAAATTTAACGGACTCTCCCATGGAGTCTTTGTGAAGACAAATCAGCGCTATCTTTCTGCTTTCTTGTAATTGAACTGAAGACCAACTGACAAGGGCGCCTGCAGCGCGTGGCTTCGGTGCATACGACGAATTCCCGCCATGATGATGTCTATGCGACTGTCTTCCTGTCCTAGTCGGCATTACCTTGTTAAACGTTACTTGCGGTAAACTTCGCTCCTAACTTCCGGTGTCAACGGTAACACATTCTTCTTGAGCTCGTCGCTACCTAATATGAAGTTAATTAGAAGAGGGAATGAGCAATAACTCAGAATCTTACAGGTTACATCTATAGCAGTAATTTGCAGAACCTAAACTATCACGTTTACATATTGCTCCTGGTGGCTTAACGAGGAAGAAGCTCATAGACCTTGCATTTGCAGTATACGCGGGAGCACCAAGAAAACGGGAACTCCAATCCGAAGGAGAAGAAGAAGAAGAAGAAGAAGAAGACGCCAATCCGTTGACGAGCCTCGTAAGCAGCTCTTTGTACCTTCGATAGACCCAACGTCACCTTCTATAGAGAGACACTAGACCAGGTTCTTTGCGCCCTCCTCCACCTCGATGCACGTGTATTCCTTGTGGTGGAAGCTGCTCGCGGGCAAGTACAAGGCCCCGGTCAAGCCAAGACGAAGACGAAGACGAGGAAGAAGGCGGGGCTCGCCCGCACGACGGACCCGCCGTCCATCCCAAGTGCGGGGGACCATGGTCCTCGTAAGACTCCCACCCGGGCCGCCCCGCCCCCCGCGGAGGACGTCAACGTCATCGGCAGTCTGCTCCGAGCCATGGGTCCGCGGAGGCTGAGAGCCATGACGTCCCGCAGCCGCGTGGGCGGCAGCAAGTACAAGGTCAACAACCAGAACCTCGAGAAGTTCGAGGTCATCCTCGCCAAAATTCCCGAAGGTGCGTGCGTGCCGGAACCTGTTACCGGGCGGGGACTTACGTTATGTGTGTCTTCAGGAAAGACGCGTCAGGTTTCCACGATAAACGTGTACATTCGAGCTAGTTAGTGCTCCATGATCAACACAATTTGGCGAGAAAAAATTTGTACGAAGGACGTGAAGGACAAGAAACAGGCACCTGCTTTGTTTTGTTGTGTTTTTCACGTCCTTCGTCCAAATTTTTTTGCGCTTGTAAATGTTGAATTCAGGATATCACGTCTCAAATAAGTCCAAAGAGCGACAAACCGTTTCTCAAACAGGTACAAGGCCGAAACTTCCTCCACGCACCCACCGCCATCTACTAGTTCGCTTGGAAAACTCGTTCCATTCTTTTGAGCAACTGCTTACCTAACCCTGCCGTTTGTTCCCACAACCTTAGGGGTAGAATTTCTGGTTTTGGATGGAACGGAGTTGGTCCGATCCAGAGAAAAACTCATTCTAGGAGCGACGCCCCTTAGGGACTTGGGTTGTTGGCGTCACCTGTCGTCGTCGTAATCGTCGTCTCATGTAGTCAATGTATTAAAACACCGAGAAACTCACTCACGACTCGCGCCAGAACGTAAGGTGTACTAAAAAAAAACACCGGGACACTCGTTTACGCTTTGCGCTAGAGGGCTTCATGCTTCAAAGACAAGAGCCCTTTACAGCAAATCTGTATACCTCTACCCCCGCAACGGTTTCATCTCGGTTGGCAAAAACGCCAAGGCTCCAAGAATACACTTATACACTGCATGCTTCGCCCCTCCCCAGGTTTCACGTTAGTGGAGATTGCCCGGGATTTTTTCGTAATACCCGTCTTTTTTTACCAAAATGTTCTATTTGCCCAATTCCACGCATTATTTTCGTAAAAAAAAGCGTGATTTAACTTTAAGGTAGGTTTAGGGGCGGGGCGAGGCATATTAACACGTTTATTTAACGTTCTGCATCGCAACACAAGTGCCGAGCTTCTACTTATCGAAACAGAATATAAAGTCCAGTGTCCCAATTATTGCGATGCATCTTCTAAAACACGTAATCGAACTTGTGCAGTAGAAGGTCGCAGAATTTGGGACTGAACAATATGTAAGAGAGATTACAGCCGCTATAAGCAGCAGTCGAGAGGCCCCATCTGGTAGGCGTTATCACTCTCACTAAACCTACATGAGTGTCATGCATACATTTACGGCTGAGCAGAGTGCATCGACAATGCCGCCATACATGGGCCTTCATTTAGGCGGCCCGTCTTCTGCCACCTGTAGGCTTTGGTAGCCAGGCTTTCACATACATTCACAACTTTTAAAAATTCTGAACAAACACACAGCAGCCCACAGTGCTCAGAGGACCGGCCGAAGTTCGGTTGTCTTGCCAATGTCCAGCTTCTCTTCTAGATTCGAGGAAGAAGAAAACACGGTTCCTCAGGTATACGCAAGAGAAAAAAAAAGGCCCCGTATCTGCTCCTTTCGTTGCAAATGTCGCCGAAAGACGATAGGCGACTGGAGTCCCTGCCAAGTAAAGGCCTCCCTTCTCTACCGCTCACCTCTCATGCTGTTCCTTTCCCGTCTCGTTCCTCCCAAGATAACACGCTAGAGGTTTGCTCAAGTCAGTTAAAATTTACCGCGTTCCACTGCTCCCAGTCTGGTGTCTCGATTCCAGCGCTGCTGTACGGCGGAGACGCGCGTGAACTGAGGAACCCTACTACAACATTTATAGAACCACGATGCCCTACTGCAAGAGCGTTCCAAGCGGAACGTGTGGAACCTATCTAGTGGAACCTTTCGTTGCTATTACCGTTTGATTTCTTAAATGTCGCCTGGAGGTAGCGCTGGCAACAGCAGGTGACAGTTTTCTGCCGTTGATGTAGCATTTTATTCGCTATAGCAAAAACCAATCATTCATGAATTTTCTAATAAAGGAACACCAAAAATATCACTTATGTATTGATTTTCTGCCCTATATTTCCGTAATGTCTTGTTTTTGTTCAACAATTTTGGCAAGTATGAACACTGACACCGGACTAGACTATTAGGCAGTTTCTGTTTCACTTTGGCCGGGTGGCTGAATCGACTCACAGACAAAAACAGCAAAGACAGACCAAAATTTCTGCGTTTTAGTAGCCCAAGAAAGACTATCGCCTTTAATAATAACGCGATTACAAGCCAGCGTACTGGGTTATAAGTCAGCGTACACGGGTTACGGTTCGGCGTCATTTCAGAAGTTGCAAAGCAACGCAACTTTATTACTGGCGCTCACAAGGAATCTCCTTGCAAATCCTTTCCGAGGATCGCAGTTTTACGCGAGCAATTACGTCTCTATAGCCAAGTTGCGTCTCAGCGTAGTAAACAAGCGGTCACTAAAATTTTCAGTTGCATGCTAAGCCCCAACAAATCTGGTTGAAAGCATTACGAATGGCGCTGAAATCCTTCAGTTAAGCATGCCGGACTTAATATACATGTTATCTGATCATAACAATCGCTGTAATCATCTTTCTCGTTTCGAACGAAGTATGAAAACATTCTACTATCAACTCACTCAGTGGCTATTGAAATTGACCGCGTGAAGCTATATCACGGCAAACAGCTGTAAGGCCTCTCCAAGACACCCGTTAATTGGCGGGCCTCGTTGTTTAAAGATAAGATCGCCTCGGATGGAATGTGAATAATTAAAATTTAGAGGCTTGTACGGACGACACATCAACGACACGTGCCGAGGAAAATTACCGCGGATTCCCTCCATGTGTGCAGACATCGATAACGCCGACACGGAACGAGACGTACGGAGGCAAGGTTATCAGATAAGCCGAGACTAGTCATTGTTTCGCACGGGCCTACGTGACTCAGTGCACAAAAGATTTCACGCTCGTTATATATAAGAAATGTAGCCAGGAATGCAGTTAAAAAACGTTTCCCCGCTATTAAGTAAACTCTGCGATTCAGTAGTCAGAGTGAAAAATAAAATAATGTTTATATCTGACGTTTCGGCCGGGTTTTCGACCAGCCTTGTTCAAATGGCGGTCCCCGGCCGAAACGTCAGAGTAGATTTGGTTTTCCAGTACGACTATACTATCGTATAACTATGTATGCATGTATGCATGTATGTAGGTATGTACATATGTATGTGTGTATGTATGTACATATGCATGTATGTACATATGTATGTGTGTATGTAGGGAGCAATAAAACTGAAGATGTTAGAGAACACAATAAAAGAAAACCTCGAACAGGTAGAAACCACGCTTGTTGCCAACGTTTCAGCAAAGAGACTTGCCTTCGTCAGGGCCCTGACGAAGGCAAGTCTCTTTGCTGAAACGTTGGCAACAATCGTGGTTTCTACCTTGTTCGAAGTTTACTTTTATATGTATGTATTTATGTATGTATATATGCGTGTATGTGCGTATGTATTTAGGCGTGTATGTATGTATGTATGTATGTATGTATGTATGTATGTATGTATGTATGTATGTATGTATGTATGTATGTATGTATGTATGTATGTATGTATGTATGTATGTATTCATTCGCTGCTTTTCTTTCTATGGACGGCGCAGGAGAGAAGGTCTCCAAACGAGTATCGTCAGTGACGTCGCTGCCCGAGAGGCACGAAGACCTCACCCGGTTAACAGGAAGCCCAGGCGACAGAACCGAACGACCCTGCCCCGGACATCAGCCCGTCTTTGACCATGGGTAAGCTACCACTAACCTCCTAGACGAGCGAATTCCGACAATATGCTCCATCATTTCACATATTGCAAGGAGGTCGCAGAGAGACAGACAGACAAGTACCATCTTTATGAGAGGGATGACTCGAAGGCGCAGGGCTAGTTAGAGCAACCGCCACCGCCGTCATCACAATTTATCAAACATCAGAAACGTTCTCTAGCCGCAGCATCTTGGATTTTCAGGCCAAACTGATAAGGCTAGGGTAACGTGTGTGTGTGTTTTTTTTTGTCTGCGAACAAAACTCCCGAGGCTCCGGCACATCTTTGAAGTGCAGGTCGTTGGAAATGAACGTCCCGGTGTATGTGCTATTAGAACGCCGCCACCCCCAAAGTGGCACACCGTTGAAAACATTGATTTGGACCTCAGTCTTATGCATCTCAGCACTAAGATAGCACCTTGGGTAGGTTAGTTCACAAGAGGTACTCTTTGCGAGATGAAAACATGAATTACACCTCAAGCTTATACGTTTCAAAACTTGAACTTGCATGTTGAGTAGATTAGTTCTGAATAGACACCATTTTCAAGATCAGTAAAGTAAAAAAGTGTCAGCGTGTATGTATGTGTCTTTCTTAGCGGCGACCACCACCAACGGTCAAGAGAAATAGAATTTGCTCATACGTCTGACTTAAATTCTGTCACCTCTATGTCGTGTGCTAAAAAGCTTCGCTGGTCATCCACTTTCATGGTGTGGAATGGCTCATGATTTCTTTTTTTTTTTGCTCGGAACTTGCCTGAGTCCACCTTAAACATTTCGCCTGTCCTCTACTTAAGAGTACAGCCTGAAAGATAATTGCAAACTAGTACCAGCGTAAACGTGCCCAGTTTAAAACTAGTACAGCTCAAACGCAAACAAGTCGGCCAAATTCTTTCCCGCGGAGATGACAGTGTTAGCCCTCATTCACACAGTCGTCACATTTTCCGTCACGGCACCGTCACGTCAAAAAACCGCAACGGAGACGTAAACGAGTAGCGTTCGTACTGGAGCTCTCCGTCAGAGTACAGGGTCGTTTGCCTAGTGATCAGTTTAGCCTAGAATTGAGCGTGCTTGGTCTGAAAAGTAAAAAAAAAAATGTCGTGATATATACGATACAAGGCTGTAATGCAAAAATTTGTTTTCTGATTGGCTGGTTTACCGTTGACGGAACGAAAACGTAGAGCTCGGCCTCCCGTCACCGTCGAACCGTTTTCGGCGAGAAATCGCCGGTAAAACCGTCGCCCATGACGGAAGACGGTGACGTGACGGTGACGTGACGGGGTGAAAAACGGCTGTGTGAACGATAGCTTACTCGGTAGATGACGTCACCAATTCCTGCGAGGAGAACGACGTCACTTTTTTCCGCACCCTTCTCGCCATGCAATGCGTGTGAATCGGCCGTAAAGAACTCAGAACGTGGCCTACAAGCAAGGTGGCATTTTCTCTTAACCGGTCGTTAACGCAGCGCCCTGTCTGGCTGATATACGATTGTCCACTGGAAACGGGAGTGGTGTAAAAGGCTGCCTCGTCGCAATTGACGGAAGAAGTAGAGTACCTCTTGACACACATGTGGAATCATGATGATGATGGTGGTTGCATTTTAATGGCGGAAGGTCAAATAGGGCAAAACCGCCAAAAACAGATGGTTAGCTGGCATAGATTAAAAGGTGAAAGTAAAATTGATCAGCAACCGGGTAAAAACAAATAAAGACAATGAAATGGCTGGTGTAGAGGGCCAGGTCGTAGTTATGCGTGATACGAAATGAGATTCAGAAATTTAACTTCTGCTAAATACTTAAAAACGCATTTCACAGAAAACATTGGTTCATCGCCTAAGAAGTGCGATGGGTGGAGTGGGATTTGTTTTCTGTAGGTTTCTGGAAAGTGTTTGCGTCGTGTGTTGTGGAGTGCCTCGCATGTGATTAGTATGTGAACTACGGATAGGCCCTCTCCTCTCCTGCCGCACACGGGTCATAAAGACCCAGTGAGCAAGTGTGAATGTGTTACGTAAGTTTGGCCTATCCGTAGCCTAGCTAAGGCTACTTCCGTGTGCCTGTCTTGTTTGTCTGTTATGTATCTACCTAAGTGTGTCTTTACAGTGTAGAGTTTATTCTCTGTTTGTGTGCCCCATGTTTCCTGCCAATATTTACGCAAAGCTGTTCGTACCAGTGGCTTCAGTTCGAGGTAGGAAATACACGGTACATCTACAGAGCAGCCACAGCGGCACTCTGGTCAGCAAATTTCGTTCCCCAGAATGTCACTGTGCCCTGGAAACCCAGAATTACCCAGCAATGAAACCCAGGAATCATTGTTGTTGGTCAAACCATACGGAACTCGCATTTCTGCCTTCATGGTTCCGGGAGAACATGCTGAAGTGATGGCAACCATTTCGAACGAAAACTCTCCAACTCCGCAGGTAGCTCGGTGACGGCCGAGTACGAGCTCTTCTGCAAGGAGTTCCACAGCGAGGCCAAGCACTTGCTGCCGGACGAACAGCAGCCGCAGGTGTGCAGCAACCCCATGCGCCAGCTTCTCCAGTCGGCCTCCGAAGCGGCGACCAAGGGCCTGCAACTGCAGCGTGTCAGCGCAGCCGCCGGGGCCTGTCCTTCGGGCGGCGGTAGCAGCGTCCGTCAAGCCCGAGAGCATGCTTTCCGAACGTACGCGGCTTTGCTAAGTCAGCCCGCATCGACGGTCACCTGAAAACTGCTTTCGAACCTTAACGTTCGGCCTTATACCAACTAACAATCGATTATTTTGCTCGGGCTCATCAGGGTCGGTTACTTCATCAACTTAAAAAGAGCCACGACGGCGAAACACCGGAAAGAGCGTGATAGTTTCGTTGTGCCAGGGTAGGACGCCTGACAAACTGTTCGCGACCTCAACGTTTGTGTACGCCAAGTAACAATCGTTATTTTGTTCGATAGACTCATCGTGGGTCGTTACTTCATTGTCAACTTAAAAGGAGTTACGATGGTGCAAGATACCTTAAAGAGCATGATAGTTTCGTTGTGCAGGGTAGGACACCTGACAAACTGTTCGCACCTCAACGTTCGTTGTTACGACAAGTAACAATCGTTATTTTGTCCGGTAGACTCAACGGGGTCGGTTGCTTGAGTCAACTTGATGATGATGGTTTGGGTTTAATGGCGCAAGGCCAACAAGGGCTAAGAGCGCCAAAAACAAGGGCATTTAATAACTTGGATGTACAATGAAATACTAGATTATCTAAGTAAAAACAAAAGTGAAGCGACGTAAAATTTATGAAGATGGCTGGTGTATAAGGTCAGGATGATTACGCATGATATGAAAGGAGCGACGTCTGATAAAACTGCAAAACACGTTAATAGAAAACATTGGGTTGTCGGCCAAGAAGTGTGATGGGGTGTAGCGAGATGTGTTGTCTGTACAGTTCAGGAAAATGTTTGCGTCGTGTGGTGTCGAGTGCCTTGCATTGAATGAGTATGTGAACTACGGATAGGGCCTCTCCGCACCATGGTGCACTGGGTTCGTGAAGATCCTGTGAGCAGATACGAGTGCGTTGCATGGGTGTGCCCTATCCGTAGCCTATAGCCAAGGCGAGTTCCGTATGTCTGTTGTGTTAGTCAGTTGTGTATCACTTCGGTGTCAACTTAAAGAAGCGGCTATGGGGCAAGGCAGCGGATAGGAGCATGATACAGTCCTTGTGTAGGGTAGGGCATGATAATAGTCCTTGTGTAGGGTACGGCGCTTTTTTACTACCGCCATTTCGGTCGTTCTCATTTCATTTTTCCCGCAACCCAGTTGCTTGGTTGTAAACGTTAACTGCCCCCATCGAATTTCGCTGCGAGTCAGATGACAAGTTTGGAGAGTCACCTCTAGATGCGAACACGGAATTTGAGATTACCAGCAGCGGTGCTCGTTTAGTCCTGTGCGCAGTTGAAAAAATATTGTTGGAGAATTTCTTAGCGCTACTCTTTTGAACCGCTTTCCGGACTTCGCTCGTGGGAACGCGGCGAAAAGGAGAACATAAATTGATTTGCATTGGTCTGTTTTGCTGCCTGTACCTGGTATGTAAAAGCCGGAACACCAGCCCGTCAGCATTTTGAACTTGAAGAGCCGAACTTGCGCGCAGAGAACTGCACAATTTTGAAATGTGCAGTTCTCTGCGCGAGAGTTTGGAAAGCACGCTGTTGCTTCTCTGCTCACATGCGATGCACCGATGCACTTGTCGCCAGCTTACAAGCACTGTGTTTTAAAGGGACCCTTCAACACTTCGATAAGCGCTTTCACTCTTTCCTTTCGGTGCCGGAACTACTGCGAAAGCTATAGTTATCGCCAGCACAGAGTGGCACTGCGTGGTTTGCTCGTCGCACCAGATTCGTCTTCCATTTCTGCTTTGTTTTTGTGGCTTTATTTTTAAAGCTGCTATCGAAAAGCGTTCATTGCTGCAACTGAAGGAAAACCGGACAACAGCTGCTACGTGGCCTTAGTGACGTAATTCGAATCGTCAAAGAACGTCAAGACCGGGAGAGAAAGAAACATCTTTTGAGTGAGTTTACAAGTTATCTGATGGCAGTAGAGCAGTAATTTTTAGCCGAAGTACTTTGCGACCCCCTAATCTAACTACTGACTGTGTTGGGTGACTACGTTCTGCAAGCATTTAAGATTTTTTAAAAAGTTGAAAAAAGTGTTGCAGGGTCCCTTTAAAGGGGCGCATACACCGGAGAACGTTGCCCTCTATTTAGGGACTTTCTTGTGGAAGAGAGTGAACATCGGTTCTTGGACAATGACCAAACACATTTTTGCATCGTCAATCATTCAGCTTGCATTTAGTTTGTTAATATAAGCCGCCTGTGCGCTGCACATTTATGGATGCCTGTTGTATATTTTCCCCTTAGACTTGTGGTGATATTTGTTTGTACTGTGAATTAATCGTACGGGCTGCGTTCCTTGCCGGACGCTGCATTCTTACGAGCTCTGTACTTGTGTTCTGGACACGTTCCTAAACGGAAGCGTATATCATCGCGTATATCATAACAGTAGCCAAGCCATATCGCCAGTAAGATTTGTAAGCATATGCACATGTGGTGTCACGAGCTACGAGGCTATTCCAAATTGTCCACACTCACTGCGAAAAGAACGACTGCACGCCATTCATACGAGAAACAGTTTCTGGTAGTATCGCCATGTTGCTCAAGAAAGAACACTCTGTTGTACGCTATATACTCATGCATAAAGTTTATCCTAGCTGTTCCATGGTTCACCACTGTGTTAAGTACTTTGTCTTTGGCTTCTGTTGAGCACAATGTGATTATACTATTTTCACAACCTTGTATTCCCTGTACATGGAGAAGAAAGAATAAACGTTTACGCAGGGGCAAATTGGATAGGATGGTCATTGCCCCGTCGTTCTTCGAACGACGACTGTGGCATCACCTACGTACTTGGGCTTGCAGTCGTCCGTTCTCGATTTCGAGCTCTATAGGGGCTAGTCGGTACTTCATCCCCAGATTTAGTTAAAGTAACAGATCCAACTTCAGGAAAGTAATAAAGACAGGAATGGACAGTTATTGCGCTCTCCTTCACAACCGCTGTTTCGGAACTAGCTTGCCAACGCAAACAGCTCGCGCACTACATCCAAAAGGCCGATAGTGCCCGCTACTATTGGAGCGAGAACTTTCATAACGCTACGGTAGCTTACGATTGACTGTTTTATGACCGCCTGGAAATAAAAGAATTAGTCTTTCATATACTCAGGCTAGGTGCTCTAACTTGCGGCCAAACAAATCCTATGGAGAAAATGGTTGCAATCCCGCCCTGCGGATGTGGATGTCCAGCGAAGTTCTTGTAAACCACGACACATTCTGGTGGGGGAGGGTATGAAGCGGTCCTGGCCGTCTCGGCGGGCCTGTCGCTTTCGCTCGGCTTCTCTGGCGGCAAATGTTGGGTCCTGCCTAGCCTGACGCCTGCGCTCAGCGTCTTGGGCGAGAACTGCTCGGTACTGCCGGGCGTTTTGCTTGGGACACGAAAATTTTCCGACGAACGGGAGACTAACAGCTTCGCTGTAAAAATCACTGCAGGGATGACCGTTAAACAGGAAGTGAAGCCTTCGCACTCTTATTTGTAGTGTTCTAAGAAGCACCAGGTAACCGAAGTCGTCCGTCCCCTGCAACGTCACGCCCTACAGTGCTTGGCGGAGCGGAGAACAAATCGAACAACGTAATTTCCTGGCAAGCAAACACGACCAACGAGAAGCAGGAATAGTTGTAACCGTGTTGTCCTAAAGCCACTTAACATCCGCCATTGTTCAGCCGCGCCAGATCCAGACACGTTTTTCCATTTACTGCAAACTATCCTTTTCGATTTCAGCTGTAGATAGGCACGACTGACGTATGAACACGTGAAATTGTCTACACTTATGTCCCTCGTTTCCCGGTTCCCAGTAACGAGCCGCCGGGGATTTCCAAGGTTCCAGGCTTCGTCGCTTCGGTCCTAAGCTCCTCTACGGCCACTTCGGCCGCCCTCACGTCTAAGGCCCCGCAACCGCCGCCGCCGCCACCCCTGTCTCCCAAAAAAGCGGCCCAGTCACGCCGCTGGAGCGAGACCCCGATCGGCACCCCCGTCTTCATGGCGAAGAAGTTCGCCGAAAAGATGCGCAATTCCAAGGACCCATTACCCGCTGGAGGCGGCGGTGGGGGAGGAGGCTCTAGGAAGGGTAGCACGTCCCTACCGCAAGACCCGAAGCACGCGGCGGCGACGTCATCCTCCAAGCCGGGACCTTCCCGGAGGCAATCGATCAAGTCGACCTCGAAACACACATCGTCCAAGTCGCTGCCATCGCTGTCGAGTGGCAGCGTGGATTCTGTGCAGGATGAGCTGGAGGAACGCTCCCGAAACCATCAGGCCATCCGGGACAGGAGTGGTTCAGCTCCGCGGACGAACTCGACGAACGAGCAGGTTTCGGCTAAAGTACCGCCCGTGCGGCAGAGAAATTCTTCCAGAGCAGAGGACGCTGGGGCGGAAGAGACGCAACTTTTCCGGAAGAATTTGACCCCGACGGGAACTCCGGAGGCGTCCGAGGAAAGCGGCTCCAAGCGGCTAAAATCCGAAACATCGACGACGTCTACGTCCAAATCCGGGAAAAGCAAGGACGGGAAAAGCGGCTCGACTCGACGAAAGAAACGCTAATTCCGCTACGCGGTTGAGCTCTCGTATGCATTTACGAACTTGACGCAAGTGTGGTTTGCGCAATGCCGCTCTTAGCTTATCGGCGTTTTTGGACATTTAAATCACTTAGAAAGACACAACGAGCTTTTTCTTGACCAGACGATTATGGGTTCTACTGGCTAGTTTTGTCTCGCTTAAATGCTCTGCGTTACTTTTAAATTAACGTCGCGCGCTACGGATAAGGATTCAGCCTCGCTTTTTTTATCTCACGCAGCTTGAGTATCCTTTGGGCTTTGATTGTGATATTAAAGAATCCTTTTAGTCGAGCGCTGCATTGCACCATACTTAAAAAAATAAACAGAGGCCTTGACTGAAGTGGAATTTCGCGGGCGACAAACAAAATACAGTGGAACCCCGCTGACACGTCCCCCGGACTTACGACGACCCGCTCCTTACGACGGATCACCGCTGTCCCGGAAAACTCCCCATAGAAACAATTCATTAAAAACCTCGATGATATGACGCTAGGGTGCATGCATTCCGGCTTCATACGACGGATCCTGGCGTCACACGAGAACGCGCTAAATACAGTAGTTTAAATAAGTTCTTAGACCTCTGTCGCGTGAGACCGTGTACTAGGGCGGCATTTACCCACACCCCGCTCGCCCGACCCCCTGGTCATACGACGCTTTCTCGCGGTCTATTAAAATTCGTATTATCGGGGTTTCACTGTATTTCAATAACACAAAAGGAACAACAAAATAAATTGGTATACGTAGAAAACATTCAACTCGGCGAGTTAAGATTGCTTAATTCTTTCTTCTTGTTGAACGTACGCATCGAAAGAACGTGCGTTTGCAGCGATGGAACAGTTGTGGACGACATTCGAACCCTAAGGGAAAAACTAAGGCAGCCATATCGACCCCCTATTAACAGTGGTTCAAAATGGCCGTTTTCACATTTCAGGTAAGCCTTAATCGCCCACACGCTTTGGGAAATGTATTCAGCGTTTATAAAACCGGCAAACAAGAATTAAGAAAGAGCACCATATGTAACTACCACAAGCCGACTGCAATATTGCAAAGTAGCCTTGGGAGCTCTAAAATTCTGGTTCTGCGCACCTGCTCGATAAATTTTTGCTGCAGCGTGTGACCGCTACAACCTTTGTCGGCACTGAAACATACTTAGGAGTACGAGGGTTGCGTAAAGAGAGAGCCTTCCAGTTCGTAACATCGCTTAAAGGGACCATGAAGACAAAATACAAGTTTGGTTCATTCAAACTATTGCCTCGCTAGAATCAAGCTGACACCGATTTTACGTAAACTTCGCTCGAACAAGCTATATAATTAGGAAAAAGGGAATGGCCAAGCGACCCACTCGCTCATTCCCCGCAACAGAACCTATGATGTCATACAATCCAGCGTTTGGCGGAGGCCGGCAAAGGCAAACGCAAATTAGACAGAGCTTATAAGCTTGCCGAACGAGCTATTTGCGCCTAAATGCAGGGGACATTCTTTTTATATCAGTAACGTACAATGGTGGGACAAACGGACAAACAGCGAAAGTTGCGAAAGCGCGCGTTAACATAGAAGTACCGATGCGTACTGCTATTGGTACTGCGCGCACTATGCTTGGTTTAGATGCACAGCACTGCGGGGCTTTGCGGTTGTCTCAGACGACAGCGGCCGATTTCCGCAAGCGACGGTGTCTTACGTGACCATATTTGTCGAGCGAGCACTATATTTCACGAAACGATTATTTTCTCTATCAAAAAAAAAAAAAGCCAGGTTTAAATACGGTCACAAACAAACCAAAGACAGAAAACGGCTTGCCACGGTGGGGTGGCGTCCATCTGGGTTGACTAACACTAAACAAGTCTCCTCTCCATACCAAGTAGCAGCTGAAAGACGTGTTTTATGATGTCATTGCAAACGTCGTTCAAACACACATTTTGGCGCGAGAATCAAAATTTTAGCTTAAATTCATTAATTTAGCAGTGAATAAAGCGTCGTTCGCTTCCGTACAAGCACTGGGGGCACTAGAGAACACAAAATCTTTCGAATAAAACAAACTTGTATTTTTTTCTTCAAGGCCCCTTTAAGCTCACAATGAATGAAACGTCGGGCGGGACGATGTGAATTGAAGTGCCCGTCCTTGCTTACCATTTTCCTTAGGTTGAATCCCACCTTCGCAATCACGTCGACACGCACTGCGACTTCCCGTCGTTTTGTACCTCCTAGACGACCGGATGAGGTTCTTCGTTTCGTAGAGTGAACTTACGCTGCAGTTGCCGTTCATACCCTCATCGGATAACGCACGCGGCACGAAGCCGTACGTACGTCCCTCAAATTCCTTTCAGCACCACATAAAAGCATATGCTAAGAACCCATTAAAAATCGTAGTCTGCGTAGTCGGCACGCCAACGCAATCCGCTGTCACGTTGTACCAGCATCATTACTGACAATGAACTGTACTCCGTCCGGCTGTGAGGCGACGGAATGCCAATTCGCCGGGGGGTTGTTCGCAAGTATTTTGAATCCTTCCACTGTTCCCGAATGCACCCTCCGTTGAAAGTAATCACCAGTCATCATCATCATCATCAGCCTGTCTACGCCCACTGCAGGGCAAAGGCATCTCCCATAGATCAACAATTCTCCCAGTCCTGTGATAACTGCGGCCAACTTATCCCCGCAAACTTCCTGATCTCATCTGCCCACTTAACCCCCGAAAGTGTCCAGCTGTTACTTCAAACGTTCATATAGATCCCAACATTTAACTATTCACTCACAGCCAGTCATTTAACCAACCCCGTTTGTCTTCCTGTCACTTAATCAATACAGTAAACCATCGTTATTACAAAGTTCTCATAATGACAAACTGGAAATCTGGATTTGTTCGAAGTGTTCAGTGTTTCACACTGCAGTGCCCTGAGGGAAAATTATCTCCGGTTTTAAGGAAGTATCGCTTGTAAAGAAGCGCAATTTCTGTCTCGAGTGCTTCTGCAATACAACGAGGGTTTACTGCTGCTGGAGAGGCCCAGCAGAGTAGAGGATAATCCCCGTACAGTACGCAGTAGGCAGCCGGCGCCACTGCGCATGCGCAAAGAGGGCGTTGTGCGCATGCGTATATGTGCCAACCGCGTACCGGGTGACGTATAGACGTTTCCTAGTCAGCACAGCCAAGCGACGCATGGTGCCATCTAGGGGCACGTTTGAAGCTATGTCCATGTGCTTGTGGCCCTCAATTTAACGGCTCAGAACCGCTCACTCTCGTAGTGTAGTATTTCCGCTGCTGCGAAGCAAACGCCCTAACCCGGGTTGAAATCCCGTTGCCACTTTTTTTTTTTTTCATTTTCAATAGTTTGTCACATTTGAACATTAACATTTGTTATCACGCATATAATCTATTTATGACATATTTATGCATTATAAATGAGATTTTGGGTATTTTCCTTGTCTTCTGATCAGTTTCAGCTACTGCTTCCTGTAGGTTTTTGCGGCTTTTCCCGTTTTAGGACAGTTCCGGCTATTTCTGTTGAATATTTTTAATCACCGTGGTTTTTAACCATTTTAAGTCCGTTCTGGCTGTTATTTATTTTTGTTCGGGCGGTTTTGTATGCTTTAGGTACGTTTATGCTGTGATATAACCCCCACAGCAAGCTCAGATGACGGCTGGCTGTACTGACTAGGAAACGCATATACGTCACCGGGTGCGTTACAAGAACCGGGTTTCCCCTCTGGTATGCCTCCGTATGGACAGAACTTATCGGATAGCGGGCGAGGCGTGTGAGAACGAACCCAGGGTCTGGCTCGGCGGGGCACTGCCCGCCTGTGTCCTCTTGGGGGTCGTCGTGGTCGTTCTCTTCGTCGGAGTCCGGGCGACCGTGGTCGAAGCTGCGCCACTCCGCCGTGCCGCTCTCTCCTCGCTTAAGCATCGGCCTCCTATACACCCCACCGCGTACAACGAACACCACACGCGATGCAGCGGTGGGGGAGAGAACACAAAAGAAACCGAATACATAACAAAGCAAAACGCAGCAACGAAGCGAAACTGCTAAGCTGCGCTTGCAGCAACTCAAAAAGAAAAAAAATGGAAAATCTCGTAGAAAAAAACACTAAAGGTGCAACGGAATGAACCCTATGAATAAAAGATGGTTTAATTAAAGAAATTATGGTATAATGCAGCTGTTATAAAGATATAAAAAAATTTCGCGTAAGAAGCAAAAAAGAACACACATTTGCTTGATCTTCTGAAGAAAGAGCTCTACAGCAACATCATGTGTTACGCGCAATAAAGTACGGCCCGGAATTCACGACAGGGACAGACTCCTATGCATTCTTTTTTATTTCGTCTGGAATTTCCAAAAAAAAAAAAAACGACAGAGAGGCCGCATTCTTTTAGCATTAATTCCGACATAACTCGTTAAAATATCAATTTCTGCGTACTTCACTGCAAAGACAAGTTGAAGGACTTTTTATACAGTGTGGCATGTATTTTACAGGAGTGCAGACCACAAAGTCAACGCAACACTTGAGAGGAACCATTCGCCCGCGATTGCTTGCTTCACAGAAAAAAAAAAAAACTACTTCCGGCTTTTTTAAGCGAGCAGAGCAAGCCTGTAATGGCCGATGCCATCGACCCATGCGTGGCGACCACCAAAAGAGCCAAGCTTCAAAAGCAAAGGCAGCCAGCAGTAGGCAAGCGCGCAGACACAGCAATACCCTCCACCCCACCCCAAAACAGCGAAGGGCGATGCGCATGCGCTGGAAGTATGCATTTTAAGCTCTCGGCAAATTGCTTCGATGGACGGACGAACGGAAAGACATCAGTTGTGCTGCATCTTGCTGTACGTGCTTCGCTTTCGGAAACAGAACGGGCTGGTAGAGCGCGTTATTCCACCGCGTAAAAGCTATGAGACACACACAGTCGTTCTCACGCGTAACAACGGATCGATCCATGTCCAAGCGGATGTAGCGTACTGAATTAAAGAAGATAGTCTTTCTTTGGCTACTTAAAGGCGAAAATTTTGGTCTGTCTGTATGTCTGTCTGTCTGTCCATGTTGCAAATATTAGAAAGTAAGAAGAGGTGGCCACTGGCAGCTGCTGTCTAGTATCATCATCATGGTACAGTTCCATCCGCCATTAAAGAGATCATTCATGTCCCGCGGTCCCCGCTACGTTTCTTAACAGTCCGTAACTGGATTTAGCCACCCGGCCAAAGCGAAACAGAAGTTCCACAATAGGTTTATATACCCACGGCCAAATCTAAACATCTAAGTCCAGTGGCAGCGTTCATTCTTGTCAACACTGTTGAACAAGAACAAGACATTACGCAAATGTGAGGCGGAAATCATTACATAAATGATATTAGATGCGGAGCAACTCATGCACGGGGCTGTGTCCCTCCCTCCTTTGTCGTTGCCGTTGTTCCGCCGTCCGCACCCCCACTGCGCATGCCTGGCCAGGCACTGCTGATGATGATTGTGGCAGGATGCCCCTAGGGATTGGCCAACCAAAGAATCCATCACGAGATAGCTTCGCGTTCAACCACCATCGTCATCTTCCCGTAGGGGAACAGCTGAAGAAGAAGAAGGAGAAGAAGACAAAGCTCCGAAGAGGAGGGCGTGTACGTTGCTCTCAGCCGGTGAACCAACGTCAACAACCTTGACCTCACCAACGCTGACGGAGACTACCGATTCTATCACAGAGACGACAGCATCGACAAGAACATGATGGACGAGTTTCGGCGCCTCGAGAACCACCGCCTACTCACCGTCACACAACAGTACTTGCGTGCCTTTGCCACCGGTGTGGACCCGGACGCAGAATTCCCTCTGGCGCTACTAAACACCAGATCACTCAACATAACGGCAACACAATGGAACCACACGGAAACCCCATGATGCTTCGCATCCTCATCAGGGTTCCCCACGGGAAGATGGTGTAATTTTTTGCAGTGCTCCTTTATACAAAATTCATCACTCTTAAAAAAAAGGTCGGGGCATTCACTAATGGAATACTAACAAGTTAGTTGTACCAGTATACACTAGGCACTAGCCAGGGTTACTAACTGAAGCAGGCACTAAGCACCACTACCTCCACTAGTAAAGTCCTAGCGATAGCACTCTTCTGAGCTACATGCGTTTACTAATTGGCCATGCATAACCTAGTCATAAGCACGCCACCTTCCTGCCCTCAATTAATTTCCTAACCATGCAGTTGCTAGTGGCAGTGCCTACGTACAAAACCGCGGGGTAGTAAGGTTCGTCAGGAGTTAGTAAATACGGCCGTTACTACCTCTTTACGACCTTTTTTGTTAAGAGTGATGAATGCTTGATTTTTTGCGATAACAAATAAAATACAGACAAAAAAAATTCACCCGTCGCCTGCTGTCAACCGCACCACAACAGCTTCTGGCGGCATTATAAGAAATCAAACGGCAACAGTCACGGACGCTGCTACTAGATAGGTTTCACGTTCTGCTTGGAACGCACGTGGAGAAGAGAAACGCGGTTTTATAAACGCTGAAGTAGGGCGCCTCGCGCATCCGCCGTACGGCAGAGCTTGCATCGAGGCACCCGGCCTGCAGCCGTGAAACGCGGTAAATTTAAATTGACTTGAGCAAGCCTCCAACGCGTTTACCTTGGGAGAAACGCGACGGGAGAGGAACAGCATGACAGGTGAGCGGGTATGCGAAGGGAGGCATTTACTTGGCAAATGTCGACGAAAGACTATCGACGTTTGCAATGAAAGGAGCAGGCACGCGGCCAATTTTTCTTCTTTTCTTTTCTTGTGGCACTTGATGTGCCTTCGTAGAAACCCACTGTGTAAGTTGGCTTTCCTGCAGTTAGTGTCAGGCATAACGATAGACGGCACCATTCAGGCATTCAAAGCTTCGCTCTAAAACTTGCATTTGCCTCACGGCGTTGAGTTCTGGCTTCTCCGCGTAGCGCGCGCCGTGAGGTTGGCTCTTTTGCGGAGCCCATGCGCCGTGCGAGAAAGCCATACGCACGCACAGCTCACATAAATAAAGTGCGAGCTTATTTATAAGGTGAACAATTTTTTTTTTTTCACTTTTCCACACGCACCAGTATCCCAACGCCTTCATCACCCAATGGTTTCCCATCACCTTTTCGATGCGAAAAGGTTCCCCACGATGTCCATCCTTTAGAACCACCACTTCAGACCAACGCCTTATATTGATTGATTTGATAAGTATAGGCATATTCTGTACGTAGCCGTTTATTCGTTTCTCCGCCATCTTCATCTCTCCCGTCCTCTATCCACGCTCTTTCCTCCCCTTTCCCTTCCCACGCACAGAATAGCTGGCCAGATACACTACCATCAGGCCGACCTTTCTGAGTTTTTTTCATTTCAATAAAATTCTTCTCTTTCTTCTCTTGATTGACTATGTGGTTTAACTTGCCAACGCTAATCAGGCGATGACGCGCGCCGTAGTGGAGGGCTCCAGATTAATTTCTACCACCCGGGGATCTTTAACGTGCGCCTGAACCTCGAGCACACGGACGTAGTTCAGCTTTTCGCCTCTAGTCAGAAAGCGGCGCCAGCGGCCGGCAATCGAACCCGCGTCCTTGGGCTCAGCAGCACAACGCCCTAGCCACTGCCGTCCACCGCGGCGGGTCCAACAGCCTTCTACAAAACATAAGGTGTGATATTACTTCATTCCACGTCTTATCGCCAAGCAAGCCACGATTTTCGTTGAATTTTACGCCCCCCCCCCCCCCCCCCTTTTCACGCCTCAGCCAATATGCCCGAACAGAAAGCCGCCCACGTGTCGCACAACAATTAAGCTGTCATGAAACCCCCGCATCTCCGTAGAAAAAGCAGCGGTCGCTAGGAACCAAGCGCACGGGCCTTATCACCTCGGAGGTATGGGTGAGAGCCCCACAGTGAAGTGCTGTACATGGCCTTACCACATTATCCCCCATTAGGCGCGCAGAACGACACGCTATTCGGTGATCGGGCACCGCGACCTGTTAGTGGACGGGGTCAGGCGCGGATGAACTAATCTCCCGACATGCATCATTTAGACGTGCACTGGGAAAGTGGTGATCGCTTGTTCGGCGCGAGACTAGCAGGCCCGAACAGCCTTACAGCGCATTAGCGTGGAAGGGAGTAGTGGCACGGAGCCTGGCTTCTTTTGCGCGTGAAAGTGGATCGACTCCGTTTACGGGTAGTCGACTCCCGCATTTGACGGTCGTCTTCGGCAAATGGGGACTCTTAAATGGAGAGGGCTGCGGAACTTCGTACGCCATTTCTCGCGGCGGCGGCTGCCGAACTGTATGCCTGGTAGACGAGCGTGCGTACTGGGCTACGCTAGCGCAAGACACGCGCCGCTGAACGGTGCTAGTTGTGCGTTATCTAAAGTAGCGTTGCCCGAACAAAAAAAGAGGGAGAACGGAAGAAAAAAAATTCACGCATCTCTACGAAGTGAATCATGACGAGCGGGCGAAGCACTGGGGATCGTTCTTACCGTAAATCACCCGTAAGAGTGCTTACTGCTGCTAAAACGACTACTTCAATCCAATCCAATACAAACTATTTCAATCCAATCCAATCCATTCTAATCCAATCCAAATCCAATCCAATCCAATCCAATGCTCCTCGCACATGCGCAGCACGGCTCTCAAGGAGGACTCTCTCTCTCTCCCTCTCCCTCTCTCTCTCCTCTAACATTTTGCGAACCTTTTATTTTGTTCTTGTTAACCTTTTATGAACCTTTTCTTCAGAGATGTTTCGATCTCTCTCTCTCTCTCTCTCTCTCTCTCTCTCTCTCTCTCTCTCTCTCTCTCTCTCTCTCTCTCTCTCTCTCTCTCTCTCTCTCTCTCTCTCTCTCTCTAACCTTTTGTGAAGCCTTTTATTTTGTGGGCTTCCCCGGCCAGCCCGGACCCGGATATCCAGCTTAAGCTGGTGACCCGAGCACGGACGGCCAGCCGAAGTCAAGGCATCCCGGATAGGGACGCCTTCCACGGGGCGAGTCCCACACAGTCAGCCTCTGCTGGATAAATAAAAATATTTTATTCTCTCTCTCTCTTTTATTTTGCTCTCGTTAACCTTTTGTGAACCTTCTGTTCACAGATGTTTCGATTTACACGGTGCTGTGCTGTGAGCACGGACGCCGGACGCCGGACAAGCCTCGGCCTTAATGTTCTAACCGCAAACTCTTGATCCCATCTGTCCATCTAACTTTCTGCCGCCCCGCTGCAACGCTTGCCTTCTCTGGAGACCCACTCTGTTACCCTTAATGACCAACGGTTATCTTGCCTTCGCGTTACACGCCCTGCCCACGCCCATTTCTTCTTCCTAATTTCTACTAGTATGTCCTTACACGCGTTTGTTCCCTGACCCACTCCACTCTCTTCATGTCCCTTAGCGATACACCTATCATCTTCCGTTCCATTGCTCGCTGAGTCGTCCTCAATTTAAGTTGAACCCTCTTAGTGAGCCTCCAAGTTTCTTTCCCGTAGGTGAGTACCGGTAAGATGTAGCTCTCGTACACTTTCTTCTTCAGGGACAATGGTTTGTTCTCACGCAAGCATCAAACAGGCACTGAGCAAGGCAGGCAGTGTTTTCGTCCGGTGTCCGTAGCAGCGAAACGGCTCCTAAACCCACGAGACCTGCGAAACGTTCTATTGCGCGCGTTTTCCATCAATCCAAAATAACGGGACCACGTTACTAGAGAGGTTCCGTTTGCTGCGACGCGTTTCTTGATGCGCGCGGCGTATTAGATTGGAATGCTGTGATGGCAGTATGGTGGAAGGCCGAATAGGGCTGGATCTGTACAAAGAAAGGTTTATACTAACAAAAAGAAAAACGCAACTTACAGTAAATAAGATACAGGACGGGAAATTTAAAACAAATATTCAGAATAGTTTCGTGGTTTTAGCCACGGCGTTATCGTTGCGGCTTTTGTTGTTGTTGATGATGATTATCATCACAACCACCGTTATTATTATATTACTATTATTACTATTATTATTATTGTTATTATTATTATTATTTTGACGATGACGACGACGAAGGCGAAGGGGAAGCGGCGGCAACAATATTTTATTCGTAACTAAGTTTCCTTCTACAGCCTTTTTCCGGAAATAATTTAGTATTCTGAAGTCCCCACGTATTTAACAACCGATTTAGCCCTGGCCAATCCCCCCTTGTGGGTACGTTCCAAAATCTTTGAAGACATCATCATCATCATCATCATCATCAATAGTTGAACCGTATCATCAGCTCCCGTAATACGCGCTGCACATAACGCCGAGATCCCTTTCCGACGGGTTGGTGCCTTTACGTTTCCCTAGTTTGGCGTTCCGTGATCGCTCCACGCCACGGACCACGTATGTTCGTACTTCCACTTTCGTCTCCATTGCGGTCGACTAACCGCGGCTTGTCGAGCTTGCGTGTCACCTACGAAAAAGAGCCCATATATCAGGCGGTGCATCATACCGGCTACAAATCACGCGGATGCTACCTACACAGCATATACGACAACGGTAGAGGAGCCAACGAAGCCCGCTGCTAAGCGCGAAAACATAAACGACCCCCGACACACCCACACACAATCTCAACGTCCTCTCAGTAACACTCGACGATAAATGGTGGCCGCTCGCAGGAAAATCTCTCTCTCTCTCTCTCTCTCTCTCTCTCTCTCTCTCTCTCTCTCTCTCTCTCTCTCTCTCTCTCTCTCTCTCTCTCTCTCTTCAATCCCGAAAGCACGTTCGCGGGCCCAGATACCCGGCACTTTTGCGGCTGTCAGACACGCTGCGAACAGCTCTTTAACGCAACAGCCCCCTGAGAGCGCGAAAGCGAAAAAAAAAAAAAAATTGCCGAGAGGTGGCGCTGGGGATGTGTCCGAAAAATAGCAGCTCTAGTGCTTCTTTCTTTTCTCATTTTCCCTCTTTCAGCAGCAGGTAAGAGAGAAAGAAGCAGAAGTTTACGTCACGTGCCTGCCATCATCACGTGACCACCCTTTCCTCTTGTATATCATTATTAGCTTTTCCGCTCAGTTCTGCTAAGCGCGGCCATTTATTATCGTCTGCTTACCTGGAGAAGAACGCAAACGAAAAGAAAAACTACAGAAGGCGAACCTCGCAACACGGAATCTCTGTTACCTCGCAGTTGAATCAATGGGGAGAAAAGACAGAAGCCGGAGATGTTCGCAGCGCAGGTATACGGTCACGTGACTTCTGCTTTTTCATTTTGTTGGCAGCCTTCGGCGCTACTCACTTTCTGCTTCGCGCAAACGGCCGCGAAAAGCGGGAGTTTGTTTCGGGGCTTCCCAGATTCCCTCCCCCTCACGAGCTCCGCGACGCTTGAGGGGTTTCGAGGTCGGAGGAGGAGCGGGAAAAACAAAAACAAAAGCGCAGACGGTGAATTAGCAAACAACGCTTCGTGGAGAAGGGGGCTCTGGCGGGGATAGAAGGAAAGAGGAACCAAAATGGCGCTCTCCGGTGGGCCAAGGTTAATTGGATCGATGGGGTCGACGACGCGAGCCTGGGTCGGTGCTGCCACCTTTACCGTGAGCGGCGGAGTTAACCGTCCGTTCAGCCGCCTCGCCTTGCTGTCCGTAGCAGACGACGTTCCGCGCCTCCGAAATAGCAGACGACGCAAACAGACAAGTGCAGACGATACACGCAGGGGGGCGACGCCATGCTGTTGGGCGCGCCGACCGCGCGTCGAGCGACGCTACCCAAATTGGAAACTTCGAACCGCTCGCGTTATTTGACTCGGGTGTAGTTAGTGGTTGCGGCTTTCCGTGTTCCGCAAACGGAAATCGAAGCGGGTGACGGTTGTCGACGACGAAACGGAACTGAGTTTGCCAGGCGTTGGGGTTCAGAAGGTTGGCACGCGAATGTGGCGTGCAAGGAAATTGGCGGGAGGCTGGTCCTACTTCAACTGTAATCAGCTTGGCAAATATAATGCGGCCGTTCATTTGGTCAGTGCATGCAGCAAGGTGCCTTTAGACATTGAAGGAGGCATAGCTTCACGCGAATTGAAATGCATTGTAACACGTTAGCCCTGGGGCAGCTTAATTTGCAGCTACTGTTTGTTAAACTTTTAGACAAATGGGAGTATTTTCAGCTCCAGTTAATAACTGTAACTCACGACCAAACGCTCCATCAGTCATTGTTTACCGACCGCATTTTCTACCAGCTATCGTGCGCGTACACAGTGCATTTCTTTCTATCTAGGTCGTCTTTACGAACCCGTACATATCTTTCTAAAATACTTTTTGACCGAAAAAAACGGTTCAAGTTTAAACCGCTCCATGCAAAAACTCACAGCTTGTAAATATTGATTATAGCCACTATTGAGCCATAGTCCCTGCTTTTGTAAGCTGCTAGCTTACATGAGTTCGTAGGCTTTGTGCGCTAACTACAGTTGCCGTCAGGATTTCAAAACCAGCTCAAACCCCGTCAAGAAGACTCACACCTCACTTTTTGTCCCACACCTTTCAAATAAGGTAAAGGAAATCTATTTTTGATTCAGGAAGAAACACAGCGGTGTGGCACTGAGAACGATATGACATCCGTCAGGGATGCCTCAGCTGTAAAGAAGCAGTGTGATGGATCGTACTGAACAAGGTAACATCTGAATTAATAATAGCAAATCCACGCCCGAAATATCCATTATCACGTGTGCTCTCATGCCTGCGAAGAACAGCAACGCTAGACCGAGCACTCGTGAGACGATGCCGTGGAAGGTAAGCCTAATTGATATACTACTGGCGGCGTCAAGTATCCGTCCCACACTCAAGTGGCCATCATCATCATCCTTAGCCTATTTCTGTCCACTGCTCGAAGATTGTCCTCTCCCAATATTGGAGGATTCAGCCGTATGCTATACCTACCAGAGCGTCCAATCTTGCTCTTTTTATTCAAATGCCATTCAGTGCTGTTTTCTCTTTTTTTTCTCTATCTTCTGAAAGAGATATATAATTGCTTCTTGTGCCATCCAGTTGTTCATTCCGTTGCCCCGCAAAATAATGCCATCAGAAAGAGCAGCCGCCGTGAAGCTATTTTGAAGGTAAAAGGGAAGGTTGAAGAAGCGTCTGCTCACTAAACTTCACTAGAAGTAATTTGAGGAATTTCCTAGTTCACACACAAATCGCGCAATTACTACTCGGAGTTCGTCGCAATTTCTAGTAAAGAAGAATGAACGACTTGTAAGCAGGTCTCTGCAACAACTAAACTGCTGAAGCATCAACAAGTGAAGTCGATCGGTCCTCTTTTGTTAATGCGTTATCATTTTAATGTAAAAACCACGAAGAAACCGTCTGTCTGTCGCTAATGTTTCGTGCGTCACACTTTTGCGGCGCAACAAAATGACATAGGGCATTGATATAGGCATTACTATGACCGCTGAAGTAACATTTTCTAAGTAGAACATTTGTGGACAGAAGTGCAGCCAATTTTAAAGAGACTATGTGTATACTGTTCTTCAGGGCCTAATGGGATCGTGACGATGTGTTTAGTGAACGCCCCTACGGGCTTCGTACTACGCTATTGGGCTCATTATACTGCGCCTGCAAGTTTCTTCCAAGCAATGCACGTGGGAATAGTTTATACTGTTTATACTGCCCTGAAAGGACGTCTTCCCAGCGAGGTATTTGCGTAGAGAAGTAAAGCCGAATTTAAAGGGGTCCGTCGACATCACAGTATTCTATGCTTACACATTACTCGGCAATTCCTTCTCTGGGGATTCTGGAGATTTTTTGTGCGTTTTTTTTTTTTTTCAGATCGTGGGACCGAAAATTTGTAGGCACATATTGCTGGCAGGCCGGTTAGCTTTTCAACTTATAATGAAGCATGATGAATCAGTATTCCACCGTATGCGGTTGAACGTCCCATTACACGCGATACTACTGTTACAAAATCAACCAGTTCACCTCGCCACTGTCCGCGAGTGTGATGTGCGTGAAGATCTGAAACACCTAATATGTGACTGTGCGCGATTTAGTACCAAAGAGTCTGTCTTGCAGTGTTTCTGCGCCGCCCGTTCTCCGCAAGACTAGAACTGAGTGACGTATTAGGTCTCTGGAATTCTTCCAAACGTGCCGGTCGTGCTACAAAAGCTTTATTGACCTATCTAAAAGCCACAAGCCTTGATCAGACTTTGTAAATAGTTAAAATCATGTGTGTTCCTCTTCATCATTACAATTATCATTGTCACCGCGTTCATCTGGCGTAGCAAGCCAGGCGGTTTAGCTCGGCTGACATCGCACAGACTCATTAGAGATTGTTCTCTCTCTATAATGCAGCACACGACATGTGAGATAAATCATTGGAGGAAAAGCATGCTATGTTGGTTTCTTTGTTCCCATCCATGTTTTCGTACACGCTGTAATACGTATTGCTAGACATTGTCTACAAGAGTATCCAAGCAAAACGACTACATTTAGGAACGTCCTACAACACAACTAATTTACAAGCTTGAAAGGAAACTATGGGAGCACTCGGTAGTCCCCAAAGGCATTCCGCTTATCGATAAGTGTCCCACGTACCAGGAGCGCGTACCGCTACTTCCATCTCAACGTCGAAGAATTCATCAAGCGTTAGTGTTTCGGGGCACCCGGACAGTGGTACGTTCTAGTACAGCCTGTTTTCTCTGCGCGTTCAGTGCTGAAACTCGCTGCCTGGTTAAGAACGCCTTATTGTGCTTGCTTCGATTAAAATTTCGTGCATTGCGGCTCACCGAGTATCCACACATCGTTTCAATGTGCATTGCATATTTCTTCGTCCGTTGTCTTTCTGCCAATCCTGCAGCCACCCTTTATTGTGACAGTATGCATATAAAAAAAACTGTGTTGATTCCTCTGTCATAGTACTCGGTAAAACACGAAAGTGAAATGTGCAGGGAAATCTGCAGCTGAGGCATGATTTGCGGGTCGGCGGCTGTCTTGTGGGTGTGCTTGGGAGCGACAGCCCTGCTGGCGGGTCGCTTCTGCAAAGTGTACTGGCGTCATTTCCGTGGCGGATATGACGTCAGTGAAATCTTTGTGTATCGCGGCATAAAACATTTTGTGTTAAAATATAAAACCCGAGAACGAACAACCGTAAGTATAACGTACTCTTTAGTACTAAAGGTTGCTTCCCCGCAAGAAGACCCTGTGTGCAGGGGTGCACCCTTTACAGGCCGCTTGCTTCGTTGTACTGGCGTCATTTCCGGGATGGATATGACGTGAGGGAAATCTTCGTGTATAGAGGAATAAAACACTTTCGTGTTAAAATAAACATATGTGACTTAAATAAAAGTAAATAAGTAGAAATAATGGTAAAAGTGAAGAACGGGAAGGCAACTTGTTTATCCATCCGTCACTTTATTTACTTGCTATAAGTGACTACTGCATTTTCCTTTTATTTTATTTTTTATTTATTCAATGTCTTTGCAAAAGCAGTTTTTTTTTTTTTCATTAATATCCCCATCGCCTAGAGAAACCTTCGGCCCTCAGAGCTTCTTTGTAGACATCCTACCTGTTCCGCCAGCGGGCAAACGCAGCTTTGCAAGTGTTTGCTCCGTCGTCCCGATATCGCGAGAGAAAGTTAGTTTAACGCTGACGGCAAAGTGGAAAGTTATTAGCGCGTGACGGGAACTCATTTCCTCCCTGTACCATGCCAGGACGACGAAGCGCGCAGTACCTGCGCACACAAATATTCATTCCCGGCATAAACGCAAGCGCCCCCACGGACAAAAAAAGAAAACCCAAACAGCCGACAAGGCAGCGCGCAGACGATGGCGGCAGTGTAGCAGACGACACAGCGCCGCCAAAACGGTAGCAGACGATAGAAAACAAGCGGCCCTCGTCGAGCCAAATTAGCGGCCGCACCGCCCTCGTTGTTTGGGGGGCTCCCGGGAGCACTGAAGGGCCACGTTCACTTGAGGTGAGGGAGGAGGAGCAGTCGAAGGTTTCAGCTTGACGACACACGGTACGTCTCGTGACGCAACGCCATCTGGGCGCCCCCGATTTTCGCAACGTTTCGCGACCCAAGCACGCTCCCGGTGCCCATAAAGTAAGGACATAAAGTGAGGCATTGCCGAAACTTTCCCTGTTTTCAGGGAAAAAAAGGGAAAATTCTCCTTTGAAAGGGTTACGCTAGGGACTTCTCGCAGAAACAGACACAAAAAATATACACATTTACGTAAGAGGCGCCAAAAAGCGTACGAAGTGTACGTTTTTTATGTCCGTTTCTTTGAAATGTCCCCAGCAAAACCCTTCCAAATGATTTTCCCGCAACTAGCCTGATACCAAGCTTTACTTAAGGGAATTCCCCGAACGTTTCACCTCAATGAGAAGGCTGTGATTGCGGCGTGCTACGCAGTGATTTTGCAAACAAACCCGAGGAAAACTTTGAGCAAAGCGACTCGAATCGCCGCCATTGTTTCCTCTTTTAGCGGCGCAGCCGGCGCCACGTAATCACACTCGAATTTAACGCGTTAAACGCGCTAATAGTGAAGCAACAGTTACTGCAATGCGCGTGCGACAATCTCTAGTCCGTAGTCGGGGTTCACGACCCCGCGCGCGTTAATTAAAATATTCATTAAGCGTTGCGCCCTTCGATAAACCCGGGGCACGTTAAATTGGGGCACGCAATCAAACGCAATCGTTGCCAAACGCACGACCCGAGCATCGATTTTTTTTTCCAGAAGATAAAGGGAAAAAAACGGGCGCTGGAGGCAATTATTGAACGATTAAACTGCGACCAGCTTGTTTGCAAGGCTCCGAAAAATTAATATGCTGTGCATACGCCGCGATGGCGCTGTGGTTGATCCTCACGAGGTCACGGGTCGGAGCATTGGATGAAAGGGGAAGGCAGTTAGTTTAATGTGGCAACAAATGCAGTAGAAAGCGTATAATTTCGCCAAAAAGTGTCATAGAGTGAAGGACAGACAACAGGATAATGTCTGAAGTGATCCCCTTACAAACGACGACTCAGGGCACCGTAGCTTTTACGCGCAGGATATCTCCCTTTTTCCCTATATGTAGTGATCATCTCTCTCTCTCTCCCCAATAGTGTTGTGGTTCTCAAATGGGCCTCTGTGAAACTGCCATTGAACCTCCGTCAGTTGAACAATTTCTTTCTTTCACATTGCGATGACGATTCAAGAATTTCCTGCCGCCATATTACACTGCTGACTTCTCGATGCAGCCGGCTCTATTATGCCGGCTTTTTTTACGCGACACAATGGTATTGCAAAGACGCTACACGCACCAATTCCAATCAGCCCTGGGAAAATACACTGAACTTCCGTTAATGAAACCTTAATGTGAGAATACGGGAAAATATGTTCTCTATAACGGGATTTACGTTTTACAGAGAGGATGGTGTAGCATTGCACGGTGCGAATTCTAGTTAGCACGAAGAGCGGTACACTACGGGGAAAAAACCTTGTTGCCCAAAAGTAAGCAGTGGTGTTTCGTTTAGAATACAACTACCATTTTCGGAGATGTCAATTTAACAATGTCACTTATTCATTCCGCGTCCAAAGTACCAAAGGCGAAGTGCGATTCATTTTTCTGGGGTAAAACTACATGCTATTTGGTTTATTCACGTCAACGCATTTTTTAAGGGGCCATGAAGACAAAATATAAGCACGGTCCCCTCGAAAGATTACCTCGTTAGAATAACACTGACAGAACTTTTAACGCAAACTTCACTCCGGTGAGCTTTGTAATTAGGAAAACAGGGAATAGGCATGCGACACTCTAGCTACTTTATCGCACTCAACCTTTGACGTATTATGGGCAATTTCGTTGCGATTGGCTTAGGCCGACAAAACTCAACGCCAATTAGGCAAGAATTATAATCTTCCACAGCGAGCTATTCGCGCCTATATTTAGTGCATCTTATTTTTATAGCACTCAGAATTCTTTGGTAAACAATGGAGATTACGAACTAACATGTAAACGTAGCAAACAAGTAAACCAGCGCGTACTCCGCGCAAAGTGTCGGTCATGGCTGCACAGCCGTCCGGCACTTCTCTGAGACGACACTCGCGAACTAGCGCCAGCGACATTGTCTTACATGACTACGTTTGTCAAGTGTATCCAACGGTTCACGAAACAATTACTATCAGCCGGAACAAAAATAAGCCAGGTACAAACCCGCTCAAAAAAAGCGAGTGCGGACAGCGGTATCGTCCTCAAATCTGACGATAAATAAGGAGGCAAACACGTTTCGCCGTTCTCTGCAACGCTAGTCAATATACTATAACATTTGTTTGAACCCATGCCCTCGAAAAATCATGGCTCGAAATCACAAAGCACGAACTGTGTTTATTTTTATTTTACTGGCCGAATACACAGCCAATCAACTGCGAGGCATTTATTTGCCCCTTTTGAGCGGTAGTCCCGCTTAACCTATTTTCGTTTGTCGAGACTGTATTATACGCCCGACAAGCGTTAATATCTGAAGCTTCAAAATAAATGTGGTCTAAAGTTAGCGCTCAACACAACCACGTAGCTTTACGGCCCTCAGCGAACATATCAAACACCCTAATGCGTCACCTTCAACCACGCCCTCCCCATTTCATGATTTCATCGCCCATCCGCGTTCTAGCAATTGAGGACTTAAGTAACAGGCGTTGTAATCTATTTGTAAAGGCGACAACGATAACCGCCTTAAAGAGACTCTGCAACATTTTCGATAAACGCTTTCACTCTTTCCTTCGCGTCTGCAAGCACTCCGAAAGCTATAGTTATAGCCAGCACTGAGCGGCCCTGCGTGATTTGCTCGTCGCCCCAGATACGCCTACCGTTTCTACTCCGTTTTTTTTTTTTTCGCTTTCTTTTTAAAGTTGCTATCGAATGCGTTCACTGCTGCAACTGAAGAAAAACCGGCCCAATAGCCGTTCCGCCGCTGTAATGACGTAATTCGAGCGCTCGATGAACGCCAAGGCTGGGAAAAGGAAAAAAAAATCTCTTGAGCAAGTTTCAATGTTATCTGATAAACATAGAGCAGAAATTTTGGGCTGAGGTAGTCTGCAAACCCCTAGTCTAAGTACTGGATGTGATGGTTGACCTTGTTCTGCAAGCGTTTAAGATTTCGAAAAAAGTTGAGAAAAGTGTTGCGGGGTCCCTTCAAATGGAACTTGGATCACGTATAGTGGATAGCCGCTACATTCGCGTCAACAAGCAGACAAAATAACAAACTGGCGAATTATTTCATGTAGCATTATTGAAGACACTTTTCCCATGCCGCATTAAGCAATGTTTTCAGGAAGAATGGAAATGAATGGCTGATTGATTGTAGGGTTTAACGTGCCGACGCAACTCAGGCGATGAGGCGCGCCGTAGTGGAGGGCTCCGGATTAATTTTGACCACCTGGGGATCTTTAGCGTGCGCCGAAATCTCGAACACACGTGCGTTTTTGCTCTTCGCCTCCATCAGAAAAGCCGCCGCTGCGGCCGGGAATCGAACCCGCGACCTCGTGCTCAGCAACACAACGCCTTAGCCACTGAGCCACCGCGGCGGGTCGAAACTGAATGGCGACACAGTAAATATGGGGTAACCGCGGTGATGTGAGTAATATAAATAGACTCTCGATTAACGGAACTTCAAAAAACGGAAAAATTTAGTTCCATTTAGCAGGACTTCCCTTTACTGAGACAGATGCGCAAAAGTGCAAATTTATGCGCGTACACACTCCTAAGTGCATTTCATGGAACTCTAAGCATTGAAAGCTTGTGAATGTAGCTGATAGTTTTTCAGAAAGCAAGAAAACTACAAGAGGTTTAGGCGCAGCATTCACAAAGTATATTTGGCAACAATTAGTCACTGTGTCCTAAAAAAAATGCGTGAAAATGCATCAGAGAGCTGCCTTTGAAGTCAAGAATGATGCTCCTTCCTTTTCTAACGTAAGCGCGTGGTGTGCACGTCTCAGGCCTCGACTTCGCGCGTGCTTACGAGCCACCGAATTTAGAAGACGGCAACGCGGTAATGAAGCGCGAATAGCACCACGATGGCCCGAACGAGGTGGCAGGAGCTAAGCCCTGTAACCTCGGCGACTTGAAGCGAGACCGAACGACTAGAACAAGAACTGCTATGTTGCATTCGTCGGGACAACGCGGCTGACTACTAAAGAGACAAGGCTTACAAAGCCAACGAGGCTTAACAAAAAAGAAAAAAAAACTAAACAACCAGAAACCGGGAAAAGCAGATTCTATTGGCCATGGGTTTGACAATAATTTCCATTTCCGGTTCCGTTTACACGGTGAGGCGGAAATTTTAGTTCCGATTACCGAGACTTTTTTTTTTACTTCATCTGAATATAAAACCAACCAATTTCTAATACACGGCCGAGGGGTCGCGTTTTTCCTCTTTTCCCGCATGGCGCAAAAGGCTTCACGTAACAGGTGAAAAACTGGCACACAAAGTGCCTCGATCGTTGATACGTTATGGTATTGCGAAATAGCAAATTATGTTCAGGGAAACTCATTATTCATACTTATAGTTTTCTACAACGATTATAACAACACCGAGTTTTCGTAATGTAATTACAGGGATAACACAATAACCCGGAGAATATGAACAACTTTTACCATCTTTGATGCATTCTTTTCATTTAGCAGCCTTTCGTGACAGATACGCATAAATCGTGGTTATAAATGAACGCCACGCCTCGAACCAACTTTAACCAGCCTTTGTTGTTTACACAGTACTGCCGGAAAGGTTAGTTTAATCAACAATGCCCTCGGCTCCAATAGAACTAAAAAACAAGGAACTACTCCTCCTGAAGAAAACAAAAACGCCATTTAAGGACGGTGTTCAGAGCCCTCTATAGCCGACGCCTTACAAAGCCTGCCAAGAGTATACCCCTCGTTAAACCTTCGTTCCCTTGATTGCATGCCACGTAGAAATTTGAGACAAAATCCCCAAAGCAACAAGTTAAACGAGATTAAGAGCGATGGCGCAGCTTTCATGGGTAAACTGCATCGCCGCCACCTGCGAATAAAAGCTTAGAAATGCCCGCATGCTCGGCGAGGGACTATATATAACTACACGGTTCCGCTAACGGGCTAACGACTTTCAAAGTATCGGCAATCGATAGAGCCGACGCCCGCTTTTTTCCCACTCCAGTGTATCACCCAGGTGGAGGATGCGCTCCATCTTCAAGCTATTACCAGCACGCCTTTAGGGCTGTTTTTTTTTTTTCTTTTTTGCCGAGCGTTGTGTGGCTCGGTTACCAATTGAGCGAGCGCACGGTAAATTACAACGCGGCGCTGCTCCGTCGATGGCTTCAATTACTTGTTTTTATAGCGAATAAAAGTGGCGGAGTCGTTACGTTAAACTCAATACTATTGGACGCAGCGGGAAGTTATATCCGCCTGTTGATCATTATAACGATGAATAGCTTCTTGTTTAGACGACTACAGTAAAGCCACGTTATAATAAGTCATTCGCAAAACTTCGTCAATACGGAAACTTCGGTAAATCAATAAAAACATTTAGGTTCATTCGCCGACACTGTTTTGGGCCTGAGACCTTAAGGGAGTACTGACACGAAATTTTCGCGTTACATTTTTTTCGCACCTATGGGTGTCTACCAGCCAAATAATCACAGAATGGCACATTAGACGGTCGATCGCCACATAAACAATCATTTACGACTGCCATGACAGGAGGTCGCTCGTGACGTCACCATTCTTGTTACACCGCTGCTGGCCTGGACGCGCGCGCCCAGTCCGCCCGAGGTCTTTGCATCCCCACGCACCTGGGCAGCATGACGTCAGTCCCAAAACCATGACGTGTACACACGGCGTAGCAGCACGCGCTAACCGCAGCCAGTGCGTCAGCTACGTCACGGGAGCCCCCCGTCGGCAGTTTGGGGAAAGGAGCAGATGATGTCAAGTCGGCCTTCTCTGGGCTTTCTCGTGCAGACAAAGATAAAAAATTGATTTAGAATGTGTTATACTTAACAGTTACCGTTGGAATTTGCTGAAAAATGTATCCTGATAAAAAGGAAGCATTGAGGCACAAGATGTGGATATCTCGTGCCTTTATGACGCGAAAACAAACATGCATGCGGAAGAACACTCCGGTTCCGCCCATTCACGGAGCGCTTAAAGTTGAACACTTTTTTCAACTTTTTTCTAAATCCTAAACGCTTTCAGAACGCAGTCAACAAACACATCCAATACTTAGAATAGGTGTTCACCAAGTACCTCAGCCCAAAAGTACTTCTCTAGGCCCATCAGATAACTTAAAAACTGGCTGAAAAGATTTTTCTAGCTTTCCTAACCTTGGCGTTCTCCGAGCGCTCGAATTACGTCATTAGAGTGATGTAGCGGCCATTGACCGGCCTCCTTCCAGTTGCAGCAATGAACACACTCGATGACCAGTTTTAAAGAAATTGCCACAAAAGCAAAGCAGAAATAGAAGACGGGATCTGTAGCGAAGAGCAAATCACAGTGTTCGCAATGCTTCCAGACGCGAAGGAAAGAGTGAGAGTGTTTGTCGAAAGTGTTGCAGAGTTCTCAGTGCCCCCTCTGAAGTGCAACGGCTATTTTCGAGTGGGTTACTTTGATTGGCAGCTGTTTGGGTAGAACTTTCCCCCATATGAAGGAAGGTGAGCTTGAGGGACGTTTTCGAAGGAGATACGCACCAGGGAAACACTCCCACTCTTTTCTTCGCGTCTGGAAGCATTTGAAAGCTGTAGTTATCGCCAGCCCGCAGCGGCACTGCGTGATTTGCTTGTCGCAGCAGATCCCGTCTTCTGTTTCTGCTTTGCTTTTGCGGAAATTTCTTTAAAACTGGCCATCGAGTGTGGTCATTGCTGTAACTTATAGGAGGCCAATGGCCGCCACACCCCTCTAATGACGTAATTAGAGCGCTCGGAGAACGCCAAGATTAGGATAGAAAAATCTTTTGAGCCAGTTTTCAATTTGTCAGATGGGCCTAAACAAGTAATTTTGTGAACCTCCGTTATAAGTACTGGATGTGCTGGTTGACTACGTTCTGAAAGCGTTTAGGATTTAGAGAAAAGTTGAAAAAAAAGTTGCAGGGTCCCTTTAAAATACCGTGCAGGGGCGGGAAAAGCGTTCTGTCTTAGGGTGATATATGCGCGCCCGCGCAAGCCAGGCGACCACGCGTTGGGAAGAGAGTTCCTGTCCGATGATGCCCGGGTGATTTATGTGCACCTGTAGCTAGACGAGTTAGACCGAGTTTGCATTACTGAAGTGATTTATGTTCACCTAGAGCTAGACTTTTCAGCTTGGCGTTTTCTTTCTTTCGTTACCTCGTGTACCCTGTAACGCAATGTAAATGAGTGTTCAAAGTCTTCCCTTCTTTTATCGTATCAAGTCCAGGTCTTGAACTCTTCTTATTCGGCACCATCACCAAGAACTTCGCCATGGTCCGGTTCTAGGTGCTCAAGTGATTTATTTATGTGCCCTCACAACTAGAATTTTCCGTTTGACGTTTTTTTTTACACCGCGTACTCTGTAGCGTAAAATAAAAAATGGTTGTTCGAAGTCTTCGCTCCTTTTATCGTATTAACCACGTCTAGGACCGTCGATTCGGGCCCATCATCAAAAACTTCAATAGCGCCCTACTGTGTTAGTTGCTGCCAAGTTACCTGACCCCGCACGACGAGTTTCCTGATCGCGAACCGATACCTGGGGTAGCGGACTTTGTATTTCCCCGCCTCTCCTATGTATCAGACAGAGTTTCGAAAAGATAGACAGAGAGAGTTTTTCGAGTGCCAGACTCCGATTATTGAACGAAAACCGGCGTATTCTTCTCTTAGCCTACGGCCGCTAAGAGAGAGAGAGAGAGAGAGAGAGAGAGAGAGAGAGAGAGAAACTTTTATTCTGTTGAGCCCCTTGCGGGAGGCCCAGAAGCCAAGGCGTTGGATTTCCTGCTCTTCTGGTTTGAATCGAGTATCGATTTAAATCAGCGCCCGCTTTCACTGTGTCGCCCTTGCAAGTGTAGTGAAAAGCTATACTTCTCGAACCGTACTTTCAGAATGCGCCGATATTATATCGGTAACTCTCGCACCAAATAACCGGTAACGCCCAATCTTCTCGCGCAGCCAATTGTTGAGCTGGACTCAAAATTGAATTTTTCCTCAAGTGTCATCGCATCATATGTCTCAACTCGTGCGACAGGCAATTAATCCCTTATAGGGTTCAAGTCAGATGTGGAGGTTCGAAAGGACAGAAAGTACCACAGCGCCCTTATCGGCCGCCTGCCGCACTACTCCACTGACGTAACATGGTCTCACGAAATCTCAGTATCTAATTTTGTTTACGTTCACCTATATCGCCGTTCACAGCGGCTTTTCGCTTTTCGAACGCAGCTTATGCATCGCAAATGCGCTCACACTTTGCTAAATGTCAACCGGCGGACTCGTGGGAGTGACGTGATTGCTGACTCCACCGATCGGCGAGGAGGATAGTGTGATGGAAACGTTGTTTTTAGAGACAAAAAAAGTATTTCAGTGCGTTCAAACAAAAACGAAGGTTCATTTAGCAAACACATTTTTTTCCGCGACTAAGTACGCGATAAAACTTACCGTATTTGCTCATATGTAGTTAATCTTTTTTTTTTTTACGAGCACTGCCAAACATTGATTTGCCAGCAAAATAAGGTCAACGTGATAATCAGGTCTATATACTCGTTAGAAAGCACGGCCTGGCGAAGGTATATTCTAACCATATTTATCATCCGTGGCTCCCAACTTAGGGTGTCGAGCTGTAATTAATCTTCGCCGAACTAAACGCGAATAATTTCGGTATCTCGGTTCCATTACTTCAACCTCCCCCCCTGACATCCCAACTGTACTGTAACGTTGAAACATTTACAAAACATACGTATACACTGTCGTTCCAGGCATCGAGCGAGAGCAACGGGCTCTGCGAAAGCCGTAGTTATCGCCGGCACCGAGCGCCACTCCGTGATTCGCTCGTCGCAGCAGATACGCCTCCCGTTTCTGCGTTGCTTCTGTGGCTTTCTTTTTAGAGTGGCTATCGAGCGCGTGCATCGCTGCAACAAAAGGGGAGCCGGCCACTAGCCGCTACAGGGGTTAAAGAAGGCCAAGACCGTTAAAGAGAGAGCATGCAATCTTTTGAGAAAGTTTCCAAGTTATATGATGGGACCAGAGCAACAATGTTCGGCTTGAGTTACTTTGCGACCCCGTAATCTAGGTACTGGATGTGCCGGTTGACTACGTTACGCAAGCAATTAATATTTCCAAAAAGTTGAAAAAAGTGTTGCAGTGTCCCTTTAAAGGGTCCATGAAGAGAAAATATAACTTTGTTTAACTTTAAAGAGTTAGACTTTAGTTCTTCACTCAGCTCCATTCCGGCCACGAAAGACGTTTTTTTAACCGATAAAAACGCAATAAATACTTAAGAACTTTCAACTTTCGCGCCACAGTGACGGGTTATCGGCCCGAGTGACGTCATATGGGCCAGTACTAAAAACATAATTTTCAGTGGGTTGGGTGCACACTGGCATTCGAGTGATTTGATGAAACAGAACTAGCGGCCCCACTACCATCGTCCAGTCATGTGTCCTGGGGATCGATTAGTTCGGCCACCGTCAATCGCCCAAACAAGATTCTGTGACGTCATAGAAAAGTTGCTGGAAACTGGCTAGCGAGTCGCCACAGCTCCACGCGTTTTCTTTAATGTCTCCGTTATTTTTTGGAAGTTTGCAACGAAATCGGTATCATTTTTATCGGGACAAAGCAGCCTTTCTAATAAACCAAACTTGTATTTTGTCTTCATGGCTCCTTTAACCACCACTCCACGCCGACACCGTCAGCACGTTCAAATGCATTCAAAACGCTACGTTAGAATTTCGTATAAAACGCGAGTACGGTGCAATACGGAAAGCGTGAACCGTGACATCTAGCGGCTTGTGCTTCTAACGAGTAAGTGATAGTAAGTGCGGAGCACTCTAGGGGCCCGCCTGGTCGTCGTAGGTCATCCGGGGTAACGGTAACTATCGACCGTAGTCACGGCGTCACGCACCGAAACAGCGGCTTCGAAAAGATCGCCGCCTCCCCTGGTGGGGATCGAGCCTGGGTCGCTCGCGTTACGATCGTCTATTCCATTGTTCGGCAACCCCTTGAGGTGGAGGGCCGAGTTGTATGAAGCCGACACGGCGGAGAGCCGGACGGCAGATCGGGTGGGGGTGAGGGGGCATTACAGGCGAACGGAAAAAAACTCGGCGAATTGACAATAATATTAGGCAATCAACAATAATCTGGCTAAGTGTGAAGATGTGGGACAGTGCCAACTGGAAGCGATCAATTCGCTGTTCTTCTCTCCCGTCTAATCCTACTCTAGGTCAAACCTGGCGTGTCGGCCTTTAGATAGGAAGTGACAGGGGGACGGGCTGGGGGCACTGACGACGTGCTGGGAGCCGCATAATACTGTCCCGAAGGCCGCAGGTTGCCGGACCCTGGTCTATCCATTGCGCCACAGATGCACATTGTACTCATATGCAAAGTGCTAATTGTTAAGTGTTGTACTCATATGCACTGTGCTCACACTGTACTCACTGTACTCATATATACAAAGTGTTGAGGGTGATCATCGCACTGCGCCGTTGCAAAGAGGCGGCCGTTGCTAGGCCGCAAACAAGTAAACAATAATATAAAATACAAGAAAAGCATGAATTTCCACATTAATTACCCCAAATAATTTAAAATTTATCCCGCGTCTCTTTATATGCCTTTTCAGGGGCTGCGGCGCCCTCTCTCGACTACTATCGTTATCAACGCGAGGAATATACTGAAACTACACAAGAGAGGGCGCCGCAACACCTCTGGCGAATCACAGCTCAGGAATCCGCCAGCTTTCACGTTGATTGTAACCTTGTTGATTATGTTGAATCGCATTGAATTGAATTGAATTGAAATTGAATTCATATCATCTAGGATTTGGAAAGAAGTAGAAAATAAATTGTTGCAGGGCTCCTTTAAAATGCAGTTCAAAGGCGGGAAAAGCGTTATTCAAAAAATTAAAAACTGTTTTAATTTTTTTTTCGTCAAGTCGCCGAGCTGTCCATGCTTCTGCCGGCGACGTACGGCTCCCTGCCCGCACGCTCGTTTGAGCTCGTTTGTAACCTGGAGAACGGTAAAAACCAGCCTTAAAGACGCGAACATGAGAGAGAGCAGACACACACGAGAGCAGACACACACCAGCGTGTGTGTGTCTGCTCTCTCTCGTGTTCGCGTCTTTAAGGCTGGTTTTTACCGTGCTCCAAGTATGTACCAACAGGCCCAACACAAAACTCTTCTCGTTTGTAACCTTGAACTCCCGTGGCAACAAGAAGTCAGTTCTGTTTCTTTGCGAGCTTGGCACCCTCGAATAGCTTCGAAGAGGCGAGGAGATTAAAAATGAACCGCGAAGCGCCGTTCCATCGCAGATGTGCCACTGAACTTTTCAGCCGCCAGTCATACTCACCCCCACTCTTCCACCTTATTCTCCTGGCAACAAAGCGCCTCTCTTAAGAAGACTGATGGCCTCCTAGTCGAGAGAAGACCTGCCGGAACGTAAGGATGTTTATCTTAATTTTTTTCGATACTGACGGCTCATCCTTTTAAGAGCAAGAGTAATGTGCCAAAACCCGATTCTGGGAGAAGTTAAATAGTTCCTTGGCGCGCTTTCAGCGGCCGACGGGGAGCATGCAGAGTAGGTTTCTTGCATCTGCTGCAGTTTTGTTGTGTCTTTCTGTTTTTTTTTAGTTATTGACGGCTCGTTCTTCACAGGAAGAATAATATTCCGGAACCCGCTTATGGGCGAACCTAAACAGAGACTGTGTGTACTTTCAGTGAGAGACTCGAAACATCAGCTGTGCGTTTTTAACTGCCGTATTTTTTTTTTAATCTGTGCTCTTCCTATTTCCACCGCGACTGCTGAGATCGACGCCCGATAAATCATCACCTTGCCGCCACCCCCCCCCCCCTTTATGAGAGACGATAGCCTATCTTTCGGCTACTTAAACGCGAAAATTTTGGTCCGGCCGACCGTCTGTCTGTCTGTTGTGTCCGTCCGCCCGACCGGTCCCCGAGCATCATTAGCAGTGAAGCCAGAAGGTACGTAGCCATTTTAACACGACAGTGTCTTATTCCGGGGTCCACAAAGATCTGACTGACGTCATATCCGACACAGAAATGACATCGCCAGAAAAATTACGATTGACGCGGCTGCACCTGGATTTGAACTACGAATTCTTTCGCTTCCACGGGAGGTACGAAATGCGCTCCCGACTGGGCTACGAACAGAGGCGTAAACAGGACGACAAATGCGCCTTATATCCTTCCCTTCAGATGGTGCTGCCGTCTAGGAGAGGCGAAGCGAAGTAGTGCATCATGATGCTAATGAGCGCCGACAGTTGGCGCCTCGATGCCAGCACCTACGTGTACTGGGGACGCGCAGGGGAACCTGCGGAACAGCCTGTAAGGCAACGACCACGGAGTAAGATCGACGCCGACTTGCGAATGTCGCGCTCGTGGTGTGTTCACCAAACGATTCGCTAACAACCCGTTTGGTTTCGTTCGCACGAACGGTTTGCGAGCGCCTGCGGTTTCAGTCGGATTTACGCAATGCTACGGCACGTAAGGCCTTTGCCCTGCAGTGGGCGTAGATAGGCTGGTGATAATGATGATGATGATGATGACGGCACGTGCAATACAGTGTCTAACGTTGATGAGTATAACGGTGCCGTACCGAGGAAATATAAATACCGATGTGCAAGTTCCTATCGACGCACAATAAACAGTCAACTGCTCCTGTGAAGGCACATTTCACTTTCGTGTTTTACCGGTACCTATGGAGGAGGGATCCAACCACATATTTTTTCTTTGCCGGCTAACAGAAGGTCACTTATTTTCTGTTCATCGTGCTTAAGCAGAGATACCGCTCACATTTTCTAATTAAGTGGGCATTCAAACCTCTCGGCGCTCCCCGAGCGAACGTTTCTGATAGGGAGCACAGCGCCTGCACCACGGCCGTCCCCCGCTCGCTGAACTGGAAAGGTCACGGTCTGGCACGCACTGTCCAACCAAGTACCACGGCAGCGCACGTGACGTGACTACCTTTAATAATGCATTTAGCCAACTCAACGGCCGCGGTTCCTCGCGGTAGCCCGGCGCCGCTGCTATTAGCACCAGCCTGCGATAAGCAGGGACCGAGCACTTCGGGGGCTGCGGAGAACCAAAGAGTGCGCGACGGTGCACACACACACACAAAATGCACTTAGCCATGGAAATGAGCGAAGCTACGCAATATTTCCTTGATTCGACATCCTTCAACCACAACCACTGAACGGTGTCACAAACTGTCCAAACGTAGCAAACAAAGTGTGTTAACCGCAATTATACTAATAATAATATAGATATATATAATCTATTATATATATATATATTCATATATATATCTATAATATAATATATATATACTTTTGCGAAGGCTTCTCCGAAGCCGAAACGTTAATACATTTTCGTTCGTTACCCTTTAGTCTTCTCTTTCACTGTATATTTTTACCGGCCCCATCGTACTTCATTCATACGCTATATTATATATATATATATATATATATATATATATATATATATATATATATATATATATATATATATATATATGTTATGGAGCTCAGGTTTACAATGCCCCACAGTGCATTGAAACCAGAACGATGATGACGACGACGACGAAGTGCCTGGCGCGCACCTTGCGCAATCTGTCATGGCCGCAATGTACATAATGTGAATAGATCGCTTCACCCCATTGCATCGTTCGCCTCATCTGTGTCCTGCCACCACGTAACATTTTGGTGGAGTGTGCGGTGTCATCCCCATCCTGGCCTCCACATCGCATCGTCTCAGCCCTGGCGGAATCGTCGAGGAAACGTGAGCCGTGTCGGGCAGCCCCAACCCACTGCGACGAGTATTCGACCTCGTCCCCCACCCCATGACCACAGCCTGTGACCAGCCGATGAAGACGAGCCGCTACATGCCCAGACCAGAACAAAACCCGCGTCCCCAGCCCTCTCGTCCGACGTGGTTCGAGTTCCTCAGACAGTCCGCTTCTGCCATGAAGACATCGCTGTTGTGGGGCCAGGCATTATCAAGAACATCATCGTCATCTGGGGTGGCAGGACACATCTTCACTGTACGTCTTCATCGCATTGCTCATCCGCATCGCAATCCTCACATTGCCTTGGACTCGACCGGGACGGTCGTTCTCGACCCCGCGGGGTGATGTTACGGAGCTCAGGTTTACAATGCCCCACAGTGCATTGAAACCAGAACGATGATGACGACGACGACGAAGTGCCTGGCGCGCACCTTGCGCAATCTGTCATGGCCGCAATGTACATAATGTGAATAGATCGCTTCACCCCATTGCATCGTTGCCCATCTGTGTCCACCACGTAACAATTTAATATATATATATATATTATATATAGTGTCCGGTTGTTGCACAGCAAAATGTTTTTGCCCCTCCATATGCTGCAATTCCCACAAGGTAAAGACGCAGTTCCACGTCAGAAACTGGTCCCTCCGACGCTTTTTCGATGGCAACTTTTTTTTGCGTAAAACCTCGCTGCGCCTACTCCAAAAAGAGGCCCGACCTTCGGCGCGTACAATAGCGCTTCGGCAAAACAACGCCTCATCCCTTCGCACCGACGCCCTCGTCCGCCCACAGGCGTCGTCGGCTGCGCTACAAGGTAGACGTCAGCGCTGTCTTAACCACCGCGATGACAACAACAGGACCTGAAGTGTGCGTCATCGACCACGAGAAACCAAAAAAAAGAAACACGGCACGGTTTCGGGCGGGTGAGCATCGCAGACTGAAACCCTTCAGTTGTCACTGCTCTCGAATCAACGGGTGTTTACGTGCGAGACCTGTAAGTATCCTTGCCTCTCAGTAGTGACGACGCCAACGACGTTTACTGCCAACAGTTTACTGCCAGGCAAGGGCCTGTACGTGGGTGCTGTAATCCACAGTTGCAGATAAAATCGCGCTTGCTTCAAGAACAGTGACAACTCGTTCATGTCAGGGATGAAACGCTTGAGTTGTCACTACTCTCGAATCAACACTGTTTTACGTCCGAGACCGCTATCTAAGCCTTGCTTCTCGGTAGTGATGACTACAGCGGAGTTTACTGTGGCGCCTCGAAAAAGGCGGGCTTTTCAAAACAAACAAGAACAAAGCCGGTCTTTCGCTGTGTCGCGGTGTTAAATCGGAATGCGCGCGTGAACGGGTAGGCCGCCCACAAAAAGGTTTCACCGCGGCGTCGCTGCTGGAAATGCTACGTCGCGAAAACGTGTCACCACACGGCATTTTTTTTTTGCTACTTTATCTTGCGCTGAGTCCTTCGTTCCATTGCAGCCACGTATTCTTTTATAGCGGGCCACAAGCTAAGATTGCTGTCGGAGTGCCCGCCACACTCCCCAACCCTCCTTTCGGATCACAGTGAAACGTAGTTCCTACGTTCGGTATACGGAGGATATAGCTGCTTTTTGCTGACACGAACACAACCCGAGGCTTTATGGTGAGTTATAAACGGGGATTTCCTAGCGTTCGGGGCTGTTCTCTTTTTTGGTAGGGTTCTAAAATAAACGTTCCTAACTTCATTCTTCTATGGTTTTTGAAAGCTAACTGCAACATCGAAACAAAAGCGCGCTACGCCACCATTCCGCTGACGTCAGCGCGGGCCGGATCGATTTTGAGGTGTGAGGCAATAAATGGGCGCGAGGGGAATTTTAATTTCCAAGCGACTATTGTCCTCATCGGCCTACGGCAGTATTTTTGTTCGGAACACGTACGCTGCAGTGTTTGGGCCGTTCTTAAAGACGGGAGAAATATTCGCCCGCTTTCGCGAAATCGAAAGTCAGTTTCATGCACAAAAACCTGGTCGTCTATATCTAACGCTGGACGGCCTTCATGCGGAAAGACATATGAAAAGCGCTGACGGCCAGAAGTACGCGCTTTGCCACCATCATCATTATCATCGTCATCGCCGTTGTCGTCCTCGTCATAGTAGCGGCCTCCGATTGTCCCTACAGAAAAAATGAAACAATTTATGGAGTTGTTTAAGTGACGGAGCTTGGCAGATATTTCCTATTCAATCTTCTGCGCGCAAAAGTTTCATAAACGAACAGCGAAAAGAGAAGCTCCGGACTGCGATATAACCCACGTGGAGCTGTCGTGATGGGGGTTTGTTGCAGTGTAGTAGAAAAAATGTCTCACTAATGACGCAATGCCATCCATTCGAAGTGAAGATGTTAGGCGTCGTTAGTGGTCCGCCTTATGTTAGTTTAAAATTAGTACACTAACCGGATGAATCAAGCATTGAGACGAGTTCTTGCATACTGCCACTCCGCTGACTTGAGGTTGTTGATTGATTGATTGATTGATTGATTGATTGATTGATTGATTGATTGATTGATTGATTGATTGATTGATTGATTGATTGATTGATTGATTGATTGATTGATTGATTGATTGATTGCGGGTTTAACTCGCCGACGCAGCGCAGGTGATGAGGCACGTAGTGGAGTGCTCCGGATGAATTTTGACCACCTGGGGATCCTTAACGTGCACCGAAATCTCGTACAGCGGGCGTTTTTGCTTTTCGCCTCCACCAGAAAAGCGGCCGCCGCGGCCGGGAATCGAACCCGCGTCCTTGTGAGGTCGTCGACGCACATCAACGTTTGTGCCGTTTCGTTCCTGTGCATGGATGGGTAATAGACTGTGCGACGGAATCAGCGCTCACCCATCAGGGAAAACCAGACAATGCCACTTCCGGCGGTTAACAGAAAGTTTACCTTCGCAGACAATAGAGAATTTTAGCCTACCGTGTGTTCCGTACTTCCGTATGTACCGTGCGTACCACTACCCGACTGGGCACGGGCACATTCGTTCCGATAGGGTGGCTTCGTTCCGAGGTCGGTCCACCCCCGCCTCAACATGCGCCCGCATTCGTTCCGATGGGGTGCAGTACTCGTCTCCGTGCCCGCACGCGCAGGCTAATACCCCTGTCACACGGCAGATCTAATGACATTTACAGCAAATGTCATTCGCTCTAAATGTCATTAATTCGGCGCTACACGAGAATACCGAATGACATTCAAGGCGAATGACATTTACCGGCTAACTGAGGTCCCGGACCTCAGTTACACTTCAGTTGGCCGCCGAATGAGTAGCCTCGACAGCAGTAGCGCGTCCCTAGACAGGAAAATTCAGTAACAAACCAAAGAATACTGTTTCTAAAAACTGTCAGTAAACTTATATTTTCTTTTTTGTATTGTTGTTCTAATAAAGAAAGACCAGCAAGTACTAACAAAAAAGAAAATCTCGTCCCCAGTGCGCGCGCTACCCAAATCCGGATTTTTTGCAGACTTGTCTCAGCTTGTGATGTCTACTGGCGTCACCTAAATCGGTGGTTTTCTTGTTGCTATTGAAGAAAATATTCCTTTGTTACGTTTTTTTTTTTTAAATATTACCTGTGAAAACATTCTAGATGCGCTTGAAATGTAATTTTGCGGTTTTGCGAGCTCGCTAATCGTCACCGCTATCACAACCAAATGACATTTGTTCCGCCGTGTAGACCCGCACGGCCGAGCCGAATGTCATTTACAGCTAATGTCATTCAGTTTGAATGACATTAGATTTGCCGTGTGACAGGGGTATAAGTTGGGTGCCGGTACGTACGGTACGCACGGAACGTACGGAATGCTGAATCTCTCTCAATAAAAAACACCATTTGTTTTACGGGAGCGTGAGACGCGCAGGCATAGAGCTGCGGCTCACCTGTGTCGCGCCTGCCTGTTCTTGCAAGGAGGTCGATTACGTCCCTTTCGGTTTGCGTCTAACACGTTTAGCCTTATAAAGCCCAGTTAACAATGGGAAACTGGCTCGAAGCGACACTCTAGTTTAATGACGCCTTGGTATAATGTACAAATTGGGTGTTTATAAAGAGCTATATATTTTACTTCACACGTAAGTACACGCTTGATTCCAGCCAGTTCTTACGCTGGATTATTCATTTCTGGCCTCGCTTCCCATTTCTCTGTCCCCTCTCGGTTCTCTTTTCTTCGCTTCACAATGCGGACTATTTTATGCTGGCATACTGCATTTCTTGCAGGTTCATTTAAGCAGAAAATAATGTCAGGTACAGCCTGTTGAATACGATTACGGTAAGTAATAGTCAGTATTATGCCTTCATAGGCATGCATTAAAAATTTATTTATTTATTTATTTATTTATTTATTTATTTATTTATTTATTTATTTATTTATTTATTTATTTATTTATTTATTTGGGGAGTGTATGCAGGGTCATTACAAGGTCGGCTTAAATTGCGATACGAGGCAAAAGTGGAACCGGTCCAGGCAAGAGGTAGGCGTGCATTAACAGGATAAGAAAAGCGCGGTGGGAAGTTAGGTGTGTGCCATTTGCAAGTTTCAGTGAGTGCCTGACACAACCAACGCACGAACGCACAGCGTTCGATCTCATCCTTCACACTTCTTCTTCTTCTTCTTCTTCTTCTTCTTCTTCTTCTTCTTCTTCTTCTTCTTCTTCTTCTTCTTCTTCATTGCGATCATCATCAACAACAACCACAACAACAAGAAGAAACAAGAACTACTCGGAGAAGGTCATTCAAGGTCACTGCGAACCTCCGTTCACCATTCATAGAAAGCAGGCAATCTGCATCAAATCGCGTTAAGGGGCAGAGCGCGGGCAGCCTCCACCAGGAACGAAAACGCCCGAGTTCCCACTCAGCCGCAAGAGCTCTCCGGAGACAAACACGCCATTAAGAGGTTACACCAGTTGCCATCGCCGAGAAACAGGTCCCCCCAGATTGCGCGAAGTAATGGCACTGACGAGCGTACACACCACCGGGCACTACATATCTCGCGCACGCGCGGGCAAGCGTCTTATTTAAACAAGCGGCGCTTTTGAAGAGGCCCCTTAATGGCGTAGTCGTTTGTGACTGCCGGCGCCCCGCTACGCGTGCCAGCACTCTCCAAACGAGGCCGTTTCGAGTCGATGTCGTATTCTCTGAGAGAGAGGAGGGCGGGGGAGGAGGAAACATTGCGGTCGTCTCTAAATGTAGACTTAAACAAACAAATAAATGGTCCGTGAAGACGACACACTCGCGGCGCGAAAACGCGGTCGGATCGAAACGACGCAACCGCTGTGTCGTTCGTTGCCTTTTAGCGGAGGCGAAAGTCGTGTACGTGTACACGTCTGGATCCGTACGAAACGTCAGTGGCAGCGGTGCATCAAACAACCATTAAGGTTCATCGATTATCGACGATACACCAGCTGCGTCAAATGATCACGCCCTCCCCTACTTCCCCTTCCCACTAGCGCTGTTTCTGTTCGCCGCAGTGCAGATAGAGAGAGGACACGATTAGTTTTGTAGCGTGAGCTACACTGTACGAGATTGAGCAGTTTCGTGTGGCTCCTGGAGAGCCGCGCTGCGCATGCGCGAGGAGCAGTGCCGTCTCACGGTGCACAGCTGGCGCGCCGGAGCCACCGCCCCCGCGACCGGCCTGGACTGGCCTGGATTGGATTGGATAGGATGGGATTGGATTGGACATCGTTTTAGCAGCAGTAAGAATGATCATCAGCTAATCCTAGACAACCAGGAAACCTAAGAATAACTAGCTGAACCTTAGTTCACGCTACGTATGCCCTGGCATAGCCGAGCAAAGCCACTGGTAATTTTTAAAGACGATAGCATTTCTTCAGCCACCTAAAAGCGAAAATTTTCGTCTGTCTGTCTGTCTGTCTGTCTGTCTGTATGTATGTATGTATGTATGTATGTATGTATGTATGTATGTATGTATGTATGTATGTATGTATGTATGTATGTATGTCTCTGTCTGTCTGTGTTTGTGTGTCTGTGTGTCTGTCTGTCTAGGCCTCCCGACCAAAAAACAGGTGAAACAAAAGTATGCCAAGACGGCTCTAAAGTACGAATCTGCTGCTATGGCTCATATTGTCGGCATTACTCAGAACAAACCGAACCCCGGGCATATCTGAAGCATATTATGTAAGTACATAACCGAGACTACCCAGCGCTCTTTTATTATGCCTAAACGTTGGATTGGTTTTCCCGACAGCAACAGGGAAAAGAACAGCGCTCAAAAACGCTGTCGAAAAGAGGGGAGATGAAAGCAGACAGTAGAACAAAGGATGTCGGCTTGGTCTGCTAAGCCCAACATAAACAAAATGTCCCGACAGATGTCTCGCGAGCAGGACGGGCGCGGGAAAATTGAATTCGATTGGGCAAACCTCGACTGCCCTCGTCAAGGAAGAAGCGAGAGAGGAGGGGAAGATGGCGAGGGAGTAGGAGGGTGAGAGAGCAGGTACGAAATTTGCAGTGAAGCAAGAAGATATGCGACCAATTGGGAATATGCGACCAATTTAGGGACAAATTGGTCCCAGTTAGCACAGGACAGGGGATAATTGGAGATTAATGGGAGAGGCGCTTGCCCAGCAGTGGGCGTATATAGGCTGATGATGATGATGATGATGATGATGATGATGATGCGGCCAAGTTTTGTTCTCCCACTACTCAGGAATCGAGAATTCTGCCCTACGCTGCAACCATTTGCACAAATTTTGTCCCCCTAGAATCGAATACTCCCCCGTCCTCGACGAAGTTCAATTCGTAATGCGAATTCGCTTTGCGACACCTAAGCTACAATGGCTTCGTGGATGCCAGCTAGAGGCCCTTAACGTGCACCGAAATCACCTACAACCATGCGTGGTTGGTTTTGTCGATCGACAGAAAAACATCCTCCGAGGATAGGAATCGAACCCACGACAAAGTAGGTGTATCAGAAGCACAACGCCTTGCAACCGAGCCACCACGACGGGCCGCCCCCCCCCCCCCTCTTTTTTCCCCAAACCATCTTTGTTAGCCTCCTCGCAACTTGCGCAACATTTTTGCGAATAGCAGAAGCATCATTTCATCGCTACGCTCTCCTCCACCGACACCGGCTCACTTTCCGTTTCATTGCCCGTTCCGCTCTCTACCGGTGTAAGTCAACGTCGAGCCAAGATGTCGTCGAGAGCGCGACGACTAAATTGCTCGGACCATAAAAGCGAATCCTCCCTTTCAACTTCCCTCCGAATCCGCTCTTCCCACCGTGGCTGCAATTCCCCTGAAAACCATCTCCCCACCCACTCCCCGGCGCTTCCAGTAAGACCTCGTCCCCATTCAGAGCACTTCGCTTCCTAGACACGCCTCCACTCTGCTGGCTACAAAAAGAACGACAGGGAAAAGAGAAAATAAAACCTATCAACTCAAAGAAGCCAATTTCTAGCCGCTGTTTGCGATTCGACAGAAGCGAGCCACACCAAACAAGACGCAAAAGAAGAACCTCAGCGTCTCCACTGCAAGAGGAACGATCTCCACAGGCCAATCCCCGATCTTCTCTCCCCGAGTCTCTAGAAAGCGAGAGAGCAGCGTCAACTAACTTAGAGTGTCTCCAGATGTAGAGAGCGCGTCGCACTTCTCAATAGCGCACCTGATGAGTCTGTATACAGCCGCCGATGCCGCCAGCAGGCTTCAAGCGAGAAGGAGGGTAGGGTGTCCTTCCAACACATTCGCCGCGATGTCTGGACGTGCGTCGACTCGGTAAGAGACGAGCTTTTACGTGAAACGCGCAGGCGGTGCGTCTCGTACGTGAAAAAAAGCGTGCCTGTTTACGGGATGAGACCGACAGAGGACGATAAAGTTAGCCTGGTAGCAACGTCGCACGTCCGGTGGGAAGGGAAAGGCGGAAAAAAAAGGGAATGTGGCGAGACGTTGCTCGAAGAGGCACTTAACATTTCCGCCTGGCGGTTTCAGCTTTCAGCCAAATTTGAAGAGTTTGCGGGTACGTAGCAACGCGTTTCTCCCTGTGCGTTGACCATTTCCTTAAAATTTAGACCCACTCCGGTATGTATATAATTTGTTATACATTATATGCGTATATATATATATATATATATATATATATATTATATATATATATATATATATTATATATATATATATATATATATATATATATATATATATATATATATATTATATATATATATATATATGTGTGTGTGTGTGTGTGTGTGTGTGTGTGTGTGTGTGTGTGTGTGTGTGTGTGTGTATATCAGTGTGTTGAACCGAAAAAAATACCGGTTAGGTTACGGTTCTGGTTCAGGCGAAATCATTTCGTTCCGGTTCAGTTCCGGCTCTACAAAATCCCGTACCAAACCGGTTCGCGAACCAGTACGGGAGCTAGAACCAGTTCGTGAACCGGTTCGATGAGTTGAATTATCACTGAAATTAGAAAAAAAATATTTAGTAGTTTAAACTAAAAGTCAAATCAAATACAAACAAAAATTAAAAATGCTGCTGTTCCCCAAGGGAAGTTTAAAGCAAGTTTAAAAGCAGTTTAAAGTTTAAATCAAACTTTAAACAATTACGAGATATTAGAAAAACAGATGAAGTGGCGACGATTTACCACCTACTTTTTCGCCCAGACTTTATGTTGTCCTAGCGACTATTCATAAAGCCACCGCCAACAGATATGACGGTTGGATATATTTTCTGCCCTTTCCTTTTTTGCTGAAATCGCAATCGTCGCTTTGGAATCGCCCATCACGCTAACCTTGAAGCCTTAAATTTAGGCCTGCGTACTCGCGCATTCAAATACCAGCGCTTAATACCAATGGCGCACATTTTTTTTGTATTTGTAACAAAACAGAAAAAACCCTACAACAGGCACATAAATACTACCAATAAATTAGATTATATGGTCAGCCTGAATAATTTGTTAGCTGCCACCTTGTCGAATGTGTTAGCTACACTTTTGTTAAAAGTAAGCTTTAGTTAACGCTCACTCACTACATTATTGTTCTGACCACTGCAATTCCTTTTGCGATAGCTATACCGGATGTGTGCATTACAATCAGTATGTTATCGTACCACCTGATCCCCGGCCATCGTTCCGTGTGCTACATTGCGGAATCTTATAACAGATTATGCTGTTACAAAAAGAAAGGGAAATTTGACGCGCAGAGCATGAGATGGGACTTTCTTGGGTAGACGCTCTTTAATTCGTCCACAGCAGTACTCCCTTCCTGAACGAGTAGCAGTAGAAGTAATGTAGCGAGTTGGGCAGTCAGTACAAGTGCACCTTCGGAAAAAGGCAGATTTGAAAGAGACAAAACTGCAGAACAAGCAGAAAAGATGATCGCTGGGCGAATGGAACAGTATGAGGTACCGCCCTGCCTTTCTGCACGTGTAATCTGCTTTATTACTGTCTCTGCTTCCAAGACAAGGTCGAGGGCTGCAGTTTCTTGCCAAGGGATTAAGTGCTCACCTTAACAGCTTTCCCTGACATATCTGTTGTTATTTGTATCGGTAAAAAACGGAACTTGTCCACTGTACTGTCCTCAAAAACTGACCACGGGACTCACTTCCTTCGCATTAATGACACGTTTGGTTGTGAAAGGCAGGGCAAAGAAAAGTATAGAGCAATATCCACGTCTTAGTGTTTTTTTTTACTTATTCGGTTTTTCTTACTTTTTGCGTAATATTTTAAAACAACGTTTTTCGCCTTTTCTTTTTTGTTGTTTTCCGTGTAAACACACTTAAAAAAACTGGCGCATTTCAAGCCCCGTGCTATATCTCTGCTCCGAGGCGCAGCTCATGTTGCAGGCCGGCAGACTTATTTTAACCAGCTGGTGATATTAAACGTGGATCAAAATATCGATACACGAACGTTCTCGATTTCCACCTACTTCAGAAAAACTGTTCTGGGAAAGGGAGATCGAGGCCACTTGTGGTCAGCAGCAAACGGCTTAGCCACTGAGCAGCTCCTGCGGTCACACTTGTCAAGTATTAAGAATTTGCAGGTGTCGGACCTTTTAAACAAATTACGAAATGCAAAATGTTTGTACACATCAGGTGTGGGCTTTCGCTGTTACGCAGTGGAGCACTCGTGCAGCCTGATTGCTCCAATAAAGTCGCAGCTAGGGAAGGGCAAAGTCGTTTTTATCCCCTGCAAGCTGCCGAGAATGACATTTGGTTTGGTCAGCTTGCACTACGCTTGCGCTTCCAGCAGCAACAGTCCATTGCTACACTCGTGCACATTCATTTCCCCTGTTGTTACATAGAGCGTGATAGCGTTCAATTGTCTGGAGGGGAATGTGCGCGAGCTGGTACGAAGTTGATGGTACGTGAAAGAAAAAAAGGCCTGAATTGCATTGACTGCGCAATATCAACAACGGAGGGTCGAACCGTTTCGGCATGAAACGGTAACCATTATTTCTTTTTTCGGTTCTGTTCCGGTTCCCGGTTCGGGTTCAGCGGGATCAAAAAATAACGGTTCGGGTTCGGGTTCAGTTCCGGCAAATATACCGGTTCAGTTTCGGTTTTCGGTTCGGTTCCACCCTTATATATATATATAATATATATATATATATATATATATATATATATATAATACTATATATATAATATATATATTATATACATGAGAGAGAGAGAGAAATAACGGTACGCAGTCATAAAACAAAGAAAGTGGAGAAAAACATGCCCACCAGTTGGGATCCGAACCGAAAGCACGGAGGTTAAAAAGGTCTTCTTTACCCCGAGCAGTCGGAGTGGCACTGGCTACCATTTCCAAGCACTGTAAATAATTATCTTGACATAAATATCCAAGAAAGTGGCGGTAAGCACAGCCCGCCGGTAGCGGAGCGGTCATCGCCCCAGGCGCATATTCTGGAGGACGTGGTTCCCATCCGGATCCCATTCGGTGAGGACGTTTTTCTCCACTTTCTTTCTTTCTTACTTACTCCTTTTCTCTTTTTCTTTCTTTCAAAAAACTATATCTGCTTGAAGAAAAATCACCTACCACATTTCCTCTTTGCTTATACTTTGTCTTTCTTGACTGTCTACCCTTATTTCTGTCTTCCTTCAGCGAGCCCATCTCCCATTCGATTTTTTTTTCTCCTCCTTCTCTTCTCTCTCTCTCTCTCTCTCTCTCTCTCTCTATTATTATATATATATTATATATATATATATATATATATATATATATATATATATATATATATATATATAACTGGAAAATGAGGGGCTCGTTGAATTAAGACAGAAATAAGGGTTGGAAGTCAAGAATGTCAAAGAAAGCAAAGGGGGGAATGCGGTAGGTCATTTATTATCGTTAAAAAATATATATATATATATATTATAATATATATATATAACACCCATACACAGAGTGTGCCGCGCAGTTCCAGGAAACTTTATAATGAGTTGTGTCGCCGGCAAGGTAAGGGAGCGGTAGGCCCAGCTAAAAGGCCTCCTTGCACTTCTAAGCAGCGCGAGCGAGCCGTGCAGGATTCGGAATTGGGGTCCTAACGAGCCGTTTTAGAGCTTTCGGTGTTGCAACAACTTAAAGTGTAGTCGGTGAGTCTGCTCTGCTGCAGTTTATGTTGCAGCACAAGTTCGCTCTAATAAACTCCATTCTGTACAGAAACCGTGCTTCACATCTGGCGGCGTGACATCTGGTGTAGATGTTGGCGAATGCTAATTAGGCCGAAGCCTTGCCTCAAAATAAACTGTAAAAAGAACGTACGTCGACGAATTCATAAAAACAGAATGAGGCTCGCTGTCGAAAGCCGGCGAATCAAAATGCGCGGCTTTCGGTCTGCGTGAAATTACATTGGGGCGCAACCCGCCCTCCTAGCCAGAATAACCTATCTGAGTGGCGAGCACACTTCTCGATCAAGAAAGTGAAGGAAGCTCGCAGTAACGCGTAAGACTTGAAGGTAGCGAAGGCAACCTTAACGACAATCACGAAGGTTTAAGTCAACGATTGCAGCCGACTTGCTTTTTATTCGCTGCCTCAACGACGTTTCCCCAATATTTGTTGCTACAAGTATGAGCTTCTTTCATTTTTTGGGGAGTGACAATCATTCGACATCACCCTAGAGGAGCGTACACTATGACGTGTCTTTCTCGTTTCGAGCAAGTGTTGCCACGATTACGGCGAACGCTGGGGGCTTTCTTTTTTTGCCAATCTTAGTCAATCTCTCTAAGTGGGTATGCAAAGCTTGACAAGCGTGCGCAGGGGACGCTGGGCGGTAGCCGCGAGGCCAGCGCTGACGTGCGCGCTCTCTGCAATTCCTGGAATTTTTAACTGTGGACACGAAAAATTACGATTTGCTAAACAGCTTCGCCGCTAAAAAAGATGGCCGGCGTGTTCTGACACTGGTCAAAGCAAACAGACGCTCTACAAAGCAAACTACTAACCTAGCATCTTTTGCAACACTATCTAAGGGTAGTAATCAACTATGAAGATTGCTTAGTTTGTCGGTTCTTCTTATGGGTGTTTTAAAAGGAGAAATTATCCCCGAATTTTTCGTATCACGGAAGGTTTGCGGGGGCTGCGCTAAAGCCGACAGAGCCACGTTCCACCCAGACAATGATGACGCCGGCTGCTAGCGACCCTTAGAAATTTCGGGTGCAGGACATTTCGGTGCCGGACTGGACGTTTCGGTGTATGGACATTTCGGTGCGCAAACTTTCAACAGTGAAGCTGCAGCAAATCGTTATATTTCGTGTCCGCAATTAGAAATAGCAAGGAAATTCCGAGCGCACGTGAGCGCGTGCCTCATGGCGACCGCCTAGTAGTTAAAAAAAACGAAATGTCGAATGCTCGTGTGTGCGTGCCTCGCGGCGAACCGCCAAGCGCACTTTGGCAAGACAAGCATACCCGTTCAGGGATATTGGCGGCCAAGATTGGCAAAAAAAAAAAACTCCAGCGGTTCGGCGGAATCCTGGCAACACTTAATCGTAACGAGAAAGACACGTCGTGTGCCCCTCCAAGAGGATCTCCAATGATTATCACTTCTAAACAAAACTGAAAGAAGCTCACACTGATAGCAACAACGATGGAGTGAAGGTCGTTGCGGCAGCGAAGAAGCAGCAGCTCGGCTGCAATCGTGGCCCTTAAACCGTGAAGATTGTGGCCTTAAACCGTGGCCTTAGATCGTGGCCCTTAAACCGTGAAAACCGTGAAGGTCGTGAAGATGGCGCGCAGCTTGGATACCTTCAAGTCTCACGCGTTATGGTGTGAGCTTCCTTCATTTTTGTCGGCGAAGGAATTATCGGGTGCTTGCTTGTTTGAAACAGTCGTTATATCTTTATTTCATTATAACGTGCGTTATGGACAACAATAGAGCAGTGATGGTATTTTTAGATTGATGTCACGTTTATTTGACCAGTCGTTTTGGAAATTGAGCATTCGCTTATTTTTGTTTAATACCTCGTTCTGGGAGCACCTGTTGTGCAGACAACTTATTCAATGCTTTTGCAATTTTTTTTTACGTTTCCGACCAGACGTTAATTTATATTCGCTCCTTTTTCGTAGCGCAAATCAGCCGGTACAATTGATTAGGCGGTGCTTAAGATGGCATAATGCATTCCATAAGTAATTTTCTACAAATAAAAGGCACAGTCCCGGCTGTGCAAGGAAAGCCGCTTTACAAACATTCAGTTGCCCCAAAAATGCAGAAAATCTTGTGAAGAGCTTTCTGCGGTCTGCCGTGTCATGCGAAAATGAATTTGCAAATATTGTTGCCGCCAGCTTTTCACGGACAAGCATAGGATATTGACAGCAGCTGCATAGCACCCGCGGTGGGTGAAGTAAAATCCAAGCGCTTCGAAATCAAAGCTAAAGGATTAAGGCTGTTCGCATGAACACTAAAGAAAAAAAGGATAAACGTAAGTAAATATCCCGCGTCAATTTTTAACATGTTCTATTCAAAAGGGGTTTTACGCGCCGATGGTCCGACGTGGTTTACTGTTCGTTTCCGCGCAGCTCGGCACACAGATAACTCTCGAACGTAACAATCATATCCTCTTACGAAAAAAAATTATTAAAGCTGCAATGCTAAAAGAATTTCTGGGCCCGAAATGTCGCACCGAGACGTCCTGCACCGATATTTCGGTGCACCGAAATGTCCGCACCGAAACGTACCGCACCGAAATGTCCTACACCGAAATGTCCGGATCCCACATTGCATTGCCCCTTAGTCCAACGCGCCGACACGTGATATAAGCTCACCATATCACCTCGCGATGTCATTCTGTTACGCATTGAGCGATTTCACTCCGAGGTCCGCGCGCCGGCGCTCGGGCGGTGCCGTCACGGTCTCTCCCCTCCGCGTTCCCCCCGCGCGCTCCACAGGCTTCACTCGTAAAAAACAGATTTGGCCGGTCTGAGCCACCCGCGCTTACGCATCAAAATGAGGTCTTGCAGCTCAAGTCTGACGTGCCCGGAGCGCTGATGCGACAAGGAAACGCACGCAGGAAGTCACGCTTGAGTAGAGTACGTGGCGCCATCTATCGCTGCTTCGCCCAACTCTCCGCCAGAACGTGGGAAAACTTCGCGATTCTGCTCAGAGTCTCCCCCGCCAACAAAAATCACACCAAGCGGACAGCATGTACCCGTCTACAGAAATAAAGGCGGCTAACCCTTTAGAGACACATCCGAATCCGTTAGCCATAAGAAAATACAAAAATAAAACACGGTAAAACACCGGCGACAAGGAAAGAACCCCGTTCCAGAAGAAAACGATTTCAGGCTTAGTCAGCGATAAGGTCCAGCACGACCGGAAACGAATTTCGCTTACTGATTTTTTTTTTCTCTCGCAATTTATCGATTTGTTTACTTCATCTGTCTGCAATTCCAGAGACACGGAAAATCGAGATCGAAGCAACGGCGGCGCGCACGCTATTAAAGTAAAGGCATTGGGAAGAGGGCGGGGCGTTGGGCAGCATCCGCTCTCAAACTCCGATCTAGACGGCGCCGCAGCGCCTAGGCGACGTCACCTGTTCGGCGTCGACAAAAGAAATGAGGTGCCGAGAAAAGAGGCGAAGGAGAAGATAGGGCGAGGAACGTGAACGATACGAAGAAGAAAACGAAACGAACAAAAGAATGTGGGAAGACGGAAATAAATGGTGCCGTGCACAACGCCGTCGAAGATCTACGTCTCCCCGGGGCTAGGGTCTGCCTATGCCAAGCCAGCCCGGGGAGCTAGCCTTGACGAGTGTAGTACAGCGTCCGAATGCGGCTGCGCAATTTTCCCTGGCCCTCGTACAAGGTACCGGGCTATTCTGTTTGAAGGCTAAAAAGTACCGAAAGAAAAGCAATAAAAGCCGAAAGCCAGATAGCACTGAAGAAAAGCAGTAAAAGGAACGAGATGTCTGCGTGTCTGGAAGCGATCGATACGGGGCTGTAAGGCTTAGGGATTGTAGGAAGAAGGGAAATAGTAGATGCCGTGAGGAAGGGTTGAACGCAGCCAGCCATAAAACAAAGGGTTCAGTCAATCGTTGGAGGTTTGTACACCGTGTAAGATCCCACCGCGCGGCCTGCCGGAACAGATCGACGAGACGCCGTTGTTTGACAGCGCTGCAATCAGGCGTCGGCATGTTGAATGATTGAGGAAAATAGGCCGCGGAAGAGAATGAAAAAGAGCAAGAGGAAGAGGACGTGCAGAAATTACTGGCGGCCGCCCTAGATGAGAGTCCATAATTGCGTGGAATGCGCTCGCCCTGGTATGCGGGAGGCATTCCCGCCGTTTTTGTGTCTTGGTGTTATTGGACTTTTTTGGCTTGCATTCACCTTTCCTTCTTACTTCTATATTTATTTATCTTATCTTCGTTTCAATGCAGTCCCTTTTACTTTCTTCGTCATCGTTGTCATCGTCGCCAGCTCCAAAGAAACCTCTTCGCGTCCTGGTACAGTCTTCTGCAGTCTACAGTACGTCCCCCTACATGGACATAACCGTGCACAACCAGCTACAAAAACATGAAGAAGAAAACAGCGCGCCCTTGAAGAGCTTTTCACAAAACGCAACAGTGCTGCCCCCAGCAGGATAATCTCGCCAAATCGATTGCCCATGAAAGCCCAGCGAACAGTAATAGGCGAAATGTTTCATTCGGTATATTCATGTAAACTATACAAAATCGTGTAGCATTGCTTCGGCGGAGTTTACTCTTCCACAATTATAGGCACCACCGATTCCACTAATGATGCTGACATGAAGTTAACACGCTAAAGCGAAGCCCATGTCGCGTAACAGATTGCACTGGTATCGCTGAATACTAAAAGAACAGCGGGGAGAACAGATTGAAACCTTGAGGTACACCCTGTGACTTGAGTGTTTATTTCTGTCTTTTTTTTATTTCCCTTTTTAGTTGTTCCTTGTTAACATCTGCGACCATTGTTACTTTTTAATGAAGATGCTGCGACCTTGATACACGCCCCTCCCCCACCGCCACCCTTACGTATTGCCTTCGGGCGTTCAAGGATGAATAAATGAAATAAATGAAATACATAGTCCTTTATAAACTGTTTGGTTACACTCGGGCCTTGATTCTAAAAAACCCGATATACGAATTCCCTGAATTAATCGGGAGATTCCCCCCCCCCCCCGCCCCCGCAGTTGGCCATAGGATTGATGCAGTCTCTCTGATACGAAGATGCAGATTTAATAAAATATTTGTTGGGCTTGGTGCGTTCTTTAAATCGAATTTAAACTGTATTACGCTAAAGGAGAAAAACTGTGAAGGTGTGCCTAACGGAGGACGCGAATTCCATACAATAATTTTCACTGCCAGATAAATGCTTGCGCCATCTTAACTACGCTACTAAAAAGCTTTCGTAGAGGTCGCCAAGTAAACACATCGTGGAAGCTGTTACGATGACAGACAAAAGTTTCCATACTGATTATTCGCAACGTTCTGCTTTATTTTATTTTAGTTCGGTTTTAGGGGCGAAGCCCCGTAGGGGCTGGGGCTGTTGGCGTCTCCTGTCGTCGTCGTAATCGTCGTCTCGTGTAGTCACGGTACTAAAACACCTGGGAACTCGTTTACACCTCGCGCAAGAACGTAACGCGCACTAAAAAAGCCCCGGGACACTCGTTTACGCCTCGCGCTAGAGAGCTTCGTGCTTCAAAGATAAGAGAATTTTACAGCAAAGCTCTATACCTTTACCTCCCAACGGTTTCATCTCCGTTCGCAAAAACGCCAAGGCCCCAAGAATTCACTTATTCACTGCATGTTTCGCCCTCCCGCAGGTTTCGCATTAGTGGAGATGGCCCGGGATTTTTGCTCTTAGTTTACCGAATTGAGTGCGGGAGGAAACCAATAACGACAACATTATAGGAGCGGGCCCAAAACTTTAATAAACTACGAAAACTTACGAGTCGAGTTTGCTACAACCACTCGCGACCGCTCTCCGCATCGAACTCCCGGGCCACGCTTTCATCGGCAGTCTACAAAAGACCCAATTCCCCGACATGGACCAACCGCGGTGCAGCCGCCTGAATAGAAGCAAGACGTTTATTTTCAGCGATGTTTGCCTTGAGACGCTGGCCACTGTGCCGTGCCCAGAGACTGACCAACAACGGAAGGTTAAAAGTAAGACCGGGAAAACGGAGTCGATTTTTACGCGATCGATATAGCAGACGACGTTCGCGTAAGGAAAGGAGACCGTATGGATCGGACACGGGCATTCAGCACCTGTTCAAACGGTGAGCGCGGTTGCTTCGCTGTCGGAAAGATATGATTTCTAAAAGAGGACACGACAGTCTCGGTGTTGTTGATTACATCTACTAAGGTGTTTTCCAACGACACTGACCCAGGCGCCAGTGTTGCAGAATGGCCAGTCCCATTCCATTACAATTCCAGTCTGAGGAATTAGCGTTTTCTGCCATTCCATTGCTTTTTTTTCCGCAGAATGCCAAAATTGTGCGCATTCTCACGCATGGAATGGCCGGGAAGTTCAACTTCATTCCTGTAACTCCTCAACGTATTAAACAACCTCCAGGTGTCTGTATCCAGTCCGTAACCTATGAATGCAAAATGGGATAGCCCTAAGATAGCACACCTGAGGAAAGTTTCGAAGGTTCCACTATCGAAAACTGCTGGGCATGATAAAATTCTTGTCAGTGTTCTCCAAGTGTCTCCACCCAAGATTGGACCTCATATATATATATAGCGAATCAGAATAGGAAATGAGGGGCTCGTTGAAATAAGACAGAAACAAGAGTTGGCAGTCAAGAAAACCTCGGAAAGCAAAGGGGAGGATGTGGTCATTGAAACAGATAAAGAATCTGAAGGTCATGTGTTCGGATTCCACCTGGCGGGCATTTTTTCTCCACTTTCTTTCCAAATTCTTTATCTGTTTCAATGACCTACCACATCCTCCCCTTTGCTTTCCGAGGTTTTCCTGACTGGCAACTTTTATTCCTTATATATATATATATATATATATATATATATATATATATATATATATATATATATATATACCTCGTTATCTCGAAGTAGTAAAATCCGGGAAATATTTGGAGATAAGCAAACAAAGTTGCGCGAATTACCCTGCAATATCAAGTTCACTGCAAAAAAGCCGCTACTACTTACCAGCTCTTCAACAGCAGCTTTCCAATCTTGCTTTTCATAAATTATTGAAAGAGAAAAAAAAACATGACAAGGGACGTTCACCGGCTGGGCTTTGTGGCACTCCAATTTTACTTGCAGAAACCATCGTAATGCTGGTCTGCTTTGCGGTCGCACTCTATCGGGCCTAGTAAGGAGTCCTCTAGCTGCTTGACGCATTGCATGAGCCGATCTTTTCCGCCGCTGCACTCAACCTTATTTCGGAGCTAGCGCAACAAATTCCTCGTTTCGGCAGATGTCGGCACCTCTCGAGGAGGTTCGTCGTCGTCGCCCCCCGTCTTCGCCGTCCCCTCCTTCTGTGGCCATTTCAACGATTTCGGCGTCCGTAACTTCTTCTGTCACGGGCACATCCCGCTCGCATAGCGCGTACTCCTGAAAGGTCACGTCGCTTTCGGTGGCACCGTTATCAGTAAACTTTATCACCTCTTGGCAGAGTTCCTCACAATCTGTGAATACACCGGTCAACCGCCAAATTCAAATTCAACGGTCCGCGGCGGCGAAATTTTGCGTTCCACTCTCAGCCAAGATTTCGAGATATCCGCAGTTTGGCTCAAAAATACTTCGAAATAAGGGGCAACAAACACATGGGACGTACGGCAAATGGTTCGGTACCGCAGAAAATTTCGATTTAGCCGATTTTTCGAGGTATTACTGTATATACATACACTTTCTTCACTTTTGCTCCACTTGCTTTCTTTCAAAAAGAAATCTGCATCTGTTTCAAGGATAATAAATTACTTACCACCCTTTCCCCTTTGCTTTCCTTGGCTTTTTTAACTGACACCCTTATTTCTATCTTAATTTACCGAACCCGTGATTTCACATTCTGATTCGCCACATGGATAGCGAGGGTCTCTGTTCTGGCAGTGTAGGTGCCACAGGTATAGCTTAAGAGGGTTCAATGGTGGTCGACCACTCTCCGCATTTCGTAGACACTCGAGTAACGGCCCGGGGGTTATAAAGAAGGTCCCCTTCGGCCTGAGTAGTCCGAGTGGCGCTGGCTACCACCCTCAACAAACGCAGGAAACAATTACCGTAACATAAATACCCGAGAAAGTGGAGGGGAGTCACGGCCCCGCCGGTAGCGTTGTGGTCATCGCACCAGACGCGTATTCTGGAGGTCGTGGGCTCAGACCCAACCCGGCGGGCATGTTTTTCTCCGCTTTCTTTAAAAATAAATCTGCATCCGTTTAAGAGATAATGAATGACTTACCACATTTTCCCTCTTGCTTTCCTATGCTTTCTTGAATGCCAACCCATGTATGCACACACACACACACACCACACACACACATTATATATATATATATATAATATATATATATATATATATATATATATATATATATATATATTGTAAGAGGCCTTCAAGAAGACGTCGCTCGTTGATAGAACAGAGAAGACAGGACAGACGCCGTTTATTTGGCGAACGCGCAGCCAAGCAGAACTTGCCCCAGGGATGATAATGATCATATACAGGTGAAGATGATCATTACTGGAAAGGATGACGGGAATTATGATTACACAAAAGACTGAAACAAGTGAAAGATTGTGCCGCGGAGAACTACAGTGTACACAATATTATATATATATATAATATATATATATATATATATATATATATATATATATATATATAGAGTCTGAAAGATACATTACCTTGCTACATGTTCTGTATATCTATAACTCTGAAACGAACCTTATTTTGTACTCTGAAGAAAGGGAGTCCTCTCCCTGAAACATCAGTAAACTTATTTCTATTTTCTACGTCTTCCTCGTTTGTCCTCCGTCTCTACTGGCCTTATATATAATATTATATATATATATATATATATATATATATATATATATAGTTAATACTATATATATATATATATATATGGAGTACTGACTGTTACCCACCTCAGGTTGGTGAAGACGGCTCAATTGGAAACATGGGCAGACGCGTCTGCATGCGTACGAATGCCGCTTGAAAAACGCAACTGACCTCCATTTTTTTCAGCCCAGCGTGAATTATTCAAACGCGATTGATGGACAACCCTGCCAAGCAAGCGGGCTAGGCCAGTTTTCTTCCGCGAGATCGCCACAGGAACGCAACGCATCACGCGACGTCGTACCGCAGCGTGCCCAGGATACGACGAAAAAGCTTTCATTTGAGCGATGCAAAAAAGAGTCAGGGTTTTGCGGTACCGGCGCGGATAATGCGCAGCAGAGCGTGGGAGAAACAAAAAGCACGCGCACACGGTTGCCGCGGCGAGCCAGAGTCAAAGAGTCAAAGAACAAAAAGTTCGCTCGATGGTTCCGGCCAGCGGGACACAATCCGTGCGAAACGCAAGGCTGCGCTTAGCCAGAGAGCCGCTTCGCCGCCGGTGACCGCATGCGTATCGAGCCGGCAGAGACGTCTCATTCTGTATTTGGCTGTTTTGTTGCGGTGGTTGTTGCTCTCCTTTCGCCGTGAATGTCTTTCTCCAAATTTCGTTGTTTCGTTCTCCGCGGACAACTTCTTTTTGTCCTTCTATCTTTCATGTTTTCATTTTGTTTCGCGTTCTGTTTTTTTTTTTTATTCTTCCCATCCGGTTTGCTGCTCTGTGTAGACTGCCCTGATTCGTTCCATGGTAGAGAACTTATTCACATGCGCTCTCCTGCCGTCCTATTCAATGTTCATGAACATCATTCTGCCCTTTTTCCGACTTTATAATTTATTCCCTCTCTCTTTCTCTCTTCAACCTTAATAAAAACATAACTTTAATCCGATGTTTCGGACGGGAACTGTCCTTCTTCTTGAAGCAGGACGGTCCCCGCCCGAAACGTCGAATTAAAGTTGTTTGTTGTTGCGCCGATGTTTCCTTTTTACCATCAGCAGCTATAAAGTTTAATTATATATATATATATATATATATATATATTTTTTTTTTTTTCCGGCGAGCCGTAATTTTGTCGCGTAATCCTTAAAATGTTTTGTTTACATGTGTAGGAGAAACATTTATCAGCAAAAACTCATTGAATGTACTAACCAGTGAAATATTTCGGGAGATCTTTAGAACCACCCATTTCATCAGCAACGCAGATTCGTGCCATTGGTGTTAGTAAGGGCAACAGCATAAAGCTACTTAATAAGAATCTTCCGGGCTACTTCAAAAAGCAGTTTTATATCCGAACGGGCGAGAGAGATAATCACAAATTTAGGAATATACATCTTTTTTTCTGTTCGGGGTTAAATTTCGAAAAAATCCCGTCTCAGTTAGCCCTCACGCCATAACACAATATAATCCCGAAATGACATTTGAACTTGCGAGCGGAATAATCACGAACAGGAGAAAACACAATTTCCCCCTTTTCCTCGGTTAGAAGTACAATTTCGAAAAATCGTCCCCTGTGCCACGACAGAGATGTTGTCGGGCGCTTCGACGCACCAACTGGCGCGGGCCGTGGGACGAGCAGTGCACAAATGAAACGCACGTGTCGCGCGGCGCCTTGAAACGTCGCGCCTGCTCGCACCGGATGCGCTAATGGCCACCACAATGGGTTGGACCCCCACGAAGGACTCGCTTTTCCCTCTTCCCTGGCCCCCAGCGTCAGGGTGGAGGGAAGATGAAGACAAGGAGACGACATCGAGAGACGCGGTCCGGGCGCAGGAGAGCTCCGCCTGTCGTCTTCGAGCTCCGCCTAAGTACTGTTTTTTAGCCGCCCGTCGGGCTGTAAATAAATGTACAGTTTTGTATCGGAGGCTGAGTTTGTCGGTTGAGGATACTCGGGGTCAGATCCTCAACGCTACTGCGGCTTGGAGGAGAAGCCCCGGGGAAAAGAACATCACGAAGATAACTGATGTACTCCCAAAATTTCAGGTCTCTGGGTTTAGCAGTTTTAGTTGGCGCTGATGAGTCAGTCAGTGTCAGTGGGGCACTACTCTTTATAGGTATAGATTATACTTCGGCTGCCGCAGCTTTAGCATTTACGCTTCGTCAGGCGCTTCTCGAAGCCAGTCTGGCGCTTCAAGGACTGTTCGCACTTCAGTCGGTTTTCACAGGATGCATCTTATTTTACTTGGTCCGCACTGATAAGCCCCAATGGGTGCCAAAAACAAGAGCCATAGTCCAACCCCCCACAACCCGCGCGCTGAATCGTGCTGAATCGTGCCGCGTGCCGAATAATTGCCTTTACAGACTATTCTGGCTTGGCAGACACTCCTTTTTAATTCGAGTTTGACGACGCAGAAGAAGAGGAGGCGGCTATTGCTGAACCACACTGTCAACTCCGTGAACGTCTCCAAAGCGTCTCTGGTCAATCCATTCCTGAAAGCCCCGATATGCCTGGCGAAAAGGTGAAGACTCTGCAGAAGAGGAGAGAACCCAGCCTACCGCAGGTTCATGCCAAGCAGGTGACCATGCAGAGGCCACAACTGGGTCACGCTACGCCGGCTGACCCTCGCAGCTCCACCCGACCTGCGAGTCCCGAAATGAAGACGCCACCTCCACAAGCATCAGGCTCACCACCTGAGCAGAGCATTCGTGGCGAAGTCGCGGTACCGACGCCGCTCAATACCGCGGCTCGACCATTTCAGACCGAGGCAACGGCAACGCCGGAAGATGTGCGGCCGGCCAGCAGCCCAATGTCGCGCCCACGGAACTCAAGTGCGGCCCTGGAAGAGCGCAACCCGACAACCACTGCCACAGGAACCGCGAGGTGGAGATTCTGGTCTCGTGGAACCATCGACGACAAATCTCGCGGAATCGGCAACGTGATGCAAACGAAGCGAAGCGAACGCACCGAGCAAGTTTGCCGGCTGCTGTACACCGGTTTGTTTGCCACATTCCTTGTCCTCTTCACGTTCTTCGTTTGGCACATGTTCGCGCCGACCAGGGACCTCCGTGTCCGCACCTTGGACGGTATCATTCCTGGTTCCTTGCAGGAAGTTGAGGGGAGAAAAGTGTACACGTACCTCGGCTTGCCGTACGCCACTCCGCCCGTCCGGTTTCAGAGCGCCGCGGCACTCCACCACTTCCGGCCTAAGGACGTTGTTCCCGCCCGACCCCACGTGAGATGCCTTCAGGCCCCCTTGAACGACACCTCGTGGCCGCTCCCGCCTCCCGGTAGTGGCGAAGTGGTGTACGACGAAGACTGCCTCTACCTCAACGTGTGGAGCCCCGTTCCTCCATGCGACTACATGAGCAGCACGTGCAGCAGCGCGGTTCCCGTCGTCGTGTTCATGTTCAGCCTGGGATTCGGTCGGGGAGGCGGTGACTGGTACGACGGCTCTGTGCTCGCCACCATGGGCGGAGTGGTCGTGGTGGCGCCAAACTTCCGTCTCGGACCGCTAGGCTTACCCATGACGAGCGCAACCACCGAACCGACGCCGATGCTGTGGTCTTCAGACCAGCTGTTGGCGCTGAAGTGGACGCGGGACAACGCCAAACACTTTGGTGGCGACAGTAGCTGCATCACGCTCATGGGCGCCGGGGGCGGAGCATGGACCGTCGGCGAACTGCTGCTGTCTAACCGCGCAAACGTTCGGGATTACGTGCGGCGCGCGATACTCCACGGGGAATCTCCGCTACGAATGTACGAGACGCCCAGCGCAAAAACCGTGGCCAAGGTGCTGGGCTGCAAGCCTTACTCTCTGGAGTGCCTGCAGAGCGCGGACGCTTCGTTGCTGGACGACCTCGCTTCCCGCCACTTTCTGGGGCCACCACCTAACCTAATGTTAGAACATCAAAGTACGCCCCTCATTCACGGGGACATCCTCCTGGGCTTCGCCGCCGGCCGTGGAGAGGCGCTGCTCGCCGACTTTCTCAATGACTTTGCGAATGGCAGCGACCTGAGCATCGACGAGTTCAAAGCAGTGCTGGAGGAACACTTTAATTTCACGGCTGATGAGGTAGCCGCGCTTGACGTGTCCAGGAAAGACGCCTGGCCTACCTTTCTGGAAAACCTTCTGATCCGTTGTCCCGTCGAGCAGTTCAGCGATGTCGCGCGGAACATGTTCAGATCTTACGGCTTCGTCTACGTGGAAAACGAACAAGAGTCCGATTTGGGGAAGAGAGCAATACCTCAGACCCCGCATCCGGAACTTGACCTCATATTTGGAGTACCAATCATACGTCCCTCTAGAGAAGATACTAAGCTCAAAGAGGCGAGCCGCAAGTACGTCCATGCGTGGTCCCACTTTATGAAAACCGGGATGCTGCCCATGCCGGGCGGTAACTCCTGGCCGCCTGTTATAGAAGAGTCGGTCGGCACGGCCGTTGAAGTCGTCATCAACGCCGCCATGAATATGACCGTGCCTCCCAGATTTGCGTCTAAGACCTGTGAGCAAATCCAAAAAGCATTGCGCAGGTACCTCCAAGAGGACAACGCAATCAAAATGTCTGACGACGGCCACCACGTGCACGAGGCCTCCATTCATTCGCCTTTCGGGGGAAAACGCTGGAAATAAAGGCTTTCTTATCAATTTCAGTAACGTGACTTATTTATTTTCGACACTAGACTATCCTGCAGGCAAGGCGGCACGGCCCGTTACGGTAGACAACGCGACGCGGTACACGTAAGGCAGAGCCGTGTCCATCTTTTCCCCACTCATAGAAAGCGTGAAACGTACCGTACTTACCCGATTCTAACCGCCCCCCGATTCTAACGCGCACCCCGATTTTCATGGCAAAAAAAAACCCGAAAAAAACTTGCACCTCCGATTGTAACGCGCAACGGAACTTCGTGACCCAGACAACGAATGCGAGAGAAATGGGCGATTTATTTCCCGAAATAATCTCACTCATCTCACTCCTCGTCGCTTTCCGCTGACTACAACTTCTCGTCCTTGGTGCCGTGAAGAGCGTTCGCGATGCCACACTTCTGAACGAACGTTCAACCATGGTCGATGGGATCGTGGTCCACGCCTCGCACGCCCATCCCGCGAGCTTCTCCAGAAGCGCACGCTGCCGCAGACTGCTCGTTTTGAACGCGTGAGAGCCGCTGCTGCCATTGCTGTTATCAAGCGCGGAAGTGGAACGATTTGACGATTTGTGTGAACGCCGATAGAAACGCCTAGGTGCCTATGCTTCCTGCGTTCGAAAAATTGTTGCTAAAGGCTTTGGCGCCATCTTGAGATGGCGATGGCGATGGGCTGGACGAAATTTTTGCTGTTTCGGCAGTTTCGGTTTCGTATCCGATTCTAACGCGCATGCGATTTTTCGGCTTATTTTTCCGGAAAAAAGGTGCGCGTTCCAATCGGGTAATTACGGTACCTGATATGCGTTATCTTCCTTGTTAGGCTCCGTCTAGAGTGCCATCCGACGGTAGTACAAGCCCGCCACTATATCGACGTCCACGGCCACCGGCGTTTTGTACAAAACGCCGTGCCTGGCACTACATCGTTCTACCGGACGTGAAGTAAGGTAACCTAGCCTAAACTAACATAAATTGATTTCATGAACTCAAATCAATCATTTAAGACACCAAAAACTCACTTAAGACATGAAAATTATAATTGAATTTAAAGGTGAAAAAATTGAAGCTAGGCAAGAGCCACTCTCGAACCACCGGCCCTGGCATCAAGAAGCTATGACGGAACCCCTACACCACAACGACAAACTCTTGAGGCAGGACTATGGATACAGTTTTAAATATTCAAACGTTGTCTGACGGCTGAGCTAGAGTGTCGTATAGACACTGCGTTCCTGTTATATGCATACGTCACTTTTTTCAGCACCTCCCGCGCCCTCGGCGACGGCGACGGGCGAGAGTCCTTCGTTTAGTCTTCACTTTCTTTATTCCTTTCACTCCCATCGACTGTGCCTACCTGTTGTACGCTTAAAGAAACAATAAGCAAAGCAGTGTCAATTGTACGGGCAAAATTTTTAAAATTTATTTCGTTCATTTGGAGGAATAACAGTTATCAGCAAAAACCAACTGGATGTACCGTGAAACACATACTGGAGGATCTCAAAATCAATTTGCTCCGAAATGCAGATTCGCGCCATTGGTGTTAGAGCAAAACCGTAAAACTACTTTTTATAGAATCTTAAAAGCACTTCGATATCTGAATGGGTGAGCGAGATAATCACGAATTCGCCAAAAAACACATTTTCCTCTTTTCTTCTGCTAGCGGCACAGTTTCCGAAAGTTCCGCCTTAGTGAGTCCCTACACGATGAGATAAATAGATAAATATACTGTGAAAGTTTCTGCACGAGAGACACAGTGGCTGCACCCATATTTACACCTATGGCTCTGTAACAACGTCTGATTCTGCCGGTGCAGTGGTTATATTGTGACCTTTCCGGTCCGTCCTGGAAGCAGCCATTCTATCATTGGGGCGTACTAGCGCCGATTTAGTTGGCGCAGTCGAAAGGGTCTAAGCGCCATGCGCATTGCAACTCAGTGACATGTGGTCATTTGTATCAGGGCTTTGAGAATGAGAAGGTATACACTGGCAGCAGAAAAATTGCATGTCTGCACTAGCTTAAAAGCCGCAGAAACATGCGTTTCTATCAACTGGCGATGATGGCACTGAAGCCATCGAAAGTTCTCTTCCAGACGCTTGCTGCACCCCCCCCCCCCATACCTATCCAGTGTTGTCAGACTGAGGATAAAAGTATTCCCAAGTTTGGAAGAAAAAGCGGAGCTCTCACGTAACTCACGAGTAACACAAGTTTGGTGTGTAATGGATTGTATACAGTGCCTTTTATGACTACCCGCCTGCAGCGAAAAAATGTACCCTCCTCCACACAAAAACCTCACAAAAGAGCACGAACACCACCTTCGATGCATCCAAACCAACACCTTTCCCCACCCAACTAGAGCCCACATTCTGGCCCCCACCCTCTATACTCCTCGGAATGCCCACTTCTGTGAGGCTCCAGGCACGCTTTAAACCACATTGTGTGGGGCTGGCGAGAAGAACCCCAACCTACCCCCCCCCTGCCGTTCCCTCCCCTGAGCACTGGGAGAGAGCACTGGTCCACTCGAGCCCTTATGACCAGCTTTGGCTGGTGAGAGAGAGAGAGAAAGCGTTTATTGTGAGAGCGTTTTACGGGTGTTCTTGTAGGAGTGGCTCCCAGGCTCAAGAAGCCGGACGGTCTCAAGGGGGTCCTGGAATAAGGACTCTTCCCGAAGGCGAACTGCTTTAATAGGGACGTTTAGTCCTTCTCCTCCTCTATGCCTCCAGTGAAGCAACCAAAAGTTGCTTCACTGCTAAGTTGCTATAGCGCCGTACTGATCCTCTTTTCGCCTTCTTGTGCCTATCCTGATAGAGTTATTCTCAACGACTGTCATCCGCAAGTGGTCATGAGATACTCCTAACACGACAGCTAGAACTGCGGATGCCGTCTGAACTTCAACATTCAATAAAAAATTGCCTGCCTATCTGTTCCTTTCGTTTCAATGTCGACAAAAGTCAACAGCCTTTGTCGACATTTGCCAAGTAAATGCCTCCCTTTGCTTTCCCGCTCACCTCTCAGCTGTTACTCATCCAACGCGCTCCCCCTAAGGTAAACACACTAAAGGTTTGCTCAAGTCAATTTAAATTTACCGCGTTCCACTGCTACAGGCCGGGTTCCTCGATGCCAGCGCTTCAGTGCGGCCGAGACGCGCGTTAATCGAGGTGCCCTGTTTCAACTTTTATAGAACCACATTGCCCTACTCCACCAGCGTAACTCCAAGCGGAACGTGGAACCTATCTATAGGAACCTTTCGTTGCTGTTGCCGTGTGGTTTCTCAAATGCCGCCAGGAGCGCGCGGGCAACAGTAGGCGACGGTTTTCTGCAGTAGATGTAGTTGATCATTTGCTATCGCAAAAACCAAGCATCCTTGGATTTTTTTAATAAAAGAACACCGCGAATATAACCCATGTATTGATGTTCTACCTATATTTGCGTAATGTCTTGTTCTTACTCAACAATGTTGACAAATATGGACATTGACACCGGACTTGGACGTTTAAATTTGGGCTGTGAGTGTATGAGACTATTGCGCAGATTTTGTTTCACTTTGGCCGGGTGGGTGAATCGAGTCACATCCAGAAAGACAGACAGATAGGCAAAACATTTCTGCGTTTAAGTAGCCCAAGAAAGATTTTAAAAAAATACACGCATCTCCACTAAGTGAATCATGACGAGTGGGCGAAGCACTGGGGATCGTTCTTACTGTAAATCACCCGTGGCATTGCCCACTCACGCGTGTAAATGAGTGACAACGCGTGTGTGCAGTATATACAATTCCAATCCAATCCAATCTAAGTCAATCCAATCCAATGTGCCTCGCGCATGCGCAACACTGCGTACACGGACGCCAAGGGACCAGCCATGGACGAAACGAGGTCCTAAGGTGCTTCTTTCGCCCCTAAAAAAAAAAGGTAGTGCTGAAAGCAAGAACACTAAAGACGCTTCCCCAGCTCGGATCCCCACTTTTCAACAATATCGCTGTTTTGCGTATAGCTAGCCAGCCTGTCGTAACAGCTCTCCAAAAGAACCCCAACAGCAACAAAAATGGAAACTGACATGAGCTCTAGCGCGCGAAATTTTAAAGAAGGAATAACAAATACCGCGGTCATGTACCAGCGGCTGCGAAGCGCAAAGCGGCAGGGAACCGAAGCCACGGTGTCTCGAATCAACATAAAAAATGAACAAGCGGAACGCAACAGAGTGGCCGACGGAAAGGTAGGAGGGCACTTTTCAGCCTTTCTTCCCTAGGGTTGACGCACCACTTTAAAGAAGAGTGAGTGGTGCTCGCAAAGACGTCTCCAGACAAGTGGAGCCTGCCATGATTCTTCCGCCGAAACCTCTTTACTCGTCCCACGTTCTTCTTCTATTCTTTTTTTTCTTCGTCGTGAGAAGAACCCCGCAAGAAGATGCCGCGAGCTCGATGCAAAAATCCGCAACTCCCGAGCGAATTCGCTCCGCTAGTTGCGTACAGTTCCTAGCGGACTCAGAATTTGCGCGCCAAAAGTGGGGCGCCTCCGAGGCGAAATATTGTTCCCCAATTTCGGAGCGCTGCGTAACATGGCAGCGCCCTAACTTCTGCGGCCGCGCGTGCCCTCCCGTCTTCTCCTTCACTCTGAACTGTTGGTTCTCGCGCTACTTCTTGTGAATAGGACCCTGGCGCTGAGTTACGGCCGCCGGTTAGCGCGCGAACCACGGTACCGCGCTACAAGGCGGCCTCGACGGTTTTTCGTGGTTTGCCTACGCATATACACGCCCGTGTGGCTGTCTCCCGTTGAGTACATCGATGCCAACTACATTCTTTTGGTCACGTCTCCGAATTCCCAACACTAGTTTTTTATAACAAGCCTCAACAAATGACGTCACCTGTCTCTCGACCAATCAGGTGTGCAGAATTGCACGATCACGTCTTGATGCGGAGCCTGCGAGAGCTTGGTGGTGCCTGGGCTGCTGTGCGCAGAAGGAGGAATAACGCGGTGGCTTTCACCCGCACACCTGCCCCCCCCCCTCCCCGCCACGCGGACGTCGTTCCTCAAAAGGCGCCTTCTCTGCGAGCCGTTTCCGGAACGGCCGGTGCAACGGCGGTAGAGTGGCTCCTGCGCATCCTCCATCGATCGATGGCAGAAACGTGTCCAGGCATCCTTTCCGGACCGCGCGCGCAAGTTGAAAAATAGTGCCCCGGAGATATTGTGTAAGCCAAGTTTGACCATGGAAAGGTTTATAGGATATATATATATATATATGGTATATTAAGAAAAGCGAGCCATCAGGATGGATCAGGAACGCCAAGGATGTTACGTGAACACGGGAACAAGAAAATGTAGGGAAAGAAAAACAATGAAGTCAGTACGCACCCCTGCAGGCAACCCGAACCCTAATTCTTTCGATTATGCATCCGACGCTCTTGACTGGTGTGCAGGGGCGACTCCATAACTCTCCATTTTTTATGGTGTCATTGGTGTGTATACGTGCGTGTGCGTGTGGAGAGAAAGACAAAGAGAGGAGGTGGCGAAGACAGAAACACGTCTTCACTACTCAACACTGTGTGGTGGCTTCCAGTCCTAGGGTGTCGGGGATTGCAAAAGGAGGTGGGAATGGAGAAACGGGTCATGAAATCCTCGACGAGCTCGAGTTTCAGTGACAGGGCCACGTGCCTGTTTCAATTTTCCTCAATCTTCTCACAACACAATTTTATCGCATTTTATTTTACTTCATCCAGGTATTTCGCAACACCTTTCCCCGGAGGATCTTGCACAGTCCGGCGCGACAATGTCGGATTGCCTCACTGGTACACCTAATATTACAACACACCAATTTGTAGGCCGTAGCAGAGCAGCCGACTGGGACCCATTACTTCGCACAAGTGGAACTACGCGTGTCTCAGGCAATATATCCCCTTCACAACTCTCCCATTGGCAAACAAATGTTCCATTGTCGCTCGAAGAGAGTAACGCGAGACCCGCCATTACCCCCGTTGTCACTGCGTTAGCGCCGACACGATTTCAACATTGCGAGCGCTGTTGTCGTTGTCGTTGCAGTTGCCGTTGTCGTCGTTGCCTTGGTTGTCGCCGTCGCTGTTGTCGTTGTCGCTGTTGTTGTTGTTGTCGCTGTTGTTGTTGTCGTTGTCGTTGTTGTCGTTGTCGTTGTTGTTGTCGTTGTTGTCGTTGTCGTTGTCGTTGTTGTCGTTGTCATTGTCGTTGTCATTGTCGTTGTTGTTCTCGTTGCTGTTGTTGTTGTTGTCGTTGCTGTTGTTGTTGTTGGTACTGTTGTTGTTTTGTTGTCGTTGTTGCTGTTGTTTGTTGTTGTTTGTTGTTGTTGTTGTTTCTGAGCGGTCTAGCTGCTTCAGGCTCACGGAATCTTCATAAGCGACATAAGTCTACTACGGAGACAATAAAATTTACACCCATGCGCATAAGCGGGAACCATAACAATTTCTTCGTATCGTTCGAAACTCGGCTGAACAAATATATCGAGAATATGTCCTCGAGCGTCTCTCTACTGCAGAGGAACGGAGTGAACAATAAAATGAAGGAGGTTTCTTTCCCTTTTCACACCACTCTTTTCTGAAAAGGCAATTTCAGCGCAGTCCCGTTTCCTTATCCGTCGCCTCCGGCACTTTATCTCACAATTTATTTGTGTATGCCTACATTATTCGGCAATTTTTATGAGAGCTAAGCTCATCGCCCTGCTACTCAGTCCTCCCATCGATGCCGTTACACCGACGCGAAGGTTCTCGCCACCCGACTCTAAAGCTGGGTCCGAAATTGTCGATGCGTCACAAAAGCTACCGAAATCGGCCATCCACGTCCTTCCCGTGAAGGGGATTTCCTCGAGCGTTACAACCATACGGCAAAACAACACAATAAAGTCGTTTATTCGATACTTCGAACTCGCCGAGTTAGGCTTAGGAGAAGTTGTAGTAGTAGTGTAGTAGTAGTAGTAAAAGTAGTAACTTTTATTGAGAGAAGAATGGCCTTATGGGGCCGTCGATGAAGTGGGGCCTTATTCGCAGGCCCCAATCTTGGCCAGCACCTCCTGTCCACGGGCCGCTAGGTCCACGTGGACGTTACTGGAGGGGCTGGACCGAAAGATCTCCCATCGGTCTGGGGTATGGGTAGTTGTGGTGTTGGTGTCTTTAGTGCTGTGCATTCCGATATTATGTCTTAAGGTTACTGCCGTTATGGTACAAAAAGGGCATATGTCCGAGTATTGTTGGGGATACATTTTATGTAGTAGCGTAGGGTGTGCTAAGGATCCCGCTTGTATGCTACTTTAATATAGACTGATCTCTGCGGTTAAGGGTGGGATGTGGCTCTGGAAATTTCTGTATTTGTTCCCTATACATTATAGAAGCAAAGATTTGTTTTCTGGGTTACACGGAATGCTGCTTACTCGGCCAGTCCTCACGCCTCTACGCCCGTTCATGCGTCCGTTCGTAAAGCCTGTCTCCTCTCTCCATGGTGCGAAAGCAGAACCAAACGTACGGATAGCTACGTACAACCGAAAACCGGACATATGTAAGAGATGGCTAATACCAGTGCCACAGGTACACGAAAAATGACCTTAAGTGTTTAAGGTCTTAAGATACCGAAGGACATTGTGGCGGGCCATGCTACACGCGAAAACGCAAAGGCATTAAATGTGTTACGCATGATATTGATAATGACCCAAAAGAGAAATGCACTCATATTTCAGAAGTTTTTAACGAAGATAAAAACGTCTAAAAGGGTTAAAAATGTTTTTTGGGAAAGAAAACGTTGTGAGGAATAGTGATTTCTAAAAAAAAGTGGTGTGAGCCGTTTTTAAAAGTGGCTTCAGCAGCTTCCGTCGCCTGCCAGTGATAGCCAAATCCGAAAAATTCAAAACGACGAGTAACACGATGCTTTGCCTTTTGCCACTGATTTAGTGAACTTTATCTTCTTGACCACTTCGCCACAAAGAGTGCAGAGAAAATCGTCCTATTTCGAAGTTCAGCTACGTTTCCGCGCCAACACACTAGTGCTGAAAGGTCTGTCGGTCTCATTTGGCGCGCATCGCGTTCGAGAGTAGGCAGATTTAAGGCGTTCGTGAAGGCCAATGAGTCTTGCGGAACTCCTTAAAAGAAAAATGACATTAGAGCAAATGGCATTAGATTTTTACGTGTAGCAGCGAATTGATGACATTAAAATTTAGGGCATCAACCACATGATGTCATTTTTGTGTACGTGTGGCACGGGTATACTTGAATAAAGCAAAAAGTTTTTTTTTCTCTATCCGCGCGCAAAACCGCACCTTAACGGAAGGGGTTCCGTTACATCCCGAAACCAGTTATACGGAAGAGATTGCCATTTCGGTCTAGGAGAGACATTTTACGGAGGCCCTTCCGTTTAAACCCGTTTTGAAGCACAGAGGAAGAAGGAGGCCAAAATATAATCATAGCAATCGCGGCAACGGGCTCAATGAACCCTTGCGCCTCTCCGTAGATCCCCTATTCGCAACGGTCAAACAGTCCGGACTTTCCCCAAAGCCGAACGAACTCCACTTCCCTGTAGTTCATCTTCTTTCTTTAACGACGTCCATTAACCCCTCAGCGAGGCTCCCCATTTTAGGGGCGAAGCCCTTAGGGGCTGGGGCTGTTGGTGTCTCCTGTCGTCGTCGTCGTAATCGTCTGCTCATGTCGTCACGGTACTAAAACACCGGGAAACTCGTGTGCGCCTCGCGCTAGAGGGATTCGTGCTTCAAAGACAGGAGTTTTTTACAGGAAAGCTCTATACCTGTACCCCCCAACGGTTTCATCTCCGTTGGCAAAAAACGCCAAGGCGCCAAGAATACACTTATACACTGCATGCTTCGCTCCTCCCCAGGTTTCACGTTAGTGAAGATGGCAAGAGATTTTTTTTTGCTAATCCCTTAAAAAGCCTATTCAATAAACCAACGTCATGCCCATTCGAGTTGAATTAGCTAGAATGTAGCAACATCTTGCCTTGTTAAACTTGAAGCATTTATGCGCAAACATGATGATGTTTTATAAAGTTTGGGGATTGACGGGCACAGCCACACGAGAGGCTGGATGGTGTAGATCCCACTCCACTAATTCAGTTTTATCAGTAACAGGGTAGAGACGGCACTTATAAAGTCGCAGAAATTCTTCTCCTTACGACTGCATTGAACGATCTCACAGGAAATCAATTCTTTGCAGCTAAAGTTCTGTATGGAAGGCGACCACGCCCTCTCCTCGCCGCCCGCTGCTCGATCCAGAAACTCGATCCAGGAACACTTCGCTGAGAGCACGTCCGTAATTAAGGAATGACAACACTATATATATATATATATATATAATCAGAATAGGAAATGGCGGGCTCATTGAAATAAGATAGCAATACGGGTTGGCAGTCAAGAAAACCTCGGAAAGCAAAGGGGAGGATGTGGTAGGTCATTGAAGCAGATGAAGAATTTGGAAAGAAAGAAAGAAGGCGGAGAAAAAATGCCCGCCGGGTGGGATCCGAACCCACGACCTCCAGAATACCAGGCATTTTTTCTCCACTTTCTTTCATTCCAAATTCTTCATCTGTTTCAATTACCTACCATATCCTCCCCTTTGCTTTCTGAGGTTTTCTTCACTGCCAACCCTTATTTCTTATTTTTATCTTATATATATACACACACGCACACACACCACACACACCATATATAATATACTATATATATATATATATATATATATATATATATATATATTATATATATATATATATATATATATATATAGCACCAGAGTGTGCACTCATTAACAAATGAACCCCATTTCGTCGGAACAGGGGGGTTGGAGCGCTACCAGAACCTTTGACAGTGAAGTCGGGGCAAATGTAATTGTAATTGCCTCCGCAGGACTTACAGTTCCTCGCCCTCCATGACGAACAGACAAGCGCTGACACCCGTCGACGGCACAACCTTTCGGCGTCACCCCGACCGTCGCACTTCAGCCTCAAACGCCCGTAGTGTCAGTAGGGCCACGCGACGAAGTGTCTTCCAAACCAGTCTCGTTGCACTCGCGATCGCCACCCGTAGTTAGACTCGGTAACAGCACTGACGTAATGTCACCGAAACTCGCACCTGTTTCCTTTTCTGAGCGCCGTTACAGCTGCAGCGCTCGCTTGGGGCGCGGGTTTCTACCCACTGCGAGTAAGGGTAACACTAGGTCGTTCGAGTGTTACTTCGGTTCTAGTAGGAAACACATTGGTGAATGCACCGAGGCCAGAGACATCGGGAGGATTCGGACAAACATCAGTCACGGAGAGAAGACGAGCCCGAACTGGAGCGGTGTCGGCAAAGGCGACCAAAGGACCACACGTTGCCAATTTGAGCCCATGGCGGTAAGCGATAAGGGGACACAAGCGTACTTTTACATTTACGACCGACAGCGGGCCTCAAGTGACTCCGCTGATAAATTCGTTGCCGTCGCGACCCCGACATTTAAAACCATGTCACATACGAGCACACCGAGGTTCAAGAAAACAAGAGGTAATAAGGGCAACCTTGCACAAAAACGAAGCCGGGCAATCTATCGCTTTCGAGCATTCTGATAGCATTGTGTCCAAATTTTTGCGCGTTCCTCGGCGAAAAAAACAAAAACGGATGACTGAGCAGTCGTATTTTGCAGCCCCGAGAGGAAAGATCCGTACGCAAGCACGAGAAATAACAAAAAAAGAAGTAGAGAAGAGAGAAGAGATCGAAGCCTGTTGCTATTCGTTCCGGAGATCGATCGAGTTTTATGGGTAGAACAAATACAACTTATCCGAGCCCGTTTTTATTGCCGCTCGTTCTTCGTTGCAGGACCTAGTGGCCACGAAAAACAATAGAGGAAATACAATAGCACCATTTTGATGTTCCGGAACAAGTAGTGCACAAATAAAACGAAACAATGCTACTTCTGATAAGTTAGTGATCGAATTAACCGCCTCTTGCGTGCCCGAACGTTCAAGTCAGGGACTGGTGAGCCGCGTGCATACCTCCGAAGATACGCAATCACGGTAGATTAAGGTGAGCTAGAACAAACACACACACACAAAAGCGAACCTCTCATATATTTGTATTGTAATCACGATAACCCGTTCGGTTTGTCGCCCAAATTGTTCCAATACCGAAGCAGCTAACTCATACATTTTAGTTTTATCGAAACCGTCCAAGCTCTGATTCAACCATGCTGACAATAGGGACGAATGTACATTCGTAGACAACTGAAACGCAAACACGAGAATATGAACCAGAATACGAAAAATCGCGATTTTTTCCAGTACAAATGAGATTGTCGCGTGGCTTTACTACAGTAACAAAGATTGAAAATGTGACCTTCCAAATACACCACTAGCGAGCCAATATTTTATCTCCACTACCCATATTCCTTGATTTGGCGTGTTCCGGTTCATATTTTTGTCTTCGCGTTTCATCTGTCAGCGCCTACGCCCGTATAGAAACGTATCATAGGAGAGAGCTAAGAGCTCGCTACCATTGAGGCGCTGTCAGCTGGGAGAAGATATTAGTCCCGAGCGAGACGCCTACAAAGTAGCCCATTTCTTATTCATTCTTCCTTTTTTTCCCCAATAGTAGGGAGAATGCAGGAGCGTGTTAGCGGAGGCTCATTCCACACCATGAAACATGAAACGGTCGGCGACGACGCCCGGCGCGTTGCAAAAGAGCTAGGCAAACAGAAGAGCGAGATGAGTTATTCACTCGAGTGGATTTGCCAAGCGCGTTTGCAATACATACGGGATGTTTGCCCCTCTTTTCCGATTTCCACCTCATTTCTTTTTCCGTTGTCGAGGGTGACGAACGCTTCAAGGCGGCGGTGTAAGTGCAACGCTATTGTTGGGCGTGAAACATGGGTACAAGACCCAACAATATGACGCACGTGGCAATGTATTCCTCTCAAAGAGCTCTTTCTATAGGACGAACAAAATAGCAAGAAAAGCGTGGCGTAAACAGCGCTAGGACGGTTTCAAAGCAGGCAACTTTCATTTGAGATCGCTTTTTAATGTAGGTAAGCGACCCTGGTAGTCAGCGCCCAACTTGTAAATGTCATAACTTATACGTTACAACTTGTAACTTACAAAGCACAAATGCTCGCTACATATGGTCATTATATTTATTAAATTTTGTTTCTTATGGGTACAAGCCCAACAATATGACAGATGTGGCAATGTGTTCCTCTCGAAGAGCTCTTTCTATAGGACGAACAAAATAGCAAGAAAACGCTTGGCGTAAACAGCGCTAGGACGGTTTCAAGCAGGCAACTTTCATTTGAGATCGCTTTTTTAATCGTAGGTAAGCGACCCTGGTAGTCAGCGCCCAACTTGTAAATGTCATAACTTATACGTTACAACTTAGAAAGCACAAATGCTCGCTGCAGTATGGGCGTTATATTCCTTAAATTTTGTTACTTTTTTTCTTTCACGCTTTGTAGAAATGCACGGTGTTTCCATGTGATCAGAACAAAAGTTTATAGCATTTTATTGTTTTGACGGTGCTGTTTTTGGAGCATTTGGTAATTACCTTAAGAACGAAGCTACAAGTGTACCAAACTATGGGGCCTTCCCTTGAACACGAATTTACTGTGGGTACAGCCACGAGCAAAAGTTTATGCGCCAGGAAAATGGCAGTTTTAGGTTATTTCTCTTCCGGTAGCAGCCCGACAAAGTCCCGTCTGCATGCGAAATGTTGATTGATTGCAGGGTTTAACGCGCCGACGCAACGCAGGCGATGAGGCGCGCCGTAGTGGAAGGCTCCGGATTAATTTTGACCACTTCGCGGATCTTTAACGTGCGCCGAAATCTCGTACACACGGGCGTTTTTGCTTTTCGCCTCCATCAGAAAAGCGGCCGCCTCGGCCGGGAATCGAACCCGCGACCTCGTGCTCAGCAGCGCAACGCCTTAGCCACTGAGCCACCGCGGCGGGTTGCATGCGAAATGTCGTATAGTTACTTAAGTAATGAAAAATACCACACCTAGTACCCCGGGCTGCCGTGCGGCAGAGAAATAACCCAAGATTGCTACTTTCGTGGTCCGTAAAGTTTTGCTCTTGGGTGTACATCAATGTTCAATCCACACTTTATGACCCATGCCCCTCTATGGGAGGTCACTCCTGTCAAAGTACCGGACGCCCTTGTGGATTACGCGATAAAAAAAGGTTGAGAAAAGTACGTTGCCGGAAAAAAAGTGTTTGAAGTTCGAGAAGCACAGAGTAAAATATGTTTTGAGATGAGGTTGACAGCAATGGATCAACGAAGGTGGGCAGCCAAGGTTTTTATGAACCTATACTTGAAAAGCGTGGACACGACGCAGTGGTTAAGGAAGACTAGAAGGCTAACGATCAAATACGGAAAGAACAGTGGAGAATCCAAAATAGCCAAGGTAACCAAAAAAGAGGCAAGGCAGATTGAAACGAATAAATGGATAGAAAAAATGGAAGCTAAAACGTCGTTAGAGATTTACAGGGCGGAGAAATTGAAATCAGAAAGGAAAATTTCTACGATAATTCCCAGGGCAGTGCTTTGCTTTTCGAGGCTGGAGCAGGTTGCTTGCGAACTAAGAGCTTTGTGGGGAAGTATTCACAAAATGATGGGGTATGCGTGGTCTGCGGAAAAGAAACAGAAACTATGCGGCACATCGCGTTAGAATGCGAGGGTATCCATCCAAATCTACATGAGGGAAATATTCAGCTTCCAGAAGCCCTAGGATTTAAGGGTATCACAGAGGAAGTTAACTTCAAGGCTGTCGAGGGGACGAAAAGATTAGAATGCTGTTGGACGAAAAGCAGAGAGGGGAATATTGCCTAGGACAGTTACCAACTGTAACAGAAAAAAGTATTTTGTGCCTAATAAGCTTGTTGTGCCTGCCCTAAAGCGCTAGTATTAAACAAAGAGTATAAAACCTAGGCATATTAGTCCTTTTTGGTAAGATGACATGTCATACATGTCATCACCCCGCTGCAAAAAGGGAAACCAATAGCAATCATCATCATCATCATCATCGGGTTTTTCTAAAGGTTTCGCATTCACAACTGCTTAGGTGTACGTCTTCCGATTTTAAAGCGACGCTTTTTATTCCTCACTGATGGGAACCGCACAGTCACCAAGACGCACAGCAAGAAAGCCAACATTACACAGTGCGTTTCACAAACGACGACGACGTTAAGCCAAGGCACGTCAAGCGCCTCAAGGAAAACACGTTCCCCGTGGCAGGAATCGATCCTGTGTCTCTCGCGTTATGAAGGCGACGTCTATCTGATCCCGCCATTCTGACACGGTCGGAGCAGTTTGGATTTAAAACGAAGCTTTCTCGGTGTCGCTGATGACAACCGTCCCGTCACCAAAACTATGTGTATCCCTACAACCCCAACGACGGACGCCTGAGCGTTTGAGCCATCGCTTTCGTTAGACGAACGGGCGTTAGCTTTTATTTTAGAGCCAGCAGCCCTTTGGCGGCCGTCTCTGGGCTCAGCCGCGTTGTCAGCGTAACCGAGTGAACGATGGCAAGACCTGCGAGTGAAAGAAAAAGCGAACGATGAAAGAAAGCAACGGAGGACAGTGTCGCGATATTTGGAGGGGCGGGCGGTTCGCCGCCAGCACTCTCCGAAATTGTACGGTGGGGGAGGGGAGGGGGCAGTATGCTGTGCCCGCACGAGGCGCTCGACGGCGCGACGTGAGGGGGGCGTGCGCGTGACTATGATGTGCGTTCGCTTAAGACGCACTTTGCGGTCCCTTCATGAGACGCACTTCGCGCCGCCGACGCAGAGGCTCATCATGGCTGCCGTCGAGAGAACCCACAAGTGAATGCTGCCTCAGCGCACTGCTGCTGCGCCCAAATATCACTTTAGGGAGTATCGTAATCGCCAGCCAATTTTTTTCTTCGTGGCTTTACTTTCGCCTCCGTGAGCACTGCGCGCCCCACCCCTTCAACGGTCGGCGCGAACAATACCCGCTGACGATTCGGTGTGACTGACTTTATCGCCGCTAAAGCGTCCATGCAGCGTTAGAATTGCGAAGTGCTGCCACCGAGGCAACGCCCGCGCGTCTCCCGGCCCCGATAACAGTGACACGACGCGTGGTTGAGATAGAACTCAGACAGACGAAAAAGAAAACTAGGAGGGGCAGGCCGCCGATACGAAGCCTGAGTGCTCTTTCGAAAGCCGGCCGACCCGCGTTTGCCTCCGTAGGCAACGGGTTATAGTCAGCCAAGAATCTGCGGGCGTGACAAAAACTAGACACGTTTCGTTTTTATATATATATATATATATAAAACAGTCTGAGTGTGAGTTACTGCGGCGCCGTCTAGTTGAGGTTGCAAAAGGTTCCAACACCTATACGTCATATTCGCCTTCCATTTGCTTCTTCTTCGCTGCCGCAACGACCTTTACTCCATCTCTGTTGCTATAGCGGCGAAGAAGAAGCAAATGGGACAAGTAGAACGAACGAACGGAACGCGCACACCTAAACTAGGCGCCCGCAGGTGCGACGCGTACCCTATCTCGTGTTCTGTGCCGAGCAGGTGGCGTGGTTTCCTCTGTCCACAGTCACAGCCGAGTAGCTAAGCCATTTGACTGCCGGCTAGTAACTCACGGTCGTAGCCGAGTGGGTAAGACGACTGAAATAACTCTGTTCATCTACTTGACACAGGTTCGGATCCTGAAGTGACTTCTTGTCTTTATACTGTTATACTGAGTTTTGTGAAATGCCAAAATCAACAAATCGTTAAACAGCTTCACTGTTTTAAAAAAAAACGACGTCAGGGTCATAGTCTCAGACTCAGTGTGAGGAAAAGCGTAAGTGGACAAGAGAACGGAGTTCTAGAGAGGGTAGAGAAAGCGAGGAAAGTCAGGGAGGAAATTGAAGGTTTGGAGACTTTATTTGCCTGGGAAGCGCGCGGTAAGGGAGGGCTACGGATAAATTAGACCACCTTATGATCTTTAACGCATGCCTATGTCTTTTGGCCTGCGTACGTGCGTGCGTGTGCGCGCGCGCGCGATTGTGTGAACGTTGTTTTTGAAAGCGCTTGTCTTTGTTCTAGAATTTGGTATATCATTATAAATGATGAAAAAAGCTGCAGGCAGAATTTTATTTCACTCCTATATTTCGTTCCGCGCACCACGTTTGTTATCTTCACATATCTTCTGTATGTTTATAAATATATTTACACGCCCACAGTACCCTTGTTGTAGGTATAGTACCCCTCAGTAGCCCTTGGACAGACGTACTTAAACAGTGCAAAACAACGTGCAAAAGCTCGCACACAAATGAAACGAAACTGAATGCGATTAAGTAATGTCGAAATGCATTGCCCCGTACTTACAGGGCAGGTACTGCTGCGATAACACTTGTTTTAATCGCCTTTCCTGCAGCAGTGTAAGCTATGCGACACTCAATTATTCCGACTATGGACAATGGTGCGCGTCATCGTGAAGTGTTGCGATAGCGTAAATAACGCCGTTCCGGGTTTAGAAGGGCCGCATTAAGGATGTAAATTGGCTACGGCGAAGCAACGTCCATTGGGCTGTTTGCGAGGAAATGCTACAGCCTCAGAGAAGCCTCAATTCTCAGCCACGTTCTCAAGTCTTCCAGCAATGATGATGTCACTCAACCGCTGTTTTAAGCCCAGACGGTGCTCTGAGTTTGTTTTAGCGGTTGATTGTGACCCCCGTTCTATACAATGCGTTAGTGTTCGTGCAACGCAAATTCCACCCGGCTTTCTTTTTGTCTGTCATGGAAGGGCCTAATTCTATGAGTGGTTTTAGCTTCTCGAGATTCGTTCACTGATTCGAGTACGACGCCTTTCTTTGTGTGTGAATAACACAGTCACGTACTGATAAAACGCTTCCCAGCAGTTAGTTTTTTGGAGTGTGTACAAAAATTAAAACATTTAGCTTTAACCCCTCACTGCTTTTCAAAGCTGCATTACGGGTTTCTATTTCAGATTTCCACCACTTTTGGCTTTGAGACTCACAGAGAGACAGAGAGAGAGAGAGAGAGAGAGAGAGAAGAAGAGAAGAGAGAAGAAGAGAGAGAGAAGAGAAGAGAGAAGAAGAAAGAGAAGCAGAAAGAAAGAAGAAGTAGATAGATAGATAGATAGATAGATAGAAGATAGAGAGAGAAGAGATAGATAGATAGATAGATATAGATAGATAGTAGATATGATAGATAGATAGATAGATAGATAGATAGATAGATAGATAGATAGATAGATAGATAGATAGATAGATAGATAGATAGATAGAAGAGATAAAGAGAGAGAGAGACGTTTTACAGAAAAATAACACAACGCGTGGGAAGCCCACCGGTCAATCGCACTCCGTTACAGTGAACGACCCGAAATTAGTAAGAAGGCTGGGATGACGTCATACCGAAGCGCTAGTGGTCTGACACATGCTTTATGGCTTGGGTAAATGCAGTAAACGCAGGTTCACTTAGCAGGTCCCGTCATGCGATTAATTTATCGCCCATTCGTCTAGAATGAACGCCGCGGTTGGTGTTGCGGGTTTTACGGTGCTTACACGAACCACGATTGCTGAGACAGCAGTCAGTGGCAGGCGATGTCAGCTGTGGAACGCTCGGTTGCCTCTCCGGCAGGAGCTGTGTCCGTTTATGACTGTCGTGCCTACGCTAGACGGTGCACAGACACCTCTCTCTCTCTCTCTCTCTCTCTCTCTCTCTCTCTCTCTCTCTCTCTCTTCTCTTCTCTCTCTCTCTCTTCTCATCTTCTATACACCATACTAACTTTATCTCTATATGTCCTATCTTCTCGTCTCGTGTCTGTCTGTCATGTTAAACCAAGTGACTAACTTTTTCTCCGTGTATGATTGGGCCCCTATGAGGCTCCTGCGCTCTCGCTAGGGATCTGGATGACGGTTTTGAGGTTTGCTTGGTCGAAACTTGGACTCAAAGACCCGTGCGAGGGAGCGCCGTCTTTGAGCTTTGCCTTTGCGTACACGCCTCCGGATTACGTATTATCTTATACGAAGGGTTAATCACAGCGTGTCTAGAAGCTGCATCAGCGAACACGTTTGTTGTCTCTGAACCGAATAGGCAAGTCAGTTGGTGCAGTGACGCCTCAAAAATGGCAGAGCAAAAAAACGCACGAGTAAGCATTTGAGATGAAGATTAACGTCGAACCACTCGGAAGGTCCGGAATGCACTTAACACGCGCGCGTTAAAAACACCGTATTCGACAGCCACCCTCCATTTTTCTACAGTATCGCGCGAGCGCCGACGGGGAGGTGCCTTATCTTGGCGCCTTATCACGAGGCGCAAAGCTGATGACTGCACAACCTCTTTCTGCGTATGCGCGTCCAGTGCAAGTGTTCGTTCCTGGTTATTTCACCGTTACGCGCCGTGATAAGCGCGCCCACCGGTCCTACGGTTGCGCCAGTGCTGTTGAAAAATGTGGGTGCTATAAACCTTTTCTTCAGTTGATCTTTAATAAGATCAGGACATGTTCTGTACTGTGTTGCGCAAGCGCAGTGACATCTTCCTGTCGACTGCGCCAATTACACGGCCGATAGCACAGCCCACTGATAAAATCGTAGCTCCCAGGACGAAGTTCAAAAGGCCTATACTGCAACCGTCTTGAGCCTAACGGTACTACGGCAAAACTCCATTTCATGCAAACACGCGCAACGTTGCGGGATCACCAGTTTATGTCTCCCTTTCGTCTATGACGACACCATTTCTCGTTTAGTAAAAGTTTTACGGTGGTTCCGCTGTACGCTACCTCCCTCGCCTTTTCCTTTTTTCTTGTTGCGAGCGTAGGCCGAGAAAAACCGGTCCCCTCCTCCTCACTTCGGCCGACCCTTTCCCTTCGGTCACCTGATCGCCGCCGGCGTTTCATATTTAATATAAGATGGCGTTTATTGCCTCTAGAGAAATGTCTTCTGGAAACATTGACGCAGCTTGCACCAGCGGTGTAATGCTGGAGAAACAGCAGAGCGAGCTGGCGGCCACTCTCCCTTCGTGGGAGACCCGGCTGTTCCACCTCGCAGGTATTTCCGAACTTGCCCCTGAAAGTTCTCCATGACTGGCACTGCAGGCCCGATCGTCTCGTCCGCAGGCTCTCACAACTCTCCCAAAGTGGAGCGCGTTAGCACACGAGAGAACCTGCGGCTATGTCCAAAGCTGACACCTGCGCTACAAACCTAAAGGAAGTACTGTGCGCCCGGCTTGCGATGATAGCTCAATAGACAATAAAGAAAAAAAAAGATAGGTCAATGAGATAGACGTCGATTTCATAACGCGAGGGACGCAGGTTCGATTCCGACCACGATGATGATGATGATGATGATTGCTATTGGTTTCCCCTTTTTAGCGGGGTGATGACGTGTCATCTTACCAAGAAGGACTAATATACCTGTTTTATACTCTTGGTTCAATACTAGCGCTGCTTAGGGCAGGCACAAAAAGCTTATTAGGCACAAAATACTTTTTTTCCTGTTACAGGTGGTACTTCCTAGCAATATTCCCCTCTGCTTTTCGTCCACCAGCATCTAATCTTCTTTTTCGTCCCCTCGACAGCCTTGAAGTTAACTTCCTCTGTGCTACCCTTAAATCCTAGGGCTTCTGGAAGCCGAAGTATTTCCGTCATGTAGATTTGGATGGATACCCTCGCATTCTAACACGATGTGCCGCATAGTTTCTGTTTCTTTTCCGCAGACCACGCATACCCCATCTTTTTGTGAATACTTCCCCACAAGGCTCTTAGTTCCCAAGCAACCTGCTCTAGCCTCAAAAAGCAAAGCACTGCCCTGGGAATTATCATAGAAATTTTCCTTTCTGATGTGCTGATGGAAGCGTTTTAGTTGCGGAGCACCTTAAGACCGCAAAATGTCCGTCCGAGTCCGTGCGCATAGCATTCACAATCGCAAAAAGTCACACAGGCACACGGCAGGAATTCGCGCCTGCTACGACCGTCAATCATTAACCTGTGAGTCAACGTGCATTACGTCCCTACGCCTGTACGGTGCGGAGTACCTAGGACCTCCCAATGTCCGTCCGCGTCCTTCCGTGCGCACACCACCATCAAGCGAAATTCTATTTGAGCCGTGAGTTGCAGTTTCATTCAGGGAATAACCAAGGTGCAACTCACGGCTCAAATCGAATGACGGTCGGGGCGCAAATCGGATGTCACTCGGGGCGCAACTTGGATGTCATTTCGAGTCCCCGTAATCCGCACCCTCGCCATCATTCACTGAGTGGAGAGGCTGCCTTTTTTTTTTTCAAATTGCCTGCACACGTCCTTGTTCACCGCCCTGCAAACCCCGTACCCCTGGAGCCTTTAGGGTGGCCCAGATGTTAGGTTGCCGGTATCACAACGTAAAGGTCTCGGGTTAGATTCCCAGGATCTCCCTAACCACATTTTTGTCTAGGTTTTTTGGTTGCGGCGAACAAAGCTCGGCCTCATACCCGTCGCTGTTAAAGCGTCTTCTTAGCAATGCATTTGTGTTTAGAAGTGAAGCCAACTCGAAGAAGATCGGTGTAGGCTTGGTTTTTTGCTGAGCCTTTCAAAAACATTGAGAAACTCTGGTCGTTCTAAGCTGGCTTCCCAACATTGGGGACACCGGGCCTGAGCATACCTCGCTGGGGGGAGAGTGTGGCGGAAGAAGAGCTGCTGGCTCCGCAGTAGTAATTCTCCGGCAGAAGGCGTCAGCGACTTGGAGGCCACTAGTGTTCGTGCTGAGAGAGATAGATTTGAACGGAGGCAGTTGAGTCTGCGCGGTTCGCAAACTTCGGAGCAGGGGCCATTTTCTCGAGAGCGGCTTCCGGGGGTCCAGCTTGGAGCAGAAAGATTCCCACTCACGCTTGGCAAGCTTGCGCACGTTGTGCATACTTTAATGACCGAGTGCTCATTGCTCGTGGGGAGACTAACGACGACGCCACTCAGAAAACATGACCGAGTCCCCAAGCATAACCACGCATAAACTTAGCCGAACCAAGAATAAGGTAGGTGGGGACGCCAGCTACGTTGTTTGCACACTCCTCGCGCCCCTAGTGCGAAGCTGCCCCATTTTTTTAAAGACGATAGTCTTTCCTGGGCTACTTAAACGCAGAAATTTTGGTCTGGTCTGTATGTTCTGTCTGTCTGTCCGTCTGTCTGTCAGGTGACTCGATTCAGCCACCCGGCCGAAGCAAAACAATGCCCTGCGCAATAGTCTTATATAGTCACAGCTAAATCTACCCGCCTGTGTCCGGTGTAATGTTCAATAGTTGTCAACATTGTTGATAAAGGAACAAGACATTACGCAAATAATGAGACAAACCAAATCAACATTACAGAAGTGATATTTGCATGTTCATTTATAAAAAAAATCAACATGCTTGAGACTTTGCGAAATTAAATACTTCATCAACTGCAGAAAACGAATTCACGAAATCCGCCGTCCGCCTGCCTGTCGCCCGCGCCACTTCTGGCGCCATTTTAAAGAATAAACCGGCAACAGTTTACGCAAGGTTCACTAGATAGGTTCCCGTTCTGCTTGCAACGCACGTGGAGTTAGAGGAAACGCGGTTCTATAAACGTTGAAGTAGGGCTGCCCCGATTAACGCGCGTCTTCGCGTACGGCAGCGTTCGCATCGAGACACCCCGGTTTGGAGCAGTGGAGAACGCGGGAAATTATAAAATGATTTAAGCAAACCTTTGGCGTATTTACCTTGGGAGGAGCGCACCAGCAGAGGAACAACATGAGAGGTTAGCGGAAAGCGAAGGGAGGCATTTACTTCGCAAAGCCGATAAAGACTATCGTCTTTTGACGACATTTGCAACGAAAGGAGCAGATACGCGGCCAATTTTTTCTTCTTTTATTTATTTATTTATTTGTTTGTTTGTTTGTTTGTTTGTTTGTTTGTTTGTTTGTTTGTTTGTTTGTTTGTTTGTGTTGTTTGTTTGTTTGTTTGTTTGTTTGTTTGTTTGTTTGTTTGTTGTTGTTGTTGTTTGTTTGTTGTTTGTTTGTTTGTTTGTTTGTTTGTTTGTTTTGCTGAGCATTGCTTCGCGCAGTGCCTCCAGCATTGCTGAACAACTCTCCTTACACGGATGTCGCAAGGCCCTTCCATTACCGTTCTTGTTTTCTTTTCAACGGGCGTTACCATAGTATATATGTTCCAAAACAAGATCCCTTTGCGAATGCGCTAACCTTGCCCCCCCCCCCCCCCCTTACCCCCTGCGATAAAAGCGACCTTCGCAGAACGCTCGCTCAAGCCCGCTATTTAAGACGCAATGTGGACACTTGGACGTGCTGCTGGGCCCGTCCTCAACTCAGTTTCACAAGTACTTCGGCCACTAGAAAGATAGAGGTGTGATGACGCTCCCACTGACCGCTTATTGCCCAGCCAGCGTAAAGACGATGGTGGTCCCAGTTTAGCCTGTAATCCAGAGTCCCCGCATTTCTTTGCCGTGTTGCAACCATTTTACGTATGTACGAGCGGCGATTGCGCCCTTCTATCATCATCATCATCATCATCATCATCATCGACCTATTTAAGTCAACTGCGTTATTTTCTTCCCGACCAAACGACGAAGGCTTTTCCAATTAATTTCCAACCACTCCTGTCTTGCGCTTCCCGAGCCCATTCTTTGCCAGGGAATTTTTTTCACGTCGTCCCTCCATTGAGATAACGGTCTTCCTTCACTCGATACTCCACAACGTCAAACACAAGTCAGCGAATGACATTCGAACAGAGCTTTTTTTTTTTAGAGCGTTATTTTTCCACAGGGCATAGATAAGGGGTATGAGTTCATTTTATGAACATGAAAATGTTCGCTTCGCGGATGAAGTCTAGGAGGGAACGATCATGGGGCCCATATTTCCATGCGTTGTATGCGGATGCGTCGTCTATGCGGAGGCCCGTCGCCGTAAGGTGCCGCAGTCTCGTAGGACGCAAAGCGAGGCAATAAGACCACAGCAAGTGGTGTATGTCGGCTATTGCATCTCTGCGGTGGCAAACTGGGCAACCAGGGGTTTGTAAAACGATCTTCGAAGTGAGGCCATTGGCGGATCACGGGCGGGAGTTAAGGCCACCTCCACCCGGATCCTCCTAAGCGCAACCTCCTCGGCAAGGTTATGGCCCGGGAGGAGGGTGGCAGCACACTATACGCTTACGCATCGCGCATTCGCTCTCACTGAACGCACTGTGAGTGGTTTTTGAAAAAAAGTGCAAATCCCCTCCGTCTAACGACGACAATGTTTGAAGCGCGAAGCTGTCGTGCGCGCGAAAATCAAACTGCGAAGTGCCAAACTCAAAGCCGCTACAATCGAAGTCAAAGCTTCAACGACCGAAATGCGAGCCACCGGGGGGTCAAAGTGTCAACTCGGACGACAGCAAACGAATCCCTCACAAGAAAACTGAGGCCCCCTACCCAACCGTAGTCGTTCCACGCTCCTAAAATCCTAAATGCCGCTTTTCCGATGGAGGCGAAAAGCGAAAACGCCCAAGTGTTCCAGATTTCCACGAACGTTAAAGATCCCCAGGTGGTCAAAATTAATCCGGGTAAAATTTTTATCCGGATTAATAATTAATCCAAAATTCATCCACTACGGTGCGCCTCATCACCTTCGTAGCTAAGAGCTGCGCTGAGAATTAAACGGAGAGTATAAAACACAGATATATTAGTTTCTTTGGTAAGATGACACGTCATTGGCTTGTTACATAGGGGATACCATTAGCAATGAAAGGAATGAAACAGGCAAGTCGGTTGGTGACAACCGACGTCCCGATTTAAATGGAGGCCCCCTAATCATCATCATCATCAGTGTCGGCGCGTTACACCCCATAATCAATCAATAAATTCCAAAGTGCAAAAGTCCAAAGCTAACGCCCGCGCAACGGGCCCAAAAGAAATGCTGAGCGACCCGAATGCGAAGATGGCACGATCGGATAGACGTCGGCTTCATAACGCGATGGGCCCAGGTTCAATTCCGACCATGGGAAGCATGTTTTGTTCTTGGGACATCATCAATCATCATCATATCACGTGTCCTTCTTTTGTGTAATGTTGGCTTTCCTGCAGTGCGTTTTGTTCAAGACACCGCATCAGTGAGACCAAGTAAGCTTTAAAAAAAGGTTAGAATTTGTAAATGTTGCGCGTCAGTGACTATTAACCATTTCTTAAAAACACCCGCAGCACTCTATCAAACGTGTAGATGTGCTTCGTCATGTTATCCGTGTTTATACGCTAAACAGGTTCCCGCTGCGGTGGTTCCGTTCCAAAACTTGAGTTTTTAACCGGAGCACCCCCCACCCTGATTGATTGATTGATTTTATGGTTTAACGCACCGACGCAGCGCAGCCGATGAGGCGCGCCGTAGTGGAAGAGCTCCGGATTAATTTGACCACCTGGGGACCTTAACGTGCGCCGAAATCTCGTACACACGGGGCGTTTTTGCTTTTCGAACCCCCGAACCTGACTTACAGTTCCGTCAAAAGTAATTAGAACACGGTCTCGTAAATTTACAGGAATTTCTTCTTCCGGAAACTGCCTGACTGCATTGTATACTGCGTTTAAAGGAGTCCTTTCCAATAGAAAAAAGCTTCCTGTAAACGGGTAATGGCGGTCATAAACTCAGTAAGACAAATATTTTGTATTATTCACAAATGTTTGTTCCAGGTACTTATGACGGCACCTGTACAATAAAGACTGACATTGTTGGTACATCCTAAAGCCAAGCCTTTGTGAAACGACTTCTAAACTTTGCGCCGTACCTTGCACAGTCCACAAAGAAACGTGATCCTAAAGATGTGCGATAACGAAAGGGCAATCAGACCCACACGGAACGTTGCAGCGAGCGCTGTCATCGCACTGTTTCGGGATTGTTTTTTTTTTCTTAGCACTCATCTTGATAACGTTTTTGGTGATAACGCGGGAATTTATACCGCGCGCGAAACAACATGTCTAATCTTTCAATTGTGAGTCAACGCCGTGTTTGTGTCCTCCTGTTGTGTATTCTCCGATGGCACTATTTTCTTTGTTATACCACGATCCTCCTTCTGCATAAGTCCAGGGCGCGGCGCAGTTGCGGAACCGATTACAACCACCTAACGAAGCCCCCCCCATATAGCCATTGCTGTAAAAATATATGGTAATAACTGCGTTCTTCTGATGGCTGCAACCATTGTTTGCGGAGGCGCCAGACTTGACAGACGATAGAAGCATGCATGTCAACCGTCCGCTTTCACTGCGGTTTTTCAGGCACTCCAAGTGCGTATTGCGCTAACAATGCCGGTAAAGTTCCCAACCGGCTTAGATAGCGGCCGGTAACAATCGCCTTCAGCGCCCGGCTCAGGCGACCCGCCGCGGTGACTCAGTGGCTAAGGCGCTGCGCTGCTGAGCACGAGGTAGCGGGTTCGATTCCAGCCGCGGCGGCCGCTTTTCTGATGGAGGTGAAAAGCAAAAACGCCCGTGTGTACGAGATTTCGGCGCACGTTAAAGATCCTCAGGTGGACAAAATTAATCCGGAGCCCCCCACTACGGCGCGCCTCATCGCCTGCGTTTGCGTCGGCGCGTTAAACAGTACAATCATCAATCAAATCCGTATAGGCAATGGGCTCCCGTGCGCCACTAAGTTGTAGATGACGAATGCGCATGCGCGGACGCTTGCGTTCCAGCATTGCCGCATTATTGCGTACTCATGGATCGACATAACCATGGTGTCCCATACATCTCGGAACGTAAATTGCAGGAAGATGTGAAGCATACGCAGAAACTTGGGCGGAGACATGTTGACGTGGTGGCCCGATGGTAAAGCACCGCTTCTCCTCCTCATACAGCGGCGATTAAGCATATCAGATAGGGTGGCGGGGGCAGTGGGAACGTACCCGCAGAACGCCGCTCCTTGGTTCCCCTTGGCGCTCCTACGCGGCGCAGCGATGCAATTCGGCTACCGCTCCCGTACTCCCTTTACTTTTGCGCGGACCTGTACGTCCTCTCTGTAACGCATCTATTCCGACCCTTGTCAGCCAATACGGCAAACCTGGGTTTTTTATTTGAAGACGTTTTTGATCTACAAACTAATAAAGCGCACCATGCGAGGTTGTCGCCGTGAGAGACGTCGCGAAAGCCTGTGAGAGGCAACCCCATTCTTCATAATGCATTACTTTTCAGCATACCTCAAAGGTGAGTGCTCGATCATACCTTTAAAGTTACACTTTTTTTTTTCATCGTACTTTTCAAAGCGTACTCTCCCGAGCAGTATACCTACTCTCAAGATTGGAGGCAGAAATTTTGCGTTCCCGAGAACGTTACTCGGACTACAAGTCCCGGTGTGTCGCGAATTCCATTTTCCGCGGATTAGGGGATTTCTTCACGGAGCGCCATCAGCAGCATCTTAGCACCGTCAACGGTAGGCGTCTTCCGTCCAACTCCTTTCTAAGCTCCAGACAATTCTTCCTCGTAATCCACAACTGAACGGAACAGAACGCAGCACAAAGACGAATAAGAGAAAAGTAAGAAAAAAAAAACTAAAGGTGAAGACATTACTCCTGTCTGCCTCCAAACGCATTGGCCAAAAACAAAACAGAGGAACGAAAAAAGGAAAAGCTTTCGCGAAAATGTATCTTTTTTTGTATATAACGTCCTCCCTTACTTCAATTCCTTTTTTCCCTCCCCTACAATTCCCAACCGTCTGAGTGCCAACGTCGTCGCGACAGAGAAATGAGTTCTTCCGGAAATCGATTATGCGAGAAGAGCTGCTCGCATTCTCCGATTGCTTCTTTCCCTCCCGTTTTTCGACCTTCAAAATATCTTTCTGCTCTTCTGTCTGTTTTATTTTGACGTCCATCCGCTTTCGAGCCGCGCGTGCTTCCCCTGCTAACAGTAGTCGCGTCGTTCTGCGCTTTTAGAGGAGTCGTCTCGGTGCGGCAAAAGGGGGGATGGGGGGAGGTGGAGAGAAGGGCGGGGCAATTTCGCCTAAGTAATGAACACTTGTCAATTTGGGAACACCTGCTGCGTGAACTTCCCGAGAAGAAGAAAGGATGTCGCCTATCGCCCCACGCCGAGACGGAGACGAATCGCTCCGAAGAGGAAACGAGGTCCCCGGGAAGTTGCTATCGAGGCAAATTGAAAAAAAAAAAAAGCCGCCGCCGACCCGGAACTAGGCGGGCTCCCGGAACTTCCGGGTTTCCTCTGCACTTCCCCGTCGGCGGAAGCTCTCAGGTCTCCCGCTTGGCCTTTACGAAGCTAGGCTGCAAAAATCAAACGTAGATGTAGCTTATGCGCGTGAACGTGGTACAACCAGCACCCTGAAAAAAATCCCGGGCCATCTCCACTAATGTGAAATCTGGGGAGGGGCGAAGCGTGCAGTATATAAGTGTATTCTTGGCGCATTGGCGTTTTTGCCAACAGAGATGAAACCGGGGGAGGGGGGGGGGGGGGGGGGGGGAGGGGGGCAGAGGCTAAACAGCTTTGCTGTAAAAGTCTTGTGTCTTTGAAGGAACGAAGGAAGGAATACGTTTTCCCTCCCGTCATTCCACCCAGCCGGAAGTCTGACCACTCTGTCCAGAGTTGAGGGGAGGGAACGGGGGGTACGGGTCTGCGGGGCATTCGCAGAGGGAATGGTAGTGAGTGTCGAGTGCCCCGCATGCTGGACAGGTAGGGTCAGTAAAGAGGTGTGGATGACTGTGTATCAATTGTGTTCTGTGTGGGAAGGTGTGCGTTTGTAGGATGCGCAGCATGTGGCCTGCGGATCCTGGAGAGAGGTGTGGGTGCGGGGGTGGGTATCGGCGGTGGAGAAGGCGATAGTGCAGGGCAATAGCCCTGTATTGCAGGGGGGAGGTTGGCTTGCCTGCATGGGCATCGCGTGTAGGCGTAGTGAAAATGGCGACCCGGTGAATTAGTTCGCGAGCACGTACGTGCACCACTTCATTAGCGCCTACGCCTATGTGGGCTGGTGTCCACAGCAGGGTCACGATGTCGGATGGAGGATTTTTAAAGAGAATTTTAGCACGAAGCGTTCTAGAGCGAGGCGTAAACGAGTGTCACGGTGTATTTTAGTACGCGTTACGAAGCGTTCCAGCGCGAGGCGTAAACGAGTGTCCCGGTGTGTTCTTTTAGTACGTGTTACGTTCTAGCGTGAGGCGTCGGAGAACGAGTGTCCCGCTGTTTTAGTACCGTGACTACATGAGACGACGGTTACGACGACGACATGAGCTGCCGACAGTCCGAGCCCCTAAGGGGCCTCGCCCCTAAAAGGCTGTTTATTTATGAGCACTATAGAAATTCGGTGAGCGTGGATATATTACCGCTTACAGCAAACCCCATTATAACGAAGTCATCGAGGCAGGAAACTGGCTTCGTTATAAGCGACACTTTCTTAATCAAGGGGTTGGTCTGCTCTCAGTACACTGCCGGGGAGGTGAAACTTCAAGTTACGCGAGATTACGAATACAGGGATTTCATTATAGCCAGCGTTTGCTGTATTTTTCCATAAAAATTCAACCCCAAGTGTTCGTGAACCGACGTGAAGACGCCTCTATACTCACTCAGTTAGTCGGTATTAGTCCTTTCACGTGCGCTAATAATCTACGTGTCTCTTGTCGTCTCCGTTTTCTCTCCCCGAAAAAATACAGCCGGCCAGCCCTGATGTCACAATTAGCCAGTTAGTGTATACACGGCATCGAAACGTATTCGGATAATGGATGAACATACTGATACAGGTGGAGAGAACACCGATGACGCTGATCGCCACGGAGGTGGAGGTAGTTTTCGTTATTCGGGGCGAAGCCGCTTAGGGGCTCGGGCTGTTGGCGTCCCATGTCGTCGTCGTAACCGTCGTCTCATGTAGTCACGGTACTAAAACACCGGGACACTCGTTTACGCCTCACATTAGAACGATTTGTAACACGTACTAAAAACACAGCGGGACATTTGTTTACGCCTCGCGCTGGGACGCTTCGTAACGCGTACTAAGAAAACACCGGGTCACTCGCTTAGGCCTCGCTCTACAACGCTTCGTGCTTCAAAGACACGAGACTTCTACAGCAAAGCTGCACACCTCTACCCCCAACGGTTTCATCTCCGTTGGCAAAAACGCCAAGGCGCCATACACTGCATGCTTCGCTCCTCCCCAGGTTTCACATTAGTGGAAATGGTCCGAGATTTTTTTATTCGTAACGACGACTGCAGCAAAAAGAAACAGCGGAACGAGCCAGTAATACCGGCGCCGCTTCGTGGACTTCTACGGACGAAGATTAACGACGCGAGACTCTTTTCTCGGGCGAGACTTTTTTCTCGGCCCCTGGCTTCGTAGACTCGGTTCCGAATACGTATACAAAGAAAACCATTCCAGCGTGTCGGCCACATTTCGTACCCGTAGCTTCGTGTTTCCTTTTGATGACGCGCATCGACATGGTAAAAAGCGCACTACACGGTGACAGAAGAAGAGACAGTGATACGGGACAATGACGCGCAGTGCGTAGCGCACAGTTTTTGCGAACAGAGTGGGGGAATGTAGTAGTAAGAGGGACCCTGGAGTACCTCCTAATCACCTGGACTTCATCTTCGATAAAGCATCGATAACGCCGCTTCGATAGCGCGCGATCCTTGTAGCACACGGGAAACGTTCCGTTAATTATTCGACTGCTCAAATCATGGGCGGTGAAAGTAGCCTCAACGTCGGGTGCTTATGGTAGAAATTTAGAGCCATCTCACTACTGCGAAGATGGAATACCAAAGGACGTAAATGGGGCTAGTTGGTGATGTTTCATATTGAATTGCACGAGGCGCTTCGTCCCAGTCCTGTTAGCGTCCTATTTGTCTTGTATACGCAGCGCAATTCAATATGGAATACCAGTAAAGCTGTATTGATGGATAACTATTATCGAGTTATGCCTGCTGCCTTACAACATTGATAAAAACGGCACATACACAACAACTTCCTGAGGCGCAATTCTAATTATTTTCGTATACATTAAAAGCTCGTTAATTCGAACTCGAAGGGAACCGTATAAATTCTTCGAATTAAGCGGAGTTCGAATTAGCGGGCGGGCGCTAGAACGAATGGAGATCGCGCCACACTGCGCGGGCACTTGGTCACCTCCGGACTCGTTTTCGCGAATAAGCGCTGCTACACGTTTGTGACTGGTGATTTCGTAAATAATGTTCGTGGAGGTCGAACAGCGATCTCGAAATTGATTGATCAGTCAGTTGCATGCCAAAAACAGGCACCGATATGCATTCATGTGAGTAGCGAGCCGTAATGCCGAAATAATGACACTGCTTATGCTCGATAACACGTTTATTCACATGGCATGGTTGTTGAGGCAATCAAAATTAAAGCTAATCGGCAATTCGCATTTGCTTGCGTCTGTTCTGTCACAATTGCTTGAGCATCGCTTGCAACTTGACCAAGAGCTCCAGCGCAGCGTCAGAATTCTCATCTGCTGAGTAATAACGCGCTGCAACATTCAGCCCCGACGCTGCTTCGCATGCGTCTCTAGTTCATTTGGTTTGGTTCGGATCTGCAACTTATTGTAATCACTCTGGGCCAACTTCTTCTGCGAGGAGCGATAGAAACCAGGGATCCGAGTTCCAACTAACCGTTCTGGATACCGACGCGTTCGAATATCGGCGTTTTTCCCCATCGAAATATACAAGGGCCGTGCCCGGGACCAGGGCGTCAGTTCGAATTAGCCGTAAGTTCGAATCAGCCGAGTTCGAATTAACGAGCTTTTACTGTATATTGTTTCGAGATAGTTTCGATAAAACAAATGTCACAGCCGTTTTTTGTAACCGTGTATATCCCCTCCGTGGACGGCCATGCATTGGGAGCAGACCGTAATGTCGTACCTTCCCTGTGAACTCACTAATTACGGCAAGTAAATGCAGCTCGGCGTAATTATTCATACAGTCGTCTTAGTGCGAAGTGTAAGTATCATATTTCTCAAGATACCTACATTACATTCACAGCTACAAAGCATTTTACATTAGCTCTCGAGCAACCGCGTGCGATTCTTTGTAGACGCGACCCGATAGACGCCCGCAATTTTGGCCAGAACCGAACGCAAGGCCGCTTCGCTCTAAAAAGGATAAACTAAGGTTCCACAATAATCAAATTTTACCGGGGCCGAAGTAAGAGCTCGGCGACGTTTCGCCCGATGGGACCATGGTCCGAGAATCGAATGTCTAAAAAGATTTGTTCTGTATCCAGAGCTTCAGAACCCTGCAGCAAGCGCAGGCTCTTGATTCCGTACTGTAACGCCGTTACAGTCGTCTTAAACCGCACAAAATTGGATTTTTTTCCCCTCGTTTTTGTACCCTCCTGTCCTATACACCGCTGTTTTGTCCTAACCTTTATTGATCTTTTATTCTCCATATCCTCCACGGAAATTGCATTCACACAGTTGCGCACGTCCGCAGAATTTTCCGCGATTCAATAGAGAGTTTACTCCGTCTTGCTTTTTTTTGTTACCTTTTCGGCGAGAAAGTTTAAGAACCTTTCGTTCAGCCCGGCACAACGACGCGAACACAACAAGACGAAATCTACAAAACAAGACGACATGAACAAAACAACAACACGAAGATCAAAGGTAGAAAAGTCATACGTCGTTTCTTCTTGCTTTCGCCCTTTGCAAGTGGTTCTGCGTGGCAACAAAAGTACCGAAAACGTTCGAAGGCGGACGTACAAGACTAGAAACCATGCGTCGGCGACAAGAAACTGCGGGAATATCCATTTTCAAACTGCGAGAAGTTCTGGTGTTCTGGGAGAAAGCGTACGCTATCGCGCAGCCATGTGTACGAAATGATACGAAAGTTTTTGCCAACGGGATCGCAAAGTAACAGTGACAAATGCAACAATGTTTATTCCGTAGTTTCAGCCGAGGACCAGCCTATCTCAGCGTTCTTTCTCAACCACTGGAAACACTGGAGCAATATCGATCGTTTGTTTGTGTGGCTTTTAATGCGATAACATCATGGCCCATTAAGCGGAAAAGTCAGCATCTGCGTTGCCCGGCGTCTGTAGCGCTCCTCGCTCTAAATTTTGCATAGCAGCCGCTTCTGCTTTCCTCACCCAGCGGCTCAGCAGTCACCAATGATCCGGGGCGTTCGGCGCAACCACGCGGTGATCAAATGGATATTAGTGCTTTTGTATTCCCGTCTGATAAGAATAGTGCTTCGGCGAATGTACTCGGAGTTTTTTTCGCTAGTATCAAACCAAGTACCCCCAAAATGTTTTACGAATGTAGTCATGGGTTCGACGAACGTTCGTCTGGTCAGGCACTGTATGAAGAAAAAGTAACAACACAGTCACTGACCAATTCAAATAGTTAAGAGACGTTCCGAGTAATTTGAGCCGTTTTGAACGAGGAAGCCCTACGGGTTCCGAAACATCCGCACTGTGTAGTTTGTACGTGTTTCTTCTTCGTGCATGTTTTATTGCGCCGTAGTAATATCAAGCATAATGTACCAAATTGCCCATATCAAGCTTTTTTTACTGTTTGACTAAGTGGCTGCATTACCGTTGCTTCAGTGTTATACACGCCCGCAATTAACAAGCGGCGTCAACATCGCACAGCTGGCATGCGCTTGTTGAATGCATGAATGAATGAATGAACGCATGAATGAATGAATGAATGAATGAATGAATGAATGAATGAATGAAGAAGAAAGAAAGAAAGAAAGAAAGAGGAGGAGGAAGAAGGGAAAGAGAGGAGGAGGAGAAGGAAAGAAAGAAGATAAGACAGAAAGAAAGAAAGAGAAAGAAAGAAAGAAAGAAAGAACAAAGGAAAGAAATCCTCTTCATGGCAGCTTGAGAACCCTAAACTTCCCCACACAAAACGCACCAGCTGGGCAGAGCGTGCGACATTCACATCCCGGGAATTCACTGGTTAAATAAGCACAAAAAGTCACAGATATGTAACAAAAAATAATAAGTGCATGTAAATAACTACACATATTTGTGTCACATAAAAATCAAGCGCGTACAACTGCACTGTGAACGAGAGGACGGGGAAGCAACAAAAAAAAGGCGCTCATAAATAACGATTCCAAATCCTCACGGTGAATGATTGCAAGCTCCAATTAAAGTTAAAATTGGCAAGAAGTAGAAACAGGAAGTAGAAACAAGAAATAGAAACAGAAATATGAAGTTCGTTAACAACCAAATAATCTCAAAAAGCGTGGTGGCCACTTTCGAATCATTTGCATGCCGTAATTAGTCCGCCCTCGCGGTATGTGCCTAAACCTCGACATTCGAGTGCTGTGCAACGTCTCGCGCTCATTTAAACTTGCTATGGAACATACCCTGTTATTTCACTTTTAGTTCTTTTAATTACAAGCTAGGGCCTAAACGGTACTCTAAAAAAAACGTTTCTGTATTCCGAACGTTCCAAGCTGCGCAAAGAGCGAAGTTTCGGGGTAATTGGAAGTGGCTCGTTATTAACGGCACGATTTTTTTTTTCCTTTTTGCCGGCGAAACAAACGATTTATCACGAAAGTGTTCTGCTTCGCACAAAATTACGGTAATTATAGGAACAAGAAGGAAATAGTGAGTCTAATATCAACCTTTTCAGAGTGCGGTGAAGGTAGTTAAAGTTTAAAAAAAACAGCGCTACGATGCAATAAAATTTGTGAGAAAACATTTGCTTTTTGCAGGTGACATTGTTATTGATAAATTCCGAATAGTTTACCTCAATTAACGTTTCCACTTTTTAACGGCGGAGCTCTTGTACAAGCCGTAAGTTCGCTGTTGCAAAAGAAATACCAAGAAAATGCCAGGCGCTCGTGAACGTGTGCCCCGTGGTGACCGCCGAGTCCCCGGCTCTCGCTGTGGCTTTAGCAAAAAAATAATAATAATAATATTCTCGCGCTGTCGTCAAGCGCTACCGCGCATGCAAAAGCAAACTCCAGCGCTACTGCTAAAGCCTAATTAAAGGACATGCTGCTTGGGAGAGGTCACCGCGCTCGCCGGATTCTCTAGCAGCCATTATGGCAAATTGGAGACATGGCTACGAGTGTGCCACTCCTTCCTGAGACGACTTGAAGATGCCGCCACCGCTGCCTCGAGTCGATGATGAAGAGCTGGTGGAACTCTACAATGCCGAGGATGACTTTCCGTTCCCCATTCGCCGCGAAGTAGGCGACGACCTCCTCGATGCATATGGCGACGATTTTTAGCACCGCAGCTAGGCAAACAAACAATGATACTGAAACTCAACTATGTGTGCACAATGCTGACCAACAACAGCTCCGCCATTCAAGTGTTGCGCGTGAATTCAAGCTTCCCTGAAATTTTTTATGAGTTAAATAACAGTTCGATTTGCAGTGAAAACAGTGCTGCTTTTCAGTGTGAAGTAGTCAACATTAAGCTTCTCCAGAGTTAATAGAATGAATACTCGTCATAAACCCTCAAGGCAGAAAACTATGTTTGTTATAACCGATACTTCCTTAAAAGCGGAGGCCATTTTTTTGTTGGTGCACTGCAGTGAGAAACGTGAAACACTTCGAATAAAGTGATTCCGTTATAACGGAAGTTGTCTGTGCGTGTCAACGAAGCATACACGCGACTGTGACAACGAATCATTAGCGACAGCGATAAGACGAGAAACGTATTTCGAGCTCATGAGTAACGCGGTAACGTGGGGTAATCAATCTCTTTCGCGGAGCAATCGATCTCTTTGACAGACGACGACAATGGAAGCCAGGCGATGTGACGCATGAGTCACGGCAGGCTTAAAACACCGAACTCATATCATTGTTACATGTTATCGTTCTTCAGCCCTTCATTTCCAGGAAGTTTATCTCTCGCAGGTGGATATTAAAAGGGAGAACCGGTATCCCGTTCATTGTGGTACGCACATCACCAAATGCGCCGTTTTTATGATAGAACACGGGGAAAATTGTTGACTAGTCATACAGGCTGCCTTAAACTCATGCAGGGTGTGACAAAACTATGTTACGTAGCGTGAAAAAATATTTACAGCCATTTCACAACTGTGAAGATGAAAGACCAGCGAAGCTGAATTGGTGGATAACTATATCGAGTTATGTATGGTGGCTTGCTATATTGATCGAATAAAGAAACATAGACGTACGTTCCATAGAATCATTTCTAAATTAGTTCTCATATAAATTGTTCCCGGATAGGTTCGATAAAACAAGAATTACAGCCGTTTTCTGTAACACGCGTACCGTATTTTCGTGCGTATAACTCGTCCCTGCACATATAATCCGCACCCTCACTTTCATCCAGCCGGAAAAGAAAAAAAAAAGTCATCGCTTATTGCCGACACATTTGATACAGGAAAGGCTGCAGCAAAGCTACTGCTAAAGAAGACTTCACATACTACGTCGACAGAAAAAAAGCATCAAGGCGGAAGTCGCGATTCCCTCAGTGTCACTGCCCTCGCTAGAACTATCACTTGAGCCGCAGTCCTCACTGTTGTAAACAAGGTCATGTTCGGTTCCATCCATGTTGTTTGTGATGCAAGCATTTTTTTTAAGCTTTTAGTATTAGTCAGTGAGGCTTAGTCAGTGTTACTGCGTAGGAGCTTCACGGCACAACCCACATTGCCGTGAAGCTGCACTACAGGAAAAACCCTGCGTAATATCCGCACTCCTACATTGCCACTAAAATCTTCGCATTTTTGGTGCGGTTTATACGTGCGAAAATACAGTACTTCTTTCGTAAGCGGCCATGTATTAACAGCAGACGTGAATTATGTAACGTGAAGCATAAATGAAACTCAATCTAATCACAGAGCCCTCCTATGACGGCCAATTTGAGTATGATTTTTTTTCCAATATACCTACATTGCATTGAGAGCTAAAAGCAGTCGCAAGAAACTGGAGACTAAACTTTTTTTTTTTTCGTGTAGATTCGATGCGAATACAGACAAACTTCGACCAGCACCGGAGGGCACCTGTGTAGAGCATCGCTCCCGGGTTATCTCCACTAACGTCCAAACCGGTAGGGAGGGGGGGCGAAGCAATGCATTAGTAATAATATATTCTTGGCGCCTTCGCGTTTTCGCCAACGGAGATGAAGCCGTTAGGTAGTGCAGGCCCACAGCTTTCCTGTAAAAGTTTCTTGTCTTTGAAGCACGATTCTCTCTGGCGCGAGGCGTAAACGACTGTCCGGGTGTTTCTTTTTTAGTACGCGTTACGTTCTAGCGCGAGACGTAAACGAGCTTCTCGGTGTTTTAGTACCGTGACTCATCAGACGACGATTACGACGACGACAGGAGACGCCAACAGCCCAAGCCCCTAGGGGCTTCGCCCCTAAAAAAGAAACAAAAGCCGCTTTAAAGCTCGTGCTTGGTGTGACGACACTGCGTTACGTAATCGAACGAAGGCGAACGAAACGCTCGCTGACGGGAGCCGCAGGCGTACGCGACAAGCCCCTGCCCCCACGAAGTGGCGTACGCGCGTTTACGTAAGCATTTCCTCCCGTCTCTCCTTGAGAGTGAAGGAATCCGCCCGAGTGTCGACCCGTCCTGCAACACCGTTCGCATCCGCCTTCGTCACCGACAAGAAAGGCTTCTCTCTCCGTAGCGACTACGAGGAGATGACGTCAGAGTACCCTCAGCGTCCGCATCGACTTTCGGCGTGGAAATTTTAACAGCGAAGCTGTTTAGCAATTCGTTGATTGGCTAAGCTTCCTTACAAGCTTAAGCTTAAAAATTGCTAAGCTTCCTTACAATAAAATGCTGTCACAGTAGGACGAAAGAAACATTTACACATTTGGCGAAATTCTCATGAATTCACCGTCGTCCCAGGAAACTTTCGTAATGGGTTTAGAATTTTCCACGCACTTCCGGCTGTTTTTTGATCCGATCGATTGAAGCTTTCGATCCGATCGAAAAAAAAAAAGAAACTTTCCTTCAAGATAGCTAATTCGCGAGAAACCACTGGAGGACATAATACACTCTTGACCTGGTTCTATCTAGGCTTCAGGTAAAAGGGTTAGCCACAAATTTTTATCCTGATCCTGGCGGTTATAAAGGGTATAGCTGGATCTGATGTAGAACGCTCCTTTTCTTCTCTTTATGTTTGTCGCCCTTATAGGGAACTTAATAAAGGGGGGAGAGATGGAGTTCGAGAATGCAGCCAATTACTGTGACAAGTACGATCCACTAAAGATTTGTATAGACTGACGATGAGTTATGAGTACTCATAGTCAGTAGGTGTTGCAAGGCGTTCGTAACGCTCAGCTGACGTCACGATTGCTCACATGAAAATGCTCGAAAAAAAAAAACGGTTTCTGTAACTGTTTGAATACTACGCCAAAACGAGATACCATTCAACGGATGAGTATTAAGATAAGATTCACCGCCTAGACGCTAATAGAAGCGATGCGCACGTATTCGCCGGCAAGTACTCGGTAAACGATGCTGCTGGGACAGTCTCTGCACTGGAAATTATTAAAAAATGGGCAGTTAAATATATTATTCAAGAACTACAAAGAAACCTGCATGCAAACCATTCTGCGGCAAATATTCGTAATCGATCGGATTCCGTTCAGATACATTGTCACCGAAAAATTGTGTTGGCTACGCGAGCTTCCTCGGTACTGTCAAAAAGTGCATCCGTTGGGCCTGATTTAGGCACCCTTACTTCCGTTTTGACAGCTGTTGCTAAGTCGTCTAATGATACAGATTCATCGTTAAAAGCAGCTTTTCGCCACACACCTTTGTAACACTCTAAACAACTATAACAAACTCGCACGCTTATTTCTAGGATACTTTGCATCATCATCATCATCATCACCACCACCAACAACACACCAACACCACCAGCCTATCTACGCCCACTGCAGGGCAAAGGCCGCTCCCATTTATCTCCAATTATCCCGGTCCTGTGCTAACTGCGACCAATTTATCCCCGCAAACTTCTTGATCTCATCAGCCCTTTCTAACTTTCAGCCGCCCCCTGCCCCGCTTGCGTTCTCTAGGGATACACTCTGTTACTCTTAATGACCAAGGGTTATCTTCGATACTTTTACTGCCTTAAATTCCTTTTTAGAATACTTCTGTCTTCCTGTCTGTCTTCTGTCTGTCCTGTCTGTCTGTCTGTCTGTCTGTCTGTCTGTCTGTCTGTCTGTCTGTCTGTCTGTCTGTCTGTCTCCTTATATCTCCCCCCCTCGCTTTCTATCTCCTTATTTCTACCTCCTTCCCTCCGTCTCTCTATCTCTCTCTGCCTCTTCCTCATTCTGTCTGTCCCTCATTTTTTGCGCGTGCCCATGTCCGCGCGGATAATAAAGCGGCTCTTAATGCCGGCGGGCCCGTTTCCGATTAAATCCACGCCGCCGAGTCATCATTCACCGACACCCTCCGCGTGTTCACCTGGCAGCGAGATTTACGTCCTAGAACTTTTCTTGTTCCATTTTATTTGAACCCTGCGCGCCGACGCGCCCAGCTCGACGCCGCCATGCCGTTCATTTTGTGCCTCCACGGCGCCGCTCATATCCGGTGACAGCGCGCGCCGTTCCTCGACCTCCTTCCCCTCCAAGCGCGCAACCTGGCGCCCGCCCTGTTCTATTTCCTCCTTCCAGAGAGAAAGAACGCAGGAATAAAAGCAGGAAAGGAAATATTTAAAAAAAATGGAGCAGCTTGCACTAGTGGTGCAAAGCTGGAGAAACAGCGGATCTGGGGGTCGACCTAGCTTCTTCCGGTTTTGCAATGTTTTGCTAGCTTTTGCTACGCCTTGCTAAGTTTTGTTAGGTTTTGCGATGTTCTTGGTAGGTTAGTGCAAGCTGCGGCCATTTTTGTGCGTTTTGGTAGCACAAGAAAGACTATGACCTTTAAAATGGTATAGTAACGAGTGCGCACACGCATATGCCCCTTGTGCTCACATTCAAACAGGTGCGAAAGTCGGCTTCACTGTTAGAACACCTATTTGCGGTGGTGCACCCTTTACAGGCGGCGCAGTATTTTTGCATTTTGTTTTGCTAACGCCCCCGGGCCAAGCTCAAGCTTAAACACCTCCGCTGTTAAAAAGAATGTTCCTTTCGTCGCAAATGTCATCGAAAGACGATTGTCTGCTGCCGCCAATGCCACGTAAATGCCTCTCTTCTCTCCGCCGACCATCTCTCATGCTCTTCCTCTTCCATCTCGCTACTACCACGACAAACACGGTGGAGGTCCATTCAAGTCAATTTAATTTTCCCGCGTTCGCACATCTCGCGCGCCCTCTATTGGAACCTTTCGTTACCACTGGACTTGGAACGACGCCTCGATGTATAGGCTTTGGCGCGAGCCTTTTGTTTTCAAGTTAAAACATTGCTTTCAGCGTGTTTTTCTTTTAATTTTATGTCGCGACAATTGAGCGCACATTCTTAAGTAAAAGAACACTGCTAGTACCCGTTATGGTTTAGTGTTTTGCCTGAAATACTATGCCTAATGGTTTCTTTGTGCTGAACAGTGTTGACAGGTACAGAGTGTGCTGCCAGATTTAGTAGCCTGGAAATGGTATGCCTGCTTAAACGACCCGTTTAAGCCTTTTTTTTTTTAACTTTTGGCCGGGCGGCTCCATCGACAGACAGACAGACAGACAGACAACAAAATTTTCCCGTAAAAGTAGATCAAGAAATACTATCGTCTTTAAAGGGACTTTAAAAGTGTCTATCGAATACGTTCATCGCTGCAAGTGAAAGAAAGCCGGCATATAGCCGCTACACCGCTGTTATGAAGTAATTTCAGCACTCCAGTAACGCAAGGACCGGGAAATGGAGAACAATCTGATAGGCATAGAGCGGTAATGTTTGGCTGAGGTACTTCGCGGACCCCCTAATCTAAGTACTTGATGTGCTCGTTTACTACGTTCTGCAAGCGTTTAGGATATAAAAATGTCGAAAAAGTGTTGCAGGATCCCTTTAAAAAATAGTACGCAACACGGATCACCTCCGTCCTCCCCCACAGAGTCTCGTGACGCCAGTCCCGTTCCGATTGGACTGACCAGATTTCCGTTCCAGCTCCACTTTCGACTCGCCCGCGACTGTCTTGTTACGAAGCTCTTCGCAAACGTGTTCTCCTGGCAGGACTCGAGGTAGTCATTAATTAGGAGGCCCCATCCTTCGCGTTTTTCATTACGGCCCGGAACAAACGGGGTACAGAGCGCCGCGTGCTGCTTTCGGAACACGCAGGACGTTATATATACCCCGGTTATAAAGCCGCGGCAAACACGAAAGGAACAAAGGATATCGAGCATGAGAACGCGCTGATGAGGGCAGCCTCATTAGCTGATAGCTGGCCGCGCTGGGCTTCAACTTTAACCTTCCTCTAACGAGGCTACAGGCCTCATTGTTTCGCGGTGATACTTGGGGAGGAAAAAAATGGGGAAAGAAATAGCAGTGGCTTACCTCGGCTATGCCAGGATATACGTAGCGTGAGCTAAAGTTCAGCTGGTTATTCTTATGTTTCCTGGTTGTCTAGGATTAGCTGATTATCATGCTTACTGCTGCTAAAACGATTTCTAATCCAATTCAATCCAATCCAATCCAGTCCAGTCCTGTAACTGTTACTCGCGCATGCGCAGTACGGCTCTCCAGGATCCACGGGAAACAGCTATCAAGCGGCCCCCGCGCAGCGTCAGACTTGGCTGCTGCGCAACGGAGGCGCACAGCTGGGCACGCGCCGGCGCCAGTGCGTCTGCCTCGGCTATGACGTCACTCCTCTGGAATGCGCAGACCGGCGAATGTGCAGACCCAATTCTCTACACACCCGTACTCCAAATGGATTCGATTTACAATCCAATACAATACAATCCCAATCCAATCCAATCCAATTCAATCCAATCCAATCAAATCCAATTCAATTCCAATCCAATTCAATGCAATGCTCCTCGCTCTTGGGCAGTACGGCCCTTCAAGGTCCACGCGAAACGGCTCAACCTCGGCCAGTGTAGCTTACGCTACAATAAATGGTACCACAAAGTCTACCATAACTTGCTTGTAGCTGAAAATCACCGGATCAAAACGCGCCTTTCTTCCGCGGCTTCGAAATCCCCTTTGTTCCCGTGGGGAAATGTAGCAGTGACTTGGAACGGTCGGACAATTAAGACTCGCGACCACGCTGCTACAGTAGTTGAGATCGTCTGAGATATTCATTGCGGGTATTGTCGATTACAGTTAGTTATTTTTGTCGATTGCCACCCGTTCCCTTTCGATGCGGGATGATGATCTTAAAGCCTGTAAAATGACAAACCTGAACGGATATTGACACATGTACTCTCCGGCAGCGCCCTATACCATTCAAGTGTGTAATGAATACGGGCCGTTCAAAGCTAGTTCTCCCGTTGTAGGGGCCTCTCCAGGAGTCTATACGACGCAATGTCGACCGTTTCGGCAAGCTGCATATTGCAGTCCCCGCCGCAACTACGAACTAAAATGATGTCAAGAGACTTTTAACAAGCTTAACTACCGTCTACATTGGCCATGGCTCTTCGATTGACGCGCAAGATTTCTAGAAATGCGTCTGTATTCTGAGGTGGCTCCCCTGAAAAATCCATCTATTCGTCTGTCTGTAACACGTGACACAATGTCATCATCATCAGCAGCGTCCCAATCATCATCACCAAGTATGTGTCGACTGCAGACACCGACAGGCCATATGAGGAATTTAATAAAAGTATACTAAAGGCTTTTTTTTAAACACGAGGTGCTTTATAATAATAAACCGCAGGCCCCAAAGTTAGGGGATCCAAGGGAAACATACCTAAATTGCAAGTGCGGATTTTAGCATTGGAAAGAGTGCTCACGCTTCGCCTGACAATTTCCACTCGCGAGTTTCTAAAAATGCTTAGTTGCTCCATGAGGCGAGTTCCTCAGGCAGGCCTCTTGTTAAAACTCCAACCCGACGACGTATCTGAGCATCCAATCCCTTCTTGGCAACAGTGCTACGAAGAATTTAGAAGCGAGCGTACTCCCAACATTCGCTTTTTCTTTTTTTTTTTTTTGCTTTTTCGGGCGCAAGAGGAAATGAGGCTCTTACGAGCCGATATACCTACTACTCTAACCAAAACTTAATTCGGGATGCAACAAAATTTGCCACTTTACACTGAAACCCGCGCGACGCCTAACATCAATAGGACATTAGAAAACTCGATCCGCTTTCACGCTCCATTTCGACTAGATGCGATTTGAACGACCAACTCGACTTTGGGAGCGAATTAAACCCGCGCCCGGCGGGGTTCGAGCTGCAGAAACCGTTCTCGCGGCGTCTCCTTCTGCCCGAGTTCAACTCGAAATGAGATTCCCAGAACGCATCTGAACCTGGCTTGCTCAAACACGGACTCGAACGAAAGGAATCAATACTGTTTTCCCGCTCGGACGCACAGCTTAACCGGCATTACCAATTGGGAAACTGGATGAGCCTACGTTGCGGATTTCTCGCTAAGTTGCTCTAACGCCAATTACAACTAGCGGCTGGTTTCTTTTTTTTTTTTCGTTCTTGTATTTTACCCTCCCAGTGTGAATCGAGAAAAGATTGATATCGCTAGTTTACAGCTCTCGATAAACTGTTGAAAAAATTCATCGCGAAACAGTCTTCCTGTACTCCGACTATACGCTTCACGTATTAGTCGATAAATGTCTGCAAACTATAAGTTGGCATCTGTTTTAAACTGAAGATCATTCGAATACAGCGCGAGGTTTTGTAACATCCCCCCCCCCCCAAAAAAAAAAAACATATAGGTAAATAAAAACGACGTCAAATTGCCTTCTCGGCGATTCTGCTCGTCAAGTCGCAACGCGATTTTACGTTTGATGTTTTATGTATGCTTGCTTTGCGGCTGAACGCTCCCTCCTGCAACTATTGCTCAGCGAGCAATTTGGCACTTAGTTTAACGAATTCCGAATTGCTTGCCCAACATTTTTATTGGATTTGTTGAGCGATTTGACCTCAGCTACGCAATCCAACCCAAGCCAATCTAATCCATCTCCTTCTTCGGCCCTTTCCTTCTCTCACTCTGACATCTCACTCTGACTTGTTTAAGTAATTCCAAAATGCTTACCGACATTTGCATCGGATTGGTAAAGCAATTTTGTAATTTTGTCCGTGCAATTCAATCCAACCAAAGCCAATTCAATCCGATCCCCTTCCTTCATCAGGATTTTTCTTTCTTTTTCTCTATGACATCTCGCCTTTACTAGTTCTAACTAATTCCAAATCGCTTACCGACGTTTGTATTGGATTGGTAGGGTAATTCTACGCATTTAATTACGTCCTATCCAAGGCAATTCAATCCTCTCCTTCCTCGGCTCTTTCCTTATGTCACTTTCACTACATTCCAAATTGCTTACCGACGTTTGTGTCGGGTTGGTCGGAAAATTGGACCCAACAAAGTCAGTATAATCCAAGACAATCCAATTCACCTCTTTTCTCAACTCTTTCCATCTCTCACTTTGACATCTCCTCCTCCCACCTTCCCGAGAACCGGTCGGCCGGAAAACCACGTAGCCTCTACAACGGCGTAGTGGGGGCGCATAACGTCACCGGCGGAGCGCCGGCGCGCGGGCCTCTGAGCGGGAGCGTGCCGTGTGCAAAATTACAACGCCGAGTGGCGTAGCCAAAGGATGAGGGTTGGAACCCCACTCGCAACGTTCATTTTTCAGACGAAGAAAAAAATCGATTACGCCCCCTGTGTCGAGATTGCAGCGCATGTTAAAGGAGCCATGAAGACAAAATACAAGTTGGGTTTATTAGAAAGACTGCTTAGTCCCGATAACAATGATACCAATATCATCGCAATCTTCGAACAAATAACGGAGATATTAAAGAAAACGTGTGAAGCAGTCGCGACCCCCTAGCCAATTTCCCGCAACTTTTCTATGACGTCACGGAACCTTGTTTGTGCGATTGGCGGCCGCCTAACTCGACCTGTCGCGACGACACATGACTGGACGTCTGTAATGGGGCCTCAGTTCCATTTGACAGCATCACTTGAATGCTAACGTGCAATTAACGCACTAAAAATTATGTTTTATTGTTGGCCCGTATGACGTCATTCTTGCTCATAACGTCACTGTGGGTGAGTTTTTAAATAATTCTTGCTTTTTTTTGTTAAAAAAACATCTTTTGTGGCTGTAATGGAGCTGAGTGAGATACTGAATCCTAGTTCTTTCAAATTAAACGAAGTTGTATTTTCTCTTCATGGCTCCTTTAAAGTCTAAATTAATCCGGAGCACTCCATTGTGAGGCGCCTCGTGGCTCAGCTGTAACGTCGGTGCGTAAAAGCCTCAAAATTCGAAATTTGAGGTTTAACGTTACACGAAAAATTGTCCTGGTGCGGGCTGAACACCGTCCGGCAATAACTTAGGCGGATCAACTTTCTCTTTGTAGAAAGCGCACATAAATTATTCGACTACATAAATGACCCACAAAAATCAAATTGGGGTTGTGCGGCGAAGCTACACGGGCGGGGGCCGTACGTATAGTGGAGGGCCCAGAAATCAATTTGGACCACCTTAGGTTCTTTATAACGGGCGCCGAATCCGCGTATCCCCAACTCTTCCCGCAACGACGCCCATTACATCTCGTTTAAGGCTACTTTGGGACCGTTTATAGCTTTCGCCTTCGTGGTGGGCAGGGTACGCGGTCGGCCTATATACGAGGAGATACGGTCACTGCGACGGGCTCGCGCTCGGTTCGATTGGACACTGCCAGCGGCGAGCGGTGTTCCATGAACGCTCAGTCACTGCCTATAAGCGCATGGCACGTAGCAGTACCTCAGGGGCGAAGAACAACATAAGGGGGTGAATTTTTAATCGAAGAGATCGAGTGAAGCGCAAAAAGAAACAAAAAAAAACTGTACGAAAGGATTTTCCATTCCTTTCCAGAGCTGGTTAGGTCGAGCGTTCAGCCCCGCTTTCTCGTTTGATATTTATAAGCTATCGCGGATGGCTCGTATATACGCCGAAGAGGCGAATCTCGTGTGCACGGGTCCTTAGTAGAGACCTTTAGCAGTGCCAGATTACGTTCTCCTTTACGGCGAAAGCCTTAGATCTTGACGTTTGATGGGATGTGTCAGGAGCATAAAAAGCGAACGGAAAATCACAAGCATAAGAAATGAGGGCGCGAGCTGGAGAGCGCGTCGGGAAATGGAAACACAGGCACCGAAGGAGGGTATTGAGAAAGAGCTACGGACCGCAGAACGTTCTATACTGGGGTGAAATGGCAACGACGACGACGACGACGACGACGATGACGATGACTATGATGATGATGATGATTGATATTGGTATCCTCTGTATCGGGGTGATGACGTGTCATCTTATAAAAAAAGAAATATTCCTACGTTTTACACTATTCGTTCAATACTAGCGCTGCTCTTAGGGCAGGCACAAAAAAGCTTATTAGGCACGAAATATTTTTTTTTCTGTTACAGGTGGTAGCTGTCCTAGGCAGCATTCCCTTCGCTGCTTTTCGTCCACCAGCATTCTAATCTCCTCTTTGTCGCCTCGACAGCCTTGAAGTTACCTTCCTCTGTGCTACCCTTAAATCCCAGGGCTTCTGGAAACCGAATATTTCCCTCATGTAGATTTGGATGGATACCCTCGCATTCTAACGGAACTTGCCGCTGTGCCTCATCACCGCAGCCGGATGTTACTCCGCGCGGCGCAAGTAGTGCGTTACTGGGAATATTTGAACATGGCACGAGCCGTTTCCGTGATTTATTGGACTTAATATGCGTATAAACTACTGCAGCGACGACCAAAAAGCGACGCGAGAAAAGGCCGACGACATCACGCCTTTATAGCAATCTCTCAAGACGCGCACGCCCGTTGATATCCAGGTCCGTCGCAACGGCGGAGTGATAGCGTACGAGCTATTGCCGTTCTTAACTTGTTACCGAGTATAGACGCGCCTTGCATTACATATTGCCGCGTGGTCTAGGAGCTCCATTCCCCATTGCTATGAATGACGACGCACCAGACCCTAGTCGCGGGAGGGAGTACCGAGAAAGTACGCCACGGCAGAAGAGGGCAGAGCAGCTCGTAATGTCACTCATCGTAACCGCAATCGAGAGGAAGCGGTTCTTAGAAGGTTCCAAGCCTAACTTTTAAGTGCAATGCACTTCTTAAGCGACCCTGAACCTGCGTCCACCGGCGATGTCCGCGCACGTGGAGATGGGCGCGCGCAGCCTGGCCGCTGACATGGCACATACCCACGTGGGGGATTGGCCAGGAATCTCCTCGTCTTCCTTGGCAACGGGGGGAGATGGGCGCGCGCTGCCTGGCCGCTGACATGGCACATACCCACGTGGGGGATTGGCCAGGAATCGGGCGTGAGAAGGGCTAATGCACCCGCTTAAAGGAGTACTGACACGAAATTTCAAAGCTGAGATCCGCTCTAGCAATCAAGTACAACGACAACACAAATAGGTGTCTGTGAATAAATGCATCTTTCTTTCTTTGTAGTTGTGTGTGTGTGTGTGTGATCTCTCTTTCGCGAACATTACCGAACCGCGCAAATTCAACTCGTGCATTCGCACTTTCACATTCTTCCCCTCGGGGAAATGCGGGGAATTTTTTGAAGACAATTGTTTTTTTATTTATTTATTGTATTTATTTATTTATTTATTTATTTATTTATTTATTTATTTATTTATTTATTTATTTATTTATTTATTTATTTATTTATTTATTTATTTATTTATTTATTTATTGTTCGTTTCTTTTTACGTGGTTGTTTTTTGTTTATTTTATATATTTTATATATAGGCATTTCTTTGGGTTTGCTGCCGAGTGGTATAACGATTGAAGATTGACGAAGAGGCCGACTGACCGGCGCGGGCCCCGCAGGAATTAACCACGATACAAAAACGACTGAAAAACGTGCGACGGAAAGAAACGTACTGTGCAATCGATGATTAGAAGGAACCGCTATCATAATCGGCATCATCATCATCATCATCATAATCAAGCGTCAACTCTGAATTGAGGGTTTGTCATCAAAACAAGTGCTGTTTGAAGCATGCACGCGCGCGCAGTGCGCGTCAAGCGAGACGAATATGCCAAAGAAAAGAAAATAACACAAACACTTGCGGTATAACTATCCATGCCTAAAGTGGCGCGGGTGTTGACTGCATAACGTTTGCCTAATTTTCATTTACTAACTCCAACCACGCCTAACCCAAACACGTGTCGTTTATCCGCGCTCGACTATACCCTTGCTGTCCGTATACTAAGTAGCTACAGCGGGGCGACAGGTGTGTTTTTTTTGTTTTTTTTTTTTTCTGGGGAGGGGAGCCATGCGCGCTCGATTGCCGGAATGTAGTCGCGTCCAATTAGCGTCCTCCCATTTGGAGCACTCGGTGCTTGACATGATGGGAGTTCTGCGAGTGTAGCAGAAAAACGGTGCAGGCCAAGGCGCCCCTTCGTCGTAACTTAACGCCACGGACGGAGCTAATGCGCTCCATTACTAAAGAGAGGCTCGGGTTCCGGTCTCCGGACGTATCTAATAGCGTCCCGGAAGTGACTTCTGATGTTGTATTTCGTGATGTAATAGGCGAAATTACCGTTATTTTTTTCTCCTCAATCCTTGAAGCGATGTTTACACAGCGCGTTTGCACCCACGAACCGTCCTACCCTGTGGGGTTAGATCGCTGTTCACGCACTAGTGCAGCCCTGGTGTAAGTCGCGATCTGCACAGAAATGCCTCTAGCGGAGACGATGATGATGATGGTTGAATGTTTATCGCAGCAAGGCTAAGTAGGGGAAAGAGCGCCAAAAAACGTGGTTAACAAACAGAGATGAAAAGGTAAGTTTAAAACCAGTAAGCAAGAATAACAATAAAATTAATTAAAGACAATGGAGATGGCCTGGTGTAGAGGGCCAGTTTCTGGTTATGCATGACGTGATATTATTTAATATACGACAAGTACTCGGAAAACTCGCTATAAAGGTGTCATGGCATCGTCAGACAAGAAACGAAGGAAGTGGAACATGTAGTCTGTAAAGTTGAGGGAAGTGTTTGTGCCGTGTTGTGTCTAGTAACTTACATTGTATTAGAATGTGGATTACGGATAGGTGTTCTCCACACCTGCTAGAAAGGGGTCTTGAAGAGCCAGTGAGCAGGTGCGAGTGTGTCGCATGCCAGTGTGACCTATCCGTAGCCTGGCCAAGGTGTCTTTTCTGTATCTGTTTTTGTGTTCGGAGGTGTATCGTCCCAAGTGTGGCTTTATTATGTATAGCTTGTGTCTGTTTGTTTACTCCAGTCTGCTTTACTAATTTGTCGTCGAATGTGTGGCTTGAGGTCGGTGTAGGGTACAGCTGTAATGTCTACGATGTTCTCAAGAGCACCATCGGCAGCCCTTTCGTGTGCCGCCTCATTCCTGGCGCAGTCCCACTGTGGCCAGGAACCCAGCGTATTGTTGGTTCAGGCTTTTCCCGTATAGGCGGACATTATGGCATTGTAAGGAAGATTAACGACGTGGCTTCTACGTGGCATTGTAGATGCTAGTGCGCATACAACGCTCGGGGAGTTTGTATATAGGGGCTGATTTAGATGTGACGTTATAAAATGTGATTGACGACAAGAAAAAATCCCGTCCACCTCCCCTAACGTGAAACCTGAGGAGGAGCGAGCATGCAGTGTATAAGTGTATTCTTGGCGCCTTGGCGTTTTCGCCAACCGAGAGGAAACCATTTGAGGGTAAGGTATACAGCTTGGCTGTAAAAGTCTCGTGTCTTTGAAGCACCAAGCGTTCCAGCGCGAGGCGTAAACCAGTGTCCCGGTGTTTTTTAAAGACGATAGTCTTTCTTGGGCTACTTAAACCCAGAAATTTTGGTCTGTCTGTATGTCTGTCTGTCTGTATGTCTGTCTGTCCGTCTGTCTGTGACTCGATTCAGCCACCCGGCCAAGTAAAACAATGCCTGCGAATAGTCTTATATAGTCACAGCTAAATGTGCCCGTCTAAGTCCGGTGTAATGTTCATACTTGTCAATATTGTTGAAGAACAAGATATTACGCATATATAAGACAATAAATGAATACAGAAGTGATATTTGCAGCCGTTCCTTATAAAAATCGTACATGTTTGATTTTGGCGAGATTAAATACTTCATCAACTGAAGAAAAAAATATCACTCCGCCGTCGCCTGCTGTCGCCCGCGCCATATAGCTTCTGGCGGCATTTGAAGAAATCAAGTGGCAAGAGTTACGAAAGGTTCACTAGATAGGTTCCACGTTCTGCTTGGAACGCACGTGGAGTAGGGAAACGCGTTCTATCAACGTTGAAGTAGGGCGCCTCGATTCACACGCGTCTTCGCCGTTACGGCAGCGTGGCATCGAGACAACCCGTTGGAGCAGTGGAACGCGGGGAAATTTAAAATGATTTAAGCACACCTTGGCGTCTTTACCTTGGGGGAGCGCGACGCAACAGGAACAACATGAGAGGTGAGCGGGAAGCGAAGGGAGGCATTTACTTGGCAAAAGTCGATAAAGACTATCGTCTTTTGACGACATTTGCAACGAAAGGAGCAGATACGCGGCCATTTTTTTAGTACGCGTTACGTTGAAGCGCGAGGCATAAACGAGTGTCCCGATGTTTTAGTACCGTGACTACATGAGACGACGGTTACGACGACGACGTGACACGCCGACAGCCCAATCCCCTAAGGGGCTTCGCCCCTAAAATGCCCTACGCTTCTGCTGTCAAAATGCTGCTACTCGAGTTCGGAGTGATGCATTTAATAAAACTAGGTCAATGAGCAGCACAAGAAACAGTATTGGCAGTTTTTGAAGCGTCACTGTAAAACTCTTCCCGTTGATATTTATGCTGCATGGACTAGAAGTGCTGCGCAATCGCACTTCTTGGCACTCGGTTCTTATCAAGTTTCATAAAAGGTAGGTCATAAGAAATCGGCTGCAGCTGAAATGGTCGCAAAATGTTAGTAAAAGATTATTTTTACACACCTAAAAACCCAATAAAAAGACCAGAAGCTTCCTTTCTCACGCTCAGTGATCAGGGCAAAGAAATAGATGGACAATTTGGAAAGAACTTGGTTGAGGATGTATAGGTAACGACACCTTTAAAAAGATGGTTATTTACTGGATGAAATCTTAAAGGCATATAAAAAACCTATGTACGTTTCTTGATGTTCAAGGTACCATTTGTTGAATTCAACGTATACAGACCCTGGACCGGGCTAGTGCGGAAAGTACTCGATGCAACGCGAAGACCTAAATGTAGCACTGTAGCACTGGATCAAGCATCTTTATGATCGTTTTCATTGCCGACCTATACACGACCCTGCCGTAGTCTAACCGATACTCGAAAAGACTGTTATAGACTCGCAGAAGAAGTTCTTTGTCTGCACGATACGACTGGTAGAAGAGGACGTTCAGAATGTTTATTGTTTTCAGGCATTGATGTTCAAGTTGTTTGATGTGTGGAATGAACGTAAGTTTCTCACCAAAGAGGACACCAAGAAACTTGTGGTCCTTTTTTACAGGAATTGAGACACGATTAAGGGTAATCTCAAGGTCCGCATGAATCCTCCGCTTGCGGGCGAACAGAAGCACGTACTTTTGCCTGGGTTCAGTTTAAAACCGTTTAAGTCCGCCCAGCCAGCAAGTTTCTTAACACCGAGCTGTACTTGACGTTCGCAAATTGACAGGTTACAGGATTAAAAAGATATTTGAACGTCGTCTAGATACATGGAACACGAAATGGTTTGTGGCAATGCCTCTCACGGGGCGCTCATCTTAACTATAAACAATGGGCAGCTTAAAACTGCCACCTTGGGGCACACCATTTTCCTGCACATGTATCCTGGACAGGGCCGACCCAACCTTGACACGAAATGTCCTCTTGGGTACGACGGGTTCACCGGGCTCTACTTGGGTTCGTTATCTCGCTGCGCCGCCTGATTCCGGCAGTCGCTTGACATCGAGCGTTACAGCGAGCTACGACAACAAGGCGAGCCGCTAAAGTGCTCCGCACTTGAAAACCGAACTCACTGCACGCAATATGCACTTTAAAAGAACAACTTGTAGCAAACCACAACCCCATGTACACCTGATATAAGGACTCCTATTTCTTTCGCATCCTCCACTGCGTTCTATCATGTTGCCGATTCCTCGCGGCATCAACGCTCGCATAGATCAAAGCCCCCCGATGCAACGAGCTTACCACGCGTAGTCACTCAGACAGGTGGCCAACTACGCAGATTCCTCAACTCCATCTTCAGCGTCGCCCAATTGCACTTCTAAAGGAGAACCTCGGAGACGCACATACCGGCGTCTCGGCGAATATTCCCGGGCATATTGCGCACCGCCGCGGGGTCTGGGAAGACACCCGATGAAACTTTCATGAGGGTGCCACGCGAGACGTGCTATATGCCGCTTCTGATTATTCTTCGCATGCCGCGCGTGTAGTAAATATAAACGCGCCCGGGGCCAAATCTCGCCTTCATGTCTCCCGGGTACCTTGGATTCCTTGACGGGCGTTTTGTTTTTCTCCGGCGCACTTTGTTCCACGAGTGCATTATGCACTCAGTCGCGCCCTTTCACTGTACGAGTCCCCGGAACGATATACAAATGATCGGAGGGGGCGGTAACCCGGAGGGCAAACTACGGTAGAGCGGCCACGAAACCCACGGCTTGCCTGCACGCGTCGCGGCCACGTAGTATACCTCAAAACGGAAGTGTAAATGATCTCGTGCTACAAAGATATTATATATATATAATATATATATATATATATATATATAAAGGAGGCACGTCACAAAGACATGGTTTTTAACGTATTGACGAAGGCCGGTCCCCCTGCCGAAACGTTAAAAACCATGCCTATTCCGACGTGTCCTTTTTTTAATAAAATTGACCGGTGACCAAGAAACTGCTTCTTGCAACTATACACACACACACACACACTAAAATTTTTTATATTATATATATATATATATATATATTATATATTATGAACGTAGTATTTTGTTACATACTGCCGCTACTGTAGCATGAAGATTGCAAGAAAGAAGTCGAGACGTCGAAGAAGTTTTAAATTAACTTGTTACTTTACTGATGACATTGTTGACATTTAGCACATACAAACTTGAACCAAGTACACTTTTACATAGATGAAAAAGACAGTCAAAAGATTGAGAGCACTTAGTGGGACATAGCTGGCGGGCGAAGGGCTCCCGGCGTCTGGCCCCGACGATCGGCAGCAAGCGGCTCTCCTGGTGTTGTTGCTCTCCCTCAATCGCCAGAGGGGCCGCGTTATATTTGCTTTGGGGGGACGCATTGGGGGGGAAAAAGCGCATCCTAGCGTGTGCGGACTATCGGGAGCAAGTCTTAGGCACACCCGCAGCCAATCAGGAAGACGCTTCTAAGCTCCAATCAGACATGTCCCCGCCAAAGTGAAAAGGACCAAAAACACAGACACAAAGTTTCGACTTGAAAACGCGCGCTTGGAGAATTACGGGCGTAGAGCAAGTAGTTTAGAAAAACGCACAAAAGTAAACAGGGGAAAAGGGAAGGTCGTGGAAGAACACAGCGGCCCGCGTAGGCGCGCAACGGGGGTCGGAGACGCCAGTGCGCGCGGTAATACAAGCCGAGGCGAGGGTTCGCTTCCCCCAACAGCCGTCGTCTCCCGGTCGGCCGACGGGCTAACAACGGCCGGAGCCGTTCCTCAGAAAAAAAGGGGCCACGGCCCAGCCGCGTCCGAAGCGCTTTCGCACACAACATTTTGGAGGAAGAGCCCTGGCTGTGGGCAGAACTTAAAAAACAACCCGAAAAAAATCAAGAGATCTCCGCTTCGCGACAATATATATATTTTATATATAATATATATATATAGTACAGACACGGACACACGTGAAACAGATATTTACAAGAATTGAAACTTCATTACACTTCACTATATATATTTTATATATATAATATATATATATATATATATATATATATATATATAATATATATATAATATATTATATATTATATTTTTTTACCCGGGAAGCATGCTTTTTCTCCACTTTCTATCTCTCAAATATCTCTCAAAGAATAAGCGTTCTTGACTACTGGCCCCTATTTCTGTATATATAGATATACAGATGTGTAGAATGAGGTACTCTGTAAAGAAACATATCAAGAAAGTCGCAGTACTTAGTGGCTGGTTTAAAACGTTTTATACTATAGGCGAATTATGGCGGTGAAATTGTCTTCGTTTTCTTCGTGATGAGTGATTACTAAAATTAAACGCGAGAAAAAAAAATTAACCGCACCCACCGCGGTGGCTCAGGCGTTCCGCTGATGAGCCCCGAGACGCGGGTGCGATTCTCGGCCGCGGCGGCCGCCGTTTTTCAGATGGAGACAAAAAGCAAAAACACCCGTGTGCCAACATACCGGCGCACATTAAAGATCCACAGGTGGTCAAAATTAATCCCGAGCCCTCCGCTACACCACGCCTCATAGCCGAAGCGTAACTTCGGAGCGTTTCGGGGCGTTAAACTTCTAAAATTTAATTTCAAAAATCCCGGGTTACCTCCACTAACGTGAAGCCTGGAGGAGGGGAAGAGACCGTTCCGAGCCTCGGCCCCCACTTCCCCCCCCCCGCCACGCACGCTGTAGCCCTCTATCGACTGATGTGCCCGGACTGAAAGCTTTCTAGGACTGACAGCTCTCTCTCTCTCTCTCTCTCTCTCTCTCTCTCTCTCTCTCTCTCTCTCTCTCTCTCTCTCTCTCTCTACTTTATCGTATCACTCCCCCTCTACTTCCCTGCCCCTGCACTGCGTTGTATGCAGGTCCCTCCCTGCTGAGCTCAAAATATCCCCAGTGAATTTCCTTTCCTTTTCCCGTCGCAAACCGCAACTACAACCGTGCAGTGCATAAGTGTATTCGTGGAGATTAAACGGAGATTTAATCTACCCCCCATCTACTCTACTCTACCCCCCAACGGAGATTAAACCGTTGGGGGGTAGAGGTATAAGCTTTGCTGTGAAGGTATCTTGTCTTTGAAGCACGAAGATCTCTAGCGCGAGGTGTAAACGAGTGTCCCGGTGTTTTTTTTTTTTTTTTAGTACGCGTTACGAAGTGCTCAAGAGCGAGGCGTAAACGGGTTTTACCGGTGTTTTAGTAACGTGACTTCACGAGACAACGATTACGACGACGACAGGAGACGCCGACAGCGCCAGCCCCTAAAAAACCGCAACCATGCATGCCGTGTTGTAAGTTCGATTCTCGCCTACGAAACACGGCTGATTTTTTTTTAATTTTTTCTCGAATTTATTTTTCTTAGTACCTGGTCCCAAAAACGACAACTTTACCATAATACGGCAATATAAAGGTCCTTAAAGCAGTCAGAACACCATAGTATCAAAGACTGTGACTTTCTTGATGTATGTACATAGTTTTCACTTCATTTTGCGCCTGTTTTGCATACGCGTACGTGCCCGCGGGGACAGATTTACGGCAAGGGCAGCTCAAATGGAGATATCAGTTGTTTCTACAAGCAGTCAGCAAACGAGCACATATATAAGAAAAACAGGGAACGCTTCTCCGTTTGCTAGAGTAACGTATACGACGGCCGCGATTATGCGAACGACCGGGGTATTACGACACCGCAAAGCCGTAAATCTATTAACCCAACGCTCGCTGCTTCGATATACGACGTGCGGGATTGTGTCTTTATTTTTCACTCCACACAAATGCAGAGCAAGCGTGTACTTTTACTCGAAACGTGCAATGCAAGCAATTGTGGATTCGCACCATCGTCGTAAAAAACCGCATTCGAAATAGAAAAAAAAAAAGTAAAATTCAATCGCTATTCCGACGGGGGGGACGTACAAATAGTGAAAAACGTAACATTCAAGCGCTATTCCAACGGGAGACGTAAAAATAGTGAAAATACCCTACACAATTGAAAACAACGCATATTCTGCTGCAGAGGCCTGCCGTTCTCCAGAACGAATTTTATTTGCGTAATCCCATTATCGGCGTTTCGATATCGCGTATAGAGCGCCCCGAGGCGTTATCTCCCGTCGACATTAACATTGTGATTTCCTTGCGCAATAATAGCCGAGCCGGACTCGGCGAAAACGCGCACAGCTGTGCCGTTGTATTATACCACGCAGGCGTGAAAAGAAGCCGCGGAAATAATTGATTTTTGGTTAGGAATATTCGGAGAAGGGGAGGCGGGTGCGCAAAATAAATTAGTGCCAATATGCGCCCGCCGGCTATATGCCTTATTCTCGCGCGGGAAAATCGATTTACGACGTCCCAGCGGTGGGAAATAGAGGCGTGAGTTTTGTTGTTACTTTCTTGCCGAATAATACGTTCTCGCATCCAGTGTTATTAAGTTCAAATTAGGCCCTGACGCTGTGCCGGAGATTAACAGAAAGTATGTTACTTTCTCCTCTTTCTGTCTTATGTTTGGTTGTCATTTTTCTTTGGTATTGCTGAGTGAGGGAACAGTAGCGGTACTGTCCTTTGTGTGACGGGCATATGAAGCTCTGGAGAGATCCTGAAAAGATTATATGACCAAGCAGCCGAGGGAAGGGGCCCGTCAGGCTCACGAGTGACGTCTTGACTGCCGCCTTATTACTTTTTGCGTCCTCAACGTCTTTCAAGTAATATGAACTCGCTGCTGGCACCGCGAGAAGTACGTTAGAAAAACAAACAAGACAACATACTCTCAAACCATTAAAACAAATATAGAGTGGTTATCTGCAAATTATACACACCTATATAAGGCTCAGAGTATAATGTAAGAAAAAATTAAAGCCCATTTCTCAAGAAAACGATGGTTAAAACGTTGAGGGACGATGTTGGGGATCGATGTTGACATAAAATGTTGAGGGACGATGAGCGCGTGCCTCGCAGCGATCACCCAGCGGCACCAGCTGGCGCAGTGGCTTTAGCAAAAAAAAATAATAATATACCGAGCGCCCGCCTGTCAAGCCATCCCGTCACAATCCACACGTGGAGACGGCCACCTGACCAGCTTACGAAGAAGTGGGGGTCGATCGAGGCGAGAACGCACTGCAAGAAGATATGCCCTACGCGGCTGTGGCGACGGAAGAGTACAACGAAAGGGATGACGACGATTGCTACTGAATGAAACACTGTCCCAAACGTGCTTCACGGGCTGCAAAAGCTCTGATGAGTATTTATTTATGTTTATATTTATTTATTATTATATTATTTATTATTATTTATATATTTATTAGACAATCCTTAAGGCCCTTACAGGGCGATGAGTAAGGGGGGAAATGGTGAATTGTTCGATCATACAAATATTCACGCGTTAAAAGCATAGCAGCACACGATGCGCAAGGTTGCAATATAACTTTAAGTATAAGACGATAACAAGAAAAAAGAAGCGATGCATGTCAACACGACAAGTACCAATACAATCAGGGTAGTATTGAAGGCCGACATCAACCAAAGATGAGCCTGCCTACACACAGGTCTAGACCAGTCGTCGCTGTGAATAACTCGTCGTTTCTGTGGGCATCAAGTTCTTGAACATCATCGCCATCATCTTCATCCCATCATCAACCGGCGTAGCAAGTTACGCACTTTAGCCCGGCTAACATCGCCAGACTTAATTAAAGATCGCTCTCTCCCTCTCTACTTTAACGTCCTTCGTTTTACAGTGCCGTAGAAAACGGCTTTTTACTGCTGGGTTCCAATGCTCCCTCTCTCGCCGGGATCCGCTGTCAGTGTAATTAGGAAGCTAGGTCGACCCTCAGCTCGGCTGTTTCTCCAGCCTTGCACCACTAATGCAACCTGCGGCAATTTTTTTTTATCTTAACACCCTGAAACATTCCACGAGGAGACGACGGTACTATCTCTCTTTGTCGCGGCGGGACATCGCCAAAGGCGTAATGAGGCTTGCGTAGAGATTTAGGTGAAGTTCTTAACATGCGTTCGACTCTACGCACCGAACACGGTGTGACGAACAAAGTTCGGCTGCAGTGAAGCGTCGCTGAAAAGCAGCAGGCAAGATATACGCGCCAATCACGGCAACGAGGGAATGTACGTATACACACATAAACGTACGTATCAATACGTATTCTGTGATACTTTTGTGACCGTCTATTGCCCCCCCCATGAAGTATCCTCTCGGACATTTTCGCGGCTTATCAGCCGCGATAACAGTACGGTATTCTTTCCTGCGCTTGTGGATATACGGCAATACGCCGAGCCAAATCGGCTTCCAGGCCATTCAAGCGGGGCAATGCGGATCCCATAGCGCGCGAGTGCGAGAACTGCACCGCGTTCGTTTAAAACTACGTTTTAGCCCCTGCTTGTGTGTACAGTATAGCCCACTTATAGCGAACCCGGTTTTAACGAAATCCCGTTACCATTTGTATACTTTGATTTTATGTCCAGATATAGCGAAAAACGGATAAAACGAACTGATTTCCGTTTCCCAATCTGTTCTTTATAAGCGGGCTGGACTGTATATGCTGAATAAATATTTTGTGAAATGCAAATGTTCGAAGGTTTTCGTTAACTACACGACTAGTTCGACGGAAATTTTACTGCCAAGGAGAGTCACAATGTATATAAAGAGAGAGAGAAGAATGCTTTTTTTTTTTGAGATCTCGAGTTTAGCTCCAACGTAAAAATGAGCTCGCTACTCTAAACTTCGGAGTAATTGGATGCTGTTAGTGAAATTTTGAGTTGGTCTACAATTTTTACAAGCGCCCTTCTCGGCCGCAACCTGAACTACCGTAATGACGTCACAAGGTTCTGCCGTGTAGCTGAACGCTAGACATGCTTTCGATACTCGAATGTTCCTCTTTTTCATAATTAGGGTCGACTGCGCTTTTGTTGAGGGCCCAGTTTATGCGCACGGCGAAAGAACCCGAATCCGTTAAAGACCACCGGACGGAACTGCGATTGTTTTCAACCAGCCGCGGTCACTCAGTGGTTAAGGCGCTGTGCTACTAACCCCCAAGTACGCGGGTTACATCGTGGCCGCGGCGGCCGTTTTTGTAATGGAGGCCAAAAGCGAAACGCCCTATGTCGACATTTCGTTTCGCGTTAAAGATCCGCGTGCACGTGGTCAAAATTAATCCGAAGCCCTTCACTTTCACGCGCTTCGTATCCCAGGTGAAGCCTCTGGCGCTTAGAGGGAGAGAATCGTCTTTAATCGATACTGGTGAGGTTAGCCTGGCCAAGGCGCTTAGCTTGCTACACCAGATGTATAAAAAAAAAAGAAATCGATGAAGTGATGATGATGATGGCTGTGATGAAGATGGTGAACTCATTAATAGAGTCCTGTTCAGAGAATCCGATCCAGTCCCGTGCTTCGCAGGAAAGACACTAGAGCTTTTGTCACTCGAGATGCTCATTTAAAGTTAGACCAAGGGCCTAACACGTCACTTAGTCCTCTAGAAAGTGGGAGGCCCAAGGACACTAAAAGGGACGTCCTAGCAGCTCTATACCGCGTACATTCACATAATACGCGGTTCAAGTCCTCGCGCACGCCACAAAGAGTGCAGAAAGGGGGAACCCGCAAAATTGAATTCGCCTGTGCTGTCACAGGTGACGTTCCTAAATCCAGGAGGAAAATTCTGGTATGAAACGTAGCTTTCTCGTGAGAAAATACATCCCATACCGACCGAGCAACTAGGTGTAGTCTGATAACGTGAGCCAATAGCGTAAACCACTCTCTCCAGAGTTCCAGGGAGATATGCACTGAGCTGCAGGAACCGAATCCGGACGTCAGAAGCGCAGAGCTCTGCCCCGTTCTTCGCCAAATAAAACGGGCGCGATGGGACAGCTATGCACGGCGACTGCACAGCAGCGACGTCGCAACCGCTCCTCGCGAAGAAAACGAACTAAGAGCCCCGGGGGAGAAGAGTCCGTTAGCAAATAATGAACGCCCCGCCGATTCGAACGTCACTTCCGCCGCGCGGCTTCCCGCATATTTGCACGGCCCGTTTCCTCTCCGTTAATGTGAGTTGCGCCGAGCTTTCCCGACGGCACTTTCGGCGAGCGGGATTTGCAAGTGAATGGTTAATCGGCGAATTTAAATGCGCATAGCAAGTGCCTGCCCAAGAGCGCAGAAGAAGGAGGGAGGAAAATATACCCGGCCGTTTAAATCTGGCTATCGGCAAATTTGATTTCCGCTCCCCCCTCCTTTTAGCTCTTATTTCTCCGCTGTTTTCTTTTTCTACATTTTTTTTCGCGAAAGCCTCGTAGAATCTAGAGCAAGCTTGCGCAATAAGCCCTTATCGGCGAATGTCTTAGGCCGGGTGTAGAATTCGTTTGTCCACCTATGTTCTTGGCATGCTGTTAATATCGCCTACAATCGTATCAGAAACGAACTTTCTAACAATGTCGCTCTAAGAGCACCCCAAGCGGGAAAATAAGAGAGAATAAAATAGTCTTAATTCGCCTTAGCTTCACAGCTGACAAATCTTAAGGCAAGAATATATTGGGGGAACAAAGTAAACCACCGATTACTGGGAACTTGTCCATTAGAGGGGCTCTAAAGGCTCATTAACTTTTTGTTTTGGCAGAAAGATTACGTTTTCAGTAGCTCTCGCAGCTTTTGTTCTACAAATTCTGCATTACTTAGAAACAAATTACTGAAGCTAGCGTTTGTTTTCTCCGTTTCTCTCCCATTTTTGGTGACGCAGAGAGCACGTGACAAAGTAGCAGAGAGCCAAAATGGCGGCGATTAATAAGCCCCGCCTTCAGTCAATTGTTCCCCCGGGGGCTTCCACGACTAAATAATGTTGTTGTTCCTCCTCCTCCTCCTCCTCCTCCTCCTCCAACTAGGAGGCGCACGAAAGAATATTCGTGCCGTTGGCCTCCACAGCGATTGACGGTCGGCGCTGGCTTTGATAATAACTGACTTCTGCCGCTAGTTGTACATATAGACGCCGGTGGCATTTAGATACGACAGCTCTCACATTCACCAATAAAAATACATTTTTTTACAGCACTTGTACAGCAAAGCGAAACAATTTTCCTAGGTCCAAACTGAATCAAAGCATTTTGCCCGTGAGGCAGTCTATTGTATAACGTTTACAGCATATAAGCTTGCGTATTTTAAACGTGTGCTCAGGAAATGTTGTAGATGCGTTTCCTGTACGCTCACATTCCCAAAGTTACCGTTTCTTTTTCGTGCTTCAGCAAAAGGGTTTACAAGAATTTGTGACGTCAGAAATCGTAGTTGCAAAAAATATATATGGGGCGGCGATGTTCATTTTTATATTTACAACCTTTCTGCGTTTATAAGCAGCTGCTGTTTCTGCGAGAGTGAATTTACTTACATAAAGAGTACACTGCATTGTTGGACTATATAGGGACACGAAAGGGTGAAATGACGAACAGTTTGGGGAAGCGCGAAAGTGTTGTTTGTCCATCCACCTGTCCTCGTCGCAATGTTCCAATTTATGTTTGGCACGCTTTAATCAGTTAGAAACTAGTGGGCCTGTGAAGGGGCCCTGCAGCACTTACCATCGACTGCTCGGAATGTATTTTGGGGTAAGGTTTATTTTCCCAGCAATCTCCTCCCCCAAGAATTATGAAAATCCGTTCACTATCACCGAAACTACGCGCGATGAGGAATTGTTCCCTCTCAACTCGACCGCAGACAACGCGACGAAAGCTGCGCGCTCCCTCCCGGAAAGGGGCGCGGCTCGCGGCATTGTCTTCGGCGGCCTTCGATATATCATGGGCCGGGGAGTTTTTTCTCTTTTTTTTTTCCGCAACGTGGAGGTGTTTATTTTCGGTCTGGTGCCACAAAAAAGCAGGCATGGCTGCCTGCACGCAAGAGCGCGCTCAGGCTGTGAGGGCGTTTTTGAAGCAATAAACGTTTGTTGCCGAGTGATCTCGTTGAAAGGGGAGTGTTGAGTTCGTCACCCAAACTACGCGTGCACCCAAATCACAAAAGAAACGCCAAAACTGTGCGTACAGGTTCAGGCATAGAAGAGGTTCGTACACAGCGCCGACAACGGCGATCGTCACAGGAAATGCAAGGAATAAGCCGCGAAGTTGACCAGCGACAGCCAATAGGACAGTCATGGCCTCAATGACGTCGTTTAGGCCATGCCAGGGGAGCGTAATGAGGAGAATTGAAGAGAGCGCGGTTGGTTTTTTCGCGTCTTCACAGCGATTTGCGCGCTCACTGCTTCACGCGCACGTGTAATATTTGGCTCAGGTATTCCTGGCAGTGTGATCTAAACGTCGCGCAGGTATACTTGCACTGTTCAAAGAGTGTTGCGGGGTCTCTTTAAGAGCAAACCCCCAAGGTGAAGCAAGATTGTGTCGTTATTGAAAACGTTTATTGAGGAAGGAGGGTAAGAAGTTGGATCAAAAAGTGGAGCAACGAAAATAAAAATTTCACGTCCGTCTCAAACGTCCCAATTGTGAGATATTTGTTTAGCTTTTCTTGGTGGGCGTATAGCCAGCCGCCTTCACGGTGAGTGTAAATTTTCGTTTTGTAAGTTTGAAACTGCACCAAACATCCCTTACACAAGCGTTTGGTATATTTGTATTTACGACAGTGTAACGGACTGCCTTACGTTAACTTGTTTGTGCAGTTTATGGCGTCCTTTTGCAGCTCAACTGTTGAACAAGCATGCTCTTCCAACAGTTTTCTTTCCTTTTGTGGGGATTAAAATAATTGGGAGACATTTTGAGTTATCGTCGGCGCGATACATAGCTTGCACGTGATGTCACCACCGCCCTTTCTTGTGCACTGCTCGCAGGTTTCCTAGCGTTGCTCGAGATAAGAGCACAAGATAAGTTTACTGCCTTTCGCCGTTCACGCGGTTCACCAACATGGCAGCTATCATGACGTCACTCCAAACTATGTATACAAGGTTTTCCCAGAGAGATACTTTTGACTGCCTAATAGTGACAAAGATGGGCTGACTTTTAAAGCAACGAAATAACACTAGCGCGCGTCATTGACTGCACTTGCACAGGGAAAAGGCGCGATATTTAAATAAAATAGAAACTATACTTCATACTGGATAGACACTAATAACTTAGACCGGATGAAGCTTGACTACACAAGGGGAAAGTTTCGCCGGGAAACGGGGTGTGTTCAGAGGCATCTGTCCTCGCAGGAGTGCTAACGCCGCGTTTGAAACCTGCACTAGTGCAGTTTCGTGCTGACCGGTGCAGTTCGGGGTTAATGACGTAATATGCGGGCGCCGTAAGCTACCTGCACTTCCAAATAAAATTAACGAATTCAGCGCAGCCAGTTCCGGTAAAAAAAAAGTACTTTTTGCAGAACAGCGCAGACGATCCCGAAGCGGAAACACGTTCCTTTTTCCTTTCGTTTCCTTCCACCACCAATAAAGGCAGCGCGGAAGAAACTGTCTCCGCAATACATTTTTCCCTTCCTAATATCGAGCGCTCAGCGCCGCTCCCTTTTCGGCATTTTCCACCTGGCCAAACTTTCAGTCGAGCAAAGAAAACAAAACAGACCCGCGTTCCGCGCATTCGCTAGCAGACGACGCCCGAGCAGGCCAGTCGTCTGCACGCAGGGATGAGCAGACGACGACAGCGACGACGACATCGCAATCTCGCGCTGTCGCAGCGCTGGTTCCGCATTAATAATCTTCGATTGGCATCGGCCAAATCCCCGACCGCGCAGGGAGGCGAATCAGAGACGAAGAAGGGCGCGGGAAGAGGGTCGTGCACCCGCGGGGGGAAATACTCCACTCGAAAAACAGCGCCATAAAAACGTTCTGCTGCCACTTCCCTCCGCTCGAAAACACCGCTGCCTGCCGCCTGCCAGCCCCTCTTGCAGCCACTCCCAGGGAAGCCGGCGTTGGGAGCCTTGCAAGGATCGATGCTTTCCCTGCCCGCAGTGCGCTAGTCCGCCAGCGTCGGTGGTACCAGGGTGTTCTCAGCTACGAGTGACCCCGACAGGGCTAGCTGTTGCTTTCTCCTAGAGGCGCCGGGATAACGGACGTCGTCGTATAATACGACGGACAGACGGTCCCGAACCACCCTTTTTCCACGTGTACCCGCCTGGGTGGTGTGGTTATCTTGGCGGATCACTGAATCGTGCACGCAATCTCGTAGCGTTTAATCCCTCTAGAGGGAACTCCGCGATAAACCCGCTACCGCCCCGCGCCGAAAATATCGTCTGCGAGGGAGATCGTCTGGGCGCTGGAGGGGGCTACGACGAGATGGCGTGCCCAGGAACGTTTTTTTAAGCGGCGATCTGAGACGTCTTCTGTGAAACCGCTCATTAGGGGAGGATTTAAGCTGCGTTTGCTCCCTTAATTGAGAGGCGGGCACCAGAGACGCCTGACGGTAATGGACCCGGGATCATCTGTCTTGAAAACGTCCGATAAAGGCCCGAAACTGCTACTAATCCTCTTCGCCGGGCTTTAGTATGGTTGCCTTATCTCTTTTATTTGCTTGTGTTTGCCTCTCGTGATACTTGAGCCGTTATTGAGTACTGAACGCTGATGGTATTAAACCGAAAAAAAAAACATGGGCAGACGATCAAGGATATTTCCCTACTGTCACGTCAAGAAGTTTCCCTCAGAGTTCTAATCACCTGTTTGATAAAGTTCAAGTCTTCGTTACTAAATGGTCACTTTTCAGCTTAAAGCTTTGATGCACGCAATTAAACAGTAATTAGCATCATCAAATGCAAAAGAAAAACTTGTCCAACATTGGTGACAACATGTCGATTGCGGTGTCACACGAGCACACGAAACAAAATACCCCGTAGTGTCAACAACTGTCCGTTTATGCGCTGCATTCCTATTTGCATGCACATACGGTGGCTTCAGAAGTGAACGTCAAGGGCGCGCGCTCCTCTGCAGGCGGCTGAAACGCGAGCGCACGCCGAAGTTTATTTGCCTTTATTCAAGGTGCGCGCTTCTACTGCTATTCTCTCGCCTCGACCCGAACCGAGCATTTCATCAAGGTACGGGAAGCGACCGCCGTGAGTCAGAACAGCGTCCGGTTTGGCGAGAGCAGCCTCGCCCAATGCCGTCCGGCACCAACGCTGCGTCATTCGCAAACACGCGAGTTTCTCGTCTTCAAAGCGAGCGCCCTGTGCAGCCAAGCGTGCAGCCATCGCAAGCTTCGCGGTCTATCACGCGTCACATCGAAGACGTAGCCAATCAAACTTCTCGACACCTCCTCCGTCGTGTCCTCCGCAAATTCCTCTTAATGTGTCCCACTTTTTCTTCTCTCTTCTGTTTAGTCCGGAGAAGACAGCGACGCCTCTTTTCGTCTGCTAGCCCCAAATTCCAGCTGTTTTGGATCGCCTGCGCTGCTTGGGAGCAGACGACGCGCCATGAATGCGGCGTCCGAAGTTGACAACTCTCCCCCTAGTCAGCAGCGAAAGCAAGCAAGCAAGCTGGCCCGAGTCCAAGTTGGTGCGAGGCGGCGTGGTTGCCCTGAGTCGCCGCGAACGCGTGGACGAGCACGTCGCGCCTAGAAGGAAGAAAAAACGAAGACGCTAGCCTTACCGGGTACTGTCGGGAGCCGCAGAGTCCAAGAAGAGCCTGTGGCTCTCGTGTTGGCTGCCTGGATCGGCCATCGTTCGTTACCGCTCGCCGAGACGCTCTATCGCGACGTTCCAAGCACGATCGTCCCTTCCTATTCTACTACCTTGGCGCTGAAGGTTTCGAGCGCTTCAGCCGCCGCTGAGATGCTGGGCGCCGCTGCTCCCGCTAACGGAGCCTCGCTCGCTCGCCGCCAGAGGGCGCCAGTGACTGCCGGTGACTCGCGCGTCGTCTGCTCTTGACTGCGCGATATCGTCTGCTTCGAGAGGCGACTTTGGAGTTGGCAGTCCCACCCACCTCGCCGGACAGTTAATGACGAGATGTACGGAACATTAGGCTCGTTAGGAAGGGAACGACACCGCTGCAAGGCGCAGATCAGTGGACTTTTTTCGTACTGACAACGCTTGGAACAAAGAGGGCGAACGTAACCGTCTGCAACCTACGTTTAGCAGACGACAGCGGCGGCTGACCCGTTTTTCGAGGTGTGCAATAGGCTCAAGGACGTTCTTGCCTTCTAGAAAGTGGTGCGTGCGCCCGACCTCGTGACGTTGCTTTCGTTTTTTTTTTTTTTGTTTGCGCCGGCTTTGATGGAGTGGGCTAATTCTCGCCACTAATTGTTGGCGTATTCTCACCACACCTGGAAGGGGCTAACTCACGCCGAATGAAACCGTTATAGAACAAAAAAAGACGTGAAGAAGTCAGGTAACTGTTTTCCTTTCGAATTTCTTTAGCTATTAGTGCTATATCTAAGTTTACTAGAAGTCGGCGAAATGAATTTAGCAACAATCAAGGAGATCCTACCTTGATAATCTCTGACAAAGTTTTACCACTACTAACCCAGTCACCTACATCATATATCACGTGTTCGGATTTGTTGATTCACAATGTACGCGCAAGTAAAGCAATCGGAAGAAGTGTTGTATTTTGGGACCCCCTATTACTATACCTTTTTTGAAAAATTTTCCATTTTCCCAGAATTTCTTATCTAGTGCTTCTACTGAGTATTCTAACTCCTCATGATTAAAAATGCCGGATGACGCAGGCTGAGATGCACCCATGCGTGCATACGAACGGACGTAAGTACATACATACATACGTACATAATACATACATACAGTACATACTACATACATACATACATACATACATACATACATACATACATACATACATAAACATCTACATACATACATACATACATACATACATACATACAACACATCATACATATAAAACATACATACATACATACATACATACATACATACATACATACATACATACATACATACACATACATACATACATACATACATACATACATACATACATACATACATACATACATACATACATACATACATACATTACATACATACAAATACATACATACATACATACATCACATACAACACATACAACATACATATACATACATACATACATATACATACATACATACATACATACATACATACATGCATACATACATACATAATACTTTACATACAATGCACACCATGAGATCTGGGGCAGCGCACATACAAATTCCCGGGGAGCGCGGCTAGCCGAGCTGCTGATCAAGTACTCTGTTCAGCCTCTTAACGACGGCAGCATCACTTACATGAAAAACGAGAAAGTGAGCAGCTGCATTGACGTCTCTTTTATTTCAAGCTGCTGGGCTGCAAAATCTTCCTGGTGCACAGACCTGGAAACAAGGGGAAGCGACCCCTACCCAGTTTTACTTTCTTACCTTGACAAATATGCGCTCCGAGAAGGAGCGAAGGTCAAGGGCACTACCTGGGAGGCCTATGAAGAGAGCGTGGGTCATAGGATTACAGCATCAACTAGCCATGACGACATAATTCCTATAATTGCTCGCTGCCTGCGGGAATCATCGCGTGTTATGAAAAGGCCTACAAATGTCAGAAATGATGAGGAGTATGAGAGGCTACGAGCCATTCGCAGGCGTGCAGAGCGCGTAGGCTCGACGTACCAAAACTTTGGAAGAAATGCAGCACGCACGTATCGCGCAATGACACGTGAGGCGCCACTTAGAGAACTTAAACAGGCAGCGATGGCAAGAGTTTTGCGCGAAATTGGATGTTCGCAAGCCTTTGTCGCACATCTGGCGTGTAGTAAAGGGCATGTGTAACAACATCTCTCAACTACGCCCATTCAGCGCGCTGTCATTGCATGAGAATATTTCTCAGAGAGAAGCCGCCGAAAAATATTGCAAGCTGCTGTCCGCCACCACATCCGCAAGGACGCGCCCACAGTTAAATTATTTCCTTTCTTCTCCAGCTGCTGTGCGTGCGTTAGATCACCCGTTATCGATACAAGAACTTAATGCGGCTATTTCCGATGTCAAAAAACGCTCTTCTTCTGGTTACGATGAAATTACTTATGAGGCTATTTCGCATTTATCACACCACTCTCGCTTGCGTCTCTTGGAGTACTATAACGCGACAGTCTATGCTACGCCACATGTCCCTTTATATGGCCCTATCTTTTTTTTTTCCTCTTTCACCTGCTACTCTTCTTTTTACTACTCATCTGTCTTTTCCCTATTCCCCTTCCTGCAGAGTAGCATTTCGACGTACGCATGTTGGCAAACCTCTCTGCCTTTCCTTGTTTAATAAAGAGCTTCTCCTCTCTACATACATACATACATACATACATACATACATACATACATACATACATACATACAATACATACATACATACATACATACATACATACATGCATGCTTAAGCATACCTTACATACATACATACATACATACATACATACATACATACATACCTACATACATACATACATACATACATACATACATACATACATACATACATACATACATACATACATACATACATACATACATACATACATACATACATACATACATACATACATACATACATACATACATGCATACAAATATTTTATTATTGAATCGATGCGGATGCACTTCGTTTTATTGCGCATTCAACTGAAATTGCTACACACGTGTCTTTGTAGCATGCTTTAGAATTCTCTATAGCAGTGAGCTGAAAGTAACGGCACGTGGACGTAACATCGTGCACGGCGTAACTCAAGGCGGAAAGCAACGAGACGTCTTTTATAAGCGCATAAACACGTTATTTTATAAGGCGCTTACGCCATAAAAACGCCTACTCTTACGCAAGTACGTTTTTACGTAAGCAGCACACCGTAAATCCCGAGGCAGGCAAACTCAGCGTGACTTCCATTCTCTAAGGGCCGCCTTATCTCTGATTAGATTCCTTGCCGCAGCTCTTACGACGCATGCGCACTTTCCCGGCAAATTATACTTTCGCTTGCAGAATTTTGTTCGCAAAAGCCTTGGTATACTTCTATACTGAATCGCACAAAAAAAATACAGAATTGTTTGAGGAAGATAAGTTATGAATTTTTGAGTTGCATAACTAATCAAATAACGTGCTTCTATTACTTTTTTTCTTATCAGTGAACGGGTGCTCTCATTGATTACTGTGCCTGCGCAATGTGTTTTGAGTATCAGAGACCCAGTCAGGCAGCTTGTTGCCTTTAGCCCTCTCACCCCATACAATGTATGTCTCAACGAAATGTTGAAATAAATAAATAAATAAATAATAGAATAAATAACTAATAAATAAATAAATAAATAAATAAATAAATAAATAAATAAATAATGCAGCCACACCAAAATTAGACAGAATTCCTTGTATTCGAAAAAGCTTTCCTAACATCCCCGTTCGACAAACGTTCTTTTTGAAGCACTGCAATGAAGTGGGGTGCCAACCATATGATTCTAGGGGCGAAGCTCCTCTTGCGCGGGCCCTGTCCCGTCCCTCGTTGCTGCTGTATACGGCACGGCACATTAATGATGATTGTGGCAGGATCCCCCTAGGGATTGGCCAACCAAGGATTGTCCGAAGAGGACAAAACGTTCGACGCGTTCGTTGCTACCCAACAAGGAGAAGAGGAAGAAGAAGAGGTTGTCGTTCGTCGCCTGCGAGCTCAAGACACGTACCGGGGGGTACAACGACACAAGACGCTCTGCAGGAGGCGACGGCAAGGTGGCTAAAATGACACACACCGAATTCACCAACTTACCCATGGAGATTCTCATCGTCCAAAACAACCCCTACATAATAACCACAAACATCGACGTCGTCGACGGGCTTGTCAAAGGAGCGGTGGAAAGCTTGACGGGTCGAGTATTTATATGATGTGCGGGCGAATGTTTCACGGTTTTACCGATAAGCATTTTTGCTTCGCCCCTCTCATCATCATTAACTTCGTGGAGATGGCGGAATTTTTTGCCAGGTAAAGTCAATGATATAATGATATAAGCCCTCACAGCACACGTTGTGAATAGTTGTTGCAGCTATAATAGACATCATCGCGGAGCCTCTCCCCGATCCACTCCGTCATCTTCGCCGTGCAGGCTATCAGTGACTGCTGCCATCTTATCAGCTTATCGGCTTGGCTCAGGAACTCCTGACGCCGTGCGGAGGGAATACCGCAATCACAGTCAGCGTTGATGAGCTGTTCAGTGCGAAATAGACGAGAAACATTGACATTCGGCATTGTATTCGTGCCATTTGTTTGTAGTGACGGGGCAGAGACGGCCCATTTTGGCTTTTGCGAAGTGATAACGCGACCATTGTCCGGATTGCGAGATCCCGTACCAACTAGTCGTAAAATCACTGAAACAGTTCGGACACCATAAAGACTGCTTCAGAGCGAGTAACTCGTCATAACGGGTACTTCACTGACACAACTCTGCATATGTATACCGTTATGTATGTAATGTATGTGATGTATGTATGATATGTATGTATTGTATGGTATGTATGTATTATGTATGTATGTATGTATGTATGTATGTATGTATGTTTATGTATGTATGATGTATGTATGTATGTATGTATGTATGTATGTATGTTGTATGTATGTATGATGATGAATGATGATGATGTATGTATGTACTGATTATGTATGTATGCTTATGTATGTATGATGTATGATGTAGTGTATGGTATGTATTATGTGTATGCATGGGGTGTTGTATGATGCTGATGTATGTATGTGATGAAAGTTGTATGTATGGATGTATGTATGTATGTATGTATGTATGCATGTACGTACGCACACTGATTATGATGATCTGCGCTTAATGATTTGGCCAAGAGAGGCGTCTGCGTGATACTGCTTATGGACGCTCATGAAATTATAGCGTAGTGAGAACAATTAGTTATGTCTCCGCAAAAATCTCCGCAAAGGTGCTCAGAGGTACAGCCGCTGTCTCGAGTCACATGTTGTTTATTATTTTTAACCAATCCCTTCTTCTTGTCTGCTTTCGTCTTACTAGAAAATAAGTAAAGTACCGCCGATATTTAAGGCAGGCAATCGCTCTGATCCCTCTAATTACCGTCATATCTCGCTACCTTGCATAGCGTGTAAATTACTGGAACATATAATATACTCTCACATCTCGCGCCACCTTGAAATTAACCGTTTCTTTCACGGTAATCAACATAGATTCCGCCCCAGCTTGTCATGCGAAACCCAGCTCTTCGAACTTACTACTGACCTTCGTCTTAACTTAGACTTCTCTTTCCAAACCGATGCAATCTTTCTAGATTTTTCCAAAGCTTTCGATTGCGTCCCTTCTCGAAGGCTGCTATCCAAACTTTCATGCCTTCTAACCAACCAATCTTTTCTAATCAACCACAGCCAATAAACTGTTATTGCTGGCCGTCCTTCATCCCCTACTCAAGGTATATCTGGTGTCCCACAGGGCTCAGTTCTGGGCCCATTGCTATTTTTACTCTACATTAATGACATTCTACCTAGCATTTCTTCACCTATCCGCCTTTTCGCAGACGACTGCGTTATTTAGCGCCGAATTCCCAATAACCAAGACCATATTCTACTAGAACATTATTTTAAAATGATAGAAAAGTGGTGCTGTCTATGGGCAATAATCCTCAACTCATCTAAATGTAAATTCATGCACATAACGCGTAACCGTTCGGATCTCAAGTACACTTGCACCTTACTGTCAACCAGTCTTTCACTAGTAGAATTGTACCGTTAACTAGGAATTCTGTTAACCACGTACCTAACCTGGTCCGAACACCCATCAAAACTTGTTTCAAAAGCGTTACAAGCGCTTGGTTACACCAGAAGAAACCTCATTTTCTCCCCCAACCATCCAACAAAATGGCATAGCAGACCTTCATCCGAACTAAAGTAGAGTATGCATCTGCTATTTGGAATCCTCATTAGTCTTACCTAATCAATGCCTTAGAACCAGTAAAATGTCGCGCAGCCCACTTCATCACTTATAAATATAACTGGCATCTCAGCGTCACCGACTCCAAAGCGTCCCTCTCTCTTCTCCGACCAGGCAACTAGACGTGAAGTCGGACAGATATGCCTCTTCCACAAATTGTACTATCACTTCCATCACCTCCGCACTTTCCCGCTGCTCGCACCATCCCGTTATCCATTGCGTCTGTTCAGTTCCATTAGCATCCAACGATTGCACGGCTCTGACGCCTTTAACATGTCGTACCACGTGCCATTGAAGAATGGAACAAACTGCCAGGTTCTGTTGTTTGGGAAATCAATCCTGTGAAATTCAAAGAAATATTTTTAATCTCGCATCAGCCGTTAATCCATAATTGTCCCCATGACTTGTCGCGTGCTTCCTTTTCTGTTTTCTTGTTTATTTAATTGTATAAATTTTCTGTATGTATTGAACTGCATTTTTTGTGCCGCTATGTACTACGACGATTCTAGCCCCCCCAACCCCCCTTATGTACTACCCACTGGGGCCCATAAGAGTTTAATAAAGAATGATGATGATGAACTTCGGGCAGTTTTGGCTATTCAAAGCTCATTTCGCGCTGTAGGATTTCTTTTAATAGACTAAAAATATATCAGCAAAAATAATGTAAGAGACTTCTCAATGTTTTCACCAGAGAAACGCGTCTTAACTGCAGTTCTGTGGCATCAAGAATGCCTTTCGTGGCCGTTGAAGGTGAGTTCATACCTAAAAGCCCATAGATGATAGCTAAAAGCTGTCGTAATTGGACTCGGAGCTTCTTTACTGATGATTTTTTCCTCGGTGGTTTCAACGTGCAGAACCGGTCGGTGTTCCCCGGGGACGTGACTTGAGCGCTATCTTTTTCGGGAACACCTAAGGGTCGTCCGGCTCCCTCGCAGCTTTTTCGCCGAAGCTGTTCCAGGGAATGGTGTTTAGACAAACAAAAGTCCCCGGTATATAAACGTACTAAGACAATAATTACAAACGCCGTTGTTGTTTCAGTGGGCTTAAGCCTAGGTGCGTGCGACGTCGGTGCCAGGGGACCATCGAGCGACGACACTTGCGTGGGCGGCGCACAGAATTGCTAACACAAACAAGGGCGAGCTCTGTCAACTGAGAGAGCCATTCGAAAAGAGAGCAAGAGCTCTGTCCCCGAAATGTCGGCAATGTCGGGGGTCCCGCATCGCACCCGGCGTCGCTAGCCTCGCAGCAGTCTTTACGCAGCAAGGAATAGCTTTACGCACTAAATAATTCATTGCACCAAGACGAGCAGCAGGAATGTAAAGAACGAACTAAAGTGAAAGTGCCGTGTGTAGAAGACGAGAGCCTTTCTTAGGCTACTTGTCCATTCGTCTGTCTGTCTGTCTGTCTGTCTGTCTGTCTGTCTGTCTGTCTGTCTGTCTGTCTGTCCATCCGTCCTGTCCGTCCGTGTCCGTCTGTCTGTCTGTATGTCGGCCTGTCTGTCCGTCTGTCTGTCGATCTGTCCGTCTGTCCGTCCGTGTCTGTCTGTCGGTCCATCCACCTGCCTGTCCGTCTGTCTGTACGTCGGTTTGTATGTCGGTCCGTCTGTCTGTCTATCTGTCCGTCTGTCTCTCTGTCTTTTCCGTCCGTCCGTCCGTCCGTACGTCCATCCGTCCGTCTGTTTGTTGGGTCAGCCGACCTACCAAAAAAACGTTGAAAAACTCTTCAACGCGAAGTATACAGGGTGATCAAAATTAAGTCGACAGGTTTTTTTTTTAATTAGGCGCTTACATATACGTGAACACGACCTCTACAGTGAGGTTATGCGCCCAGGGGGACAGAGAATTAGGTGTTAATGATTGATGTCGGTGGCTTAATTAACTAAAATTTAATAATTAACTTTTTAGTGGCTGCAGGAAGCAGGCATGTTCGTATTCAAGAGTTATACGCAATCGTGTTTGGACGCAGTTTCATTTGGCAGAATTCTTCTAGCGCATCCGTACTTGGAGATATCAAACTGCGAGGTTTAATTGCCGTTTGCATGATTACGCATGCTACACAGTGACGACCGGTGCAATGCTCCTCCCATTTGTTTTGGGTTTCCATAGCCGACCCATAGCACTTGCCAGTCGGACTGGAAAGCTTATGGAACGAGTTATCCTTGCACGCCTGGAGTGGTTCCTGGAGCACTACAACGTCTACCCTGAAGTCATGGCTGGTTTTCGTCGTGGCCGTTCTTCTATCGATTGCGTTATCGACCTGGTAACCTTTGTGCAGCAGCAGAGACTCGTCAAGCGCATATGCGCTGCACTCTTTCTGGACGTGAAAGGAGCGTATGACAACGTGGAGCATGATGCCATTCTTAAACCACTGCAGGCAGTGGGGCTTGGCGGCCGAGCCTACCAGTGGGTACGAAGTTACCTCTCGGGGAGGTAATTCTTTGTAATGACTCAAGATGGCCCAACGTCAATACACTATACCCAACGCGGTGTCCCTCAGGGAGGCGTCTTGAGCCCCACGTTGTTCAACCTCACATTCATCGGCCTCGCAAGCTCCCTCCCAAGAACGGTTATTGTCGCTTTTCGAGGATGATATTTGCATCTGGGCAGATGGAGTGACTCGACGGCACGTGCGCGCGCGCCTGCAAAAGACTGCAGATTTGACCAACACCTATCTGCATAAGCAAGGGTTGGTAGTGTCTTCCAGCAAATGCGCAGTGCTTGCGTTCTCGCGGAAGCCTATGTATGCATACCCTTTGACAGTTAATGGCGAAAGGGTCTCTAATGTAAAGTATCACAGGTTTCTCGGCGTGGTCGTCGACAGAGACCTTTCTTGGAGCCCCCACGCTCGTTGTTAATGAAGAGGCTGTCTGCAGTGGCCCATATTCTCCAGTTCATCGGCGGCAAGACGTGGGGAGCGCCTATGAAGTCAATGTTGCAGCTATACGACGCACTATTCTTGGTGTGGTAAGGTGAAGGGAAAGCATGTGTGGTCAACCCCTAGGCTGGTCAGACGGCTGCATCAGGCTGTCGGAAGACCAGGAAGAGGAGGGTGAAGAAGGGACGGTCGAAACGAAGCTGCTCGATCAGTGGTTCGCGCTTGGTTCTTGGACCTCCAGGCCGGCGAACGGTTCTGGCGTACCTCTCATTCCCGCTTCGACAGCCCTGATGCCCGCCTGCCTCGCGGCGTAGGCCCGAGGAGCACCACCTCATCAGCAGTCTCGGCCAGACATTGACACCAGAGACATCCGCGCTGGACTGGAGTGTGGTGAGAATTCTCCAGAGACTCGTTGTAAATGCAGAGCATTTCTTTAACTCACAATGTCATCCGTCCGTTGGCGATCGGCGTCCGCAGCCAGCCAGCACGTGCGCCCCTCCCCCGCTCCTCCTCGCTCTCAACAACAGGTGCGGGCGCGCATGCGCGTGCTCCGGCGCTGAAAGAGGCGTTGCAGCAGCAGGTGCTACCTCCTCTCCCTCTACTGCGCGCGCTAAGGCAGCGGCGAAGCGTCAGCGTCGAGCGGCCGATCCCGAGCGTCGAGAACGAGAGGCCGCCGCCAGTCGTCAGCGTCGAGCTGCGGATCCATCGAATCGAGAGCGAGACACGGCTTCGAAACGTCAGCGGCGAGCGGCGGACCCCGCGTTACGAGAACGAGATGCCGCGGTCGGCCTTGTTGACGTAGTCCACGACGTACGCCGCGCACGCGTAGTGGTCGAGGATGATCTGCAGGTCCATGTTGGAGTCGAGAACCCTTCCGATCCACGGGTTGAACGCGTTCACGCGCTTCTCGGCGGGGGTCCTCGCGTGAAGCACGCACGGACGCGACGCGCCAGCCCGCAGAATCTCCGAGTACTCCTCCCCGGACCGCACGTCGAAGGCGCGCAGGAACTCGTCGAAGCTCGCAAACTCCCCGTGCTCCAACGCCTCGTGCATTTCGTCGTACTTGGCCTTCAAGCGCCCTCGACGCACCCGTACGACAAGAACTACAACTACCACCGCCAACTACCACAACCTACGCCACGTGATCGACCACCCCCAATGCTCTGCATTTACTCGTGTCCCTCGCGCGGGGGCATGCGACGGAGGTTTTTATTATTTTGCATAACTGTCCGCGTGTGTCTGTGAGGTCCCGGGAACTAATCGCAAGTCTTTCGTTTTGTGGTTTTGTTTTCGTGTTGGAAATACAAGTGATGGAAACGTACGACAGAACGAGTCGTTAGGTCTGGAGCGAGGTGCTAGTTGGACCTCTGATCCTTGCACTTGGGTTCCCTACGGTACAGCCTGCCTGTACTTTCAGGTACGTGCCGTACAAATATTCAGCAACTGCAAGGCATACAAGCGCAGGCCCTCCGAACTTGCCTTGGCCTACCATGGTGCACGTCAACAGCTGCAACCATTGCTGTGGCTCGTGATCACCCCTTGCCCACTTATGTGACAATTGAAACACTCAGGGCGCACGTTAGACACCTAACCAGGGTGCCTGATCATCACATTGGTAGTATGCCATCTACGCCCCCATGCGTATTTCACAAAGGTTGTAGCTTCCAACATCACCAGGATGCCGTCCAACTATACGCCTGCGATGAGGCCGCCACTCCCACTTTGGTGTACGACGCAGGCTTAACAAAGAAGTAAGATTTTCCAACGCTGGCACTACAGCAGCGAACTCTCATTTATTTACACGAGAGATACAGTGACCGCACCCATATTTACACCGATGGCTCTGTAACAACATCTGGTTCTGCCGGTGCCGTTGTTATACCACAAATTTCGATGTCCCAAGAATTCAAACTAGCCCATCTTACCACTTTCACGGCTGCAGAACTTTCCGCCATCCGTTGTGCCCTTCACACCATTGAACAAACTTCACGCCGAAGATGGGCGATCTTCTGCGACTCAAAGCCTGCGCTTCAATCGCTGAAGTCAGCCCTGGGCCGTGGGCCTCATGGACAGCTGCTGGCCGAGATGAGACTACTGTACGATCGTGCCACCCAAGCGGGTCATGACATTGCCTTTCAGTGGCTTCCCAGTCATTGCGGCATTGTCGGAAATGAAAGTGCCGACGCTGCCGCCCGCTTGGTACACCAAAAAACGGAGATCATATCCATTCCTTTATCCAGGACGGACGCAGCTAGGACTCTCCGCAAACTTGGTCGGGAGACCACGCTATCCAAATGGACTACCAAAGAGTTCACGAGCGCTCGTATTCATGCCCTGGACCCGCATCTTCAGCGTCCCCTTCCGTTAGGCCTCCCACGATCTAGTGCACCCATTCTTGGTCGTCACTGGCTTGGAGTCACATTCACAAATGCTTACTCCTATTTGATTGGAATGGCAGCCAGTGAGGCGCGCGAAGTCTGCGACACACCAGAGACCATACGACATGTCCTATGCGAGTGTCCACGGTTTTCATCGGAAAGAAGCCAACCCTCTTCGACTCTACGCAAGCTAGACTCTTGGCGCCCGTTGTCTGAGGAGACAATCCCGGGCCACTGGCCTTCTCCGTCATCTACGGACAAGGCGACAAAAGCGCTCCTGTGTTTTCTAAAAACGACGGAATTGCACAAAAGACTGTAGCGCAAAAGACTACCCTCTATGAATCTAAGTAAGGCTTGGGTTTGGGATAGTTGGCTATGCATCTTTAGAAAGAACAGCGCAAGTACGCGGACGACAGAACGTAAAAAAGACAGTACAGCGCTTGTACTGTCTTTTTTACGTTCTGTCGTCCGCGTCCTTGCGCTGTTCTTTCTAACCCTCTCTGAACTCACTGAACTTTTTTGTCCTACCGCTGGGCACACCACTCCACGCTGTACCTGTACCTTTCCCCTTGTATTTTTGTTTTCCTCTTTTTCCTCATTTTTCCCATTTCGCCCGTGTAGGGTAGCATACTAGGCCGTAGCCTGGTTAACATTCCTGCCTTTCCTTTACCTTTCCTCTCTCTCCTCTCATAGCGGCTCCGCCTAGCGCTGATTGCGATAACGCCAGCCAAGACAGAAAGGGTGCCAGTTATCCCTTTTGCTTATGCCGCAACACCCCGTTGTCAAAGTAAACACCGCGCACAGCAGGCACGTCACAAAAGGGAGGAGCTTTTCGCCGGTCGTCGCTGTCTAGCATGCGTAATCATGCGAACGGCAATTAAACTTCGCAGTTCGAAATCTCGGAGTACGGATGCGCTAGAAGAAATTCTGCCAAATGAAACTGCATGGAAACACGATTGCGTATAACTCTTCAATACAAACATGCCTGCTTATTGCAGCTACTAAAAAGCTAATTATTCAATTTTAGTTAATTAAGGCAGCGGCAAGAATAATTACCACCTCGTTATGTGTCCCCCGGGGCGCATAACGTCACTGTAGAGGTGGTTTTCGCGTAAAGCTAAGCGCCTAATTTTAAATGCAGAGCATTTCAGTAACTCACGATGTCACCCGCGTTGACGTCCGTAGTCCGCACGCACCCTCTCCTACTATATAAAAAAAATACTAATCCGGCGCCCGGTTTCGATCCCTCGACCCTGGGGCGGAACGCAATGTACATGGCGCTCTACCCACTGCGCCACAAAGCCGACACAGAATGGGACTCTACGAACGCGCCTTATATCGTTGACTCATTCAAATTACTGCTGACGAGCGCTCTCTCGTCAGCAGTTGCCACAAGTGCAACAACATTAACGTAACGCAAACTACTTAACGTCGTGCGCCCCCGGAAATGCTCTGCATTGATCGTGCCCCTCGCGAGGAAGATGTTCACTGCGTCTTCTCTCGGGTCGCGGGACCCGTGGCGCCATCTGGCGGAGGCGCGGCACGAACTCGTAGCACTTTCTTTGAAAAAGCGCCTCGAAAGCGCGGCAAATATGAAATAGGGATGACGCGTGTTCGAGGAAATTTTTTAAAAATCAGTCGACTTAATTTCCATCACCCTGTATACAAGCCAGACCATTGCAAACTACTAAACTGCTGTCATAGCTCATACATACCCCATTATTTCGCGCAAAGGACACCTCAGGTATAAATGAGGTAAAATGTAGGTACATACCCGAAAATGACAGCGCTCTTTCAATTAAGAATAAACGTAGTATATATTCGTTCTTGCAAAAACAAACGAAATAAAGCGCGTTAAAAGCGAATTTGAAGAGGGGGGGGGGGTAAACGCTAAAATAAAACGTGTTGTCCAGAGCTGTTTCAAGCACCACAGAAACAAAAGGTCCCAACCGAGCAGTGCGAACGCGGGAAATTTGAATTGACTTGGGCGAACCTCGTTGCATTCATCATGTGTTGCGGTCGAAAGAGGAGGGGAAGAGCGTGATGGGTGGGAGACAAAAAGAGGGGAGTTTCGTGGCAGGGGAAGCAGAAAAATATCGTCTATATAATAGTGTGCGCGTGCGCGTGCGCGTGTGTGTGTGTGTGTGTGTGGTGGGCGTGCTGTGGTGATGTGTGCGTGTGTCGTTGTGTGTGTGTGTGTGTGTGGTGTGTGTGTGTGGTGTGTGTGTTTGTGTGTGTGTGGTGTGTGTGTGTGTGTTGTGTTGTGTGTGTTGTGTGTGTGTGTTTTCGACAGGGACGCAGGCGGGCGGGGGACAATTTTTATTCTCTCTTTCTGCCCTGCAGATGGCTTTCCTCTCGCTCGTACAACCTTGCATATATGATGGGAAGGCCTACCTTAATTAAGATCAAAGGCTCACGAGCAGGGTCCCAATTATCTTAACTGTCACGCTTAACTTGCAGCAGCAAAGATTCCTAGAACTACACACGGCCGACGAAAACACACAAGCACAGCAAAATAGCGATTAAATATTTAACGGCTGCCGCGAGACTACTTCGACGGAAAGAACATGAACGCTAAATGTCTATCTTTGACTTGAGCGACTTGTCCTATTACGAAATCCGAATGCAACAAGGCAATGCGTCTTAGGGGCGCCAGACTGATTGGTCCTTTCAGTCTCACCAGACGGCAATTACCCGGAGCCAGCTTTTCGAATTTCGGCGGTCCTGAAGCGCAGACAAAGGGCAGAGAAAAACTGTACGTAGGGCGCCTACTCACACAAGCTGAGGACATCCGTTAATGTTTAAGTAAATGTCACTCCCTTCCCTTCCTCCAGAATTACGGAGATGTCGCAAGTCACGAGACACGTGACCTCGATCTTTACGACCAGTGTTCGATTCAACGAATTCAAGGCCCATTTCTTTCTCGTTTGTTTTGACGGCAGTTTTTCTGGGGGGATACCTAAACGCGAAAACTTTGACCTGTCTGTCTCTCTGAGGAGGTCGATATTGTACAGCGCAACGTCGTTCAGCGCAAATCAAACCGTAGGCGTATTTGAGGCAAAATATCGTCCATGACTAAAATTCCCGGCATTTTTTTAAGCGAAGCTTTCTACGTCTCACTTGTGGCGTAGATCGTAACGCCAAGACGCACTGCGTGAAAGAAAACTTTACACAGTGGGTTTCCACGATGATGATGCTGAAACGCGAAGCGCCTCAAGAAAAAATCGGCAGCCCGGACATGGGCCGCTTTAAATAGTTTCATCTCTCTCCTCTCTCAAGAAAAAAATGAAGGAGGCTTACACTAAAACGTAAGACTTGACGGTAGCAAAGCTGTACGCAACCTTCACGACTATAACGAAGGTTTAAGTGCAGAATTGCAGCCAACTTGCTTCTTCTTTGCTGCCGCAGCGGCCTTTACTCCATCGTTGTTGCTATAAGTGTGAGCTTCTTTCATTTTTTTTTTGGAAGGGATAATCATTGCACATCACCTTGGAGGGGCGTACACTATGACGTGTCTTTCTCGTTCCGAGCAAGTGTTGCCACGGTTACGGCGAATGCTGATTTTTTTTTTTGCCAATCTGGGCCAATCCCCATAAGTGGGTATGCTTGGGTTGACAAACGGGCGCCGGGGACGCTGGGCAGCCACCGAGATGCACGCACACACGAGCGCTCGGCATTTTCTTGTTTTTTTTTTTAACTTCCGAGCGGTCGCCGCAATCTTGACCAACCTCCCTAAGTAGGTATGCTTGGCTTGACACGTGCGCAGGGGACGCTGGGCGGTCGTCGCGAGCCACGCACACACGAGCGCTAGGCATTTTCTTGGTTCTGTTGACTGCCGGGAGGTCGCCGCGATGCCCGCGCTCGCGTGCGCGCACTCGCCAATTTCTTGGTATTTTTAACTGCGGACACGAAAAATTACGATTTGCTAAACAGCTTCGCTGTTAAAAACGCTTCCCGTGGTCGGAAACGAACCTGTGTCCCTCGCGTTATGAAGCCTACGTCTGTCCAATTGCGCCATTCATACGCGGTCGAAGCAGTTCGGATTTTTTACTTTGACTTTGACTCGGGTTGAATAGGAGAAAACCTGGCCATTTAACCACCTTTATCTTAATTAAAGGGCTCTGATTTTTATTTTCAATTAGGAGCCCACGTCGGATCGGTTGTTACGATTAAATGACGAAAAATAAACAACGCTTTGAAAACGATGTCGAAGAGCGGTGACATTAAAGCAAACGAGTTAATCGCGGAATTTGCATGAACGCAATAGCCAAATTTAAAGCTATCTTGCATTAGGGCTACTTGGAGCGATTGGGAGAAATAAAGCGTTGGTCGTGCAATATTTGGACAGCTAACAGTACATTGTCCAAATATTCGGGTCATTTGCCCTTCGTACCTGGAAAGGCAACCGTGAAATAAATGCACAGGTTTTTGCACCAAAGTATTTTTTGAGCTTTTCTTCACCTATACGCACTGGCATCCGTGGGATGCAATTTCGAACAACGAACGCATTTTTTTCAGTGACCTAGTGACTCCCCTTTTTTTTTTCAAGCTTAGTATTTCTTACGTGAAAATATTAAAACGAGACACTTTGATAACCCTGCCTGCGCTCGGCCATCAAAACAAGCCGTCCATATACGTATAAGACCGCTATCGCTGGTTACAAATAAAAGCTTCGGGGAGCGAATTTAATGCCAACCTTTCAATGGCCATGGTTAACTGCGTCTTTATACACACTGCGTGTCCTTATACGCACAGCGGTGGTCCATTTAGGCTACGGTTGCTCAATGTTCTGGGTTCCCTTCCCGGAAGGAGTGGCCTTTTCGTTCTGTTGGGGCGAGCAAAACAATGACTTATACATGTCGATATTTCGGCCCTCATCAAAATACCGCGGTGGTTTAAGCTAATTCGTTGCCCTCCGTTACGGTACACCCTCATGCACGAAGTAGTTTCGTAGGATAAAAATGGCCGCGTATCTGATCCTTTCGTTGCAACTGTCGACGAAAGGCGTCAGTCGACTGGTTCCCCTGGCAAGTAAATGCCTCCCTTCTCTTTCCCGCTCACCTCCCATGCTGTTCCTCTCGCGTCTCGTTCCTCCCAAGATAGCACGCTAGAGGTTTGTTCAAATCGACTCAAATTTACCGCGCTCCAGCGCTGCCGTACGGCGGAGACGCGCGCGAATCGAGGCGCCATGCTGCAACGTTTATAGAACCACGTGCCCCATTCCACGAGCGTGTCCAAGCGGAAAGTGGAACTTATCTAGTGGAACCTTTCGTTGCTGTTGCCGTTTGATTTTTTAAATGCCGTCAGGTAGCGCGGGCAACAGCAGGCGACGGTTTTCTGCAGTTGATGTAGTATTTCATTTGCTATCGCAAAAACCAAGCATCCGTGGATTTTTAGTAAAGGAACACTGCAAATATCACTCATGTATTGCTTTTCTACCTTATATTTGCGTAATGTCTTATTCTTGTTCAACAATGTTGACAAGTATGGACGTTAACGCCAGACTTAGACGTTTATATTTGACTGTGGGTATATAAGACTATTGCGCAGTTTCTGTTACACTTGGCCGGGTGCCTCAATCGAGTCACAGGCAAGACAGACAGAGAGACAAACCAAAATTTCTGCGTTTAAGTAGCCCAAGAAAGAATATATCGTCTTTAAAAAGTGTTTTCTTCGTGCCGGAGCAAAACACTTCGGGGTATTACCTACAAATGGCGGCATACAGTTTGCCGCAGGTATACATGAGCCTTTATTGCTGCTTTAAAACTGTGCCGATAGCTTGAGTCCCCGAGGGTTCGTCGCAAACGTCGTGATTGAAGTAATTAAGGGAATAGTCAAATATTCGTCTCGTTACGCCAGCTGATGCGAACTAAACAGTTTCACGCAGAATTTCCACGTTGGCCACCAAAAGCACGCCTTATAAAGTTTTACAAGTAGCTGCTTTTAGCGAATTGCTGCTCGAGTAGGTTTCGCTTAGCCATTTTTTTGTTTGTTTGCGAAACTCAGTGAAGATTGCTAAGTTGAAGCTTTTGTTGTGTACCCCTAAAAACTGAATCTGTATTATTGCCTCTTACACAGCGGCAAAAACAAACAGAGCGTTATTATCAAAAGCCTTATTAAATGCTTTGAGTGGGCCTAAAGCACGGATAAGAAACTAACAGTGAGTGTTGCACGATGCGCGGATATTTACCGGAAAAAAAACCTTCAGACGCTTTTTCTACAAAAGGTTTTTGGTCATGGCGAGAGCAAACAAAATCCTACTGAAGAGATCCAGGGGGCAGTAACGTAAGAGTACTGCCAGATTAAAAGAGAAAAACAAATTCCAGAACCTCCAAGGTGCGAATTATCGGTAAACGCGTAAGACGCTATGCTATACACCGAACCCCTTTAAAGGCGGCTTCACTACTGCACACATATGCATTGCTGTGAAAACATTTTTCCAGGCCCATATATGCAGTCTGATGGCAAAATAGGAAGGCCCTAGCGTGTTTTATTGAACTCCTCCATAAAACCCACGTAACCGTACATAGCGTTGTACATTGAGCCCGTTTAAAGCCCCTTTAAAGTTGGCTTTACTACATTGCGAAATGCATTACTGAGGAGACATTATTTCTAGGGCAATATAACGAGCGTGATATCAAAACATGAAGGCCCTAGAGTGTTTTATTAAATACCTCCATAAGACCCATGTAACCCTACATAGCGTTGTACACTGAGCCCTTTTAAAGTCGCATTTTCTTTGCGAAATGCACTACTCAGGAAGACTTTTTCCCGGGGTAATATAAGGTGTGATATCAAAACATGACGGCCCTAGTGAGTTTTATTAAATACTCATAAGACCCATGTAACATTACGAAGCGCCGTACACCGCGAACCCTTTTAAAGCTGGCTCCACTTTTTTGCACAAATGCATGGCTAGGAAGGCAATTTTTTTTTTTTTTTTTCGGCGCAATATAGGCGGTTTTATGTCACATTACGAATACCGTCGGGCCTCCTATCTGTCGCATTTTCCTTTGCGGGGACATGTGTGACACACGAAAAGTTCCAAACGGACAGGTAAGTTTCTTTGTTGAATCCACATATAAATGCGCGCGCATTACACTCTGTTGCTCTGGTGACGCCCAAGTTAGGTCAAGCTGTGCAGTGCTGGCATAGTTGCAAGGTGCCCGTCAGGCAGAAGCGCACTACCCGCCGCGGTGGCTCTGTTGCTAAGGCGTTGCGCTGCTGAGCACAAGGTCGCGCGTTCGATTCCCGGCCGCGGTGGCCACTTTTCTGATGGAGGCGAAAAGCAAATACTCCCATGTGTGCGAGATTTCGGCGCACGTTAAAGATCCCCAGGTGGTCAAAATTAATCTGGAGCCCTCCACTACGGCGTGCCTCATCGCCTGCGTTGCGTCGGCGCGGTTTTTAAACCCTATACTCGGTTACAACTTAAGAACGGCACCGAAGTTGCCGCTGTGCCTCATCCCGCAGCCGGATGTCACTCCGCGCAGCACACAGTAGCGCGTTAACTGGAATATTTTGAACACGGCACGAGCCGTTTTTTGTATCTTTTTGGACCTAATATGCTTATAAACTACTGCAGCGACGGCAAACAAACTACGTGAAGAAAAGGCAGGACGCTATCACGCATCGTGGCAGTCTCCTTTCAAGACGCTGCGCGCCCGTGACATCCGGGTCCGCGCTTAGGCGGAGTGATACCGTACATGAGCTGGAGCCGTTCTTAACTTGTTCCCGAGTACAAAATCAATCAATCAGGAAGAAGCGCACTCTCAAGCAGGTTTCTGTAATCGGTGGGGGCACACTTGGAACAACCTGTCCTTTCTTCATCCGCGAAAAGAAACTGGAGGGGGGACGGAAACCTTGGGGAAAAGCTAGAGCTTCGGGAAGGTCAGACTCGAGTTATTCGATATCTACAGATGTCGCAGAGGCTGGCGTGCACCAAAGTTTAGACAGCTAACCTCACGGTCATTTCGAGACTGTATTCGGCTTTCAGTTCCTTCGCTTGTGTCACAATGTGAAATGTACACAAATCATGAGAGCTGTCTGCTAATGCGTCAACCTTCTTGCGCAGCTTCTCATTTATTTTGAGCTTTTATAGCCCGATTTGTCTAAAAGTTGCCTGATTGTCTACCTTCGGGCTTCATTGGGCCAAATAGAGTAACTTAATTGTTGTTTTGTTTGGTTGTCTTCCTTGTTTTAGGCGCCGTCGTAATCGTCGTCTCAGGTGGTCACGGTAATAAAACATGGGGAAACTCGTTTGCGCCTCGCGCTAGAACGTAACGCGTACTGAAAAAAACATCGACACACTCGTCTACAGCTCGCGCTAGAGAGCTTCGCGCTTCAAAGACAAGAGACTTTTACAGCAAAGCTGTATACCTCTACCACCCAACGGTGTCATCTCCGTTGGCAAAAACGCCAAGGCGCCAAGAAGACACTTATACAGTGCATACTTCACCCCTCCCCAGGCGTAACGTTAGTAGAGATGGCCCGGGATTTTTTATGTATCATCAGTGTTTTTGGCTTTTCTTTTTTCTTTCTTTTTGTTTACGAACGACCTACACTTTCACTGTTATAAAGATTAAATGTGTTAAGTTAGCCAATTAACACTTCTGTGCAGATACAAGGTGCTCCACGGTTGGTCCTTTTCCGGTTTTTTTTTTTGTCATGTTCCGCTTACACTTTTTCGCTTTTCATTTTCATAATTTTTGTCTTAGTCGTGTGGGAGCGGTGGATTACGTAAAACCTTTTACTCATACTTAATAGGAATGGCAGTAAGTGAGGAGTGCGAAACGTGCGGCTCGTGCGGCACGCCGGAGACGATAAGCCACGTTTTATGCGAGTGCCCACGCTACTCGCCTGAAAGAAAGAAACTGTCGTCAACACTGAAGAACCTGGACTCTCGGAGGCTATTTCTGGAGGAGAAGATTCTGTGTCACTGACCTTCGCTGTCTGTCGTCCGCTCAGTAGGCGATTAAGGAACTCTTCCGCTTTCTACGGTCGACAACCTTAAACTCCAGACTGTAGACTGAAAGCCTCCAGTGTCAATCACTGAACTTTAACGTTTAGTGCTTCAGCGCTAAACTTTTCTTCCTTTTCTCCTTTCTCTTTTTCTTGCCTATTTTTCCTTTCCCGCGTTCAGGATAGCAAACTAGGCTCTAACCAAGTTAACTTTCCTGTCTTCCTTCTACATCCTTCCTCCCTTTCTTCTACAACCTTCCTTCCTTCCTTCCTTCTCCTTCCTTCCTTCTTCCTTCCTTCCTTCCTTTAGTTCGCTTTTATTTTCGTATTGTTTTTCGTTTTTATTTCCTCCTCGGTATTTGAAATTCCCTTCAACCAATTATTATCCCAACTTACACTATTACAACGAATGTGCTAACTTCACCAATTATGCCTTTCTTGCGCAGATACAGGGCGTTACTCAGTTGGCACTCTGGGGTGCTCGGCAATAGAAGATTCTTAGGCACCTGGAACATTAATGACAGTGCGGTGCGGCGCTTCAAAGCTCGCGTGAACTGCCTCACAGCTCCCAGAATAGAAGCCAGTTTGCAACCGTTCACCTTCCAACCTTTCTTTTTTCTCTCTCTTGTTTGTGGGTGTGTGTGTTTTTAGGTTTGTGTATTCGCGCGTTCACATTATTCCTCCCTATATATTCAGCAACCACGTGAAGTATACAAGCCCAGCAATCAGCAGGGCTGCCCTTTTCCGGCCCATTAAAGAATCCTCCCTCCTTCCCTCCCTCGGCAAAGAATAATGCTTACGCCTTGGAACCGTAGCGGGCCGTCCTCTGCACACACATCTCATCCCCACCACACCTCGCTCCGAGGGCGGCTCTCAATCAACGACAGGGCGAAGCATGCTGGCCGCTCCACTCGATCTCTCTTAATGCCTCCCCGGGAGACATTAATGCAGGTACTGTTTAGCCTGGAACAACGTTTCGCCTACACTCCGCGGCACGCCACCTCGCCGTCGTTCGATGCGGCGGGACCGAGACGAGGGCATACCGCACGCCTCGGGTGTGCAGTGTATCGATTGAGGCATACAACCCCGTTATTGACACGCCTCATCGGAATGGGTCGGAGGAGGGATCGAGTTTGTTGGCGAATGGGATAATAGCGGCTCCCGCGGGAATCGGGTCGCCCGGGGCGCAAGTGCGCAACCGGACCTTCCTGGCAAGGCCGTCTCCTCGCCGCAAGAGCTCGTATGAGAGGCCCGTTCGACGCGCGTAAATATACCCGTGCATCGGCTCTAAAAGTAGTTCGGCTGGGTTACCCGGGCTGGTGTAGGCGTGTCAAGTTCGGTGTCTAGACCACCGGAAGGTAGTTGTGCGTTTTTTCGACGTTTATTAGATGAAGCTAATATGTGAGAGAAACCATTGACAATTTAAGTAAAATGTACCTCAGTTCCGTATTCTTGCGCTTGATGTACAGGGGGATTTTGACAATGTCGCATATGCGGCGATCTTCAAAGGCCTCCAGACAACTAATTGCGGGCGGCCACACACAACTTTGTCGGGGCCTTTCTCAAAAACCGCATCGCAATTCTACGTATTGGCTTCGTCCACCCGGACCCTTTCCCCACTCCCCCCAAAGGGACACCACAAGGTTCCGTGATCTCTCTCCTTTTTAACATGGCCCTTCTTCAACTGCCAGCCCAGCTTTCTTCCAGTCCCAACCTTCAGCACGCTTTCTATGACGATGATCTTATGTTCTAGATCCCCGGAGGGCGAAAAGACATTCTAGCACGTCAAGCCACCGCCAGTGTTGTTGTTTTTTTGTTGTTTTTTTTTCTCGCGCGCGCTTTTTTAGGGCCTGTTTTCCCTACATCCCCGACCCCTATCAGAGAAGCATGTAGGCGGTTGAAAACGCCGCCAAAACTATGTTTTTTTTTCAATAAAGAGCCTTCTCTCTTCTCTCTCTCTCTCTCTCTCTCTCTCTCTCTCTCTCTCTCTCTCTCTCTCTCTCTCTCTCTCTCTCTCCTCTCTCTCTCTCTCTCTCTGCAAAGGCCATATATTGCGCCCTGAGGTACCTCAAACAGCGTGGCCTGACATTTGCTCCCCATAAATCCCCACTCCGCGTTCTTCGAGCCAGCATCCGGGGCCGACCCCCAAACCCCTCTCCGGACACGCCTGTGCCATCACTCCGTACTCTTGGCGTGACGTTCCGCGCAGACGGGTCTGTGCCGGAAATTCCCCCTCAACTTCATGTCATGGTCACTCAGCTCAAACATTTCATCAGAGGAATCTGCAGCCAGCTCTATAACTTAGAAGACCGAGACACCTGCCGTCTTGTCTATACTTCTCAGCCGCATCGTACGTCAGCATCAAACCAAAGGAACAGATGCCCTTGTCAGGAAGGAAATAGTGCGGAATCACTCTCAGCCTCCCCGCTTTCAGTCTTCCCTCCCGCCTTCTGCAATTAGTTGTCTCACAATTGTCTTCCCGAGTTTCTCGAAGCCCAACGGGTCCACCTACTCACTTGCCTTGCCCTCACCCATGCGGGCCCCATGGTACTGCACTAACAGGGCCACGCCGAACCTTCGCCTCACTCCGCACTCATATCTTGTCTCCCATCCCCAAGCACATGCAACCTTCCTAAAATCAAGGCAGAAGACAGGCCCGCGTCACCCGTCTTCGAGCAGAATAGCACTAGAAACCCGATACACAGACGCCGCTCCGTACACCACCCGTACCGCTCACGCACTGGTTGTCTCCGACAGCCATTGGCAGCCATCTGCACGCTTACAGCGCGATACAGCCTCCTTCTGGCTTTTTTTTAGATGCGACGCTCAGAGCATCTCTTGTCGGCGGCCCTGTCCTTCCTGCGTGCGTCCGTTGTTGTCCGCGTGAGTCCGTTGTTGTCCGCAGCCACTCTCCCCCTCTCCTCTCCGATAGCGAACACTCTCTCGCGAGGGGCATTGGATTGGATTCGATTGGCTTGGCTTGGCTTGGCTTGGATTGGATTGGATTAAAGTGGATTGTGTTGGATTGTGTTGCGTCATGGCCGCGGCACTCTCTCTCTCCTGCGGTCTCCTCCTCCTTCGGGCGCGCTGCGCATATAACCGGTGTGCCGCCTCCCGGCGGCGTTTCGGTCGACGGTTGCTCTCCGCTTGCGCTTGAACCCCCCCTCAGCGTCGCATCACACCAGGGCTCCCGCGAGGGGAGGTGGGCGTAATTTTTTTTCGGAAATCTCTCCTATTTTCTACGCCGTTTTTTTTTCTCTCAAAAGGAGATGTACTTGTTGCGCTATGTTTGTATATAGGTAGTACTCCGTTTTGTATTAGTAGTGTCTGCGGGCCCGGGTCTGCGCGCCGGCCCCGGGGAAGGGCGAGGGGGAAAGGGGCCCGGGAGGCGCGGACATGGCGAAGGCAGGCCGGCGGAACTAATCCCCCTACCGTGACGAATGCCCAATCCCCCAGACGGGTCCCGGTCAACACGCCGTACTACGGGGACGGAAAAGGGACTGCTAAAACTCCCTATTATGCAATCACGCTCCCTCCGAAAGATGGTCACGCTTCGCTGGCAAAACACAATGTGGGAAGCCAGCTTACAAAGCCCAAAATTGCCCCCGACCCCCTTTTAAATCGGCTTGCCTCTAAACACAAATGCACTGTGGAAAAAGCTTTTTAGGGGAAAATTAAGCCGTCATATCAAAATACAAAGGGCCCTAAAAAAACCCGAAAGGCGCGTTTCCTTCCCTTTTTTTTGTATGCCGCGCAGGCCGCTCATTTGACACCAAAGAGGGTGTGTATCGCCCTTTCGTAGCTAGCCAGGAAGTCTTCTTTGATTACCAATGTTCTCGATGAAAGTCGAGGGTTTTTCCAGAAACAATGGGAAATTTAAATGCTCGCACGGCAAATACCTCGTCATGCATTCCATTAGCTGGCGATCGTCTGTGCACGCCACCCCGTTGATGATTCTTCGACGCCTGTGTATTCTTAAGTTTGATGCGGAGCACAAGTTACTGTGTTTACTGGAAGTTGATGCCGATGAAAAAAGTATGAAAAATTTGGGATTGGTCTGTCTTTATTTGATGTAGGTGTGTGTATTTTGTTACACTTCTGATTTGCTTCATCGGGATACTTTGGAAAATTTTAGCATGCATGTCAAGTTGTTTTTACCTTTGCATTTTATGTATTTGAAAATCTGTGCGTAAATGTATTTATACAATGTTGAAAAATTGACAACATATTCTTTTGTCTAGGGTTGACAACGAAATGCTCTTGTATGTACTGTGCTCAATGTTGTCCAGTTACAGGAGGCAGGGGCCTGGTCAAGCTACCGTTGGGTGGTTTTTTCCTCCTCCCGCCTCCTTCTGTCCCAAAAAAAAACGTGAAATAAATGCAGACTTGAAATAAAAAAAAAATCACGCCATATCCACGGAATGAATGATGATAAGTGGGGCGAAGCTCGAGAGGGGGGATCATCGGTAACCTAACTCTCCCGTGAAAGTTCGCCCATTACATCATTAAGAAAGACGTAAGACTTTTGGGGCGTACATTGTAAAAATCAACTTTTTTTTGTTTTTTTATTTTTTTCTCCACCACTTTGTCACGTAGGATGGGACACAACGGTAAAAAAAAGAACTTTATTTAGAGCGAACTTGTGCCCGAACAAGACGAGGGGGAAACGAGCAAAGGACCTTCCCGTCTCTTTCGATCTCCTAAAACGACTGCCTGCTTTCGTGGCGTGATCTCTTGCGGGGATCTCCCCCTCGCACCCCGTGGCGCTCGCGCCTCCGTTGGCGAACACAGACAAGTTCGCGCTCCCGGTGCCGATTTGCGCTGCCGGTTGCAGCCGGTTTTTGCGCGTGCAACGCGGCCCATTTTGCGAATCTCCGAAAGCATGCGGCGGTCACGTACCACGAGAACAAGGGAGGGACAGACCCATGATTTAAAGGAGCTTCGCCCTAAAAAAATGAAAATCGGTTCAAAAAAACATTGTTTACTGGAAGAACCCTGCATCGTCGTTCTTGGTTACGTGACAATATGGCGAACTGGAATAGTATATTACACTGTATTTTCCCGCGTATAACCCCGCAAAAAAAATGCGAAAATTTCAGGGGTGAAGTAGAGGTGCGGATTATATGAGATGTTTTTTTTTTGGCGCAGCTTCCACAATGCGCGTTGGGCCTGATGCCCTTACAGCAGAAATAGCGACTAAGCCACTGTTATCCCTTTGACAGTGCTTATTTAGCACACACAGCTCAACAATATACCAACCTGAAAAAATGTATGCGGCAAGTCATCTAGTTACGTAGTCGGCTAGGTAAGTTCTTTTGCATAAACAAATGTGTAATGTTGCTTGAGTAGTAGCTTTGGTCCATCCTCTTATGTCTAAAATATGCGGGCAATATGCGGGGATATTTTTTTTTATTCGTCGACGGAAAGTGGGGGTGCGGGTTATAACAGGGGCGGGTTATACGCGCGAAAATACGGCATATTATAGTTAACTACTTTATGCCTACAGCTACGGCAAGAGAATGAAAACTCGGTTTCCCGTCAATGCTGGCTACAAAACGGACGGAAGGAAAAAAAAAAAAACCGGAATTACTCGACAATTTGCTCACCTTTCATTGGAAGCACGGTACCGCCTCGCAACTTCCGCCGGCGTCCGATCAAACTCGGCTGATCACGCTACCGCGGACGAAGTCGTGCCGTGGTCGTATACGAATGAAGCGTTCCTGCTGCGTAAACGCACCCGAATCGCGTGCCGGAAGAAATTGCCCCTAACCCGCTTTGTGACCGTGGTTGGACGGCGAAGCCAAACGAGCGCACGACACAAAACACAATTGACCCGGGGCGCAGTACAAAGGAGCGCGTGAAAGAAAACACGATTGTTTCTAACTATCAATTCAGCACTCCTCTCAGTTCGCTGACTAAAGAAAACTGAAAAGGTCTGCAGTTTTATCCTATAAAAAAAAAAAAAAAACAGGACGCTGCCCATTCGCGGTGTCTTAGTTTTGCTTCTGAAACGGCTTTGAGCGGCAGTGTCGGGTTATTTGTATTGAAAATTCGACTGATAGTTATTCATTCATCCATTCATTCATTCATTTCTTTATCTTTATTTGTACGTGTTCACCAACAGCGCGTGGACTTAGAAGTTGGTGCACAAAACGAAAAAGGAACGAAAACTAAAAGAAAAATACCATTAAAAAGAGAGGAAACGTGAATTCCAATACATTCGACACTATCAATGCTTTGGGGATTTAAAAGCTTCGCAAGAGGCAGCTTAAAATCCGACAGATCATTGTTAAAAACATCAATATAATTTGACCTCACACCATTATACAAATTACACACTCGTTTCACAGGACAACAAGCTTTGCTTGTTCCAAACACATTGAATTCTCGAAATGGGTTATAAAGCACCTGGAATTGTATTGCCGACGTTAAACTGTCGCAGTCAGTCACATGATCTAAACATTTAAACAGACACACAAAATCTGCATCCTACCTTCTCTAGGACAGTGTAAATAATTGCAATTTTCCTAACATGATTTTTTACGGGTACTACATGTGCGCTCTCCGACTAAAATACCTATCATAAACAGCCCTTACAAAACGTTGCTGACTATCTTGAATCTTCGCAGCCTGGGTCGCATTCAAGTTGTTGCATACGACAGACTCAAAATGAAGTTTCGAAACAACTAAGGATACAAACAAAAGTTTAAAGCACGACACATTATGGAAAGGACGCGTGATGCTGGACAGTACTCCTAACTGGCTTCATGCCTTTTTAACAACTGATTCAACGTGCGCATGAAATCGTAGCGCAGAATCGACAAAAAATTCCTTGGCCACGACACCCAATAACTCCTCTCAGGACGCAACGATCTCGCATGTAATCGTATTACACGCTTGCGCACTTCCTGGTTAAGCTCATTACAAGTGTTTTGATTGCATTTATCAATAACTTGTTTGCAAGGCACCAATTACACGGCAAATGTCGGACTGAAGGAGGGCACAGTCATCACGGGTTACAGCTTTTCGGAACAGCTTGATGTTATCACAAAAAAGCATTTGACTATTACTAACAGAAAAAAAAGGGGTCGTTAATAGAAACGAACAAAAGTGGACCCAAGATTGACCCTTGGGGGCTCCCGTCTTGGTAAAGAAGGGTTTAGACAAAACGCCACATACGAGTAAAAACGGTGGGCATTTAGATAGTCGTGAATGAACATACAAAGTTCAATATACAATAGTTACAAGTAGATGAACATACAATAATTACAAGTAAATGACACTCGGCGTAATGACAGAGTCGTCTTATCGGCCAATTGTCATACAATTTATTGTTGTGAAAGTTTTGATAAAACAAGAGTTACAGCCGTTCTCTGTAACATGCATAGTGGTCTCGTAGGTTCCCATGCATGCATCGACAGGAGACGGTAACTTCGAGTTCTTTACAACTTTACGCTGAACTAATTATGACAACTCATTGAATCTTGCATAATAATAGACTCGCCGTAATGGCCGATTGCTATCGGGGTTTGATTTAGAGCCACAGAACATTTGCGAGAAACCAACTAGCCCAACTTGCCATCCTCTGCGGGAAAGTTGGTTTTCCTGCCATGCGTTTTCTGTAGGCGGACGCCGGACACGATAAATCCATACAGCATTGATTACTGGTTTTTACGCCCCGCCGCTACACAGGCGATGAGGAGCGCCGTAGTGGATGGCTCCGGATTAATTTGGACCCCAGGGGATCTTTAACGTGCGCCCAAATCTTGAGCACACGGGCGTTTTCGCTTTTCGCCTCCACCAGAAAAGCGGCCGCCGCGGCCGGGAATCGAACCCGCGTCCTTGGCCCAACGCCTTAGCCACTGAGCCACCGCAGCGGGTGTTTACAGCATCGCTTCAGTGCAACGGTCCATGTGGTTATGAAGAAACGGCTGCAAGTACCGTGGCACTAGGTCGTTCCAAGCACTCACATAACGTCCACGAGCGTTCTAGTACAGCCTGGTTTGAACGCTAGGCATATAAGCGATGCGGCACGCATATAGACATCCGCGCGCGGGGAAGTGACTGTTTACAGCGTCGTGTTTGCACTTCGCAGACACAAAAATGGCCGGGAAAGCGCCTTCGCGGATGCTGTACAAGCACACACGCACACGCACAAAGCATCCGCTCGGAATTGCTGCCTCGTTTCCGGCCCGGCGGGAAGTTCACAAGGGCTTGCCCAAGCTCATGAATTCCTTAGCGCAGTTATATCCGCGTCGGTGCGTCATCAAAGCTGCAGAGGTCGTAGCCGAGTTCGTCCGAGGGCGGCGCCTGTAAGCACTTTCAGCCGTGCAACGATGTTTCTTTAATAAACGAGGGGAGCGCAGCTACGAGTACGGTTCTTTTCAAGGTCTCTGCGAGGTTGGTCGTGAGTTAGCGACAAAGCGGCTTGCTTTGTCGCCCGAGCGTAGCTGGACGCCGTTTTAGGTAAATGAGTTAAGTCGTTAAACTGCTACACTGCACCTAGGTCGCCGGGGTGGAAGTGTTGATGAGTGCTTCGGAAATGTTATGAGTGTATGACCAGCGTGCTCTCCCCCTATCGATGGCGTTAAGATTACGCTCATGCTTAAATAATTCCCACTACTCCCCCCCCCCCCCCTTCTAGTTCATACCTTCCGTGTTTGTATGTTTGCGAAAGGATACTTGTGCGGATTTTGAAAAAACCTCATCTTCCAGCAGTTTTACGTTAAACTTCCACAATTCCAAAGTTAACTTATTCTAGCACAATAGCTGACCACTGAAGGAAACGTCATCAACGCGGTAGTTAAGGCATAACGCTAAATCAAGAAAACATTGGCCCAGCCCTATCCAATCGTGCAACGGTCTCATTAGTGTTGCATTATGAGCCGCCATGAATGCAGTCATAGTTGATTGCACCCAACTGGCCAACCACTTCCGTTCACTGGCTAACCTGAGTCACTGTTAATTATTGATAGTCACTCAAACTAATCAGTGAACGGAAGCGGCTTGGTGGATTGGGTAAAATCAAGACAGTGATCGCTTTCAGATGCGGAACGACACCTGCAAGGATTTCGGACTGGATGGGAGCAGTCTGTCTTGATTTTTACCCAACCGGCGAAAACCGCTTCCTCCCACTGACTAGCCAGAGTCACTATCTGTAATTAACAGTGACTCTGGCCAGTCAGTTAGCGGAAGCTCTTTGGCCGGTTGGGTGAAATCAGCAATGACTGCACCCATGGCAGCCATGATGCAACACTAATGAGACCATTGTCTTCCAATCGCGCATGGCTTCCACCTTGAAAATGCATTAACCTTATAATTGCCATGCAGGCAAAACCCTTTTGCCATGCAGGCTGCGGCAGAACACAAGTTTGGTTCATTCGAAAGATTGCCTCGTTAGAATTTCCCCTTTACACCACTTTTAAAGCACCCTTCCTCAAAGAAGCTACATAATTAGGAAAAAAAGGGGAAAGGCCATGCGCCCGCTAGCTCATTTCCCCCAACTAACCCAATGGCAAAGGTGGATAAAAAGGGAAAAAATGGCAATTTTTGAGCCCCGCTGGGCGATACAACCCAGTCCTTAAAGGGGAAGGAAAAAAAATAGGAAAAAAAAGGGGGATAGGGAAAGAGAAAAGTTGGGGAATGCCCCGCTGTGCGATTGGGTGAGGCCGGCAAATGCAAACGCAAATTTGGCATGCTTATAAGCTTGCCCAACGAGCTATTTGCCTTTAATGTAATGCAATTCATCTTACAGCAGTAAGAATGGTGGGGTAAACAAAGAAAGTTACGAAAATACACGTAAACATAGGAAATACCCCATGCGGATTGATGTTGGTACAGGGCGCACTATGCTCTTTTTAGCTGCACAGCAGTCCGCCGCTTGGGAGTTGTCTTACACGACACTAACCGATTGGCGTAAGCGACGTTGTCATACGTAACCCTGTTTGTCGAGCATACACCATGTTTCAACGAAACGATTACTTTTACCGCAACAAAAACAAGCCAGGAGCAAATGCGGTCAAAAACAAAGCAACGGCGGACAAAGGTCCGCGTTTGACTACGGTAGCAACGGCGGGACGGGAAAAGCGGGGGCAACGGGAGAGCCTAATGACGCACTAGAAATTAGTTTGGACACCCGCCCTCATGGCTTCACGGCTGACGCCACAAAAACACATGATTTGGTGGGAGAATTAAAATTTTAACCTAAATTGATTAATTTCTCAGTGATACGACATCGTTTGCAGCCGGGCAAGCGCTGGGGGCACTATAAAACACAAAATCTTTCGAATAAAACAAACTTGTATTTTGTCTGCATGGCCCCTCTAACGCATTTTCATTTCTAGCGCAGTGAGCTACACCTGCAAGTTCACACCCTTCAAGAATTTTGCGAAGAATCTCTGCACTCTTGTCCCCTCTCCGCTGTGACCCGTTTCGATTCCCTCCCTCACCAGAGCCGGACTCGACTCTCCTTCTCCCGCACGCGGGAGGAGGAGAGTCGAGTCCGGCCGTGCCCTCACAAACACAACAAAATCGTCCAGTAAGGCGATGTGTTCATCGTTCTTAAATATTGCGTCACTCTTTCAAATAATTCCGCTCTTTCTTGAACCGTGTTTGGGGCGTAGACTTAGAGTGCACGAAATTCAAGACCACAATAGCTGAAATCCCACAATACCAGCCTGCCCGTTTCGCACGAAAAAAATTAGTTTATATCTCAATGCCAAAATTATTTCTAATGATAAAACAGCAACCTCCCGAAGGGCCTACTGCATGACTGACAAAGACACTAAAAACATTGACGCAGCTTGCACCAGTGGTGCAAGGCTGGAGAAACAGCAGAGCTGGCGGCCCGGCCCTCTCCCTTCGTCGGAGACCCGGCTGTTGCACTTCGCATGCATTTCCGAACTTGCCGCTGAAAGTTCGCCGTGACTGGCCGGCCCAGATCGCTTTGTCCACAGGCTGTTACATCTCTCCGAAAGTGGACCGCGTTAGCACGAGCTACAACCCGCGCCAACCGGCTTCGCGAACTCGGCGTCTGTGCTCCCCACTTCAGGCGCGAACGCACGTGAACTGGCGAGGAGAACAGCAAGTGAGAGATCAGGCCACAAACGCAATCGCATAGAAACCGGTTTCATGACGCGAGGGACCCAAGTTATGTTTCGACCCCACTTAGGGAGATTGGCCAATATTGGCAAAAAAAAAAAGGGAAAAAGAACTCCAGCGTTCGGCCGGGTGCCTCGAGCGCACGTTCGCCAATCCAAGCCTACCCACATAGGAAGATTGCCCAACGTTGGCCCCCAAAAAAACTCCACCGTTCGCCGTATCGGACCGCATGAGTAACCTAAGGCCGACCGCATTGACGTGCACTATCTGCAAGCTGCTGGAGCGTATGCTCGCTGCTGGCCTGGCTTGAGCGCTACCTGTGGTATCATCCAGCTCAGATAGGCTTCCGCCAACACCTCGGTACAGAAGATGGCCTGGAACATCTTTCGAACATGGTTCTTTTGGGTGGCAGAGCTCGCAGCATACGAACGCTCCTAACCATGGATGTACTAAAGGCGTATGACCATGTCAGTCACTCAGCGATCCTTACCATCTTACGTCAGCTGAAAGTCCAGTCATGGTCTGCAACTTGGTGCGGTCTTTCCTCGAAAGTCGTACCTTTTCTATACGAATCGACAAGGAAAGGGTAGGGCATTGCACCTCAGAGCGGGGAGTACCTTAGGGATCTGTGTTGGCACCAGTGTTGTACCCTGCAACATTCTTTGAGCAGTGCAAGTAAACCTGCGTGACGTTTAGATTACACTGTCAGGAATACCTGAACCAAATATTGTACGTGCACGTGAAGCGGTGAGCACGAAAATCGCTGTGAAAGACGCGGAAAAACCGACCGCACTCTCTTCAGTTCTCCTCATTATGCACCCCTGCCATGGCCTATACGACGTCATTCGGCCATGGCTGTCCGATCGGCTGTCGCTGGTCAACTTCGCGGCTAATTTCGCCCATTTTCTGTGACGATCCGCTGCCGTCGGCGCTGTGTGCGACCTCTTCTATGCCTGAACCTGTAAGCACAGTTTTCCTCTTTCTTTTGTGTTTTGAATGCGCGTGGAGTGTGAGTGATGAGCTCAATAGTCCCTTTCAACCAGACCACTCGACAACAAACGTTTATTGCTTCAAAGACGCCCTACCAGCCCGAGCGCTTGCTTGCGAGCAGGCAGCCATGCTTGCTTTTTTGTGCACCTAACCGGAAATAGACCCCCCCACGTTTCGGAGAAAAGGGAAAAAATCCCCGGCGTGTCATATAAGCGGGATTCACACGACGGAGAAACCCTCTCTTTTTGGCCCGCGGACCCGCTCACGTGACCGGTTTTAGGCTCCGCCCCTCGGTGGGGATAGCCCGCGGTGGCTCCGCGAAAGAAAAGGCAGCGTCTGGAACCCCGCGCGGGACACGAGATTGAGCCCCCTCGCAACGGCTCCTGCCCTCGTGACGTCATAAATACGTCATAGTGACGTCATATTAACAGAAATTGTTGTTATATCGCGTAGTAGAATACAAAAAACACATTTTTTTACATTTTAATAAAAAATTAAAAGCCACTCATTTGCTAGAAGTTTTATACAAGAATTTTTTGTTCGTTCTTCCGGAAGCCGCTAGTGCTGCCACTGCTGGCTCTGAATTCTCTCTGATTTGCTTGGGCCGACAACGTAGATGAAGCAGAGTTGACAGAGTTGCACTGCACTATCAGAAAGTGCGAGAAGGTTGCCGTATGTGGGTACCAAGCCACCTTTCCACACGGTAGCGAAATCCGCTCTCGAGTAATGCTGACCTGTGACCGCCTGCTGTATGCCGATGGTACCTGTTAGACGACATCGCGCAGCCGAGTGGCCCCGTTCGAACAACCCACGCCCACGCAAGAAAAGACACCGTCCGAGCGTGATTATGTGAGCCTGCTGCGGCATGTCCGCGCGGCGGCATTGCTATCAACAGTTTGCACCACGGCAAGTTCAGAATGCTTAAATGGGTGGCCTAAAATCGCGGTGTGTTTTCAAATGACAGCAGCGCGGAACGTACAGTGCTCAGGACGTAGGCTAGACGCGGCAACTGATATTTTACTGGTCGCATGTGCGCATTACAAGTGCAAACCACGGATAGCTATAAAAGGTAATCATTGCTGTCCCCACACATGTACCGCGTACAACCCAGCACAGTAGTTTCCCCTTTAAGGAGATTAGCAAAGAAGACCCGAAAATCGGCAGTTTGTCGCGCTTTTTGTATATATTTTCGGGTGGACTGAATTGTGGCTTAAATTGTTTACCCGAAAAACGTCTTGTGCGCGGAAAAGTCTGGTGAGCATGAGCTTCTTGCATCATAAATGCATGGTATTCAGCGCTTGAAAAGATTTTTCAGAAGAAATTATTGCAGCTGTAGTGGTGAGCCATTTCACTACAGTAAAATGTGGCAAAAATACATCTGCGATACAAAGGATGTGAAAGAGTGAGAACATTGGCAGTCTCGTATCCCGTGGCCCAGATTGTGGCTGGGTAGTTTCCTCATGCATTCAGCTCCTCACATTGGCACACACATGATGCTACGACAAATTAGGACTTGGGTCCTCCAAAACGTACACTAGCTAGGCGCTTCATGCCATAGCTGCTGCTAGATTAACAGTTATATAGTTTCTGCGCGCTGATTCCAAATATCACATTGAAATTTATCGTACATGAGTCCAAGTGGCATTTATCTTGCAAAAAGCGGGGCCCCGTTTGAAAGACGCGCGCTTTTCGTTTTTTGACGCCCCTGATTGGTTGCGCCCGTCATGACGTCAAAGGAGGACACCCCCCGGGCCCGCGCGGGTTGTCGGAAGCATTGCGAACGATCGCACGGTTGCCTTTGCGGCAATTTAGCTTGCAGTTTAATTTTCGCACATGACTGGAAGTTTGTTTTATAATTTCCCGTGCTGTTGGTTCAATTATCTTTGAGCTTAAATTTGCTTTACACGACAGAGAACCCCAAAGCAGTGACTGTGACGTCGACTATAGTGGGTTCCATCAAAATATTTTTGAATTAGGCAACCAGCATAGGGGGATTTATACCTTATGTTAATATTAGGTACTGCCTTAACTGTTTCTTATTATACACAAAACCATTTATGCCGAAGATTAATGGGCGTTTTATAAACAATCTACCAGCGAAAAGCACGTACGTGCACTGCGCGAAAAAAATAGCGTTCATGCGCTGTAAACGTAAATGCGAGACACATCTTGCCGGTACACGCATAAACCAACAAGCAGCATTTCCTTTGTTCGTTGTCGCCCACCCCAGCCCAGTTACTCATCCCCGTACACAGACCCACACGCGCGCGCCATTTCGGCAGCGGCGCTACGGCGCCTCCGCGATTGCTAGCTGCACTTCGATGAGGGCGTCTTACTGCTTCACATGCATTTATTCTGAAAACACTGCAGCATACTAGTGCCTGCTCAGCATTATTGGCTGTAGTAGGGCTTGATTTTCGCTTGTGCGTTGCCCATTCTGCTACAATATACGGCCACCTCGTTATAATTAAAAAGACCAGTCGGACAAGGAGTTACGTTGTAGTTACGTTACTTTAGGTAACAATCACCAAACGTTTGTGATAATGAATCGTTGGCCTGTTTCAGCATTTCTAGATGTAAGCAATTACCGCGCTAGTCGGACAGAGGCCGTATATTTACTCTTCGCTCCTAATTTTTTTAGTATCATCATTATATATATCACCGACTATCACCGGAGCACACTTGAGGTTCAGTGACAACAAGTGCTTGCCAGGTTTTAATATGCAGGCCCCACGGAATCTTGGGAAAAAATTAGGCCCCCGCAGTCAACACAAATTATGGCACGGTGGTGGTTCGGAGTGTTTTTTTTTTTAATTCCACACAAACATCACCTTATCGTGACAGGGATACTTGCAAAATAAGTAATCTGGTTGTCTTGGTTCTTTTACTTTGTAGAATACTGTTTACCTCTTAGCCGGGAGAGAACTTCTATCAGGATTGGCCCCTTGTTTTAGTTTCACCAAAAATTGTTTTTTTGAACACTGTCCTGAGCCCATAGGGAAAGAAAACCGTGAGCCCATAGGGAAAGAAAACCGACGGTTTAACGAAACAAGTATTTCTGAACAAATGTGACTTTTGGGTTTTTGGAATGGAACGAAAACATCCCCGGCCAAAGTACAGCAGTATTCCCCATCCTTCCTAAATCTAGAATCTAATGTGAACATTCACGTACGTCGCATAAAAAAAAAAAACCGCATTGGAGCGGTTTACAAAGTATTAACGTAGTGTAGTATATCTCTGTCATCAAGCACAGCCACCTCGGCTGTCGCTTCCGTATGTTATCAAGCATCCGGCGTGGCAAATTTTGCTTAGGAATACGGCATGATAACGTATGCCTCGTTTGGCGTTCGTGCATCTTTTTGAACTCGAAAATTGTACAAATGAGTGCTATCAACCACAACAACAACATTGATTGATTGATTGTGGGGTTTAAACGCGCCGACGCAACGCAGGCGATGAGGCGCCCGTAGTGGAGGGCTCCGGATTAATTTTGACCACCTGGGGATCTTTATCGTCACAACAACAACAAGTATCATTCACAAGGAAACACGGCGAAAAGAGCATGGCCGAGGCGGCCGATCCGGCCGGAAGTCCAGGTATGACGTTTTTTCAGCCGGTTTTCGCCCGCGCTCTTCGGTCTTCCGGCATCGCGCGGCGAGATGGGGGCGGGGCATCGGGCCACTTTTGTTCGCTCATTGCGCCGCTTCTATTGCATGTATTGCGAAAATATTTCGTACACATGAACTATTCAATGTGTACTTGCTGCTAGTCAACTTTTCTTTTAATTCTAAAACCCCTTCACCTTCCCTTTAAGGCTGCTAGGGAAGCATTAGTGAACTCCGTCACAGCTTTCCCGCTTTTGGGCTGAGAGCCTGGCCGAAACTAGTGAACTCGAGATTGAAGAGCCATCAATCCCAGCTTTAAAAAAAAAAAAAAAAAAAATCCACGCCGCTACGACGATGGATCTGGGGGTCATGTGTTCCACTCTACTGAAGACCTGTACCGCCAGTTGTACTCAACGTAGTGCACGGTGCTTTCTTCCTAAAGGCCGACCTCCATGCAGCGAAATGTCGGCGAAAAGGCGGCGAACGTCGCCACTCGTCTCATTAAGCAAGTGGCTACGAAAAAGCAGGGGATGCGAGAGACCAGCTTGCTGCGATTGGTGCAATCCTTCGTCATAAGTCACGTCGCCTATGTCGGAGCTTTCCACAAATGGTTACAGCATGAAAAGGATAAAATCAATGCGGCCGTCCGTAAGGCGCACAGGGCGGCCTGGGTCTCCTCCCTAGCACCAGCAACGAAGCCCTAGCACGGCTAGGCGTGCACAATACTTTAGAGGAAATCGGAGAGGCACAGCGCATAGCACAGCTCGTCCGCCTAAACGCCACGAAGGCGGGCAGAATAATACTCCAGAAAGCAGGGATGACCGCACCAAACGAGTTTCCCACTGAAGAAGATCAACCGAACGTGGAGAAAAGGCACATTGGCCGCTTGACCCGGCACTTGACCATACCGCCGCTCCCTCGCAACATGCACCCGGAGCATGACAGGGGCGACGGGAAGCAAGGGCCAAAGCACTGGCCCGAACGTATGAGGATGACGCCCAGGCATACTACGTTGACGCGGCCATGTACAAGAACAAGCCCACCACCTTCGCACTCTCTGTGATACGGGCCTGCGATGGCAAATGCGTCACAGCCGGTAGCGTATCCGCTCATACGGCAACGCAGGCAGAAGAGGCGGCTATCGCGCTGGCGCTAACTTGTGAGTTGGACAAGGCCATCACAGTATTGAGTGACTCACGCTCCGCCATTGTCGGCTACAGCAGAGGGATCATTGGGCGACCCGCCCATGGACTACTGCCCACAAATAGAATGGCGCGGGCCCACATTCGGTGGTTCCCGGCGCACATGGAAACCACTCTGGGAAGGACGCCAAACCGCAACGAGGAAGCGGACAGAACTGCGCGCGAGCTCGCACACCGCGCAGTCACCTCGCCCCCTCTCTTGCGATCGGAAGGCAACGACGAGGAAAACGAACCGCACCCGGCATTGAGCTTCGGTGAAGTCCTTGCCTGGTACCGCGAACAACGCCGACAAGCACCGAAGCCTCATTCGCTTCTGAGTAGAAGTGAGGGAGTGTTTCTTCGGCAGCTGCAGACTGGTACAGCGCTCACGCCAGCTCTGGCGCGACACATCTGTCCGGACCTCTACCAGAGTGACGTGTGCTGTGTGTGTAGTGTGGTGCGCGCGGACCTGCCTCACATAATGTGGGGGTGTGACGAACACAGAGTGAGGGGTTACCCACCGGAACTACCACAACATGTCGTGCAAAATATGAACTCCCCGACTAGGGAGCTCCAACTCATGGTGATCCAGCAGCTGGAGACAGCTCTGGCCAGGCAGAAGCGCGGGCGGCTTCCCGATCACGTCAATGGTCGGACCCCCCAGCGCCGACGCCTCCGGCCGGACGCGGCCCCGTCTCCGGATCGGCTTTAACACCAACAGCCGACGGTGAGGGCGGAACCCTGTGTGGTGATCCCCCTCACCGATAGTGCAGGATAACCAATAAAAGTCCTTTCTCTCTCTCTCTACGCGAGCTAGATGTCGAACGCGCGGCGGCGAACGCGACCGGAAGCGGCAAACTGCATTTTGAGGCCGCAGCCAATCACAGCCTCGTACTTCGTTGTACTTCCTGTCCTGTCTTCCGTCGGCGGCGTTCGCCGTGTCACGTTGCATGGAGGTTGGGTGGACGAAAACTGAGCGGCGCGTCAAACCACGGCGTCCGCCGCGCCAAGTTCGCCGAGAAACTTCGCTGCATGGAGGTCGGCCTTTAGACGACCGTTATCCCGCCGATACGTGGCAGCACATCATCAATATTGAGCAGTTCCTCGCTGGAAAGGCCGACGCCACGTACGTTTCCCAGTTTTACGGCTCAGATTTTCAAACTGAGCGCCTAAAGCTGCACCGAGACATGCTGCTTGACATTGCAACGCAGCGCAATGAACCGCCGGTCAGAACACTTGAAGACGTTGTTCAGATGTTCAGGGGGGAGAAAGGAGAGTACCTGAGAGGGTTGCTTCCTGAAATAGCCATGCTAGTCAAAATTGCACTGACTGTGCCAGTCACGTCGTGCACATCAGAGCGATCATTCTCATGCCTCCGCCGAGTCAAAACATATTTGGGGTCGACGATGGGACAGACAAGGCTGAATCATGTTGCTGTTCTCCATGGGCACAAAGAGCTTAGCAGAAAGATAAACTTATACCTCATTGCTGACGGATTTATCGGCAGATCGGCTGTACGCAAAAATACATTTCTGTCTTTGAATGAGTAACCTGCGTACAGGACACCATTCCATGGAAGCATTTGTAAAATATCATATGCATGTCCTTTAGTTTTTTTGGGTGTTGATGTATACGTGTATAAAAACTCTGATTCGTGATTTTATTTGTTGTGCTTGCACTTATACATGTCTCCATATACTTTGTGCGTGTGTGTGTGGGGGGGGGGGGGAGGGGATGTATGCTTTAGGTGTGGTTTTTGTAGATACAGTCGAACACGGATATATCGAACACGGGTATATCGAATTATTGTCTATATCGAACTCATAAATTATCCCCTTGAGAATTCTGTGTAAAAGTATAGGAATTCGTACGTTTATATCGAACCGTATTTTTCCCGAGATTGGGTATATCGAACGCCGCGCGAACTGGAAGGTGCTCTTCGGCGGTCGCTGCACCCCGATTGAGGTTGAGGAGGATGTGGAGGAATGCGCGGGCATGGCGAAAACTGGCTCGCGGAACTAATCCCCCTACCGGAACGAATTTGCGCTTGCCCAGTCGGGCCCCGCTACCGGCCGCCGTAGGGTTAGCGGACGGAGCCCGGTATGCTAAATCTCTCTAGGCACACAAGCCCGAACGCTCAGAAAATGTGACAGTGCGAGGTAGGGATGCCTCGACTGCGCACGTCCTTTTTTTTTCGGCTGCGTACGTTCCCGGCTTGCGAAAAAAGAGTTTTTTTCTCTCTCTCTGCGTCTGTCTTCCCCCGATGTCGTCTCGGGAAAGGGAAGAGGGAACGAAGGCGCTGACGGCATCCTCCTTCTTTTACATTTTGCTGCTGTTGCTGCTGTTTGGCGAGTTGTCCCGCACCTTTCGGAGATCACTGTTTCTCTCGGAGTTGACCATCGCGAGCGCTTTGTTGGAGTCCGTTCAGAGAGCCTTGGAATTGTTACCTTCAAAGTTCTTGTGGTACGTGCGCGCTGTTCTTCTTTTGCGTGCGTGTTGTGCATGGTGTGCGAAGGCGCAGCGTACTGCTGGAATTTTCTAGTTGTGCAGCCTCGAGAAGATCGAGACCAGCGTATTTAATTTCATTTCCAGGACGAAGAAGCAGGCCAAGATCAGCGATTTTTTTTTTCACGGAAATAAAGCGTCCTGTTGCGTCGTGAGTGCAGAATTAGTTGTCATTCTTGAATGCGACGATCGGTAAGTGATCGTCCGCCATAGGTGAGGTCTCAGAGCCCATATTTTTATATCGAATTTTTCATATATCGAACTATTTCGCGATCCCCTTGGAGTTCATATATCCGTGCTCGACTGTATTTCATTTTTAATGCTTTTGTAGATATCCCATTTTTGTTTATTGCACTATAGCCCCTAATGTCTTGTTAACAAAAAAACAAATGATGACACCATGTACCAGTTTTCTCAATTTTTTGTCCTACCGTTTCAGCGAACATGTAAAACTTTCTGAGCTCACGCGGGGCACCGATGCCTTCACCCTCGTCACACTCTCACGACAGAATGGAAAATTGTACGCCTATGCAGTGTGTGCTACGCCAATTCAGCAGTAGCCGCGATCAGCAAAGCCCGCGGGAAATGGGGATGTAGACAGCTAGAAGGTTAAAAATAAAACAACTAAATAACTAAAATAAAAAAAATTATAATATATATAATATATATATATATATATATATATATATATATATATACTATATATATATATATATATATATATACCCCACACACACATCTGTATTTGCCCCCACCGGGAAATTGAAAACTCTACGCCTATGGCCTAGCGTTTTCACCCTCTCCATTTAGCCGATGATAATTTTCTGGTAAAGCTCCACGAAGGAAATAAAAGCTTAGCTCCGGTGCTGAGTTTTGGAAGGGTCTTATCACATTGGCGGTGCAGTCGTCACTTTCTGTCTTCGTTTCCTGGACAGCGAAGATATCGATTTCTTTTTCAAGGATGATCCTTTTCAATCGGCACTGTTATCACCTTTCTCCAAGGCCCCGTACGTTTAGGGTGGCGAGACCAAGCGGTTTTTCTAAAACTGCCATACACCATAGTTAAGATTGCACCGCAAACAATAAGACAAAAGAAAAGAAGAAACAAAGCAGTAAACTACAACAACAAAAAATGGCTGCGGCTTAGCTGAACCTTGGATATGCAAAGCAAAAGCTCTTGGCTTAGTCTGTCTGAGTCTGGTTTCGCTTGAAAAACCTTTGATGTAGCTGCAGTGCCGACCACGGCTCAACGAACGTTCGGTCCCGTGCAATGCTCACAGTAGGAGGCCCGCCTCGCTTTCATTCGCGGCGAACGCGGTGTTCCTCTTTTCCGGGCGCAAGATGAGCCACGTAGCCCAAAACGACCCAGCGGCGCATGCGTGGGAGGCGGCGAGGCCGGTCGGCTGCTGATCAGCTGAGCGCCCGCAACCACGCGCCGCTCAGCTGATCCTTTGAGCAGAACGACTGAAAATGGGGCCTTGTGCGCAGCGCCGAAAGCGGGCCCGGCGAATCACGCGATGCGCTTCGAGGGGTGTGTCTGAGGTCAAAAGGTGAATTTGCGCATCCGCGGCCAAACCGCTGGACGAGAGTAGTAAAGCTTGACTTTAAAAGGAAAACAAAACGATCCTATGACTGCGAAACGGCGAGGGAACCTGGCGGTTCGGTGCTCTCTGAAGGCGGATGACGTCGGGCCTGTCACACAGTTATAACTGCTGGAACCTCACCTTTAATTGCCCTTTGCGGCTTCTTCAGCCTCTTCGGTGTCCATGACGAACTCCGCCGTCTTCTCGTCTCAAACCGAACAGGCGACGTCCACGTAGGTCTGCACGCACTGGCTTTCGTCGTGGCCGAAACAACGACAGAGAGCACAGCGCGGCACACGACACTCGTGCCGAATGTGTCCGCTCCGGCGACAGCCGAGGCAAAGGGGCGCAAGCCCTGGCACCACGACCAGGGCTTGCTAGCCGTGGCGACGCACACCTGGTGGGGGATGTCATCTACGGTGACGCCAGACTTGAGCCGCGGGGTGACCAGGCGCGTGGTCGAGGGCTGTGCGGAGCTGCCCGGCACACGCCATCGGTCTCAGGTAACTTCCGTGACCCTGCCGTAAAGCCCCAGTGCGCTTCTCACTTATTCGTCGGGGTCGTTGTGGAGCACCCATGGTCACCAGTGGGGTTTAAATGGGATGTCCAAGTGGCGGGGATCGATTACGAGGCACTGACGGTCCTTGACCTGAAGTTAGCCGGCGACGCATCAGGCTTCTTCACTCCTTGGGGGCGTAAACCACCCGCAAATGGTTTACGCCCCAAAGAAAAGCTCTGGAAACAGCTCCAGACGAATCAAAGTGTCACGAAATTCTTCGACCTTGCACTACTATTGCGGCAGTATGACTTGATATTCCTCGGCGTTATCAGACCTGTTACGCAAGCCGACGGGCCCGCCAAAACCACTCCTTGGAAGGAGCGCGCCATTCTGCGTCCGCATTATGCGCAGTAGCCGGAAGGAGAATCGCGCCATTCCGGTTGAGATTTATAGAGGGATTTATATAGACGCCGTTATAAACCGACTGTGCAACTTGTGAAAGAGGCATCGGTGGTGGCGAGAGGAAGACGGGTCGGCGCGGTGGCGTGGTAGAAGCGGTGCCGAGTAAAGCGGCTTCATTGGAATGCAAACAGTGGCGGGGGAGGGGGGTATTCGCTGTATTATTAGTTATTTTAGCTACACACAATCATCCGATTAAGTGATATACCAGTTGCCCCGCCATGTTTCCTGGCGATGGCTTAGGTCCGCGGCCGCCAATCGCACACACAAGATTCTGTGACGCCATAGACGTTGCCACAAAGTGGCTAGAGAGTCTTCAATGCTTATCCGTTTTCCACAGATCTATTATTTGTTTGAAGTTGGCGGTAAAATTAGCATGCTTGCGTACAACTGCAACATGACCTGTAGCTGTTTCCATTGAGTGTGCCACTGCAATCTGCTGCTTTCAATGCTAATTACGTAAGCTTCTCTTCACGGCAAACTATTTTTAACGCCAAACAATTTTTTATTGTTATGTCGTGTTTCAGAATATTCGTGTTTATTCATGTATAACACCCCCCTATCCCTACAACAATGCCGTAGAGGTAATGGGGTATTTTAGTAATAAAATAAATAAATAAATAAAAATTAAAGGCGTTCCACTCAACGTGAAAACTGAAAGTGACTTGCCATAATAGGCTGTAGCGCCGTTCGCTCACTACTGCCACCCAATGCAATTCAAATTTCCCGCCTCCGCAGTGCTCACGCACCCCCCTGACTGAAACAGCGCCAGAGGGAGTTCTGTTCTTTTTGTGCTTGCTTTTCCTCCCGCACATGCCGGCGTTGCACTGCCACTTTTTTTCGCTTACCATCGCAAAAACCAACCCAACGAGCGTTCCTAACTAAATGATCGCGGGTGCTGCCGGTTAATTATGTATACTTCCCGTCAAATGTACCCACAGTTTTCTTTGCGCTAAACAACGGGCAGATGTATGACAAGCCCCAGCAGTTCATGAGTTTCGAACGCTTATGACTATATAAACCGCTCGACTTTCAAAGCCTCTGGGTTATGCTGCAACGACAGCTGCTACGACGGAACGCCATGTAGCTCTACTTAGGTCCAGCGAGCAAGCCACGATAACAAGGTGAGCCCCTAAAGTGCTCTGCACTTAATAAATGAGGCCGCAATGTCTGCATCGCAGCCAGATGAGCGAGGTGATCACGCAGAGAGCTCAGCACTGGGCATATCGACACAGGCGGAGTATAGAAGCAGGCATCAAGCCTGCCTAAGAGAAGAGAGTGCTAGCGAGACAAAAGACAATTTTATGCCAGCGAAATCGACTGGCAATCTCCCACCTCACCGCATGCAAATTAAAATGAATCCTCAAATACCTTAACTTGCCACTCAAACTGGAAACCGAAACAAAATATTTTCAGTTTCGCTCCTGAACAAAATTAAATGATGTTACGTTTTCATATTCGTTCCGCCCAAAAATATCATTTCTTTCGTTTTTCAGTTCGGTAGCTCGGTGTAAGCCACCCATCTCCATCTGCAGTTGAAGAGTATCAAGCAGTGTTGCTTCTTTCGCCTTCATTATGTGGTTCAGTGATGTCTACGCGGCATTGTCTTTTCACCTCAGCCCTGGTGTCTGTACTTGTTCTTTTGTCAGGCCTCCAAACTCACTCTTTTCTCGCTTCGGCAGTTTTTGCAATGTACCTTTGTACTGATCAAATATTTGAGCATGGTAACACATTCAAGCCATGATTAAGAATTACTGCTTAACGTTATGCTCTCACCACATTTTAATTTTGCCAGAATTTTGGGGATTTTACGATCCATAGCTTCAACTGGGCTACGAGGCGTACCGTAGTGAAGGGTTCCAGGTAATTTTGATCACCTGGGGATCTTTAGCGTGCACCAGCATCTCAACCCTTGGACGTTGTTTTTTTCCTTCACCTAAAACATAGCTGCCGCATCCGGGATTGCACCCGCATCTTTGGGCTCAGGAGCACAACGCCTTAGTCACCCAGCCAGCGTGGCGGGTAATTTTGATTTCCTATGCTTCATTTCATGAACATAAATACATTGTTAATGGCAAATATCTGAAGAGAAATCAGGGTTAACGTGATTTGTATCATTCCTGTTTGGTGGGAGGAGAACGGAACAGGATGGTAAAAATATTAGGAGATACACTTGAAAACAAAGGACACTACATGTATGCTAGTTCTTGCACATTCATTAACGTTAGCACTATGTATGCACTGTCTTCACACATAATGTTTAGAACCTGTAGCAAGCTGGCTGCTAACAGCAGTGATTTCATCCGGCAGAACACTTGGCAGCATGCAAAGCAGACAAAAAACACATTGAGAAAAACTTTAGAGACGTGCCTTTATTACTGCTCTACGTCTGGTTCCACTCTAAATATATGCCTCGACCTCGAGGCTCTAAAAATCAAATAATTAATCACCCACCGAATCACAATGCCAAAGGCCACAGACAAAACAACATACAAAACTCTCCTCTCTTGCCGACAGAATCATAAGGGGACGAACAATGCATCACACTTCAACTGCCATTCACGTGCTTGCAGAAACAACAGTGCCCCACGCACCACGAAAACCAATACCTTGTAATTCCAGCGCACGTTTACGATACAAACATTCCAAACATCCAAGGTTTAGAACGAATGACTGCACGATAGCTTCTCAAGATAAATTTCAACATCGCTTTAACAGGAATTAATTTTTCGTCAAACCAAACCTGAATTTCAGGATGCTGTAGATCAGTTTTGGAACAAGCTGCACAATGTTCATTCACACCCACACGCTGCCAAAACTGTCTGCGGTGCGGAACCTTACCCGTACCGCGACAATAACATTCGTCTCCAAAGGCTCAAAATGCGCGGACGAATTTAATGCAAAACATCAGCAAGAGCGCGGTGTGTGCTCGATGACACGGGGCCAAGGTAATGGCTTAGCTAGAAGCACATCACAAAAAAATTTGACCGTTCACTCCATTGTGTAATTACCACCCTGTCCACCAAAACGGCAGACAGAATCCTTCACTAGCTGCTCACCAAGCCTTTTATTTGCCAACCCAACCACTGATCTTGCAAACACAGCTCACCAACGATCGTATCTCAATCGAAAAAGAAAAAGACATCGAGTGATCACACTTTCGTGGCCTGCCGTCCTGTGCACTAATGCACAAAAACTGGAGAAAGGGAGAAAAAAAAAAGATAAAACGAAACCTCAAACTCCAGAGAAGTCAACACACAACAACTAAAAACACGTGCATACCTATGCGCATAGACTATATAACAAATAAAACAGGCCTCTCTTATGTACACTCTACATGTGAACGAAACAACGTGTGGTTAAAAAGATTTGAAGCACTTTGTTCTAGAACAGCACGAGTACAAGCCGTGCTAAGAAGCAACGCAAACACAACAAACCCGGTCCACCCCAGATCTACAGTTCAGTGCCTCGTGAACTTGCAAAAAGAAAAACCCAGTACAGATCAGTCAACAAATTTCTTCTTGCTGCATGTCCTGTGCAGCAAAAAACACAATGTTCGACTCCTTCGTTTGCCCTCCCCGTCCAAAGTTCCCCGCTCCGCAGAGTAATATGAAATCGGTAAAAAAAAAAAAGGCAGGAAAGAATTAGGTCATTAAACAAATATTGTACCGATAGTTTGTTATCACAGACAGCTGCCTGAAATCAGCCCTGACTACTGCTCCTGCCTTTACCACTAAGCCTAACGCACGAAGTTGCAACAACAAAGAAAATGCACACAATCTGACCTACGTCATAACTGAAAAGACAAGCCAAGACAGCTTAAAGTTACCTGCTTAACAACTTTAAAGCAGAAATGGAGGAAACACTCAACAGTCTGAATGAAGGAAAAAGAATTGGGTGAAACGATCACGTAGAAATGAGGTTTTTGTGCGTGCTTCCTTAAAGGTGCAAGCATGCCAAAAAAAGTGCTTTCAGTAGTCTTAACTCATGTAGGGCCAAAAAGTTGGTAAGGACATAAAGGGAGGTTCAACTGTTTGGGACAACAGAGGAGAAGAAAGAAAACAACAAAAAAGAACTGTATTGACACTCACACTGCCATATGGGGAGGCTTAATACACTCCTTGGTGTTCTTTTTTAATTATTTTTTAGTCGGAAACCCTGCCCAGAAAAAAAAAACAAGGGGGGCTGGGTTATCATTTTAACTCCAAAACTCGTCGCACAACAAGTGGGCCTGTTTGGGAAGACAATGATATTTAGTCCCAGAGGGTGTAAAAAACGTCACCCAAACAAATTAGTAGGTCCTTGGGGAGTAAAAACACCTTTCAGGGAGTCAACTTAGCATCCCGGTTGGTTTCTCAAAAGATGTATTCAACCGACTCTTGAAAAAGTTGTAACATAGCAAGTGGCCCTTTTTAGGAAGACAATAGTAATGTCCCAGAGGGTGCAAAAACATGCACCCAAACACATCAGTAGATCACACTTTGGGGAGTCAACTTCAAATTCCAGTTGACTCCCCAAAGGGTGTAACCAGTCGACTCCCCAAAGGGTGTAAGCAGTTGACTCCCCAAAAGGTGTAAGCTCTGCCATATAAGCTGCATTCAAGCACAGGGAAAGCGCTTGGAACAGGAAAGCTCTGTTTAAAAGCAGTTCCCTCCTTTCCTCGATTCCCACAGTGTATAAAAAGTAGTGAGCCAAAACTTATTGCTAGCAAAGGCATAGTTTTCCTTTTCTTTGTTAAAAATGAAAAAGAAATGCTTAATCTTCTTTCAAGCGTTGATTTCTGCCACACAACCACATGGTGGTTTTGGTCCACTTGTACTGGAGAAGGCTAGCTTGAGTGTTTGTCACGATGACATGAACGTGGCAGAGCCCACATAAAGAAGCAGCTCTCTGTGTTGCTAAAAAGAAAATTCCATGTAAGACCACTCTGGATTGGACAGTGTTCTGCTTGTGGAACAGTGTTCCACAAATCTGTTGAGACAGACATCAAGGCGCTGAACACCCAATGTGGATGTTAGTTCACCACCAGCCCATGAGAAAGAGAGGAAAAAAAATTAATCAAATCATGTTCATCTTGCTCAAACCCTGCTTTTAACCACTACAAACAAAAAACTAGAGCTCTTCCTGGGGTGATACAAAAAGGACTTATGAAATGTGTGACTGGTGGTTCTTTTTAAATAACTGCATTTTTTCTCTACACTCTGGGTTAACACTCTTCAAAAGCTTTACAAAAGAGTAAAATCAGGATACTCTTTTGCTGCCAAAATACTACTTCTTGCAGGCACAATATAACTGTCTCGCTTGGCTATTTCAATGGTTCTCTTTAGCACCTAACTTCTTTTAGACAAGCAACAGAACTCTAAGAGCAGGCGTAACACCAACTGCAGATGTTCAGTGTCTCCAATTAGTGTAGGTTGCATCCCTATGTTAAAGCGCGGCAAAGTTAGCTGAAGCATACATTAGTAAAGTGCGACAAACCACAGGAACGCAAAAACATCATTCCAGAAAGCTCTTGTATCACACTTGCAGTCCTTCAGTCCCACGGGCATAAGAAATAGCCAAGAGCAATACGTCATGTAACCCTTTAAATAAACTAAGCTAACACAGTGGCTCACAACAGTTAACAATACACTGAAAAATATCTCTGAATACGAGGCTCAACGTATGCAACAAATAAGTTTAGGATCTAAAGGATGAAATAAGGAACACAAAAGAAAAAGTTGGAAACGCCGAACCTTGCATTTCAAAGCTACCAGTAATAGGCCATTGGATTTCAATGTAAACAAGTGCATGGGTGTCGAAGCTGCCTATTGTGTGCACAGAATAAATTATTCCTAGCTTCGTTGCGCATTAAGAAACAATTAATGTCTAAGCAGCAATCTGTCACATTCCTACATTATTGACAAAGAAAAAAAAGGGAACAAGCTTATTTGCCCGTAAAGATGACTACGCCACACTTTCCTCGAGCTGCCCGGCAGGCAGGCAGAGCTTGCGAGTCCGCTACGTCCACTCTTACGCCACAGGGGATGCTTAACTGTTATTTTGTTAAAAATGCCTAGACAACACTTTTCTGGCAGTGGACTATGCACCGCCGCTCTTGAAATACAGACTGGATGGACTGCGGCGACCGACAGACTTAAATGCAACATCGTGGGCATCGGACTATGTACATCGGAGGATTTCGGAGTTGGCGAAGGACTGTTGACGTTGCATCCAAGCCTGCTCCTGACAGTGACTTGGAAGCATAGAGTTCGGCGTTAGAGTCTGCTGACAGTTGCGGAACACAGACACTAAGATAGCAGTGTTCTTACATTAAACACCGTACGTCGCAAGCGGTACGTGAGCACAAAAGAAAAGGCTACAAGTTGGAGTAGCCGTGGCCAAGAGCGCTGTCGGCCAAAAAGCCAGGGATGCCCCGATACTCATCCTAACTCAGAAGGAGTATCTGCTGCAACAAGAGCACTAAAAAATAGGCTAGACAATATTGTTAACCTGACAAGCTCGGAAACGCCGTAAACTTTTTAACGTCTAAACAAAACACAGGTATACTGAGTAGCTCACAAAATACGCCAAATCCTAGCTATTCTCGCAAGGGAGGGGGTTTCAACCGTAACATGGGGGAAAAAAGCATATTCTCCGTGCCCGTCATGATCTTACGACGATATGAAAGACTTATATAAAAAAGCTACCTGCAACACTGGAATTCCTCTAAGATGATTTGTGCAACACCACGGCAGAAGAGCTCAGCTCTTCACAACAGTGCTTTTATTCCTAAGTGCAGAATGACTAAGGTTCACAAACTCCGATTACTTTGCATCAAAACCAGGTTTCCACTCTCGGTAAACAATGCCAAAACATCCTCTTCCAGCCGTTATTGCTACGAAAATCTAGACCAGTATACTTGACAACTGCAAACAGCAGAACTTCCTCGGTACACAGAAAAAGGGGAGCGGGGGGGGGGAGCAACTTCGCATTGACAGACGCGTTTCACAAAGCATTCACAACCTCTTACTATCTTCTGCGCTCCCCCACCACACCGCGCAAATCTGACAACACAGACTATCGAGTTTTCGGCGACAAAAAAATGCAACACGTCTTCGCAACACGCGCTTGAGGGGTGAACAGACAGGTCCTTGTAGCAGTACCGGTGAAGTCGGGTTTCAAGTGGGGGTAAACGAGGGTGTGGGAGGGGGTGGGGGGGTAAACGAGACTAGACAAATATAGCTTCGCAAGCTGCTTACATTACTTCCGGCATCGCCACACAGCACGATTCGTTGCCAAAAGACATCGCCGGCTGCCCGCTTCACAAATTTGACGGCCTGTTTCACCACTGTCCGGTTGGTTTGTCGTCGCCGGGAGTGAGGTTTGTCTGCACTGCCAGCGGTAGTCACCCGCAACACACCTGCCAGAACTTTCCGGCCGATGCTGAGATTGCAGACTCGCGAAGCCGGGCACTTTCGTTGAGGTGAGAACATGCTCGCCGTCACTGCGCGACAGTTGGCAGTCACACGGAGGTGATCGTCCAAAATGCCTCCTTCAGGGTCGGCGGTGTCGTCACATCTTCGGCCACGGTGGCAGAAGCCTTGGATTCCACGACGCCGACATCCTGCAATCAAGAGGTGCAGCTTTAGCAGCAGGAACAGGCAAACAAACTGAAGAAGGCGCTTTTAGAGCGTCGACTTTCAAACCTGACCGAGCACCTACTTTTGCCTTCTTTCCAACTCGAACTCCAGAAAAAAAAGCTAAAAACAAAGCAAAAAAAAAAAAAATCCCGGGCCATCTTTACTAACGTGAAACGCGAAGTTCCAAGTGTGTAAGTGTATTCTTGGAGCCTTGGCGTTTTTGCCAACGTAGATGAAACCGCTTGGGGGTAGAGCTATACAACTTTGCTGTAAAAGTATCGTGCCTCTGAAGCATGAAGCTCTCTAGCGCAAGGCGTAAACGAGTGTCTTACGAAGTGTTCAAGTGCAAGGCGTAACTGACCGTCCCTGGTGTTTTTTTTAGTATGCGTATGTTCTAGTGTGAGGCGTAAACAAGCGTCCAGGTATTTTAGTACCGTGACTACCTACATGAGACGACGGTTACGACGACGACACGAGATGCCAACAGCCCGAGCCCCTCAAGGGCTTCGCCCTAAAAATTAATGGAAGATCAATTGGTGGATTCGTTAAGAATGCGTGCATCTTGTGCATGCGTCTGGTTTAAAAGTATGCAAGGCACATTTCGTGCATGCATCTTGCACACGGTGCCTATCGTGCTTCGCATTCAAAATGTCTCAGCGGTCAGTGGCAAAGGCTGTCCGTCGTTGCAATTGTTGCCTACCGGTATTGGCATTTCGTCACCATCACCCCCAATCCTTCTTCTTTTTCCACCTACTTGGCTCTGCACTTGCATCACACTACATTTTACGTGTGCAAGTGGTGACAGGATGCTGTCAAGAAGCCTGACAATGAATGCACCGGGCAGATGCAGTGGTGCTAGTGCAGCCTATGCAGCTGCTGGCTTGGGGCTTGGATCGTGTGTCTTCGCACGTGCTATGCTCTGTGTTCTTCTGCCACTGTTTGTCTGAGGATCGACGGATGCAAATTTCCCCAATGTGCCCCATCTACAGCTCACGCAATAGAACAAGAACATTGTAGACTAACGAGAAAATGTGACATCATAGGCATGTATTGGGAAGACGTTTGCGACAAATGCCAGAACACGGCTAAGGAAAATGTTGGTAGTGCTACCAAAGGCGTGCGCACATTAAAATAAAAATAGTTGGCAGGGGTCAGACAGGTTTCATGTTTCAGCCATAACATGTGAAGAGCAAGTTACGCCGAATCTCTGAGGCACATTCTGAATGCGTGCTGGCCTTGGCATTCGCTTCTCTTGCTTACAGCATCCTGTTTCAGTTAAAAAAAAAGGAGAAAAGTGCATTTGACCAGAATAAACACTGGCACAGCATCTACAGTCACGAACAGTACTCCTTGAAGCTGTCCTAAGAGATTGTATTAAAAAGAAATTACAGGGGTTTTAAGTGCCCAAGGTACGCCTGCGCTAGGGAAAACATCGTAGAGAAGGGCTTCATATTAATATAGACCACCTGGCGATCTTCGCCGCACATCGACGTTCTCTACACACCGGCCTTTTTATTTCCCCCCTCCACCCGAAAAACAGCCACCACGGCCAGGGTCGAACCCACGGCTTGGAGCCCAGCAGCACAATGCCTTAGCCACTGAGCCACCGCAGTGGATCTAAGGCACTGTAGTGTTTCGTCTGCTCAAGAATGGGAGCTCGCAAGAAAGTTGAACGCTGGTTACACAGATTTCTCACAATCGTACAAAAATACATTGCAATTCGAAAAACAAAACACTGCGCTTCGATACACGGCTTCCCACAACAGTGCAGCAAAGAAACCTGATGGGTCCTTCAAACGGCTACAGAACAAACAAAAAGCAAGAAAAAAAAAAAAGCAAACATACCAAGGAAAGGCCCAAATCTGGCTTTAATCTCGTGTTCACGGTCTGCTTTACCGTGCCCCTTAATCAGCAAGCCATTAGCAGTCGGCCAATGTTGACCTGCTTGCACAACACTTTTTAATCTTACCTCCGGGCATAAGCAGCGTTCAATCTCCGTAAAACCACGGAGCACACTTCTCAGCAAGTTGCCCAGGACGGAAGGACTTGCCCATCGTGCAGTGCCCGCTCCGATCGCGACTGAGAGAGAAAACAGAGACATGCAGGAAAAGAAGCTGGTGGGGAGGTCCGCACCGGATGAGCCAGAGAAAGAAAAGACAAGAGGAGGAGGAAGGACGTCCCCAGAGGAAGTCGCCAGAGGAAGTAACCAGAAGAGGAAGTGATACCCTTGCCACATGTACACGAAAAATGACACTACCGTATTTTCGCGCATATAACCCGCACCAGAAATGGGAAAATTTCAGTGGCCAAGTAGGGTTGCAGATAATGCACGGGTTCTTCCTTTATGCAGCCTCAGGGCAATGTGCGTTTTGCCGGGATGCTGCACTGCGCATTGTGCCGTGAAGATGACCTTGTGTACAACAGTGCGGACTGCGGCTCAAGTCATAGCTCTAGCGAGAGCAGTGACACTGAGGGAATTGTGACTTTCTCCTCGCAGTCAGTGTATTCTTCTTTCTAAATAAACGCTTTTTCTGTTTACATAGTATGTGATGTGTTGCTTGAGCAGGAGCTTTGGTGAAGGCAAGCTGTATGAAATTTGCGGGTAATACGAAAGTGGGGGTGCGGAATATATGCAGGGGCGGGTTATACGCGCGAAAATAAGTGTTTAAGGCCTTAAGATACCGAATGACTAGGCTTGTGCGAATAGAAATATTTTAGTTCGAAGCGAATTTGACCCAAATAGACCTTGGAGCCGAATACTTTCAAAGCGAATTTGAATAGTTGTAAGGAGTCACTGAGCTTCCTGTCACTGAGACACTCAGAGTCCAGGTCTGGCTGGACCTTCACAAAAACCTTCCACATCGTGTCGGCACCCGTGGATGCATGGGCCATGTCACTTGACTGATTGAAGAAACTGATGCACACTGAAGTTCAAGCGCGGAGTGCGATCAACACCTGTGCACAGCACGTGTGCCACAACAAATTGTTTCATTACCGTTTCATTGTTTGAAACAACGAAATGGGAACCTTGACTACGTTGACGAATGTTCGCGCGTAAGATGACTACGACAACGCTCTGAATGTGTCTTGGCTTGTCTTGGCTCTACATGTAGTCAAGATGTAGGCCTGATGTCAATGGCACTGCGGCTCATCTAGTGAAACAAACTCTCACAGTACTTGAACACAGTTTTGATATTCGTTCACCTTGAATACTTCGAAATATCAAAAATTTTGAATTCGTGTTGAAGCGATTTCTAATACTGTAATATTCATTTGAATAATCGAGGCACTTGAATATTTTCACGAGCCTACGAATGACATTATTTGGGCCGGCCATACTACACGCAAAAACGCAAAGGCATTAAAATGTGTTCGGCATGATGGTGATAATGACCAAAAAGAGAAATGCACTCATAGTTTGGACGTTTCAACGTAGAGAAAAACGTCTTACAAGGGTTAAAAATATTTTTTTTTTTATGAAAGAAAACACGAGAAATAGTGTTTTCTAAAAAATGGTGTGAGCCGTTTCTAAAAGCAACTTCAGCAGCTGCCGTCGTCTGCCAGCGGCAGCCAAATGCGAAAAATTCATGCCGACGAGTAACACGATCTTTTGCCTTTTGCCGCTGCTTTAATGAACTTCGTCTTCTTTCGCCACCAAGAGTGCACACAAAAACGTCTTATTTCGAAGTTCAGCTACGTTTCCACATCAACACTCTGGTGTTGAGAGTTTCGTTGGTTTCATTTGCTGGCCATTGCGTTCGAGAGTAAGCAGATTTAGGGCATTCGTGATTGCGAATGAGTTGTGCGGAACTCCCTAAATCAAAAATGACATTAGAGCGAATGGCATTAAACTTTTGCAAGTAGCAGCAAATTAACGGCATTAAAGCTTAAGGCATTAAGCACTCAATCGGGGAACGAAGCAAACTACGAAGCATGCAGGCGAAGACGAGAGCACACAAATCCAAAACGAAATTACGATGAGAGGACGAGGAGGCAAAGCAAGCGGCAGGAGAGGCCATAAGGAAACGAACGATGAGTTCAAGACGTGAAAAAAGTAGCGTCAGCGTAAAAGGCAGCAGCGCGCAAGGATGGAAAGACACGGACAACGCAACAAGGACAGAAGCGCCCATTTTTCCACGGTCCGCGCGTTGTACGAAGCGGAAGATGCGTAAAAGGCCAGTCGTCACGCATTTGGGAGGCACGCGATCAGTGTTCTACTGCAACATATGCGTGGAAGCAAGGATAATGTAAAACATGCAAAAAAGAAAAGCGAGAGGCTAGACTGACTATGCTGCCAAGCCATCATATTATGCGTTGAAGGTACATAAAAAAAAAAGGAACGAATAAAAAAAGAAGACAAACAGGACAGCAGAACAGCTCCACTACAGCCCAGTTCCAAGCGTTGTGAAACACCGTAGCATCACGAGACCAGGCACAAAGGGAAGCAAAAGACAAAACGCAAAGTTCGTTTTATAACTACAGACAGGAAGAAAAGCACTCTGACAGCAATACAGTATATGTGAAAGGGGAGCACTATCCTAGCGGACAACCAGACGACTTCAGTCTTTTGCATTCCTTGACCCTAGATCATGAACTTGAGAAATGCGATGCCCCGTGGGGCGGACTGAAACTGAAATCGACAAGGCTGCTCAGAAGAAAAGAAAAAGTTGTGCTTTTTTTGGGAAGGCAGCCTCAGCAGAGCACTCCCAAATCTCTTAAAAGAGCACCAGTAAAGCATACAAGTGCCTGTTCTTCTATTCGACAGCAAGGTTTAAAATTGAAATAAAATTTTGTTTTGGTGCCCTCAAAAGAACAATGGAAACAATGGAACCTTAACATACATTATGTGTTAGTGTTTCAACAAAGCAAACGCAACATCAGGGAAAACGCTTTAGGGCGAAGCATGTGTAGGCTTAGGTGATTCTGTGCTAAACCTGGCTTGAACAACATTTTGAGCTTGCTTCCACCCACCGAAAATTTACAAGTGCAGTTTGCATGAAATACTGACGGTGGCAGTGTAAACATATTGAGTAGGTCCAAAGCTGAGAAGGACAGTTCGAATGTTGACACAGAAGTCAGGTAAAACTACTGTCTGTCGGTTACTCAAAGGCGAAATGAATTATTTACTGTCCACTTGGAATGGGCAGGCTTTGAACAAATGGCACACTGCTTGCAACAGTACAATGGTTGCTTGAAAAATTTACGTGAATGTTTACAGTTCTGCAGTGAGCTGCCGAAACGCAAACTGCATTCAGAGCAACGCACCATCGTAATTACCCGTGATCCTTAACGACAGACGTGAAGATAAAAAGCAGCGATCGCAGTCACTGCAACACTAGGTTTCTCAAAACATTATGGCTGCAACTAACGTCCGTTTTCAGTGATGGTCATAAGAATGCTTAGCGCAGCGTTTAGTCAGTTTGATGCAGAGAGAGTGAGAGTGCCGCCTCTGTGAACATGCATAGCACGACCTTTTTGGTAAGAGAATAGTTGTTTAAAAATATGGCCGCGTGTCTGCTCCTTTCGTTGCAAATGTCGACGAAAGACGATAGTCGACTGGCGCCCCTGGCAAGTAAATGCCTCCCTTCTCTTTCCCACTCACCTCTCATGCTGTTCCTCTCCCGTCTCGTTCCTTCCAAGATAACACGCTAAAGGTTTGCTCAAGTCAATTTAAATTTACCGCGTTCCACTGCTCCAAGTCGAGTGCCTCAATGCCAGCGCTGCCGTACGGCGGAGACACACGTGTATCAAGGCACCCTACTACAACGTCTATAGAACCATGTTGCCCTACTCCACGAGCGGTCCAAATGGAAAGTGGAACCTATTGAGTGGAACCTTTTGTTAGTGTTGCCATTTGATTTTTTTAAAATGCTGTCAGGTAGCACGGGCAACAGCAGGCGACGATTTTCTGCGGTTGATGTAGTATTTCATTTGCTATCGCAAAAACCAAGTATTCATAAACTTATTAATAAAGGAACACTGCAAATATCACTTATGTATTGATTTTCTGCCTCATATTTACGCAATGTCTTGTTCTTGTTCAACAATGGTGACAAGTATGAACACTTCCACCGGACTTACGACGTTTAGGTTTGGCTGTGGGTATATAAGACTACTTACTGCGCAGCTTTTGCTTCACTTTGGCCGGGTGGCTGAATCGAGACACAGACAGACAGACAGACCAAAATTTCTGCGTTAAAGTATCCCAAGAAAGACTATCGTCTCTAAAATGAACTGAAAGCTGCAACTCACCCGTTCAAAGTCAAAGTCGGTGGCTTGACTCCGGACTTGCCTCGACCGGGAAACGCGAGGAGACAGAACACGGCGGCTCAGCGTGTCCGGCGACAACGGTGCAGACACCACACGGTTCAAAGGTTCGCTCTGATAGACCAGTTCACTGCAGGCTGGTGGTGCGAAAAAGTTCTCGCCACCGTTCATTGGCGAGTGACCTCCGCCCTTGGGTCGACGGCTTAACGACATGCGGTCCAAGCTGTCACCTTCCAAAAAGTCGGGCTGCCACTTCGCTGACAGCGTGGTGACGTTGTTGTCGGGTCGCTCTGGCTGCGAAAACTTCGCTGCCAAGAGTGCGACCCTACCCGTTCTCGTCGCCGACGTGTCCACGGCCGCGGCCAACTTAGCCGATGTGATGTCGAAGGAAGCCGGCTTCACAGCCGGCGAGCAAGTCAGGAAGCTCGGCCGCGGAAGTCCGTCTCCAACCGTATCGGATTTCGTCACCGCAGCCGTCGACCTCGCCGGAGGCGTTGTCATCGTTGCTGTCGACCTCGTCAGAGCCGTTGTCGCCACTGTTGTGGACTTTGTCGGAGTTGTCGTAGCCGTCGACGACCGTGCCGGAGCCGTCGAGAGATAAGTCGGACGTGGCCGAAAGCTGCTGCCGCGATTCATCATCCTCGTTGGCGACGCCTTGGTTGGAGATGTCTTTGTCGGTGGAGGAGGGCTGAGACGGTTGAGCTTCTCCATCGGACCGTCCGCGCGATTCGCTGGCACGCTTTCGACGAAGCCCGGTTTCTCAGAGCCGGTTTCTGGCGAACTCTTTTTCGGAATCTGAAGATCAGGGACCAGTTCGCGGAGAGGCGACGCCGGCGACTGCGTCCCCAAGCTGTTGTCGGTACTTCCGCTCGGTGAGCTGGATGGAATGGACCCGCCGCGAACCGGTATGCTGGTGCTTCTCAGGGGGGAACCGCGCAGAAGTTGCTGGTGGCTCCGGACTGGTCGGAAGTGGAGTTCGGGTGAACCAGTGGCCCGGCGAACTCGACCGACGGGTGACGCGAGTTGTGGGTGCCTGCCTTCGGTAGAACAACAGGTAGGCGTCGCGAGCAATCAGATCTTCATCAAGGGCCCGGCGGACTCTTGCGTCGTCGAAAAGGTACCACTGCTCGTCGACGGGGTTCTTGCAGCAGGCTGCGAAATAAACAAATGACGGACAAAACATGTCAATTCGCAATCACGTGAAAGAATAGAACCCATGAATCTTTTATCTCAAAGGGGATATGAATGATGATGAAGAAAAAATTTGTTGCACATAGTGTTACTCAAGTCAGAAGAGTTCGAAGCTTTCTTTATACAGTGGAATCTCGGTGATACGAATTCGGTTGATACGAATTTTTAAAATTCCCCGGCCGAAATGCATTGTATGCAATGTAAAAAAATTCGAATGATCCTTACGCATTTATCACTCCGGTGTGGGTGATACGAACACGCACGCCGCAAGGAGACGACTGCGGCGTAGTGTGGCCGTGCGGCCTTGGTTGTGCACGGGCACAAAAGCATTAAGCGTGAATCGCATGGAAAGTTTTCTGCTCGCGAAAACGCGCCGCGCACACCACAGGCGCGCTGACGCTGCCGCGGAGCCACCCGCATGCTGCGCGGCAGGCGGCGGCAACATGGCGGCGGCTTCGGCTGCGAAGTGGTGTCGAGAGCTCGAGCGACCGTTTCTGACCGCTCTTTAAGATGCTACTTAAGGAACAAATGAAGTTGCCTGTACCGTGAAGGAGCTGATAATGTGGGCGAAAACGAGCATCGCCCGCGCGGCTAGGGAAAGCGCCAATCAAATATCCGCCACCGTCATAAGCCTAAACACCTCCGGCGAGGCCAGCGGGCTGTCCGGAGCGGTTTCAAACTGCCGCCATGAAGAGCGTGCCTCGGCAGGCTCCTCCCACGCGCGTAATTTTCTGAGCGAGGTAGAATCTGACACGGGGGCGAAATCGTCGACGCGGGCGTAAAAATGCAATGCCAACGCGCACCAATCGCTGCAAAAACGCTTGAGTTCGTGTGCGCGCATCGCGTCAACGATGAGCGCGCATTCTTTTGACGCCCGCATTGACGATTCAGTCCCGCCCCCCCCGGCGCCAACCTCCGCCTCGGTTGTCGCGAACGGCAGTGGGAGGAGCCTCACGACTTGCGCCAATGGGGAGACGTGTGCCTCATGGCGGCAATTTCGAAGCGCTCGCAGCAGCTGACTGGGCCACCTCCGCGGCAGATATTTGGCACGGATGACATTTTATAGTGAAGTTTTCTCCCACACTGTCAGCTCCTTTCCCATATGAGCAATTTAGTTTACACATTGAGCTGCGTTTTAACAAAAGGTTTAACAAAGACATTTTATTGAGCAATTGTGCCGATCGCCACACACACAACGAACGCACGTGTGCTGTTCAGCGGTAGCCGGCTAGCATAGCGCAAACCAAAACCGCTTGACGCAAGTCACCATGTGTCGCCCCCTGGTGGTGTCGCTGCAAGGCTGCCTCCGCGGCCGCCTGCTTCATGGTCTTCTTGTAAACAAACATGGCGGCGGCGATGCAAGCGCGCTGTGGCAGAAACTTACGCAATTCGGATCCGCAAAAGATGCATTTGAGCACTTTTTGGACAGTGTTAGCCTCAAATGGGCGGATAATATGCCGACCGGACTTGCAGCGAATTTCACTAATGCGGGATCACTTTCCAAGAACATTTCGTTGCCGTGAGATATGAAATACAAGGGCTTCTATGGATGCTCACCGGGGGACCCGAAAATTTTCCTTGTTGCGGGAATTTCAAACTAATGGGATTTCATTATCACAGGGTTTGACTGTAGTTTTTCTGCATTCCCAAAAATCCCTCCAGAGACACTGTGACAACTAAAGCAGGCATTCCACTCTATTATGTCAGCGCCACCGATGGCACCTTCAACTTTCAAGAACACAATGGGGAAGCTGCTGCCATTGCACACTGCCACTCTGAACAGGCCTTTACCCTATTGTCAATTAATTATAATTAATAAGGTTCAGAATCATGGCGCAGAAAGAGCAGCGTAAAGCCTGCAGTACCGCCGCAACCTCATCCAACAGCTGGTGGGTGATCTGAGGGCTTGAGGCAAAAAGTGAGGCCCGTCTGCACGTACGGATCGCGAGGAAAGGCTAGCTGGGACGAGCCATTTCATCTACAAGCTCCCAGGACTAAGCAGCAAGGACTGTGCTGTTTGCAGCGATTGAAAAACAAAAGGCGGCTGGAGGGACGCTGTGTTTTTCTGCAAAACCTGCAGTAACAACCCTGGCCTGCACCCAAGATAATGCTTCGAGCAGTTTCACGAATATCGGTAAAGGAGTTGCAAGCAGAATGGAAGAGAAAATAAATATCCCGTGAGTTTTTCCTGTACAGTTCATGTTTTTCTTCGCGATACCAGAAACTGGTAAAATAGTTGTGGACTGGAACGGCCAGCAAAGGGTTAAAGAGCCTCACACGAGAGATCTACAGCTTTTGCCGTAAACACAGGCACTACATATACTGCTTGGCGCCTGTGAATCCTTTACATTCCAAGTACCAAAACTGCAGTTCGGGGCCACAGCAGCAGGCACAGTGAAAGGTCAAGCGGTGAAAGGTCAAGTGTCACCAGTGCCCTCACCCGTATAGTGGCCACCCTGGAGGCCCGTGCCGTGATGACTGCAGAAGGCGTAGAGGTCGTAGAGGGCACTACCAGACACCGATGCCCCCTGGCAAAGGTGGCCGCTCAGGTCCAAGTCCTGCAGCGGAACCTCCACGCGCGTCGCAAGCTTGCTGTGCCGGCCGCCATTCTGGAATATTTGAGAGAAGAGTGGGCTCGCAGATCAGGACACCAGGTTTCAGGGGGCCACGCAGACAAAACACAAGTTGGGTTCATTCGAAAGATTGCCTCGTTAGAACCATGCTGACACCACTTTTAATGCAAACTTCGCTCAAATAAGCTGTATAATTACGAAGAAAGGGATAGACCATGCGACCCACTAACTCATTTCCGCAGCAGAACCTATGATGTCACACCAGTCAGCTCTGCGATTGGCGGAGGCTAAAAAAAGCAAACACAAATTAGGCAGAGCTTACAAGCTTGCCGAACGAGCTAGTTGCACTTAAATTTAGGACACATTCTCTTTAAAGCAGTAAGAATGGTGGGACAAACAGTGGAAGTTACGAAAGTGCACGTAAACATACAAGTACCGATGCGTACTGCTGTTGGTACTGCGCGCACTATGCTTGGTTTAGCTGCACAGGACTGCGGGGCTTTGGGGTTGTCTCAGACGACACTGCCCGATTGACGCAAGCGACGGTGTCTTACGTGACCATATTTGTCGAGGCGAGCACCATGCTTCACGAAGCGATTATTTTCTCCGTGAACAAAAACAAGCCAGGTTTAAATACAGTCACAAACAAACCAAAGGCAGAAAACGGCTTGCCGCGGTGTGGTGGCACCATCTAGGTTGACTATAACAGTAAGCAAGTCTCCGCTCCACACCGAGATCAGCTGAAAGACCTGTTCTTATGATGCCATTGCAAACGTCGTTCAAGCACACGTTTTGGTATGAGAATCAAAATTTTAGATTAAATTGATTAATTTCGCAGTGAATAAAGCACCTTTTGCTTCCGGACAAGCGCTGGGGGCATTATAGAACAGGAAATCTTTCGAATAAAACAAACTTGTATTTTGTCTTCATGGCCCCTTTTAAGGGGGACACCGGCCTTAGAACTTCTTTTAATTTTCAAGTAAATGTTGTGAAACTTGTTAGCCTTTCTGTTTTTTCCCGCTGATTTCAACTATGCCATAATTTTTTCCGTTAGTCAATTAGTTCCCAAGATAATTAGATATAATTAGCATTTCTCGTCAAACAACAGACAAAACAGTGTTGGTCATAAATCTGGAACCTTTATATTTTCAAATACTATAAACCCTGGTGAATGCAATAATCGAAGCAGTTTTTGATGCATTGCTTGGAACTAATTTTACAGCTCGTTAAACTTCGGTGTTTGAAACGGGCACTCAAAACGGTTCCTTTGGTGCCACCAAAGTTTAATGAGCTGTAAAATTAGTTCCAAGCGATGCATAAAAAAACTGCTTCGATTATTGCATGCACCAGGGTTCATAGTATGGCAACATTGTCTGGCAACATTGCCGGCGTAGAGCGGGTTGTTGGTGCAGTCAAGCCAAGCTAGCGCCAATGCCAAGTCCCTCCCCCCCTTTTGTGCGACCAGCGGCGTGAGCGGCAGGGTAGGTGATTTCACTGTCGGATAAACTAAGCATAATTAACGCCATCGAACATGGCGAAAAACAGACCAACATTGCCAGAAGTACGGGCCGGCCTAAGCAAACGTCTGCTCGACCTTCAAGCAACTCCGGTGAGACTGAACAGCAGCACTTTTGAATATGCGAAGTGGTGCACCCGGAGTCGAGTCTGCCCTCGTCACAGTTTTTTTATGTAATAAAGAACTCAGGGTTCAGTAAAGCTCGGTCTTTATTTTTTCCACGTATGCATCGTTCCTGTTCTGTTCGATGAAAAAGGTAAGCAATGGTTCAAGCAGGCAGGTGGTTCCAATCCATTGTGTGCAATCTGCCGCTGGTCGTGTGCAATCCAGCTAGTCTAACATTCGATTTCACAGCTGTCCTTCATCAGATTTCGTGTCAGCCATTTTACAGACCATACTAAGATCATTAAAAATGCGGAAGCTGCCTTGGGGGAACGCCAGGCAGCGATCCGAATTGTTTGACGAACGATTTCGGGTGTACATGCCTCGTCACGAAGGGTTTAAAGAGCCAGGCTAATTCTGTTGCCCGCTGGCCGATTTTTATAGCTGGTTAGTAATTGCTCTTAGTATATTCCTCTGCTTTATTTCTTCAGCTTAGCGTGCGTTCTCTACGTGCTCGACCGCATGTGCTAGGCCATTTTCCAAGTGCCGGTGCTAAGCTTCAAAAAACAGCGTTAGGCGATTCTTCCCCCCCCCCCCCCCCGGAATGCCGTGCGCAGAGATGCTGCAGGCGGTAGAAAACAAATTGTCTGTAGCACGCATATGAATACTGGTCAACTTTATGCTCATACACCTCCCCCCCCCCCCCCCCCCCCCCCCCCCTCCTCTTCCGGACACTGCATGCTTTGGATACAGCGGACATTTTTTTCTGCATTAAGAGGGTCCGTTGTAACGGGCAGACTGTGCTGCTGGAATGACAAACTAACTAGGTGAGAAAACAGCAGACGATGCCACTCATTAAGCGCAATTCTCTTCAAAACAAGCACACATGTTGACGTCACGAGCCCATTGCTTCGGCATCTATTGCCGTTCTTTATTACCTCCCGCCACAGTGGCTCAGTGGCTAAGGCATTGCGTTTGCTGAGCACGAGGTCGCGGGTTCTTTCCCGGCCGCGGCGGCCGCTTTTCTGATGGAGGCGAAAAGCAAAAACGCCCGTGTGTACGAGATTTGGCGACGATAAATCCCCAGGTGGTCAAAATAATCCGGAGCCCTCCACTACGGCGCGCCTCATCGCCTGCGTTGCGTCGGCGCGTTAACCCTACTCAATCAATCAATCATCAATCACGTTCTTTATTACCTCGTACCTGAGCACAGCCACAAATTGCCCAGCAAACAGCCTAACACTGTTTTGCACTAGCGTCACTAAATAAGCTACGCTTAAGAGTACCGCCACTTCGCGCACCCGGAGGCGTCTGGGGGCCATTTGGTTTCTGGCTTGCAGTGTTGCCATCTCTCCGAACAAAACCGCCCCCGGGTTTTGTGACGGGCAGAGTGCGACCGGCCGCTCTAGCGCCCGCGCAGCCGAGAGAGAGAGAGAGGAGAGGCTCCCAAAAACAAAATGGCTGCTCCCATATGTAAACAAACATCACGTGGTGCCGACCGACCAATGGAAATCTCGGCGGCACATAACAATGAGAGAAAAGAGTGCCGATACTCTAAAAGCCTTTATTTAGTGACGCTATTTTGCACCAACAAGACGGATCGGTAGCCGCCTGCAGCCAGACACATTATCCCTTTCTCTCCCTCACCTGGTGAAAGCGCTTGAGGTGGATGACCAGGACCTCGGGGCAGGACCACAGGCCCAGCTGGGCAAAGCCCTGCTGCCGGCTGTCGCACTGCGGGCACAGCCAGGCCTCCTCGGGCTCCAGCTGGGAAGGGGAAGGAGGGAAGCATTGGAGACGTCCGGTGAAACACTGCACTGGTGCCGGGAAATGAGATGAAGGACCAAAACCGTACAAGGACAGGGCACCACAGTGGGAGGTTGTCCTGGCACAGCCATTAGCCAACAGCCAAATGCGTCCACTGCTTGCCACAACGCGTACGGAAGGGGATTGCAAGACAAAAAATTAAAACCGTTCCACTGAATATGAAAGCTGTCAGAAGTGAAGAGCAATGATTTGCCATAATGGGCTGTGGTGCCGTTATCCGCTCACTGCTACCACCCCATGCAATTCAAATTTACCGCCTCCGCAGTGATAGCACGCCCCCTGCCTGAAACTGCGCCACTGGGAGTTCTGTTCTTTTTGTGCTTGCTGTTCCTCCCGCACGTGCCGTAGTTGCACTGCCACTTTTTTTCACTTACTATTGTAAAACCAACCCAACGAGTGTGCCAACTAAATGAACGAGGGCGCTGCCGGTTAATAACGAATATTTTGCCTCAAATGTACCTGCAGTTTTCCTTGCGCTAAACAACGGAGAGATGCATGACAAGTGCCAGCGGCTCACAAGTTTCAAACGGTTATGACTACTGAAGCCTCTGCGGGACGCCCTACAATGGTACGCCGAGCTCTACTTGGGTTCGTTATCTCACTGCGCCGCCTGATACCGGCAGTCGCTTGACATCAAGAGTTACAGCAAGCTACGACGACAAGGCAAGCACCTAAAATACCCTGCACTTAAAAGGACACACACCATTTTTTGTGCCGATATTCCTGCCCTACAGACAAACTCGTGCTACTAATTCCTTCTCTATGAACCAAACGGCACAACTGAATTTAGTTCTTAACTTAACATTTAACATGCCTACTGTACGTTTCTTTAGAAAGCACGATAAGTTCTTTCCAATAGAATACGATGTACAATAAGTTGCATGAGTACGTGCACACGCAGTCCAGCTTACTTATAACGGCTGCAGTCATAATGAATGCGTGGTCAGGATAGACGACCGAGCGTGGCATAACTTTCACGGTATGCACTAAGACAACAGCACTATGTTTCAAGCAAAACAAAATGTGTGCGAGAGAGCAGCATTGGTACAGCGAGCACCCGGCCATGGCCAATGTCTGCAGTTGTCACTATCAAACGGCCTTCCATGCATGCAAAGCATAAGGCGTACATACAGCACAGATTCACATTGTCGTCTCGTTCCGAACTGCACTGACAGCAACTAGCAAAAGAAAACCACCAGGATGGGAGAAAGAGTTCCGAGTTGCCTCCACAACTTCTTGTGCCACCTGTCACAGCAGCCATCCCTTTCACCTTCCGATCTTACTGCATTTACTCGATCCTAAGCTTGACACTTTCGGGATAAAAAAGCCAGAGTCCGGCTTGGATTCGAGGTTTTATGTTGAAACTCGTCAAAACAAGAAAAGCAACTTGCAGTTGGCACTGCCTGGAGGCTATGCTAATGACTAGTATTGCAGCCACTTGTACCAGGGCTGCAGTCAAATAGGGGGGTGCAAGCGGCAGGCTGCCATTTCTATCATGATCACTCAGTGTTCTGTATCATCTTAGCGGTACAAGTTTGCCTGCTTGGCATCATCACGTCGGTAGCATTGTTTTAGCAGAAAGTTGTGCTGAGGGCAAGAACTCATTAAATCTCCAGGCAAGGCAGCAACTTGGCACTAATGAAAGAAGAGTCCGTGATGGTGAAGGTCTCGAGACAAGATTCGGGATAATGTCCCGTGCCGTTAGACCGCAGAATTGTTCACAAAAAAATTAAAGCCGTTCCACTAAACGTGACAGCTGTTGGAAGTGCAGAGCAGTGATTCGCCATAATGGGCTGTGGCACGGTTATCCGCTCACTGCTACCACCCGCCGCCCTGTCTCATTCCTCTCCTGATGAATTCAACGGAGGTTTGTCCTACGCATTTCAAATTTCCCGCCTTCACAGTGCTTGCGTGCCCCCTGCCTGAAACTGTGCCAGCGGGAGTTATGTTCTTTTTGCGCTTCCTTTTCCCCCGCCCGTGCTGGCGTTGCACTGTCGCTTTTTTTTCACTTACCACCGTAAAAGCAACCCGACGAGCATTCCTAACTAAATGAATGCGGGTGCTGCCTGTTAATTACGTATAATTTGCCTAAAATGTACCTGCAGTTTTCTTTGCACTAAACAACGGGGAGATTTATGAAAAGCACCAGCGGTTCACGAGTTTCGAACGCTTATGACTATATGAACCGCTTGGCTTTCAAAGCCTCTGTGAGACGCCGCGATGACAGCCGCTACGACGGAACGCCGTGTGGCTCTACTTGGGTCCAGCGAGTGAGCTACGACGACTAGGTGCTCTGCGATTGAAGTGCTCCTGAAGTGCTCTGCAATTAAAATGCAGCACTGCAAATTGCACTTGACAGCACCGAACATTGCGCGCACACTCTACTAGTGTGAGAGTTACAACAAGGGCAGAGCCAGCGACGATGATGACGTTGAGCGAACCCACAGCAGGTTTGGTGCTAATAAACATTTGATTGATTGCTTACTTGTGGGGTTAAATGTGCCGAAGCTACACCTGGCCTATGAGATGCGCTACAGTGGAGGGCTTTGGATAAATTTTTGACCACCTGGGGTCTTTAGCGTGCGCCAAAATGTCAACAGACAAGGGCGTTTTTGAGATTTCGGGCACGCATTAAGAACAAACATCCTCTTTAGCCTCGCGGATTGTCATCCTCGTCTGTTCTGGCTGGCTTGAATTTGAGGAAATGTTTTTCCATTTTAACAGAAGAGCTGTTTTTAAACTTTTAGTTCCGCCTTGAGTGTTACCATAGAACTGAGCCCAGCCGATTGCACGTGAGTGCGTGCCTTATGAGGAGCGCCCGGCGTTGGCCACCTCCAGCTTCGCGAACACTCTGCTCAGCACTCAGGGCGTGATCCCTCACGTGTTGTTCTTTTCGCAAGTTCACGTGCGTTCACGTCTTAAGTGGGGACACTGGTGTTGAGGACATTTTTGTTATTTTTTAACCTATGTGCTTGAGATTTACCCATTGAGTGTATTTCAACATCCTGAGCACAAATATGCAGTCAGTTTTCGTCTATGGGGTGTAAGTTTAGAGTTGTGCAACATGTTATGTCACTCCGTTTTGGGCCATTTTTTCATTATATGCCCATGAAATACTCAAATAGCTTTTATCTCTTTGTGCTCTAGAAGGACCAGGGAGTGCAACTATACCACTGCAGTAATTTTAGCATGGTTTCTGCAAACGCTGTAAAATTCGTAAATGTCAGGTCATCAATTTACAATATTTTTGTAAAACTAACTGCATAAAATCTTGTGCCAGCAAAAATAAATTCTGTACTTTTGTGGTTTTATTGCAATGTTCAGTTCATAAGCTTTCGAATGCAGCAAAAATGATGTAAATCGAACCAGTACATCCCAAGATATTGTCCCTGACAGCTGGCCATGTAGGAAAAAAATTGGTTCTGAGAAAACAGGGCACGAAGTTTGCAAACATGGGCAAAAATGGTCATTTAGGTGACTTCAAAGGGCGACAGCTTTGTGAATACTTATGATACAGCTATGATATTTTGCAGGTACATTCTTTGGGACCTGTAGACTGCAAATAAAATTAATACAGAAAATTGATTTTTTGGCAAATTTTTGGTCCTCAAGACCAGTGTTGTCCCCCCTTAAGTGGGGAGCACAGACGTTGAATTCACAATACAGACGCCGAGTTCACGAAGCCTGCTGCCGCGGGTTCTAAGCCGTACTAACGCGGTCCACTTTGGGAGAGATGTGAAAGCCTGCGGACAGAACGATCCGGGCCTCCCAGTCACGGAGAACTTTCAGCGGCAAGTCCGGAAATCCATGTGACGTGCAACCGCTCCGACGGAGGGAGAGGGGCCGCCAGCTCTGCTGTTTCTCCAGCCTTCCGCACCACTCCAGTGCAAGCTGCACTATTATTTTTCTCCCATCGAGACACCGAAAATGTTCCCTATTGGAAAGAATTCAAGTTTACGCACCTTTTCCTCGGTGAAGTAAAAAGCGAGGCAGTCCGAAAGCGAGACCGACGGCTCCGGCTCTGGCTGGTGCGTTGTGGTGGTGGTGTCGTCCATGATGGATTCCTCGGCCAAGAACAACCTGTCAGGCACACACACGCGGGAAAAGTAGCAGCCACAGTCGGCGGAAGGGCTTCAACAGTGCAAATCACGCAAAACAAACTCTTCCTGGATTAGCCTGTCCTAATCAATTCATGCAAATGTAGGGTGTTTTAACCTACCCATAACCAGCCTAGAACCAATGGCTTTCACCGTACACTTATAATCGCAGTAACACGTAATGCACAGTAATGGATGGGCAGGGCGACTGTAATGCTTTTCAAAAATGGTGCCAATGTTGAGAGGACCGGCGCTATGAAAATGATGAAAGGTGCAACTTTAAAAATGATTAGGCTTCCTTGATGGTCAACGTACTGTCTGCGATATTTCATGTGCGTAAATACAAGCATTACAAGCTAATACAGTTTCGTTCAGAGGGTTCATTCGTTGCACACTATTTGCTCTTCTGGAGAGCATATAACTGCCATCCCAGTCAGCATAAATACAGACGCAACCAAAAGTTACTCGTAGGACATGTTCAGGACAAAGACACGTTGCAAACAATCCTACAAAAATGAACCTCTTGTATGTCTGTGCCAATACAGAGCTATTCCTTAAGAGCGACAAATATGCTTTTTCTTTTCTTAATTAGGGGGCAGCCTTATACTCGGTTACAACTCAAGAACGGCACCACCTCATGTAGTGTATCATTCCGCCAAAGCGCCGGACCCGTGACGTCAGTGCGCGCGCGTTTTGAAAGGGGTTTGCTATGAATGCGTGATATCGTCTGCCTTGTCTCACGCAGCTTGTTTGTCGTCACTGGAGTCGTTTATAAGCATATTAGGTCCAAAAAATCACGGGAACGGCTCACGCCATGTTCAAAATATTCCCAGTAACGCCCTACTTGCACCGCGCGGAGAAACATCCGGCTACGGTGATAAGGCACAGCGGCAACTTCCGGTGCCGTTCTTAAGTTGTCACCGAGTATAGTAGCGTAGACAGTGATTAAAAAGGAAGTTAAAGGAGCCATGAAGAGAAAACACAAGTTTGGTTCATTCGAAGATTGCCTCGTTAGAACCATAACGACACCACTTATAACGCAAACTTCGCTCAAATAAGCTACATAATTAGGAAAAACGGGAATGGTCATGCGACCCACCAGCTCATTTCCCGCAACAGAACCTATGCCGTCACATGGGCTAAGCTCTGCGATTGGCGGAGGCCGGCAAAAGCAAACGCATGTTAGGCAGGGCTTACAGCTTGCATAGCGAGCTAAATGCCCGTGAAACATACTGCACATTCTTTTTATGACAAAGAACGGTGGAGTAAACGGTTGAAGGTCCGAACGAACTCGCAAGCGTGTGCGCCAATGCGTACGAAACTAGCGCGCCGGCCGAGCTCGACATCTCGCCGTCGCGCAGACGAATTTTCGGGTTCGAGGCTCTTCGGGGCCAACGAACCGTTCCAGCACGCACAGCCGCGACCTTGCTTCGTATCGTAATCCCTTCACAGGAGGTTGGCCGTCATATCGCCAACCAGCAAAGGTAAAAATAGAAACGAGGGGAGTAAGGAACAGCAAGAAGCGACGAGATAGTGCCAGTCGTCGCGTAAGTTTCGAATGGTGTTGGTTTGCTGCTGTCGTTACGAGCTCGTTTCCAGTTTACAACCACAGTTTGTTCAGTTACGGCAGGGACCCTTACGTTAGCTCACTCCTGGAACATGCTGGCGCTCGTTGCCGACTTCGTCAAATCGCTCTGACCTTGGGGAAAAAAATGCCGTAAAACACCGCGCATTGACGCTCGTATCTTTCTGGTCGAAGCAGAGAGCTCGCGCGAACGGCTTTCCATACACGACACCGGCCAACTGGCATAAGTGATACTGCTACTGAAATTGAACTATTATTAACCGTAATCAAAATACGGCGCATACGTACCAGTCTATATTCGTCCGTCGCGACGGGGCTGACGAGGCAGCGGTGCCGACGGCTGGGCGTTCGTCTGTTGTGGCTATCGCGGAATGGTCGCTTTCCCGTCCACCGCGTATCCCACAACTCTTGCCGCTCGTGCACTTAGAAGCATTGAGCGTTTTTGTGGTGTGAGGTTGTTAAATGCAAGCCCGAGCCCCTCGGCGAGAGTTTTGTTCTCCGGATCAGGCGATTCCATGACTGGGGCTGCGGGTGCACTAGGTTTTACTAGTATTTTTAAAATGGCCGCCGTCTCGATCGACTCCCGCGTGTGGGTTATATGGAGTCGACATACTAAGTATCTGTTTCATGGACCGGCTCTATGACGCCATTGTACACGTCACGGAATGTTCAATTTTAGCGGGAGATTTAAATTTTGGCTTAAATTGCCTTATTTCTCAGTGAATAAAGCATCATTTGCTTCCGGGAAAGCGCTTGGGGTACTATGAAACACCTAATCTTTCGAATAAAACAAAACTTTTGTTTCTCTTCATGGCTCCTTTAAGAGAGTAATGCGCTGGCATTTCTACAGTTCCTAAAACTGACCCCCCCCCCAAAAAAAAAAGAAACTGACTTTTACTATTTCATAGTAGAAGTAAATCAATAACAGCCTTGATACGTGTGCCAGGTATTGCTAAAAACGTTTTTTTTTTTTTTGCAGTGTTTTCAACAAAGACCTTTGCAGCAAGGGCGACAGTAGAGTTAGACTTTCCCCTTCGAACAAACAATTCAGACAAATGAACTTTCTGTATTCTCCTGCCAACACAGCACTGCCCACAAAGTGAATACCATTATGCTGAACCAAATTTTCTTCTTCTTTTGATCTCCCTTTCATTGTATTTTTTTTTTCTTAGGTTAAAATTCTGTGTGCCTTCCTCCATTCCTTCTCTCAGCTCTAGACACACTTCTCCAAACAATCCTTCTAAATTCCAATGTGGTATTATTGCAGCTGGGGATTGATTTCAGCCAACTAGCTGTTGTCGGCTTAGCAGAAGCCAAAGTCGCATCTACTTCTCGTAGCTATCATACTGTGGTCGCGTAGCCATAGCTCCAGCCGCAACCAACAATGTGTACTCTTAAACCAAAGAAGTTTATTTTTACAGTTATGATGATAAAAATTGGGGTACCTATGTAGTTTCTTATTCTGATTGTAGATATAGGATTTGTTTTTGTGTAAAACGGCCATATTCAACTTTATTTGGATTTTTATAGATGTTTTTTTGACAGCCTTTGTAAAAAAAACTGCTGGAGGGATGTAGCTGAACGAGGTACCAGTGAACTGCACACAAATCAAGGAGTGCAAGAAGACTAACAGTATGATTCAGATAGCCTGTAGCAGAAGTTACGACCACTTCAAGTTTGGGCTTGGAAGGTGGGAGCCAGGAAAACCGGTTTTGCCTTCCAAGCCCAAACTTCAAACGATCGTAACTTTTGCTACAGACTAAACAGAGTGATGCCGTTAGTCTTATTGCACTCCTTGATTTGTGCGCAGTTCACTGGCACCATGTTCAGCTGCATCCCTACAGCAGCTTTTTTTACAAAGGCTGTCAAAAAATCAAATATAGAAATCCAAATAAAGTTGAATATGGTCGTTTTACACACAAACAAATTTTATAACTACAATCAGAATAAGAAACTACAGAGGTACCCAAATTTTTATCACCATAACTGTAAAAATAATGTTTTTCGTCAAATACCTATGTGCCCCTTTAAAACTAACAGCATGCGAGATAATGCAAGTGATGACAAAAAAGTGTTCAGTAATTTTGTTTCAATGTCAAGGTGACTTCAGTTGTGTTGTGCCTGTTTTCAGTTGAAGGTTTCAGTTTTATCAAGACACACCTCTTGTCAGATCCCGCAAAGTTGGCCTAATTACCGTATTTTCCGGTGTATAAGTCGCGTTTTTTTTACTGAAATTTTCCTTGGTGCATCTAATCCACCGGTGCGACTTATGTATGGAATACATTTAGTACGTGGCGGTGGTGTGTGGTCCATGTTCGAAAAAGTGCCTGTGTGCTGCGTGATGTCAGTGGATGTAAAGAGACACAGTTCTGTGGTCTAAATGAATCAATTATTTGTTAGCGAGTCGGAGGAAGAAGGCTTCGATGGCTTTGCCTAAACGCCGTCTGTGAGTACATGCCATTTGTGTGTATTAATAAACCATTTTTGAGAAGTTAGTTCTGTCTAGACTTTGAAGGGTACATACACGTGTCTAGCAATGCTTACCAGTGGATGCGTTCAGAGGCGGCAGCCGCTGCAACCATGTACTTTCGCCGCACTTTTCAACAAACTGATCCTCTATAAGTTTACCTAATTAACAAGTACGTTTTGTACACTGGTGCATCTTATACACCGGTGCGACTTCCATACTTTTTTTCTCTGAAGAACTGCCATTTTGAGGGGGGTGCAACTTATACAAAAGTGCGACTTATAGACCGGAAAATGCGGTAGGTTACGCTGCGTAAATGCAAGGCTGCCTTGGATGCAACCACACAATTTCAGGTGCCAGTTTTCCTCCGAGCTTCATTAATAAGCAAAAGTGAAAATGAAGAAGCATAAGAGGGTCCAAAATACTTGCTTGTGTCGAGGGAAAAAAAATCTCCTAATAGGAAACAGAGAGACAACATCCAAAGCAGAAAAACGATGACTTCACAAATGTCTTACATCACCATACTTCAGTATATATGAAACACAGCGCAATGAGGCAAACGTTTAAAAAACAAATAAAGTAACATTGTTCTTATTTCGCTTCGCCAGTACAAAACTTTCAGAAATCCAAGATTTTGGGATGTTAACCTCACTACAAGCCAAGCTGTAAGCATGCTTACAAACCAATGAGCTCAGAAGATAAAAGCGTGAAAAGAACTGCAATGCTCTGCTTCTTTCCCTATTTTTCTTGAGCATGAATTCTACAAGGCATCCTCAAGGTCATATCTAAAAACATGGCTCTCATAAATTTACTAAAAATTGAACGGAAGCATGACAATATGACTAGCGCTGAGATCAAATCAGCGGTGTTATTCTGCATTTAGCAACCCTTTGCCCATTTAGACACATCATCTTTTTCACACGTAACCTCATGACTGCGGAGATATTTTTCTCCTAAGATGAAACAAATGCTTCTTCCAGTTATCCCACAACCGGATGAAATCATTCTCATCCCAAATACAATGTGAGACAAGGGAGGCAACTTCCCTTTGCTGTATCATCGTGCTTCTTTTTACAACTGCGATAACTGAATACCTAGGAAGAACTGAAGCCCACTACATTTAAGCTGTTGATTCATTGATTGATTGCGGGGTTTAACACGCCGTAGGCACACTTGGGCTATGAGGTGCACCGTAGCGGAGGGCTCCGGATTAATTTTGACCAACTGGGGATCTTCATCACTTATTTGCGATGCAGGTACATTCCTAACTGGGTCTGAAACAGCATGCACATGCTGTTACTTCGCAAACGTATTTTTCCTCATTGCTCTTAGCACTGCACTTCAAATGCCACTGATGCCATGTTCCCCATGTACAATGAACGTGATTTCTGTTTTTGCTCACATTCCTAAATCGCACTTGAGAGGCTGAGAACTCTGCCCGTCTGTTTGTGTACTTAGTACTCTCGGCTTCCCTTTGGATGATAAATCATCAACATCACGCTGCCCATCATCAGCATGTCTGTGTTCATGCTAGAACGCAATTTTTCAGCTGCTCCCGGCCTTGCGATGATCTAGATCATTCTTGCCTCGGAAATTTCAATTAGCCCTTTCAGGGGTCACGGACGTACATGTACGTCCTCTGCAAATACCTTCAAATGGTTAATAACGTATATGTAGGTCATCGCTTGTATGTTTAAAAAGCGCCCTTTTTCGCCAACTTCTCTTTGTTTGGCATGTGCTGCCACACTGCGGAAATACGTCAAATTTTTTTTCTTGCGCCGGTGGCTCTTCTTTTTATTTTTTAGATGCGAAGGCATCTCATTCCACCCACCTTGTCCCTGCATCCGGCGTCGGCGGCGTCGTCGTTGTTGTCGGCGTACCCCCCTCCCCCATTCTCCTCGCTGCGCAGCTTCGCTCTCCGCCGCTCACCCCCTCTCCTCTCCGATAACGAACATTCTCTCGCGAGGGGCATTGGATGGATTGGATTGGATTTGGATTGGGTTGGATTGGATTAAAGTGGATTGTGTTGGATTGTGTTGCGTCATAGCTGCGGCAGACCACTGGCGCCGGCGCGTCCCCTCACCGTTATGCGCGCTATAAAACGCGGTGCCTGCGCCGCTCCACTCCATTGTTCCAGCGCCATTCCTCCACTGTCCTACGCTGCCTTCAATGGAAACGTGCCGTGAACCTCCTATGCATCGCATCTACACCGGGGTTCCCGCGAGGGGAGGTGGGAGTTTTTTATGATTTATTTCAGCGGCACGCCGGCTATTGCTTGCGCATCTGGTAACGAGGGGCGCGCTGGGTACCGCCCACCTAAGGCCCCTTACGCCCCGGGCGCCTCTCGCTTGTTGCGCCTGCCACAGACCAAGGGTGCCTGCGAAACTGATGAGGCTCTTTTCTCCTTTTTTTGTATCTTTTAGGAGCGGTGCGCCGTCTGTCGCTCGTGCATCTGGCCGTGCGCACGCGGGCGCAGCGGCTGGATTTGGTATCGTCCTCCGGGCGCTTCCCGCTTTTTGCGCCCGCGAAGCTGATGTCTATCTGATTTCAATTCACTCAAAAGGTGCTGGCTTGTTACTCTCTCGTTTTCACTTAGAATTTTTCTTGTGTTACTCATGAATAAACCACATGTATGTAACAACCAAATTAATTTTTTTGTCACTTTATAGTCACCCTAAAAAATTATGATAATTTTTTTTCGAAATAGATAAAAAATAGATTTGTAGCGACACAATCGCCATCGTCCCCATCACCACCATGATCATCAGCGGAGTGGACTGGCACGTGGGTAGTCCCACGCGACATGGTTGGAAAGTGACTTAGCAGCTTGGCAGCTGCTCATTCTGGCCAAATCTATGCGACCTAAATAAATGTGGGAAGCCGCATCCGCTTCACGCCTCTTCCTACAGATTCGTCCGAAGAATTTAAATCAGCAACAAAAAAAATCACCCAGGGGGTCGCATTTGACGAAAAAATTCGACCCTCAAAGGGTTAATGACACTGCTGACCCCACTCCAGAGAACTACAAAAAGGAAGGAAGGAAGGAAGGGAGGAGGAGGAGGAGGAGGAGGAGAGGAGGAGGAGGAGAGAAAAAAAAACTTCGAGAGAAAGTGAAGGAAAGGGAATAACAAAAAAAATCAGGGGGGAATAACGGAAGAGGATAAGCAGCAATTGTAAAAGTAGCTACCGCATTTCCCCTATTCTAATGTGCACCCTTTCTTGCTAAACGTAGCCTTCAAATTTGTGAGCTCAATCGGGCTCAAAAGCAAAAGTGGCTTCCAAGCGGCTACCAGCATTGCCATAGGAACTAAGTCCTCACAAAATCCGACTTCACGCGAGTAAATTTTGACGCACCCAAACCAATGCGCCATGCAGTGTGGCCCGACTACCCCGGATCCAGCTTTGTGGCGGCCAGTTCAACCACATTTTGACTCAAATAAAACAAATAATGCCTATTCTCACAAAAGTACGTATATTTATTACAGGAACAACTAAAAAAGTTCTTGGGACATTAAAAGCGTTAAGGATTAGTATGCATACTTGGCAGGCACAAAACCCTCCACTACATTTGGCGTAAACTGCCTCGCTCCCATAGTTGCTCGTTGCTTAACGTGTTTTGTCCGTTGTTTGCTCTGGGTATTTTACAAATTACTTCGTTTTATCGCATAATTAATAGTAAAGTTAGCTTATTTATCAATTTGCTGACTTGTTATGCGACTTGACCGCCAGATAACATCACCGCCAGAGGTCTATGTCAACACTGTGGGCCCGAAACTTTGCGTTGATGACCGGCGGGCTCTGATCGACTTGGGCGTAACAAGCGCGTAGTAATGCATTCGGTGTACTACGCCGGTTCCTTACGCGCTTACGCCGGTTTACGTCGTTGCACGAGTACGTCGGTTTTACACGTGCATGTGGTTCGGCCTTTAGCACCTCCTCCCAGGTCTTTGTTCAAGCTAGTTAAAACCGCGGACCCACCTATCGGCAACCTGTGGCTCCCATTGGAGCATGAGTCGGAGGAGGGGTGCCGGCGCCAGGTCCCTGGAGGCCTCCAAAAGGCAGTCCACAAACTCCAGGAAGAGCGGGTGGTCCACATCCGCCGGAAGAACCTGGCGCGCGTCCCACACCAGGACATCCAGCCGGTTCACCAGGTCCTACAGAGTGTGGTCAGCAAGGGGAGGACCTCATGAAATCCGTCAGCCGCCGTCATTTCGCGACAACAAACTGAGACAAGTGCGGATAAAGTTTTAGGGGGGCCACAAGACAAGATACAAGCTTGGACCACGAAAAAGGTACACTGCTCTTAAAACAGCTCCTTTAAATTTTTACGTAAACACTGTGAAACTTGCCAGTCTTGCTGCTATTTGCCCACTCATTTCAAATATGTCATTATTTTTTCAGTCAGTCAATTAGTTCCCAAGATAATTAGAGATAATCAGCCATTTTTGGAGGAGCAAAAGACAAGATAATGCTAGTCATAGAACTGTAATCTTTATATTTTCCAATACTATGAACCCTGGTGAGTGCATTAAAGGGACCCCGCAATCCTTACCACCGACTACTAGGAATGTATTTTTGGGTAAAGTCTATTGTCCCAGCAATCTCCTCCCTCAAGAATTGTGAAAATCCATTCACTGTCACCAAAACTACGCGCGATGAGAAATCGTGAATATCATATTTACTCGCGTAATCCTCGTACTCGCGTAATCCTCGCACCCCTAATGTGAGCCACCAAAACTTGGATTTTTTGGTTCCCGCATAATCCTCGCACCCCCAACTTTGCAGCAGCGAAAGCTGCCCGCTCGCGAAACCCGCATGGTGGACGCGCTCTCCAACGCGCGCCCTCCCCCCGCCGCCTCTCCGTTCGGCGGAGAGCGCTGTGTACCCAAGCCATCCGGGCGCCCTAACACGCTACTCGCACTGTACTTGAGCCGGTTTTCGCGTGCGCGCAACTAGACTAGTCGCCATGGGGAAGAGCGCTAGCTACACTGCCGCTTTCAAATTGAAAGCGATAGAGTACGCGATCGAACACGGCAACCGCGCCGCAGGCAGGCACTTCGCGTCACCGACTTCAACGTGCGTTACTGGAGCCTAGGGCACGCACATGACGACGACGAGATAGGGCGCGCGCCAGAAAGCAAAGGCGTCAATTTCATGATCGCTGATCGACGGGATACTGTTTACGTTGTAAAATATAAAATAAAAAGAAATAGCTGCTGTTGGCAACACTGAGCTTACATATACAAAAAACGACCGCTACATTTAGCGGGATTGGCAGAAGGCAAATTAGCAACACTGTGCACCGTATTTTTTCCCCGCATAATTCTCGCACCCTAACATTGCATTGACTTTTCCGAAAAAAAGTGTGAGGATTATGCGAGTAAATACGGTAATTGTTCCCTCTCAAATCGACTGCAGATGATGCACCGCTCTCTCCCAGAGAGGGGGGTGGCTCGTGGCGTTCTCTTTGGCGGCCTTCAAGATGTCACATGCCGGGGAGTTTTCTCCTGTTCTCCGCAACGTGGAGGGGTCTATTTCCGGTCTGGTGCCACAAAAAAGCAGGCATGGCTGCCTGCTCGCAAGCGCGCGCTCAGGCTGGTAAGGCGTTTTTGAAACAATAAATGTGTGTTGTCGCGTGTACGCCAAAACTTGCGTACTGGTTCAGGCATAGAAGAGGTTGGTACACAGCGCCAACGACGGCGGATCGTCACAGGAAATGCGAGAAATAATGCCGCGAAGTTGACCAGCGACAGCCAATAGGACAGCCATGGCCCAAATGACGTTGTTTAGGCCATGCCAGGGGTGCATAATGAGGAGAATTGAAGAGAGCGCGATTGGTTTTTCCACGTCTTTCACAGCGATTTGCGCGCTTACTGCTTCACGTGCACGTGTAATGTTTGGCTCAGGTATTCCTGGTAGTGTAATCTAAACGTCGCGCAGGTTTACGCACACTGCTCAAAAAGTGTTGCAGGGTCCCTTTAAAGAATCGGTTTTTTGATGCACCGCTTGGAACTAATACTACAGCTCATTAAACTTTGGTGGCACCAGTGGCAAGGCACCATTTTGAATGCCCATTTCAAACACCAAAGTTTAATGAGCTGTAAAATTAGTTCCAAGCGGTAGATCAAAAAACCGATTCTCTTATTGCAGTCACGAGGGTTCATAGTATTGGAAAATATAAAGATTACAGTTCTATGACTAGCACCGCGCGAAAGAAGAACCACTGAAGGATGGCCCCCTTCTTTTCCCACCCAGTTTTAGCCGCTGCTCACCTGGTCTTTGAGGGCTGACTGCCTTGACGTGGGAATGCCCTCCAGAAGCTTCTTTTTCAGCTCGGTCACCGACAGCTCCCGGGAGACCCAGGCCGCTCGCGTGGAACCCAGGCTGGAAGGAAGGGAGCGAAGGAAACGTCAGACGCAAGTAGTTTGTTCGACTTTGCGAGCTAGGATGGTCTGTTGCCCTAGCATCATTCCTTTCCTCAAAGGCAGTGTGTTACTGTCAAGCACACGCACAACAAACTAAGGGATTAAAGGGGCCATGCAGACAAAACACAAGTTCGGTTCATTCGAATGAGTGCCTAGTTAGAACCATACTGACACCACTTTTAACGCACACTTCGCTCAAATAAGCTACATAATTTGGAAAAAAAGGAATGGCCATTCGACCCACTATAGTTCATTTCCCACAACAGAACCTACGATGTCATAAGTCCTGCTGTGCAATTGGCTGAGGCTGGCAAAAGCAAATGCAAATTACACAGTGCTTATCAGCTCGCTGAGCAAGCTATTTGAACCTAAATGCAGGGCATATTCTTTTTATAGCAGTAAGAATTCTGGGCGAACAATTAAAGTTGTGAAAATGCTCTCCCTATGCTCTCGCTACGCTAACCAATGCTCTCCCTGAAGAACAGTGTCAGTGTGGTTGCCCGCGGTGCAAATGTTTTGTCACTGTGTACAACCACAGACTGTTCTGATAATTTATTCCTTTAAAATGATAATCCGAGGATTAAAATTTGTCTTTGAGGATATTGTGAAACTAAAAAGTAATCTGTAACAGCTGGCTTGGCCTGTCAGAACTGCAGACGATATAGTGCACGTAAAGCTCTATCTACAAAAATAAACAAAACGGAAGAAAATGTGCTTTATTTTACTCCTCCGACAACTTTTTATTACTGATCTATGCAAATAAACACCTCTTACCATTGATTTTGCTGCATTTCATGTTTTTGCGTCCACTAAAGCGTGACGAAGCAAAGTGGAAAGCTATACCCATCCCATTATTCCAAGGGTGACATGATGGCCTACTGCAAGTCACATTGAGGTCGATGCCAGTTTTCCTTCTAGTACATGTAAGAAACTCTATGTTACGAACCAACGCACCACTGCTGTGTTTCCTATTCAGTAAATGTAGGAAACGCTACATCAAGAACCAAAAAATGACCGCATATCTGCTTCTTTTGTTGCAAATGTAGACGAAAGACGATAGTCTACTGGCGCTCCTGCCAAGTAAAGGCCTCCCTTCTCTTTCCCGCTCCCCTCTCATGCTGTTCCTCTCCCGTCTCGTTCCTCCCAAGACAACATGCTAGAGGTTTGCTCAGACCAATTTAATTTTACCGCGTTCCATTGCTCCAGGCCATGCCCCGTGCCAGCGCTGCCGTACGGCGGAGACGCGCGTGGAAACAGGCGCCCTACTTCAACGTTTTAGAACCACGTTGCCCACTCCACGTGCGTTTCCCAAACAGAAGTAAAATCATCTAGTGGAAAAATTTTGTTTTGTTGCCGTTTGATTTCTCAAAATGCCGCCAGGCTATTGGCGCGGGGCGACAGCAGGCGACGGAGGAATTTTTTTTTTTTCAGTGGATTTTATTATTTTCATCGCAAAATAAGTATCCATGAAATTTTTTATAAAATAACACTGCCCAAAATTTTTCTTATGATTGATTTTCTGCCTCATATTTTCGTAATGTTTTTTTCTTGTTCAACAAAGTTTAAAGTATGAGCATTGCCTCCCGGGCTTGGACGTTTAGATTTGGCTGTGGGGATATAAATCTATCGGGGAGCTTCTGTTTCACTTTTGGCCCGGGTGGAGAACGAAGGACAGGGCAGACAGACAGACAGAACACAGACAGACATACCAAAATGTTTCCATTCAAGTAACCTAAGAAAGACTACCGTCTTTAAAAAAACCCTCGGGTGTGCTCAATTCCCGCGGGCTGCGACGCGAGAAAAAAAAAAATGGGAAAGTGCCCACAAATCTCGCCCGAGTCTCAGCTGCCGTACAGCTTCTGTGCAGACAGCGTTGCAGCAGCATAAAAATGATTCTGCAAAAAGTAGCTGCCGTGAGCTTCCCATGAACGCCAAAGCCTTATCTACCGCTTATCTCCCAAGGATGCGCCGGAAGCAAGAAGAAAGCACATCCCTCCCATAAGAAACCCTGCACCAACAAAAGCCACTTCAGCCTCCCTATTTTTGTCGGTGAATCGAGACACCCTACTTCGACGTTTATAAAACCACGTTGCCCTACTCCGCGAGCGTTCCAAGCGTGGAACCTATCTAGTTAAACCTTTTGTTGCTGTTGGCGTTTGATTTCTTAAATGCCGCCAGGAACTATAGTAGCGCGGGAAACAGCAGGCGATGGTTTTCTGCAGTTGATGTAGTATTTCATTTGCTTTCGCACAAACCAAGCATCCATGAATTTTTTAATAAAGGAACAATGCAAGTATCACTTATGTATTGATTTGCTGCCTTATATTTGCGCAATGTCTTGTTCTTGTTCAACGATGTTGACAAGTATGAACATTGCCACCGGACTTAGACGTTTAGATTTGGCTGTGGGTATATAGGGTATATAATACTATATATTGCGCAGCTTCTGTTTCACTTTGGCCGGGTGGCTGAATCGAGTCACAGACAGACAGGCCAAAATTTCTGCATTTAAGCAGCCCAAGAAAGACTATCGTCTTTAAAAAACAACCGTGCCATAAGAAGCAGTAAGCAATGTCTTACCAGGGGCCTGACGAACCGACCCGCGACCGGCAGAGGACCAGAATCTGGCTGTCCTTGGGGACCGCGGGGTCCGTGCTGGCGGGCGGCAGCTCCAGCGCGACCAGCCGAGAGTTGGCCGACACGGCGCTCGCCACCTCGTCGCCCTCAAACAGCGAGCCAAACCCGTCTTTCGTCTCTTCCAGCAGCAGCAACTGCACACACACACACACCACCACCGCAAAAATTATGATGATGATGTTTGGATTTTCATGGCGCAAGGCCGACTGAGGGCAAGAGCGCCAAAGGATAGTTAGTTCATCTGAGTGATAAGACTACTAAAAACATTTCCGTAAAAGTAGACGTAAAATCAAACAAAAGTCAATGAGGATGACTGGTGTAAAGGGCCAGGTTGTCATGATGCATGATAAGAAATGAGATGTAAAAATTTGACCTCAGTGAGAAACTCAAAGACGCGCTTGATGGAAAACATGGGCTCGTCTCCTAAAAAGTATGATGGGTGTAGTGGGATGTGTTGTCTGTATAGTTGTGGGAAGTGTTTGCGTCGTGTTGTGTCAAGTGCCTTGCATTGGATGACATGTGGATTACGGATAGGGCCTCTCCACACCCACTGCACCTAGGGTCCTTGGTGATCCAGTGAGCAGGTGGGAGTGTGTTTCGTGTGTGGGGCCTATCTGTAGCCTTGCTAAGGTCACTTCAGTGTGACTGTTAGGTGAGTCAGTTGTGTATCGTCCCAAGTGTGGCTTCATTACCCACCACCGCAAAAAGAGAAACGACATGGTATTAACCTTTAGAAAGCACAGCCCACACAGGCTTAGTTTTTCTGCCTGATTCCAATAGCAAGGGGAAAAAAAAGGCAGCTAGAACGACTTTAGGACGAGGGAAGCGGTGGCAAGGTGCTTTGCTGCCTTCGTACAGTTTGCACGGCATTTTTAACTTTGCAAGCCACCCACTAACCTGAGCTTTAATATTCGCAAGCTGATTTACTCCCCATTTTAGTTTTGGCTGTATCTATTTCTTATCTGAGTCGTAACAGAAGGTGTGGCACGTGTCCGTGTAAGAACATGTTTTTTTTTTCCAGTGTATTTTTTTGGTGTTCTTCTTGCTAGTGTTCCCCCAGTGTTTGCATCCAAGCTTTTTATGCATACAGAGAGATAGAGAGAGAACAAACAATATATTCAAGTAACGTGTCATTCAAGTAAGAGGAAACTCCACTTTGATTCTCAGTGCCGAAATACATTAGCCTGAATTATGCAAAAACACTTTCAAAATTTCTTTTGGACGTTTCTTGTTCACAACATGGCGTCAAACCCACAGCACTTTTCTTCGAAACTACACTTTCATCTATCCACATTCAGCTAAAAATGTCATTCAACTCCACTATGTGAAAGAGGCCTCAGTGCGTGCGTATATGCCAGGATAGTGGCCCCCGTATTGCATACAGCTCTAACACACGGTTTTAAGTACACACCCAGCACAAAATGACGAAAACGAAATACGATAAAACAACTTGTCCCCCCGGCCCACTATGGCCAACTGTCAAAACTGACACAAACTTGTTAGCTTTGTTTCCCGCATGCTGCTGTGGGTACAATTGTCAGTGGAAAATATCACAGCCCGAAATGACAGTTCACTTCGACACAATAAGTTACAACGACCCCTTCACGTGCTTGTCTGAAGTTCAGCGCTGATTTGCAGCAACACAATGCATCCTTCAAGACTAAAAGAAAAAGTACCACATGAACACACAACAGAAAAGAAAATGGAGACAGAGACGTATTGCTGCAAAGGTCACAGACCACGTAAGCACGAGCCAAAGACTGTCCGTCTTTGACACAATAGAGCCCTGACACAAGTGGCTACTTGCCAACAGATGGAAGGGGCCGTGAAACCACACGTTGAAAGAAAGAACACAATACACGTAAGAATGTAAAAGTTCCAGTCAGTTTAGACACACACAAGCTGCCAAAAAACAAATCCAGAGAATTAAAGCTACTGGCTTGCACTTTTTGAAAATAAAAAAGTGTAGGAGATAGAGTGACACCCTGAGGGCAGCCAACATTTCTTGGGGACAGCCGTCCGTTGGTTTTCAAACATGCAGAATGCGTGCAGATCTGCCACTGCTACGGAACTTAATGATCCATCAAAGGACTCTTACCTGATCCGGCGGAATGTGGCACTCCGTGGCTATCTTGTGCCGGACTTGCTCCATCGCCGCCCCAAAATCCACATGGAAGGCCAGCTTCGTCTTTAGAAGAAAAAGACGGGAAAAAAGAAGACATTACTGCCAAGTCAGGCAATACAAAGAGAACACGAGTCTCAGGGACAAAAAAAAAAACATTGTAAAACAACCTTCTAAAAAAAAACTGACAGCTCTAGTTTTTTTTAGCAACTTTGGTACACCTACTCACGCTTTAAGGGGGTCATGAGGATAAAATATGAGCTTGGTCCTATTCAAAAGAACTAACTTTCCTATTCGAAAGAAAGAACTTTCGATAACACATTCAGCTCTATTTAAAGCTGCAAAACGCATTTTTTTCAAATTTGGCATTACAGTGGAGCAATATGAGCAGCAGTGATACAGTAGAGGCCAGCACTCAAAAATTAAAGCCCTTCCCCTCAACATGAAAGCTGTCGGAAGTGCAGAGCAGTGATTCGCCATAATGGACTGTGGCGCCGTTATTCGCTCGCTGCTACCACCCATGACGCTCTTCGCCGCCCTGTCTCGGTCCTCTCCTGATGAATTCAACGGAGGTTTGTCCAACGCATTTCAAATTTCCCACCTTCGCAGAGCTCGCACGCCCCCTGCCTGAAACTGCGCCAGTGGGAGTTTTGTTCTTTTTGCGTTGCTTTTCCTCCCGCACGTGCGGCCGTCACTTTTTTCGCTTACCAACCCAACGAGCGTTCCCAACTAGATGAATGCGGGCGCCGCCGGTTAATTACGTGTATTTTGCCTCAAATGTACCTGCAGTTTCCTTTGCGCTAAACAATGGGGAGATGTACCACAAGCGCCCTGGTTCATGAGTTTCAGATGCTTATGACTATATAAACTGCCTGGCTTTCGAAGCCTCTGTATTACGCCGCGACGACGGAATGCCGTGTGGCTCTAGTTGGGTCCAGCTAGTGAGCTACGACGACAAGGCGAGCCCCTAAAGTGCTCTGCACTTAAAACAGTTATCAGTGCAAGTTAGCATTCAAGTGATACGATGAAAAGGAACCAGAGGCTCCGCTGCAATCGCCCAGTCAGGTTTCGTGGCAGTGGTTTAGGTCACCGACTGGCAATCGAACAAACAAGATTCTGTGACGTCACAGAGACTTCCCAGAAAGTGTATGGGGCGCCATCACTGCTTCACCTGTTTTCCTTCATATCTGCATTACATTTTGAAGTTTGCAATAAAATTGGCATTATTGTTATCGTGACAAAGCAGCCGAATTTTTATGAACTAAACTTGCACTCTGCCTCCATGGCTTCTTTAAAAACTAACAGCCATATCTGTTTCTCAGCAACCTTGGTGCACATAGTTACTTTCTAAGCTGGTCACCAATGCTGGGAATTTGTCAGTTTTGACAGCTGTGACGCTCGCCAGCTTTTCTTTCCTTTAGAAACAGTTCGTGGTTTCGCTGAAAGAGTACAGCGAGAGAGGCAAAGCTCAGTGTTTAATTCCTTCTGTTCGTTTTCTTGCAGCGTGAAGCAAGACGTATAAATCATGCCATGCTGTGAGCACGCTCGTTGCTGCAGGCTCTAAAATTTTTAAATAAGGCCTTCTTGTCTGGCTTTACGACTTTATGGCTGCGGATTTATCTGGCTTTATGGTTGTGCACTAAAATATAAAAGGTTGCTACATCGCTACTCACAACCAACCGTGATAGGAAATTCCAGCATTGCATTTTCGCCTAGTTTAGGGCATATGGACAAGTTGATGTTTGTGTTTCCGTCACTTTGCTTTTCCGTGTGAGCAAAAACACACGCTAAACTTTCTCCTAAACACTCCCTGTAGTGCTGCCACCGTTATGTTAGCCTTATAACTAGCAAGGATGAGAAAAAGCCTGCATATTCTTTTTGCGTTAGCCTGCATCAAGCAACGGCCACTGCAACTTGGTTGCAAAACCACGAAGTGTACTGCCGTTTACCGCGTCATAACTTAAAAAGCAATCGGGAAAAAAAAAAAAAAAGACAAAGCTGTTACGCTACGATGCAAGCTTTTTCTCAATCAAAACAAAACATTACCAACTCTTCGACAGAAATTGCTGCGATGCGATGAGATTCTTATCGTACACGAGCAAAAGCTGATACGTTACGCTGCAAGCCTTACCCCAATCAAAAGAAAACATTTGGGAATCTACGACGGACATTCTTGTCGCGTGACGAGGTTGTTATCGTACACGGGCAAACTTCTGTCGTGTTTTTTATCCAACAGACACTTCCTGCAGAGCACGCCAAGAAAGAAACTGTGCTTCCGTGATAGATAAGCAGCCGATTAGACGGGGTGCGTTGCAACGCAAACTTCCTTGTTGAAAAACTTTCCTTCAAAAGAAGCGACAAGCAACAACGGATACGCCGTTTCCCAGAGAGTGTTTGCACCGCACCCCTTCCATTGCAAAATAGATTCGCACATTACTGTAGCATTGCAACATCCTCAACAGGCCATTCACCCAACAGGTCGCCAACAAACTCCCAGGGTGTGGGAGGCCTAACCTGTACACTGCACGTACAGTACAACCTCGTAACAAGACACACTCAAGGGAGCCTGGAAAATGTGTCTCCAGTAAGCAAGATTTTTTATATGCAATGTTGCTAACATGGCAAACTGGAAAACTAACCAAACCGCCTTCATTCAAATGTCTTCTTATAACCAAGTATCTCTTGTAACAGTGTCTCTTTGTAACAAGGTTTTACTGTACTGTATGGGTCCTCAGATAAAAATGAATGGGAGCTATAATGGTTCCTCTGTTGCTCCACTTGTGGGATTTTTTGTTTCCATCTATAGCAGCAGTCTAGGGCAAGGCTTTGGCGCCAACTCTCAACAGTGGATGTGTGTTTACCGTACGCTTGCATTTAAAAAGTGACATGACCAAACCGAACTAGAGGCATCACTAAGAATTACACCGCCTTGTTTCCTTGCGACGGCTTGATCGGCAGCGAACACTGGTGGTACAACAAGTTTCTGTCACACAATAAGGACTCTGGTACAAAAGTGGCTCGTGAGTCACCATTGCTTCGTCTGTTTTCATTAAAGGGGCCATGCAGACAAGTTTGGTTCATTCGAAAGATTGCCTCGTTAGAATCATGCCGACACCACTTTTAACGCAAACTTCACTCACATAAGTTACATAATTAGGAAAAAAGGGAATGGCCATGCGACCCCCAACAGCTCATTCCTGCAACAGAACTATGATGTCATATGCCCAGCTGTGGATTGAGCGACGCCGGCGAAAGCAAACGCAAATTAGGCAGGGCTTATAAGCTAGCCGAATGAGCTAGTTGCGCTTCAATGTAATGCGCATTCATTTTACAGCAGTAAAAATGCTGCGGTAAACAATAAAAGTTGCGAAAGTACACGTAAGCATAGAAGTACCGATGCACACTGCTGGTGCTACTGGCGCACCATACTTGTTTTAGCTGCACAGCAGCCTGCCGCTTGGAGTTGCCTAACATGACACTGGCCGATTGGCGCAAGCGACGTTGTCCTATGTAACCTTGTTTGTCGAGGATACCCCATGTTTCACGAAACGATTACTTTCTACCGTAACAAAAACAAGCCAGGAGCAAATGCGGTCAAAAACCAAGCAACGGCGGACAACGGTCCTCAGCTGACTATGGTAGCGCCATCTGGGAGGACTGACGGTAAGCAAGGCTGTAGAGCCTAATAACGCACTGGAAGTTTGTCTGAATATCCGCCCTCGTGACTTCATGGCAGACGTCACAAAAACAGAAGATTTGGCGGAAGATTTGGCAATTCTTAATTTCTCAGTGAATACGGCATCGTTTGCTGCCGGACAAGTGCTGTGGCACTATTTTGTCTGCATGGCCCCTTTAACATATAGCTGACTGTTGAGATGTTTGCGTTAAAACTGGCATTATTGTTATAAGGAGAAACAAAGTCTTTGTGATAAACCAAGCATGCACTTCGTCTTTATGGCCCCTTTAGGAACGAACCACACAAGGAAGACATTTGAGGCTTCTCAAAAACAACAGCCGCAGCATCGATAAACGACGTAAATGAAAAAAAGGTTGTTCTCACGGGTGGGGCATTGCGTGGGACAAAGTACACGTGGCACAGCCACTGGCTGGCCGCCGGGATGGGCAGCGAGAGGCACACGAAAGGGTCGAAGTTGTTGCTCTGCCGACCGCAACTCGGGCATGTGAGCCGCAGCTTGAGCTGTCCCGCAAACAGTGACGCCACAGGGCTGCCCTGCCACGGGGTGGCCCCTCCGCCCTTGGACGACGACCGGCTCTGCATGCCAGAAGAAAAAACAAACATTTGTCAGCGCATCTTTCTTCCCGCGACACCACTTCCCATTTCGTACACCATACAGAAGCAGACCTCCTGCAGGGCGCAAGGTATCAATTAAATGCAATGACAGTCTGCACACTGTGAAACACGATCTAAAACAAACCCAAGCACTGGTATTTACGATTTACTGAAAAAAAAATAGTTACTGATAACTATTTCAAACTTTTTTAATTCAGAAATTCCACCACAGAAAAAAAAAGGCTGACGATTACGATATTTCCTAAGGACGGTATAAACTGGAGCCTTCTCAGTGACGGCGCATAGCTGCTGCATCTCAGGAAGTGATTGCGTCATTGCAAACACAGGACAGCACTATGCTACTATGGCGTTTTCTCGCAGCGCATCGCTGCCACCGAGCATGTCTCGTGTGGCCTCGCCATACCGCCCTCCCCCTCCCACTTTTGCCATACTTTCCTCCTCCACTTTCCTGATCACCCTATCTTGTAATCTCTGGTGTCCTCTTGGGTCGGAAACCAGGTCGTTGTAATAGGAACCAAAGCCACTACCTCAAAGCCATGAAGATCAAATGGCAGACTTTCTATAGCAGTTTGCCAATAGTGTTGAAAGCGAACCAGTAGATGGTGCAAGCTGCCTTCCTCTGCTGTATCATCTATGAAATGGAATGGCGCTCCCCGGCGACAAAAAGGCACAACACATTCGGCAGCTGGCAGCATTTTAGAACAGACGTCTTTCTGGGACACGCTGACTGCCACCCTACTTGTTTGCTTATTAAAACGGCAAAAGCCTTGGGTGCCTCATCAAATGCAAAACGTGATGGTTGTCGTCGCCAGCGTCTTCTACACCATACCTGCCAACCTGGTGACATAGAAATTCGTAATATCTGCGGACTGGGAGAAGTGGTGGGCAGCACACTTTAATTTTTAAGGCTAAAATGATTCACATTTTCTTCACGCGTTCACATGTTTTCAGAACCATACATGAAAACCGTCAGTGTTGAAGAGTAATGAGCAGCAACTTCATTGGGAAGAGCAGCAAATTCGGATATCTACGATTTCGAGAACACTTGGTAGTGCTTTCGCGGCTTCGAGCCCGCCTTTGCACTGCGAAGCAAGTGCCGCAATCGTACCACGCACAGGACGCGGCAGTCCTACAAAGAGCGCCACGAACACGGAAGTCGTAATCGGCCCGTGAACAACATGCTATAAGCAGGCTTGCCGAGGTAGCAGCGAGTTCACCCCGCTACGTAGCCCACCCCGAGAAGACTACAGAAATCGCAGCTTCGCAGATGGTGATAACAAGACTACGTATTGCTTTCTCGTTGCGGCGCAGGTTCCACAGTGTCGTTTAAATAGATGGTCCCAGTTTTTTGAAAAATTCGTAAAATTTCAAGCAGGATTCTTAAAATCGTAAGACGCGTGAAAATTCGTACATCTTACGGAAAATTCGGAAGAGTTGGCAGGTATGTCTACACCATGGTTTCTCAAAGTGGGTTCCGCGGAACCTAGGGGTTCCGCAGGCCCCTCCTCAGGGTTTTGCGAGCCACTGATAAATTTTCCCTGGTTCCGCAGTCGCAAAGTCTTATATGGTGCACTTGAGGTGCGATCGATCTAAGGAACCTCCACTACTCACACCAGAGTGTCAGTAAGCACATCTCAGCGCATAACAGAAACGCGCGAGCTGCGCAATAAATCTCACCAGCAGCTTGTAGCCAGCCAGACTCCGAAAACGGGCCACGTGGTTAAACTACTGCACTTGAATCTCGGTCTTATATTACCCCCATGCGCATTTCTCCTGTTTGGAGATAGGTGCCGCTAACGTACGCATTCACGTAAAGTCGACGGGGGAAAAAAACGATAACCTTGCTTGCTTTTGAATTTATTGCACGTTAATGTAGCATGAACGGAATGAAAAATGGCGGGAGGGGGGGTTCCTTGGCACTTAACGGAACTTAGCAGGGTTCCCTGGGACCAACATGCTTGAGAACCCCTGTTCTACACAAATGGTACCAAAATGGCCGTCGCTGTAGAAATAAATTGGGTTTGGGTGGGATTTGAGCCCACGTCGCAAGCGCAGCAGTTAAGTACACTAAGGAATAACCCAGCCCCCTGGCAGAATGAAACAAGGGGTCTATTCGTTTCACCTGCACCGCGTGAACCAGTTCAGGCGGTGCCGCACTTCGCCATTCGTTTCAGCGGTGCAGCTCGCGGCACCTGAACCGCGCCGTTCGATTCACCGGTGGTGCCGACGGGTGCAGGACGGGTTCATGGCTTTGCCTGCACTCCCTGCCGAGGAGGTGCAGAAGCAGACGAAAAATGTGCAGGTCTGGTTCCGCCGATGGCGGAGCCCGCTTTGCACCGCTGTGAACTGGTTCAAGAGGTGCAGGCTGAATCGAATAGACCCAAGAATTATCCTGATGTGTGTGGTGGAAGGGAGAGGAGGTTTGGTGGAGTCGACTCAGTCTGCCAACCAAAAATCTGTCCCACAAGAGGAACCACATCTGAACACAGCACATCCAACCCTCAACAAAGATGAAATACACCAAATTTTAATTTTTTCTAATGCAAATACTGGGCTGTTTACTAAAGACCTCACGGTTGTGGCTGCATTTCTTCTGCCACCCCGCATGAGGTGAGATGTGACACACCTGTGCAGGTGATCTTTTTGAGTACAGCAGTTTTCAGGGGCGGATCCAGGTTTTTTCTGAGGAAGTGGGGGATCAGCTTCTATCCATGTTGATGATGATAATGGTGATCAGGAGGACGAGAAGGGTAGTCACCGAAATTTTGGAAAACCAGAAATACACCAAATAGAAGAAAATCATCAACTAGACTTTTTCTACGACCTGAGGGGTCATCTTGACGGTATAAATTCCAAAATTAGAAGGGGGGTCAGGACATCCGGACTCCCCCCCTCTGGATCTGCCAACGAGTTTTCGGGATTACTTCCAGGTGCCTTTCAGATGAGTAGTAACCTTCACCGTTCTACGATGTCCAATCATCGAACAGCCCGACTCAAGGCTGCGTGGAAACAACCCTAAAGCGGCTTGAAAAGCTCGTGCCACAACAACGCGACGCACATTTTGCTCCAAAATGTCAACCAACCTTGCTTAACTAAGGTGACGTCAAAACAGAGCCAGCGAACAATGCCCGCTCCTTTGAATCTGTTCTTCATTGTCTACGCAGCATTCAAACCGAGGTTGGCCCAGTGCCAAAAAATTCCTGCGGTCCGCCAGTAAAGATAAGCGGAGCCCGGGTGGCCATCTCATTCCAGTACGCTGTCTTATCTCGATCAACACCACTGAGATGGAAGGCCTCGCATATATCCTTCGAAAGCTCTCTCTTTACCCTCCACCTGTTTGCCAACTGGCGTTATCCATAAAGGCATGTTTTCAATGCAGCCAATTGACAGCACATGCAAACGACCGCACTATCGATGCTGATACGACCTCTAGGCCTCGTTATCAGTGAGGCGTTATTGATTCGGGCCCGCGGCGGCGATGGTACCTGACGCTATCATCCGGGTAATCTCCCTCTCTCGACTGAATAAAAACAAGGAAACCCCAAGTCGTGAATGAGGACAGAGATTGTAAACAGGACTGGAGTGCGGAGCTTTGTCAGTGGTACGCCACAAGACAGAAATTCAACAGTCGGTGGAAGCTACGCCACACAATGCAACAAATGCACTCGCACTTCATCAAAACCCCAAACTGAAGGCAATGCTTCAAAATGGGCTGTCTTCTTTTTTCTCGAAAATGTACGCACCACCGAGAGCCGTTTGCTCATTCAAGTTGGTTGTTACAGCAAATTGCGTAACGCTTCGAATAACATCTTGAAAACGCTCAAAAGTGCTGACTTTCCAAGGCAAAGAAAGGCTGGTTGCCTATTCCTACTAGAGGTAGTGCCTTGCAAAGTAGCACTCTCTTTTGGCGGGAAATCTGATTAAAAAAAAAAAAAAGAAGTCTTTGAAACTTCTCGAATGTGTTTTTTCATACTTAAGCGCTGCTAACAACTCACGACACTCAGCATTTTCCACGTGATGCTACACTGACTAATTCAGAGGTGCCCAGTCAGTGAAATGTTGCGCCAAATGTCAAGTCAGTTCTCGCGCGTGATCCTTTCTTAAAAACTCTGGTTTGTGCCCCATAAAAACACTTTTTACGATTGTAATGCAGAAGTTAATTGCAACTCCAAAACTACCTTAAATTAACTTGGTAGAATTCAAATGAACTGGACAAACTGCTGCAAGTGGTGTGGGCAAAACTTGGCTTCAAATTTTTCTGTTTAGAAAAGTGCAAATCGTCGACCAACTTTACAATGCCATGCACAATCCACCATATTAATTTTCCTAGTGTTCGTGTACAGGGCTTTGAACGCACAAAAAATTACCTGCAGTAGGAGTCTTTCCGTCTTATACCCGTGCCACACGTACACGAAAACTAACATTAAGTGTTTAAGGCCTCAAGATACCAAATGACATATTTTGGGAAGGCCGTGCTACACGCGAAAACGCAAAGGCATTAAATGTGTTAGGCATGATGGTAATGATGGCCAAAAAGAGGAGAAATTCACTCATATTTTAGAAGTTTTTTAACATAGAGAAAAACATCTTACAAGGGTTAAAAATGTTTTTGCGAAAGAAAACGTTATGAGAAATAGCGTTTTCTAAACAAATGTTTTGAGCCGTTTCTAAAAGTGGCTTTGGCAGCTGCCGTCACCTGCCAGCGGTCGCCAAACCCGGAAAATTCAAAACGACGACTAACACAATGTTTTGCCTTTTGCCGCTGTTTTAGTGAACTTCATCTTCTTCAGCAACTTCGCCACCAACAGTGCACAAAAAATCGTCTTATTTCGGAGTTCAGCTACATTTTCCGCGTCAACGCTCTGGTGCTGAGAGTTTCGTGGGTTTCATTTGGTGCTCATCGCGTTCGAGAGTAGGCAGATTTAAGGCGCTCATAAGGGCGAATGAGTTGTGCGGAACTCATTCAACCAAAAATGACATTAGAGTGAATGGCATTAGATTTTTGCATGTAGCAGCGAATTAATTGCATTAAAACTTAAGGCATTAGGCACTTGATGTCATTTTTCGTGTACGTGTGGCTTCTACTCTAGTAATTTTTTTGTATCTGCAAGTACTCTGTACTTGGGCAAAAACAAACGATAGATGACCTATCATTCGTTTTTGCCCAAGTACAGAGGACTCGTGAAGCAAGAAAGCAATTACACAGCCTAATTAAGATACTAGTTTTCTTTTTCTTGTTTTCTCGGAACAGATAACTGATTACCAATGAGGTTACAAAGACACTAAAGTGTGAGAACAAGTTCACCTGCACTGGTAAATTACAAGGTCAGCAACAAAGGGTTGCCTGTACCGGTAAACCGGCAACACAGATATACCAATCTCAGAGGCAACGGTTGGTAGATAACACAGAAAATGCCATTCATGCACGAAGCTGGTAACGAATACATTTTTTCCCCCACTAACAACTTGCGACTTCGCAACCGCAAAAGTTTATGTGAATTAACGAGCTCGTTCAATTATTTTCCTGAAAAAAAAAATAACCGATGACCGCCTACATACACGCAAAATAAATTCACCTGGCTAATACTAGCGATTCCATCACCCTCCAAACAAGGGAAAGAAAAATGCCAGCTTAAATTATTTCCAAACAAGCAAAGCACCATTTGTTGGTGAACAAGAACCAAAGATACCTGTGATACTCCAGTTTTTACATATGACAAAAATTTAATTCCGCTTTTATCACCCTTTAATCACTGTTAGGTCTCTTTTTTTTTTCTTCCGCCAGAAATGGACGATCATTAAACATTTTTGCTGAATGGAATTGTTGCATGTAAATGTTGGCCTATTTATATCCTACAAAGCAGCTCATTTGGAATCTTTTCTTGAATCAAGTTCTTCAACACATGGATTAGAAATCCCTTTCACTTCTGCACAAACACCTTTGTTTGTCGTGAGCTCTAATGTGGAATCTTTAAAACGTGCACTCTTAATGTCTCTAATGTGTGGAGCTTGAAAGATCCGTTCGGATTTAAAACCCATAAAACATTAGCTAAACAACAACCTCAAATTTCTGCAGAGCAACTGATATGATACCTCGCAGTGCGTGATATTCCAAGGCTTCCTCTCTTTCTAATACAAGTCATGCTGCAAGGTTTTTGGCAGGAATTGCCACAATGTTTTGTTACCACGCTCAACGTTCTTCTACTTCTTCAAGATCAGAAAACACTGACAGCACTCAGTGTTTGAAACAAGGAGAGCATTGAGGAACAATGAAAACCGGAACGCTCCTTCTTTTCGCCATTCACAGGTATCGGAGCCAAATAAGGCTGAATTCAAGGCAAAACACACAACCTCCCCGCGCGTTATCCTCTCCAAGAGAAAGTTGCAAACAGCAGCAACACCTGTTTGACATCGCTGCCGCGTGAATCATTTCCTGACGCACGTCGACCTGCCGCACTCCCGAGCAGTACTCGTGCACGCGCGCAAAATGTGTGCGCGAAAAAAACGTGGCCTTATCTCGGTCCTTCTAATGAGATACACTATCCATATTGAACATGACTGAGAAGAACTAGAGCGAAAACATCAGCAACAGAATGCCTGGTAGCAACTGCTATCTATCTATCTTCTTTTTTTTTTTTTTTTGAAGCTATTGATGAACTAATCACTCGCAGATACAGCTTTCACCTCACCAATTGTGCTTGAACAAATGTTTAGAATGCTTCCCATGTTTCGGATGCTTTAATCTTTGCCCCTGGATGTCTAGCCATAACTAATGAAAAAAAAAAAAATTTTTGTTTTCTCAGAAAGCAATGGTGTCTATAACCAGACATTTTACTATCAGTGCATTGTAAAGTGTACATACTATATGCTGTAAAGGACTTGTTTTTGAGATTCACGAGCTCAATATTTTGCAGATTAAATGAAAAATAATGGTTGGGAAGACAACAGACATCGTCAAATTCTTTTACCTTGGGAATTTCTCCCTACTCCTGTGCTCAGGGCATTTTTTTTTTTTTGTAAGCTTTATTTTCAGCTTTAAGTAAGCTGTGGGCGCAGTTAAAACATTTGATCTCTCTGCTCTGGGTTCGTGGTGCAACAGGGCGGTTAATGGACTTCGTGATTGACTTTCGAGTCCTGAATGCACTACTCTAGTCTGTTTTCACTGTAGCCTAATACGCAAACCGGCCACACTTCCACCTGCATTTATTCAAAGAGCTGACAATTACCAATAACTCTTAACCTTTGCTCATGTCCAATTTCTTGTTTTCGCTAAAACATAACATTGCTCATAGCTACAGTTGGTTGCCCAAGCACTCATCATTTGTGCTCACAAATTTACACTGACATTCCAGGATACAGGATGTTTCAGTGCTGACATTGTGCACGGATATTTTGAAAACCTGTTTGCAGTTTAAATTTTGGCGAATGGTTGGCAATTTGCAAAAATTACACAATTAACAGTGTTTGCGTATGTACATACTTATTGAAATGCATACTACCAATACATGTCAAGTTATGTTTGACAGTGTCGTTCCCTCCTAACATGAAATTGGTAGCAAGTGGCTCAAGCTCTGCAAGGTGTTGCTACTAGCGGTTAGAAAAAAATGCGTCCGCCAGAAATAACCCAAGGCTGTACCTCCAAAGAGTCATAAGCTACCCCACCAGATTATGCCGGACAATTCTTTGTCCGTGACAACGTCCACTTGAACCAGGCAGACAAAACCTTCCGAATCTATTCTGCGGAGGGGAGTTTAAACGTTGCCCGTCGGACAACCCTTGACATACATTGATGACTCTAGATCAGTCAAAACTAGGCATACAAAACATTCTGCGTCGAAGTAAACTTCCCAACATGGTCGCAGGTGTATCATTGCTGATAACGAAAAACTACCAGGACTCTTTTCTATGAAAAAGAGAGGTTTGATACCTTAGAACGCTTCAGTGACCCACGCTTCGTCCGAGAAGACGACGACGACGTCGCGGACGTCGCGTCATCAGCCAGTTCCTCGTGGACCTTGTCCAGGAGCCACATCAGGAACTCCTGGGCGTCGTGCTGCTCACTACCCTGGTACTGACTGCCGTGCTTCTCGACGCACGACTTGAAGCGGGCCGCGAAGTCGCCCTCGGTCCGACACGACCACAGGGCGCTAAGCACGCTCGCCAGCTGCTCGGTGACGCGCGCCGAAGACGAGGTCGAGAACGCGCGGTTCTTGCCCTGGGCGAGGTCGTCGCGGTACGCCCCGGAGACGAGGTACTCGGCGAAGGCGTCCGTGTTGCTCAGACACTGCAACACGGCGTTCATGAAGCACGTGTTGCCTTCGTTGCGGATTCCGGCGACGGCGGGGGTGCGCGAGAGAGAGCTCGAGTCCGACCGCTTCCCACCCCCGCCCCCGCCGGCGAAGAAAGTGTCGTCCCCACCCCCGGGGTCGCCGCCCACGGCCCTCGTCCTCAGGTCCCTCAGAGATCCACTCCGGGAGGGACCCGAGAACTTGCCGTTCCAGGAGTCCGAAGACGAGTTGCCGCGGTGGTGGTGGCCGATGTGAGGGGTGAAGAAGCGTCGTACCATCTGGTCGAAGAGGCTGGGTCGCTTGCGGCGTGTCGCTGAAGACGACGACGACGTCGGCGTCGGGTCTTCGAGCGACCGCAGGCTCCGGTATTGGAGCTGCTTCTTGCTGCCGCCTCCGCCACCGCCCATCCATCTCGGTATGGTGAAGAACGAGCCCGGGTGGTTGCCGTGCTGGTGCTGCGCTCCGCGCCGACGCGTCGGCGGTGACGAATCCGAGGAATGCATCGCGAAGCAGCAGCCGCCGTCGGCGCCGATGACAGCGACATGGGAGGCGCGCGATTGCCTTGAGATCGGCTCGCAGAAGGAACGCACCTGAGAACGAAACCTTCGGAGGGGGGGAGAAAAAATAGGGGACGCGCGTTCAGGCGTTGGCAGTGGCCACCACTTCGTTGACCCTCGTCGTCGTCGCGGGCACAAAAACAGCTGGTTGTGAAACCACGGGGGCGGCGAGGAGGAGGAGATCACTGCACAATCACAGAATCCGCGACACACTAGGCGAACGAGAAGGCGCGGCCGCGCTGCTGCAACGTGTTGACAGCGCCTCGACGGGTCGGCGGAAGGAGTCGCCAGTCGGAACCAACACCGCTACCGCGCAGCGGATGCACGGAATTCATTGTTCCTTGCGTCGACCCACGGGCGGCCGAGGTAAACACACGCTCGGCAACTGCGCAGCGGTGCGCAAGATCACGCACCCGTGACGTTTCCCGTCCGCCGTCGCACGAAACCGCAGAAAGAGTGGTGACGCGCGGTCTTGAACGCCCGTGTGTGGTTTCCTTTGAAGCTACGTCGTTCGTCGCTTTGCGGGGCCCGCTCCGAGCGCGTATCTAGGTTAGCGGGGAAATCTTGGGTCGCGTTCACTGGTGCCGTCTCGTAGGAGCCCCGTTCGCTTCCCTCAATGTCACATTGCACGCGGCGGGGCCAAGAGAAACACGCCAAAAGAAAGAGAATATACACACTACACAACCGCTGCCTTCGGCAACCATTACGCTAGGGAGAGCGCGAAGCCCGATAGTGCTGCGCCCTACCGGCGCCAAGGGCAAAACAAAGCTCGCGCATTAGTTTCCAACGCTTATTTTTAAGAAAATAAAATAGTATTAAACATTTATGTTTTAACAGTTTTGTTCAAGAGATGAAAATAAAGTTATATACAACAATATTAACCCTAAAACAATTCCCAGTTTCGGTTTCGGTTTCGTTTGCGCATTGTTTGCGTTTGTTCTTTTTGTTTCTTCTTTGTGGTTTTACTCCTTGTACGCAAACGAATGGCTCCTTTATTGCTTATGCCTGCCCAATCACTGCTTTTCAGCTCCATTTTTTTTTCTTACGAACAGCGCAGCCTTTGAGATTTCGGGGCATGAAGGCGAGTGTTATGATTGCGGTAAAATTGAATCCGAAAATGACCTGACAGATGACATATTTAACTCAATAAAAGATACGTACGAGTTTTGAATACAGGTATAGGTGGTCAAACATACGTCGGCCTTCGTAGTTCTGGGAGTAGCGTCAGTGGAATTGTTTGCGCATGACTGATTGATTGATTGTCAGGTTTTACGCGCCGACGCTACACAGACTATGAGGCGCATCGTAAAAGCAGCCGCCGCGGCCGGGAATCGAACCCGCGACCTCGTCCTCAGCAGCGCAACGCCTAAGCCACTGAGCCACCGCGGCGGGCACATGATGGAGCCGCTGACTACGGTTTTCTCAAAGAGCGATATGGAAGCTCGTATAACCAATTTGTTTCGCAGGCTCGCAGACGTCACACGGGAACTGCACTGCAAACGTTGACAGAAGCAACACCGAACAACTCCTCACTGCGTTTGTCTGTTTCTGCTTAGTGTTGTTCTTTGTCGAAAATTGTGGCGTGTGTATATATTGACGCTTCAATTGTGGTCAAAACACTGGGCAAATAAAAAAACAACAGAAATAAGCATTGATGTATAATTAAAGATACTTTATTTAGACAAACCAAACAGAATTCCGAGCATCCACCGTTGAAATACCGTAGGAACGATTAATCGACGAAATCGTAAGTTTAAGTTAATAAAAGAATTTGAATACAATTAATGGCATTAAATGTACAGACGCTCACTATTTCATCACCAACACCATCTCAGCCTGTGGTGTGAACCTTTTCCCGGCGCATCCCCTGGCAGACGATACGCTAATATGTAATATGCATGCACACTGTTGCTTTTGTTCCGCGCACCTTAATTCCCAAACCCGGGCGCTAATCCACCCGCCACTGTGGCACCCGGATGTGGCTGTTACGACATCGTTATAGTATATACTCCCCAAGCATTTTGTTTTTCTCGAAGCTAATGACCCGAGAAATACCACCTCCCACTCGTTATTGACGAAACACACGGTCACTCTTTAATCTTTCTTTTCCCGTGCGTATGTCAAGTTGCCAGGGCAACTGATACGGCTGCAGTTGTCTGGCCGGGCGGCCCTCATCCGGTCCAATCTGCCCTCGCCACTGTGGCAGCGATCATTTTGTTGTGCATGCTTCATTGCCTCCTCGCCGCACCTGGCATCCGCTTGAAACAGTGGGATCACCTGCCTTGACTGCGGACGCACGGAGACGCTAAAGCAGAACAGCAGGCCCTCAACTTCGTTGCTCGTTAATTAAGCGGCATGCAACAATTAATGTCGCATAATGTATATTCGGTTTCTGTAAACACCGCTTTCATATCCAGCCAAGTTGTGCGCTCATTATAATTTTCGGCTGCATTAACATACTCTCACCTTTTTCTTTAAGCCCACTGTCCTGGCTCGAATTTATCTTTTTTACACGGCCAGGGTTCCTTTTTATCACAGTTTTTGTCATCGTCCCCCGTGAAAATGGAAAGAGCATTTCTAGCAAGAAATCACAATTTCCGGCTTCATGTCTGACTAGATTACTAGATTTCTAGCTGGAATCGACAGCTTCTAACTAGAAAAATTCTTCGTCTAGCTAGAGACGATTATTTCCAGCTTGCGGGTTTTTTTTCCTTCTAGCTGGACTGACAAATGCTACCTGAAAGTAAATCTCAATCCAGCTAGAAATGAACTAGAAACTGAATTTCTAGCTAGAAATTCTACTATTTCTTGATAGAATATTTCTAGCTAGAGGAAATTTCTGGTTCAATAATCCAGCTAGAAAAAAAAAATATATTTTCACCTGGGAGGTGCGTTTTCTTTTTCTCTTTGTCAGCCTGTGCTTCCGGATGTGTGTGGGTGTGTGTCTGTGTGTGTAAACACAGGCACGTCAATAGTTTCGCATCACTTCCTGCAATACGAATGTTTTCCCAGGGCGCCGCGCACGCCTCGGCAAAAAAATTAACCGAACAAAATCCGAATGTGCACTTCAATCGTATTTGCGCGGCGGAAGGCGCAAATCAAATCAGGGACCGCGAAAATATTCCGGACGTCAACGCTTTTTTTTTTTTTGCCTCCATTTTTGACCGTCGCCGTAACACTTCTTCAGTTTTTGCGAGGGTACGGCCAACGTACGGCACTGAACACAACGTATTTGAGAGAGTACAGTTAAATCGACGGACGCTTCGCTGCGGTGGCGCCACAGGCGGTCCGGTTTTGATTTGCAAATTGAGGTAGGGCGTTCGGACAAAGGATGGGGAGGCACAAAAGGACAATGATTCTCAGTTCGTTCAACACTCGGCGGGGGCACGTCTATACCTGCGACCGGTTTTCCTGTTTCCGTTCGTAATCAAGTGAAGAGTTAAAAAAAAATACGACGAGAAAAAAAGGGTTAGAGAGAGGTCATGCGTGGCTTGAATTCGTTAATGCATATTCGAACTGCCTTTGTTGGCACAAGCTCTGGAATTTGACCTGTATTCGTAAAGCCGCCCCCCGCTGCCTTTCTTGCCTTCGACTTCAACTGACAAAGCAGTGGGCGCGTATCAGTATGTAGCGCTGAATTTCTTTCTTGGTCGATGATGATATTGTGGTCGAAAAATAAGCGAAGAATGTTCAGATATATATAAAAAAATATCCAAAGGATGTTGGGTCTTCTTTTTTGAAATTAAACAGGGTTTGAAGGCGCTTGAGGTCACCAGAGGATTACGCTCTGATCCACTTTTCTGACATCGTTGTTGCTGCGAAATGTTTTATTGTAAAAGGAAGCCACGTTGGCCTTTTTTTACAGGAGAAGGGCAAGGGAATTACAGACTCTCTAGGAAGCCGTACAACCCTGTCTGAGATCCGGCGAGCCTGATGCGCACAGAATCTAGGTCTTGTAGGACGACACCTGAAGCGTCCGTAGGGGACGTTTCCGGAGCGGACAATGGGCCCGAGGCCATTAACGAGGCCATGCAGACAAAACACAAGTTTGACTCGTTCGAAACATTGCCTCGTTAGAATCATACTGACACCAATTTAATGTAAACTTCACTCAAATAAGCTGCATAATTAGGAATAAAGGGAATGGTCAGGCGACTCACTAGCTCATTTCCCGCACTATACTCGGTTACAACTCAAGAATGGCACCACCTCATGTAGTGTATCACTCCGCGAAAGCGCCGGACCCGTGACGTTAGTGCGCGCGCGTTTTGAAAGGGGTTTGCAATGAATACGTGATATCGTCTGCCTTATCTCACGCAGTTTGTTTGTCGTTGCTGGAGTCGTTCATAAGCATATTAAGTCCAAAAAATCATGGGAACGGCTCACGCCATGTTCAAAATATTCCCAGTAACGCCCTACTTGCGCCGCGCGGAGAAACATCCGGCTACGGTGATAAGGCACAGTGGCAACTTCCGGTGCCGTTCTTAAGTTGTCACCGAGTATCCCGATTCTAGACACATATGGCGTCATATGCACGGCCATGCGGTTGGCTGAGGCCGGCAAAAGCGGAAAGCAAGTTAGGCAGGGCTTATAAGCTTGAAGAACGAGCTCTTTTCGCTTAAATGTAATCGATTTTATAGCATTGAGAATGGTGGGGTAAACAATGGAAGTTACGAAAGTACACATAAACCTAGACGCATCAGTGCGTACTGGTGTTGGTACTGCGCGCACTATAATTGTTATAGCTGCACAGCAGTCGTCCGGTGCTTCGGGGTTGTCTCACACGGCACTGGCCAATTGGCGTAAGTGAGATTATCTTACGTGATCCTGTTTGTCGAGCATACCAAATGTTTCACGAAATGATTACTGCCTGCCGTAACAAGGACAAGCCAGGTGGGAATACCGTCAGAAACAAAGCAGAAGCGGCCACGGTCCTGCGCAGTATAGTGGCGCCATCTAGGACGACTGACGGTAAACAATGCGTTCCGCAGTCCGCTGCAGGCTAAACACCGCACTAACGTTCTTGAAGACCTGCCCTTATTAAGTCATCGCAGACGTCACGATACGCCCGATTTGGAGGGATAATCAAAAATTTTAACCTAAATTGATTAATTTTTCGGTGAATAAAGCGTCGTTTGCTGCCGAGAAGCGCTGGGGGCACTATAAAACACCAAATCTTTCTAATGAAACAAACTTCTACTTTGCCTGCGTGGCTCCTTCAAAGAGCCTAACCCCTCCTGTAAACGGTCTACTACCACGTGAAGCTAAAATTAGTGGCGTGCACAGATTTCTACGAGGAAGAAAAGTAAGAGAAGCAAGAAAAACAATAAAAAATTAACAATAATTACTTCGGGCTGAAGTGGGCGTACTTCACATACGCTTCCAGTTGTTTTCTGTCTATGTGTTTTTTCTTAGGCCTGTTTCCTCTTCTGTTTCCCCCGAAATTTTCTAAACGCTGCATCCGAAACTTCATTTTCTCTTTTTTGCCCATGCTATTTACACACCTTATTGATAATAAAATGTAAACAAAAAAACTGTGGTTCATTCCTCTGTCATAGGAATTAGTAAAACACGAAAGTGAAATGTGCAGCGAAATCTGCAGCTGAGCATGATTTGCGGGTCGGCGGCTGTCTTGTGGGTGTGCTTGGCGAGCGACGTTCTGCTGGCGGGTCGCTTCGGCAAAGGTGTACTGGCGTCATTTCCGTGACGGATATGACGGCAGTGAAATATTGAGGTATCGTGGCATAAAACACTTTCGTGTTAAAATACAAAACCCGAAAACGAACAACCGTAAGTATAACGTACTCTTTAGTACTAAAGGTTGCAAGCCCGAAAACGAACAACCCTAAGTATAACCAGAGTCCTTCAATGCTTTGAAGGACTCTGGTATAACGTACTCTTTAGTACTAAAGGTTGCTTCCCCGCAAAAAGACCCTGTGTGCAGGGGTGCACCCTTTACAGGCCGCTTGCTTCGTTGTACTGGCGTTACTTCCGTGACGGATATGACGTCATCGAAATCTTTGTGTATCCGGGAATAAAACACTTTCGTGTTAAAAACGAAAATGAAAATGACAAAGGTTTTGTTTGGACGCAGGCTGTCTTTTTTTAATATTATTCCTGGTGGCGTATAACGCCACCCGAAAAATATTTCTGCCTACGCCGCTGTTGTCTGCGCACTTCGCCCCAATATCCGCCAGAGAGAACGCACCGAGCTGAGCCGACAAGACGACGGGCCGTTCACGGTGGAGACGATCTCCTGCAGACATTGGCCTCTATCGCCTTCACAGAAGGCGACCATTGTTCCTCCGCCGTTCCCACAGCGATACTGGCTTACGGAAACGACTATGGTGCCTGCCAAAAGGACAATGAGTGCACGCTCATCTCCGATCCCATTTCCCCTTGTTCTTCCACGCTCTCTTTTTCTCCCCGAATGCAATTCTCTCAGTGTAGGGCTGCGTATGATGATGATGATAATGATGGCGTACACAAAATGGCCACCGGCACTGCCCTAGCCCGCACCCGCTTTTTCCTTTTCTTCCTCCTCTCAATCCGTGGACCAGTTGCGCCTGAGCGACAAATTCGAACCTTCGTCGGACTCTATGGCCTCCACTTATCGATCACTCGAGTACACCTTTGGGCCGCTTGCCGTAGACGAAACGATCGGAACCAACGTCCCTTTGCCCTATCAATCCCCTTCATCCCCTTCTACTCCAACCCGGACTATAATTTCATTTCTTACTAGGTTCGTACAGAAACGAAAAAAAAAATGTCTAAGGAGCTCGTTTTAAAAATTGCTCGGCAACTTGAGACTGCTTACGTGCTTTCGAAGGCGAAAGCGTAGCGATTATCTAACGACTTCTTCCCTCCTACACCGTGCTTGCGTCCCTTTCTCCGCTTTCGTTTCCTCGTCTTCTGACGCGAATTTACTCCGACAGTGCATATTGGTCGCAATTCAGACGCGGCAGCCTCCACACAGCCAGCGCTCTCCTTCGCGTGAACCTGTTCTACTCCCGGGGCGTCACGTGCACTTGTGCCGGGGCACGTACGAGGCTGTGCCCGGTTACAACAGCAACGTTGTTGTTGATGATGATGATTGATATTGGTTCCCCCTTGTAGCGGGGTGATGACGTGTCATCTTACCAAAAAGGACTAATATACCTATGTTTTATACTCTTGGTTTATAACTAGCGCTGCTTAGGGCAGGCACAAAAAGCTTATTAGGCACAAAATACTTTTTTTTCTCTGTTACAGGTGGTAACTGTCCTAGGCAATATTCCCCGCTCTGCTTTTCGTCCACCAGCATTCTAATCTTCTTTTCGTCCCCTCGACAGCCTTGAAGTTAACTTCCTCTGTACTAGCCTTAAATACAGGATTCTTGAAACCGAATATTTCCCTCACGTAGATTTGGATGGATGGATACCCTCGCATTCTAACACTATGTGCCGCATAGTTCTGTTTTTTTTTTCCGCAGACCACGCATACCCCATCATTTTGTAAATGCTTCCCCACAAAGCTCTTAATTCGCAAGCAACCTGCTCTAGCCTGAAAAAGCAAAGCACTGCCCCGGGAATTATCGTAGAAATTTTCCTTTCTGATCTCCAATTTCTCAGTCCTGTACATTTCTAACGATGTTTTAGCTTCCATTTTTTTCTCTTCATTTATTCGTTTCAATCTGCCTTGCCTCTTTTTTTTTACCTTGGCTGTTTTGGGTTCTCCACTGTTCTTTCCGTATTTCATCGTTAGCCTTATCGTCTTCATCGTCTTCCTTAACCACTGCGTGTCCACGCTTTTCAAGTATAGGTACCTAAAAACCTTAGCTGTTCACCTACGTTGATCCATTGCTTTCAACCTCCTCAAGACATATTTCACTCTGCGCTTCTCGAACTTCAAGCGACGCCCAGCCCATATCTCCCTGCACTGCTTTTTTAGTTGTTTTTCCACGCGCTCCTAAGGCCAAGCGGACTATCGTTCTCTGATTCACTCAAGGCCTGCTAGAACGCCTGATTTTAAAGCTGAGTACAGCATTCGCAAATGTGAACCCGGAACCATTACTCCTTTCCACATTCCTCACACTACTTCATATTTGTTATACACCCACAGAGCTCTCTGCTTCAAACAGCTGCGTTTAGTTTTCCCTTACCCTTAAGTGCTCCCTGGAAGTTGCCGCTGTGCCACATCACCGCAGCCGGATGTTACGCCGCGCGGCGCAAGTAGTGCGTTACTGGAGATTTTGAACGTGGCACAAGCCGTTCCGGGATTTTTTGGAAGGATATGCTTATAAAACGCCCTAGCGAGACAAACAACTACGTGCAAAGGCAGACGATCACTCATCATACTACCTTCAAAACGCGCGCGCCCGTTGGCATCGGGTCCATCGCTTAGGCGGAGTGAGTACGCGTGTATACTGAGCTAGTGTTAATTGTTCCCAAGTGTAGTACTCGTTTCATTCTGCAGGCCCAGTTAGCGCTGTGGATACGCTCTTTGCTGCTGCTCTGGTGACCCGGATTCAGATCCCACACGAACCCATTTATTTTCTATTTACAGTGGCGACCTTTTGGTACCATTCGTGTTGAGGCCGACAAGACGACGACGGCCAGTTTCTTTTACTTTTCGTGCTTGATGAGGCAGTAAGGCTTTCGCCTTCCTTGAAGAATCGAAATATTCTGGCCCCGACAGCTCTTCCGATGGGAATTTCCCACATTTGTCATTCCACAAGCACTCAATTCCCGTGTTTTGCCAGTCCTTCAAAACTGATGGACGCAAAGCAAAAACAGCAATAACAGTCACGAAACCGGGGCTCCGCGCACATTGAAACGGTGGCCCTTTCAGCGGTTTCAATTTGAATTGGCGGCTTTGTGGTTGCGAATTCAGAAAAGGTGGTGCACCAGTCGGCTGTTCGTAAAAAGTTGCGTACTTTTTGCTCAACGGATGTTGATGCGGAACTTGTTAATAGTATTTTTTAAAAAACACATTGTAAGCGAACTGTGTGGGCTCTTTGAGTCACGGAATGAATGTTTTTTTTTCTATACCAAAATAACTTTGGGCCCGCGCCCTCTGGGGGGCTTGATGGTCGAAAACAGCGCTTTAGGTTGGGCACGTGGGGCGTCGATTTTTACGCCGCCTTAGGGAAACAGGGAACGTCCAAGCTTGGAGGCCTGCCTTCTGCTTCTTTCAGCTGCGTTTAGTTTTCCCTTACCCTTAAGTGCCCCTGGAAGTTGCCGCTGTGCCTCATCACCGCAGCCGGATGTTACGCCGCACGGCGCAAGTAGTGCGTTACTGGGAAGTTTTTAACTGGCACAAGCCGCTTTCCCGGGTTTTTTTTTGGGAAATTTATATGCTTTAAAACGACCAAGCGATGACAAACAAACTACGTGAGAAAAGGCAGACGATACACTCATTCATACTAAACTTCTTTCAAAACGCGCGCGCCCGTTGGCATCCGGGCCCATCGCTTAGGCGGAGTGATACCGTATATGAGCTATTAACTTGTTCCCAAGTGTAGTACTCGTTTCATTCTGCAAGGCTCCATGTTAGCGCTGTGGTTGACGCTCTTGCTGCTGTTCTGGTGACCCGGATTCAGATCCCACCGAACCCATTTATTTTCTATTTACAGTGGCGACCATTTTGGTACCATTCGTGTTGAGGCCGACAACGACGACGACGCCAGTTACTCTTTTTTTACTTTTCGTGCTTGATGAGGCAGGTATGGCTTTCGCCTTGACCCTTTCAACCCTGAAATTTCTATTACAAGCAAGATGGTAATAGAAATAGGTCATGCAAATATTTATGGATGTACATGCATGACAAATAATTAGGTGGTTAGGGAATTAAAAATTTTCTCTCAGGACGCCATGAAGCTGATCAAGTATCAGATCATCTATAGGGACACGAGGGACGTTAGAGCTATCCTAGGCTTAGATCTAGAGAAAGCCTTCGATACCGTCTCGCACGCCCACATACTCGATTCCATCTCGGAGCTGGGCCTTGGCCAGAACTTTCACGCGTTTATCAGCTCGTTTCTTTGACATAGAAAGGCCACGCTAAAGATTCGGGACCTCAGGTTAGAGCCCATTGAGCTGGGCACGAGGGGACGCCGCAGGGTTCGGTGGCATCCCCGCTCCTATTTAACATTGCCATGTGCAAATTGTCTCAGAGACTCTCGGAGGTCAAGGGCATCAACCACACACTCTACGCTGACGACATTACCGTATGGTGCGTCGGAGGCTGCGTGGGCAGGGTGGAGAAAGCACTTCAGGAGGCGATGCGATGCGATGAGGCTTTGAGGGGGGGGGGAGGTAGGAGGAAAAGGCTCGAAACTGTCTGGCGTAGGTTGCCGAGGAAGCGCTAGATCGCACAGAGACTTTCCTCGCTGGGACGGGGCTTCGCCTCTCCTCGAGCAAGTCGGAGCTCCTATTGTACAGACCTAGTAGGAGAGGGGTTAAGCCCAAGGGCTGGGTCCCACTGTCAGAGGTGAACCTTGCGCTCCGCACGAGCGAGGGACACCCCATTCCCAGAGTTGAGGTTATCCGGGTTCTCGGTATGCTCATCGAGTCGAACGGTTGTAACAGGCAAACCATCGCCGAAATCACCGCTAGGACGGATAGCATGATACGGTTAACTACTCGGCTCTCGAACAGTCAAGGAGGTATAGGCACCGGTCACTGCTCAGAGGGCGCGACGAATAACGTACACCCAGCGCCGCCCCGCGGAAGCTTGAGCTAACTTTGGGTCGGTGAGAGCCAGACGGCGGGCGCGCGTTCATATATTCGGCACCTTTGGTTGTTTGTTTCTGCGATTCTGCGATTGTTTTGAAAGGTGTCTCGTGCTTGAAAGCTGTTCTGCCAAATAGTTTCCCCATGTCTCAAGTGCTTCTGTGCGATTTTCGGACAATTACGGGGCTGAACTACTACTGTCGGCCTCGCGTGCGCGAGAAGTTAGAGATTGTACCTTCCCGCGCGCGTGTGCGCCGTGAAAGAAATTGATGGGAACAGACATCGTTGCGAAGTTCCATTCTCAGCAAGGAAAGCTTATTTACAGCGTCAATTCAGGTCAGTATTAATTTTTTTTGTTTTACAGCCTAATAAAGTGACCCCAGCGTATACAACGGCGCTCCACGACAGAAGCGTGTTTGTGTTGTTTCCTCTGTTCGCGCAACCACACTGCAGTTACTTTTCTGGTTGCCCTTCTTCAGCTCGGTTGGTGTTGTCACTAATTAACAACGGATTCCAAACGTTATTAGCTGATGACAAAGTAAACGCAGTTCCACACAGTTGGAAATCTGCTGCGGAGCTGCGGTTGTCTTTACGAAGATTCCGTTTAGTTTCGGCTTCTATCATGTGAGTAATGTTAGAGTCGTCTTAGCGGCTAATTGTGATACAGTTTGTTCAGGAGGTTCAGAATTCTCCAAAAAAGTATTTCCTCCTCCTCCCCATCCTCTGCTTAAACAATAGTAACCTCAACTTTCAGAGTACGCAAAACGCATTAAAGAAGTCAGCGCGAGTGAATGCAACCTTGCCTTTGATAGCTTGCCACGCTCTCGCTTGGAATGCGTGGCCGAACTCTGTACACTTCAGGGAACAAAGTAGGGCAGTAAGCGGGATGCGTATTGACCGTCTTGACATTGCTTTTGGCATCACCCGCGGAAGTGCTGGAACATATTCTTGTGCCGCCTTTTGGCATCCATTCGGTGCCGTGAATGTCGCTAAAAAAAGGTTACTGCTGATAGAACAATAGTGGCGGAAGCCGTAATACTACGACGGCATGCGATTCATTCGCAGCACGCGATGTGTATGGAACACTGAAAGCAAACGTTTTAGTTTTACGGCCCTTCGTGTCTGCGCTGCGCATAAACAGTCATCGTACTCATAATTTTACTCCTTCCACTGACAAAAAATGTCATGGCTTTCTTACTGCTGAAATCCATTTCTTGCGACGCTTATTCTACAGGGCTGCCCGAGAAACCTGTACAGAACGATGGCAGGCTGCCTTTCGCGATTGTGGCAGTCCTTCACGCAGCAGTAGCGGCGTGAGCAGTAATTTTTTCCTGCAGCATTTTGATCCTTTCGGACCCTGCAACTTGCAATTATAACTATGTTTCTTAAAAAACTTCCGCCACACAACGTCGAACCGCACGCAGCGCGCGTGTTTTTACGTGCGCTGAACGGCCGGTCGCGACATCCACCGACCCAGAGTTGCTAAGCGGCGGCGAGAGATGGCGCTGCAGTCGCGCGCAAACTTCAGTGTCCGGTGCCTATACGCCTCGAGCGCGGCCTGTAGGGGCGCCACTGAAATCCCCCTAGCGGCCCGTTTCGAAAGCAGGCGCGGGAGTCCCCGGCCCGTTCCGCCCTGTCGCCGTTGCTTTTGGCTCGTTCAAGACAGCGATTTACCGTTTGTCCGCGTTCGAAATACCGAATAACGTGGAGCAGGCACTCTGTTTGCAAGCGTGGAGTGTTCACGAGAGTATAAACGTTTATGACGCGATAGTGAGATCTATATGAGCGCCGGGCGTGTGTCACAGGCCGGCGTCCCGAAGCCAGCATTTGCATGCAGCTGATTGCAATTCCGCTGCCCTGAAATTTAGTGGCAGTGTCTCCGTATGCGGCCGTATACACACTATGATGTAAATCGACTTTGTGCACTTACAAAATCCAGCGGAGCACTCATACCTGACAGCACGTAAGTTACGCCTGCCAATATCACATATCAGATATTGATCAGTACCATGAACAAGCCAATGCGGCGTAAAGTTCACAAACACTGTACCAATGAAGTACGATGGATAATGCAAAATAACACCCGGAGTCAGCACACGACGACAAATTTAATGATGGGTCGTTTTGTCCCGAGTGAGCGCTCGCAAAGATTCATCTGTTACATTTATCCTCCACGAGAAGCGCGAAGATGGGCTTATAGAGTAATCCGCGTCCGTGACCAAACTCTTCTTCGAAACATCGTCATATGACACAGGGAGACTGCAGAATCTAGCATAAACCGAAATCAGAGACCCTTATCAGATACGACACTCTTCCAACGAGCCCGTGTGTACGAGATTTCGGCGCACGTTAAGGATCTCCAGGTAGTCAAAATTAATCCGGAGCCCTCCACTACGGCGTGCCTCATCGTCTCCATTGCGTCAGCGCGTTAAGCCCTGCAATCAATCAATCAACTCTTCCAACGACACCTCGTATCGCTTGTGAACTGCCTACCCTGTATTCTTCAAAAAATGCGTTCGCCGAGTGATCAGCCGTTCGTTGAAGGCAAAAAACAAACGAAAAGTGAACACGCAGCTTGTGTGTGTGATTACTAAAACGTTCAGTCGTTGATTTCGCTCCGCATTTGTAAACAAGGATAGTTGAGCGTCCTCCTCCCCCCCCCATGTATAGCGAAATATCAGTGCATTATTTCGCATCTAGTTGGTCTGGTGAAGAGTATACCTTGCTCAAACAAACGTCTTTAGCATTTCAGAAGCTGCACTCGGTTTTTTTTTTCATTCCCGTACGACTATTATATTTATTCCTGACTTGCCGACCATTCATTTTCCCGTGGTTTCATTAACATATACCTTGGTTCTTACTATAAGGCATGAGTGGGCACATATGTTACAATGCACAGCCTTTGAGTGTACTTAACATTTTCGCGTGGCTTATATTCCCATAAAAGGCACACGTTTTTGTCAGCTGTTGGGTTACATCCCCGAAACATATTTTTCTACGACGTACATATTCGAAGCAAAGCCGCATTTGTTGTCTGCGCTGCAAAACGAACCAACCTCTTACAGTGCCAATATCAGGACTAAACGAGGCGACAATAAATAGAATTCACTTGTGCTGACGTGTTCGAAGGTGACAGCGGTGATATGCTGCTGCCGTCGCCGACGCCCGCAAGAGCGGCCAAGACGCGCGCAGAACCGCCTCCCCGGGTAGCTCTTGTTGGCGTTAGAGCGCTCTACCAAGACGCAGCTGTTTTTTTAAGTGCCCTAAACATGCAGTTAGCTTACAGACGTCACCATAACAAGTTGTTTAGTGCGCGGAAAGGCAAAGAGAAGCGAAAGAGAACCAAAACACTGCATGGCCACCTATCAGCCACGCAGCGCTAATCCCGCAACGCCGCGGAGAAGCGGCGGCAGGCGGCGCAGCGATCGCGAATCTCGAGGCGTATAAAGGAGGACAATCTCTTGAAGCTCTTCCATGCATTCTTGATGAGTCACATCACGTACGTGGCGGCCATGCACTGCTGGTAGAATCACGAAAAGGCTAAGCTCAATTTACTAATTCGTAAAAGCATCAAGCGAGTGCTGGGTATCCCGCTGAATGCCAGCACAGAGAGGCCATGCAGCTCGGGGTGCACAACACTTTATACCCCTGTCACACGGGCACTTTCAATAGCGATTGAGTCGATCCGGATCGAGCTCAATACGGATCGGGCGCTGCTACACGACAGTTTCAATCGCGATCGAGCTCGATCCCGCTAGAACTCAATCCTGGTTTCTAAAGCGCGATCGAGGCTTCCAAGCGCGACTGAACGAAAGCGGCGCTACTCTCGTCCCCGATCAGTAATGGCACATAAGGTGACAACTTCAACTAACGCCACAAATTGTGTCAAATAACTTGACCCAAATAAGCGTGAGGTAACATTTACATAGTTACGTATACCTACGACCGCGCGAAGTTACCAGACGCCGGCCGCAAGTTAAAGCCTCTTTAAATATAGGGGCTGTACCGCAAGTACATTGTTAGCGCCATCTGGCGTACACGAGTGCAACCAGTGCAACTTCTCGATCGCGATTGAAACGTGCCGTGTAGCAGCGGCAGTGCGTCGAGCGCGCTCGAAATCTCGATCGCGATTCACTTCAATCGCGATTGAAAGTGCCCGTGTGACAGGGGTATTAGAGGAAATCATCGAAGCGCAGCACATGGCTCAGACTGCCAGGTTGTCGTCTTCGCCCGCTGGCAGGGAGATTCTGGCGGTTCTGGGCTGTAATCCATCCCTAGAGGAGGAGCGCAAGGTTGGCCTTACTAAGGAGCAGAGAGCTGCTATAACTATCTCCCCGTTTCCCCGCAACGTGCACCCGCAGCACAATGCAGGCAGGCGAAGGGCCAGAGGCGAGGCCCTACTAAAACAAGTTCGCGACGACCCGCACTCCGCGTGCTTTGTGGACGCCGCGCAGTACGGCCGATCGGCAAACTTCTCGGCAGTTATGGTGGATCACAGCGGCACAGTTCTCAATTCTGCGTCTTTCAGGAACACCACCCGGCTAGAGCCGAGCAGGCCGCGGTGGCTCTTGCTTTACTTGACGACAGCCGGCATCGAATTTACACCGATTCCCGCGCGGCCGTTAGGGCCTTTGCATCAGGTTCCGTTTCGGCCGAGGTAGCTCGCATCCTAGGAAATAAGGTCATTTCCTCACACACCATCACCTGGTTTCCCGCTCACCTAGGGTCGCACTTGTCCTGTTTAACTAACCTCAACGAGGTCGCCCACACCCGCGCGCGCGAGATAACCCACCGCGCCGGGTCGGACGGAGGCGGTTCCTCGGGGATTGGTTGGGAGGTCTTCAGAGACACTTTATTCACGTTCAACGAGATTATTCAGCACTATAAGCTGGGCAGGCGAACGTTTCCTCTTCCGCACGAGAAACTCTCCAGGCCGCAGGCAGCCACGCTCCGAATGTTGCAGACCAGGTCTTATCCTAGTCTATCCACTCTCAGCTTCTACACGGACACTTTTGAACCGGACTGCCGGATTGTGGCGAACGTAGCAATTTAGATCATATGCTCTGGCGGTGTCCCTCACTTCGGGGCCCTCAACGCATAACCGAGGAAGAGTGGCGCTCCGACTTGGAGAGCCCCGATCTACTACACCAGCTAAGGGCCTCCAGAGGGCCCACGACGCGGCGGTGAGGCTCGGCCTCCCCCTCTCCACGTGGGAGCGGCCCGCAGCGCTGTCGCCCTGAACGGCGGCGGTGCTCCTCAAGACCTTCAATAAAGTACAGTGCGCGTCAGGCTTGTCTAGGGCAAGCGAGCGCGCGGCTTCGGAGCATGCTGGCGACGTCTGCTGATAGCCGCTGGGTTAGAGATAGCTTGCCTTTGCGCGTGCGTGGATCTCGGACAGGCTCGGGCCGGTCGTCATTTATCTTGGGCCTCTCAAATTTGCAGACGCCCTCCCCCGATAGGTGCGCTTGTGTGCAGCAGTGCCAGGCGTAAGCTGTGGCACCGGAGATAAGCGCGTAACTTGACGCTGGGCATTATCACACCAGGAAGTCACGTAATCACAGAAATCCCAAAAAGGAAAGCATTGCAGTGCATTCTTGTTGCGTGATTTTCGTTTGGTACGCGTGTGATTCAGAAGATACGTGACTACCCGCGGTGACATAGCACCGCGTCAAACGACGCGTCCATCTGGCCTGTGACCGCTCACGGCTGGCACTTTGGAAGATCAGCGCCCCTCGTGGGGGGTGGCTCCTGCAAATTAGAGTGGCCTATACGAAACAACGACCGGCCCAACCCTGCCCGAGATCCGCGCACGCGCAATGGCAAGCTATCTCTAACCCAGCGGCTATCAGCAGATGTCGCCAGCACGCTCCGGAGCCGTGCGCTCGTTTGCCCTAGACAAGCCTGACGCGCACTGTACGTTTCTGTCTGTCTGTCTGTCTGTCTGTCTGTCTGTCTGTCTGTCTGTCTGTCTCGAGAAGAAAATATTTTTTTCTTATTCTCCTATAAGCTACAAAATCATGAGCGCAAAGAAAATAAATAAATCTGGTAGTGCAAACATTTACAGATTTGTGTACATTTTGACGAACCAGGATTTCATCTTTCGTACCCGCCCCGTCATCATACCCAGTGTTCGCTGGAGCTTCTTCTTTTTCATAGCGCCCAGCTCCAAGAAAACGGGACAATAGCGATGTCTATTGCAAGACGCATCTTTAAGGGACCCGCACCCAAAATACTAGCAGTTTTGGTTTTGTTCTCAAGGCGCTCGAGAATATTTTGTGTGGTGTCGTCAAATGGCGACACCAGGGCCGAAAGGGTTAACGAAGGTTTATTCACTCCCCCATAGTAGCAACACGCATACGCAGCTCACGCGCTCGTTTCGTCTCATCGCGTCTAGACATGGCGGGCCGCGTGAGCATCCCTTCCCGCTCAGCTTACTTCAGCCGAATGAATGAAAGAAATCTTTATTAACAACAACAGTTGCAGTTGTTAGGGCACCCACCCGGTGGAGGGGATCCCTAGTCCGGGATCCCCTGGCTGCGGCTGGCTGCGCGGGCCCTTTGCACCAGTCAAGCTGGAACGTAGGGTCCTTGCTGGTCAACCGCGCCGTCCACTGTTGTATGGAGGGATTGGGGATTGGGTGCAGGTCCGGTGTCTTTTGGCACGAGTTTTGTTCTGCTGAGTCTAGTGTTACTGAAACACGCAAAACGCGATTCTGCTTTATGAGTAGGCTTCACTGCAACACTCTATGTGGAAAAGCCAGCTTTACAAAAACTAAACGACTCATCCAGCCTTTTAAAGTTGGCTTCACTGCTTTACACAAATGCATGGTGCAGAAGCAATTTTTTCTCGTAATATTAAAGCAGCCTCATATCAGAACATAAGCCCCTTCGTCCTTTTTTGTAATAGCCTTGGGGTGTCGGTTTGAATCACCTGCCCGACAGAATATTCGACATCTTCCGGTTAACCGAATTTTGCGGACAGGTTCCGGCAACGCTATTCGCCGGCAGCTTCTGACCGCGCTTTTTAACAGCGGATCTGTTATTGGTCTATTCTTGCCTTCTGTACGGTGGTGTCACGCAGCGGCAGGGTGCCGAAACCACCGCAAGAGGGCGCCCCAGTCTCCCCAGTCTCTATAGTGGAACAACGGGTTCCAGGATTATGTAGGCAGACGATATACTGTTGATGGCGGACAACTGGATAGATGTGCAGGGCTTGTTGGATATATGTGGTGAAGAAGCGACGCACTTAGGGCTATCTTTTAGCAGAGTAAAATACGGAATCGTGGTCTTTAACGACGACACGGAGCACAAAACAGTACCAGTGCAACAAGTAGAAATACCACGGGTAAAAGAGCATAAATACTTAGGAGTATGGCTGCTCACTAACGACAGCGAAGACTACACGCAGGCGCATGAGGCCCACCTTAAGACGAAAGGAAGGCGGGACACGGCTATAATAGAGCATATAGCACTGTGGGGCTACAACAAATACGAGGTGATAAGGGGAGTCTGGAAAAGGGTCATGACACCAGGATTGACTTTCGGAAATTGGGTTCTTTGCATGAAACCAGAGACCCAAACGGGCCTGGAGGTAAATCAGAGAGCGGTAGACAAACTGGCCCTAGGGGCCCGCAGCAAAACTACGCACAAAGGGGTACAGGGGGGATATGGGCTGGTCGTCCTTTGAGGCAAGGGGGCGCACAGCAAGATAAAATTTGATGAGAGACTTGGAGACATGGAGGACGGAAAACGGACATCGAAAGTGTTTAAGTCGCGAGAGTGCCGGTTTGGGCCTGTTGGGTCTGTTAGCGCCTTATGTGCGTCTCGCTTGTCCTTGTTCGCTGAGCGCTTGCATTCTTTGCCATTCTTTGCGGTGTTTAGGTGCCTGTATATGAGGGGTGGGGACACGCGGAGGAGACGAAGGACCAGAAAGCTGACCAAACAGTACGGTAAGTCATCGGGGAAAGCGGGCTATAGCAACAGTTGAAAGGCAGGTAAAGGCAGCGCAGACGACAAATTTGGCACAGGTGAATGGAAGCTGAAAAAAAAGAAAACCCCGGAGGGTCTCGCCTTGTCGGTGCCTAATTTATTGTCATTTGGGGAAGCTGGGGGCCTCTGGTGGTGCAACGGGGGTGTTTGTCGCGCTCTTCGCTCTTTTATTGCTGAATCAGGTCGCTTGCCTTGTTAGTCAATCGTATCAACAAATTTTTAATCGTTTATTAAAATACCTGTTGTTACATCAGCATCGATTTTTTTTGTTTTTTTTTTGTTCTCAAATCGTTAGCATCACTGTACCCACTATTATCCCACTTCTATTTTCCCTTAGTTTGAATTCATAAGCTTCTTCAACAATGAAACCACAATCAGACTTGGCCAATCCCCCAGAGGTACGTGCCATTCTTGTTATGGCTCCAACCACCCAACCAACATGCGTTAAACTGCGCAGTCATGCCTTCGCATTCTAAGCCATTAGAAGCGCCTAGGTGTCCTCCGCTTTGGTTTTGTTTGTTGTTTCGTTTATTGCAGCCACGAGCGGCGGGCTACGCCACTAGACGGGCAAGTCCTGCAATGAAACCAACTGCCAGCTTCCTTCGTGAGAGGACCACTGCAATCGCTTACTTACATCGCCTAGGATGGGAGACAGTGACAGCGCGGGTGAAATATTCACAAACGTCCTCGGACGGGAATTTACCCTTCGTGTGCAAACCATACGGTGGCATAAATGCACTACACCGGAAGCATTTACGGGAACCCTGAAAGTAGCAACTACTGAAACGCGAACATTTTGGTCTGTCTGTCTGTCTGTCTGTCTGTCTGTCTGTCTGTCTGTCTGTCTGTCTGTCTGTCTGTCTGTCTGTCTGTCTGTCTGTCTGTCTGTCAGCCGCTCGAACCAGCCAGAAATGTTACTGGTGAGCCTGCTTACTGGTTGATTACTTGCCCTGCGGGAACTGGTAAATGTTTGGTGGGCGGAAAAGCAGTTCAGTGGGGAACGGGGGAGAAGGGGAGAAGCAAGTGCTATGGGGTAGATGAGAGAGAAAAGAGCGGGTAAATGACCAATGGGATGGGGCAGAAGGGGAGTGGGAGGGAAATAGGGAAGTGAGAGAGAGAAGGAGTAGCATTTGACCGGAATACTATTAGGGGAATGAGTTTTGAGCGGAAGGGGACTGGGCTATGGAGAGGAAAACGAGGGTAGGAAGAGCGGGATAGGGGGAGAAGGGAAGAGAGGAGGAAGGCATAAAAGAATGGAAGCTTTTGCGCAAGGGGTGAGGGAGGATAGAGGTGGGAGGGGAATGGGGATGAAAGAAGGTAGAGGAGACTGATTGGGGAAATGGAAACAACGAGGAGAGTGGAGGAAGGACAGGAAAGGAGAATTAACGATGGTGAAGGGAGGGGGAGGTAAGAGGAGGACACGGGAGTAGTAGGAGAAAGAAGGTAGGCAATGAAAGGAGAGGAAGGACAACGGAAAGGGATGAGGGGAATTTGAGGGCGAGGGGAGAATGAGGGTCAAGAAACGTCGAGACAGAGGATTGGAGGAGGGGCGAGATTGTGAAGGGGGATAGGTATGTGAGTGACGGGGTTGGGGAAAAGGGACGGGAGACGGTGGAGGTAAGGCAGGGAGATGCAAAGGATGAGGATTGGAGCACGGTGGGGAGGGTATTGGAGGGGTGAAGATGAGATGGGAAGGGGAAAAAAGGGAAGGGAGAAGGTAGGATTGAGTCACCGATGGATAATATAATATATATGATAATATATAATAATATATATATTATAATATAATGATATGAATATATATAATATATAGAGAGAGAGAGAGAGAGAGAGAGAGAGAGAGAGAGAGAGGACAGCAAGCGATGTGGAGGGGGAGGGGCCTGCATAGATGAGGGGTCGTTACGTCGTGGAAGCGGCTGCCTGCAACGCTGTCGTCTTACGACGTCACTTGCGACGAAGCAGCAGCTACACGGCCAATTTCTTTCTCGCTTCTTAATGAAAAGCTCTGCCGAAACGTTTCGCGTGTTTTTGCCGTGTCTGAGTCAATGGAGTAGGGGAACGCAGACGCGAATCCAGAAAAGTTTCATTTAATTCCTGAAATAACCAAGACATGCGAAGTAATTTGAAAAGCTGCCCTGTAACGAATAGGGGGTGTCTAGTGACCGTCGTGGTCGTCATTCCTGGTTGACGTGTGTTAATCATTATCTACAACGGCGACGTTATAGACGATGGGTTTTGGTAGATAACTTATAAGTGACACGACATTTTTCGCCCGTTTCTTTGGTGCAAGAAATTGGCGGATCCCACGAATATGTGGGTATCGAAGAAAAGCGAAGCATTCAATGATGTTTTCATAGATGTTTACAACAATGTTTATAACGTTTTCGGGACAGAATACCCAGCATACATTCGTGGCTTGCACCACGTTTTCGCTGCGTATTTAGGATGTTCCTGTTGTGAGTGACGCTTGTTACGGTCTTCATGTCTTGGACGCTGAATGAACGCTATGGAGTTATTTTGCTAACGCGCGTTTATGTGCACCTTCTGCGTGCTTTCGTGGCCAGCACGCTCTTGTGAAGCCAGCTTCAAGCGCACAGCAACGCACGAACCGTGAAAGGCTCCGTGGTGGCGGTGGCGGCGGCCGATATCCGTAAGGCCTCTCTGATATACGTAGAGTTCCTGTATATAGCTCCCCTATACAGGAACTCTAGATATACGGGGAGACGCCCGACATCTGGTGGTTTTGTAAGAAGCCAGCGGTAAGGCGCCCGGATTGTACCTCCTCGCCACCGGAGCAGGAGCCGACGGGCATCGAGCGGCGCATTCGTCCAGGAAACAGCAGCACCAGCAGCATCGCCCGAAAATCCGGGAGGAGGAAGGAAGTAAAGATTGGCTTTAAAACTGTTTCCTTCGGCGCAAAACATTTTTATTAGAAAAATGCAAAACTACCCTATCCATCTTTTCCGTCAGTTCTGAAGCCAAGTTTTCAAAAAAAAAAAAAAATCGTACTGACGCTGGCGCAGCATTCCCCGTTTAATGTAACATGACGAGAACCCAAGGCTTCGGCTCAATCTCCAATATTCTGCATCGCTTGTTGCGTGCTGAATGACAGCGTAAGGAGTTAAAATTCACTAAAAAAAGACGGGAAGTTAGAGATAGTAAAAGGAAGCTGGCGGTATTAGTTAGTCGCCGGAGAGCGAGCAGAAAAAAAAAACAGAGAATCCGGTAGGAATGAAAGAAAATACAGGAGGAAATGAGCTGAATGAAAAGCTGGCAAACGTAGGCGAGCGCTATGGCGGAATAAACAAGCAGATAAGATCCAACAAAAAGAAAAAAAAACACATCCTGAAAAAAAAAAGCAACGTTGATTGATTGATTGATTGTGGGGTTTAACGCGCCGACGCAACGCAGGCGATGAGGCGCGCCGTAGTGGAGGGCTCCGGATTAATTTTGACCACCTGGGGATCTTTATCGTGCGCCGAAATCTCGTACACACGAGCGTTTTGCTTTTCGCCTCCATCAGAAAAGCGGCCGCCGCGGCCGGGAATAAAAAAAAGCAACGTGAACATGAAAAAAAAGGAAGGCAACCAAAAAGATGCCTACCGGGTGATGATAGTGATGCACAGGGAAGAGAAACTCAAACGGAAACAAGCATCGCGAAAGAGCCCGAGGTTCCCGACGAAACAAACAGCAGGCAGGCAGGCAGGCCAGCGACACGGAAAAGTGGAAGAACAAACAAACAGGCGGGCACAAACAAACCGGGCGTGCAAAGAACGCGCCTCCTGCCTGGCTCCTTTCATTACCCGAGCGCGCAGCCCACGCCACTACTACGCAGCGCCCTCGCCATCTCGTAAAAGAAACCCTCTTCACAGAAGTGGCCACTGGCGTCGGCCGCGGCCGAAAAGCTCGAGCACTGCTGGCTGCTTCAAGCCGCGGCGAGAATGGAAGGCGCGTTCGAGAGGCCCCGCCGCGCGCACTAAGCCACTTACGCACGCACAAACACGCAGGAACGCGCGGTGACCAGGAACCGCTCGCTGCTGCCGGTCGCTCGACGTGTCATGGAGCGTTAATAATAACACGCCCCCTTCGACTGACCTTTTACTGCCGAGCTTCGGCCGCTCCTCCTGCGTTTTTGTACCGCTATACTCGCTCCGGCCCGGAAGAGGCTTTCAGGGCATTATAATTTATAAAGGGACAAAAAATTCCCGAAAGAAGGGGGAGAAGACCGTTTTGCCGATAGAAATACAGCCATCTAGGAGAGCGTAAATTGATCTGCTGGGTTGGCCGTGAGTGAGTGAGTGAGTGAGTGAGTGAGTGAGTGAGTGAGTGAGTGAGTGAGTGAGTGAGTGAGTGAGTGAGTGAGTGAGTGAGTGAGTGAGTGAGTGGGTAAGCGAGTGAGTGAGTAAGGAGGAAGCTACCAGCTGCAACAGAAAAAAAGTATTTTGTGCCTGCCCTCAGAGCAGCGCTAGTATATAAAACACAGATATATTAGTTTTTTCTTGGTAAGATGACACGTCATCACCCCGTTTCAAAGGGGATACCACTTTCACTCACTCACTCACTCAACTCACTCAATCTCACATCACTCACTCACACTCACTCACTCACTCATCACTCATCTCATCAATCAATCATATTGGGTTAACGCGCGACGCAATGCAGGCGATGAGGTGCTCCGTGGTGGAGGGCTCCGGATTCGTTTGACCACCTGGGGATCTTTCACGTGCGCCGAAATCTCGTACGCACGGCGTTTCTGCTTTTCGCCTAAACGAGAAAAGCGGCCGCCGCGGCCGGGAATCGAACCCGCGTCCTTGTGCTCAGCAGCACAACGCCTTAGCCAGTGAGCCACCGCGGCGGGTGAGTGAGTGAGTGAGTGAGTGAGTGAGTGAGTGAGTGAGGTGAGTGAGTGAGTGAGTGAGTGAGTGTTGAAGGACGGGGAGAGGCTATTAGTAGTGTGGCTGGATACTGCTTTCCCTGTGGGCTTTCGTACGACGAGAAGTGGGCTGCTTCGGCGCCAAGTGCACGACGCCGAAGTAATATGGTACTTTGGCGTCGTACTATGCTATAAGTGGACTTTAGGTGCAACAAGTCTGCGTCTGCCCTAGAGACCCAAAGGTGACTGAAACGTTTCTTGTCGTGCAATCCCATAGCTCCGAGAGACGTAAATAGTCCACTTGTTTTATGTTCGTTGCTTTTCACGGCGCTAGCTGATGTTACCAGACTCCTTTCGAGGTAATCTAAGCACTATTTGTGACGTTGTGAATGCGCAAAACCTTAGCGTCCAACTGCCAACTATGTCATTTCACTATCATCATCACCGGGGGTTTGTCAAGCTGCGAAGGCAGCATTACCCGCGGCACCACACCAGTTTCTGGAAACGCAGTGCCTATTCTGTGGACCAGACAACAGAATAATGTTCAGCTTTATTCTGTCGTCCAGACCACAGGGTTATGTTTTGTTTTTGAGCTACTGCTGAAAGGGCACTGCTCCTCGGCTTCCGTGGCGCGGATTAAGAGTATTGGGTTTTGGCACTATTGGTTTGTCGCAGTTGTTTTTGAGGCAAGTGGTCAATAGATTCTGTTTCTTCGTGAGGCTGAAGACGAGTTTCTTCGGACAGTTTGTCGGCTGCGACTTGAAAGACCCGAATTTGTCGTGAGCTCTGAGAACATGAGGGGTTCTGCACATTGATTTTTTAAGGAGGTCGTGTGGTCACATCGTTTTCTTTCAGTGCGTTTTTCTTTGGAGTATTTAAGTGGTGTGAGTCGGAAGAAACTGTACAAAGATATTGTTGAGAATGTATTTCCAGTGCCTATATACCGCAGAGGGTATAATCTAAGGCCTGAGAGAGATGTACTTAAGCGAGTTAAAAGAATGCCGGTCCAGGGTGTAGTGAAATCTTTTGTTTTTAAGCTCCATACTGGAACACTGGAAATAAAGACCTGGATGGAGAAAAAGGCCTGGCTTGTGCCATGGGGTGCGCACTGTTTCGTGTGTCGAAAGCCATAAACAATGGATCATGTGTTCTTGGACTGTTGGGGAGGGGTGTTCTTTTGAAACATCCCCCAACCAACACTCAAAAAGGATTTGCCTGTGGAGGCTTACGGTATTAGGTTTCTGGATGTCGAAAACGAGGACGGTGTGCTGTTTGACACAATACTGCTGTATGGAGTGCATAGCATCTGGAGAAACAGGATGGCGGTACGCTACTGCGACCCAGATGTGAAACCCATCCGACAGTACTTCAAAGAGTCAAAAGGTGCTTTTGTACAAATACAAGAACTTCAGCCCCCCGAACCAGAGTGGCTACCCACAATTGAAGCATTGTTGGTAACGAAGGAATACTGAAATATACCCGCTGGATCAAGAAGGGCTGCCGTTTTTAGGTGTTCGTATTGAGTGTACACATCATCATTTACATGTGTTTTGTTTATCATCCTGTCAAAGAAGGCAATAAAGAAAAAAAATGCGAACGACCTTGGTTGGAGACGCAGCAGTTATGTAGCTTTTTTTTTCTTTTTTTTGTTGTAACCTTTTCTCTTAAGTCGATTCTATGCATTACTTATCTAAATAAGTGTGGATTGGTATCTTCTAGATCACTTTGGGTGAATAAGAACCAACTATACCGTAGTACGGTCCACAGAATAAACCTGAACATTTCCCTGTGGTCTGGTCCACAGAATAACGCTGCACATTATCCTGTGTTCGTGGTCATCCTCCTCCACTGGTTCACAGAATAGCCACTGCCTTTTGGGAAATAAAAACTGGTTATGATGGTGGTAATCATCATAAAATTTTCGCCTTCATCTTCTTCCACGCGTAGACACCGTCCTAATCCAATGCTCCTGTTCCCCACTTAGGCAATCCCTTTTGAAACAAGGTTTATTTAATTCAATTTTCCAGCGTTCGTCTCGCGCCATCTGTTGGGACTGCAGGTCTTTTCTGGATTTGGTTTTGTTGCGCTTGGAGCAGCTCGAGCCGACCTTAGTTTTGGGTTTGCTTTTATCCAGCCTCTTTCACAGGCTCCTTTTAACCTATTGTTATTTTGCATTTGCTGTCGCGAAAACATATCCAAAGTGTGTTTTTTATCAAAACAACGCTGGTACCCTCGTTTGAGTATGTGGGAAAACCGCGCCTCGGCTTCTAGTGGCTCCCGAGAAGGGACACGCAAAACCCACAGAGCTTCATACTAAAAGGGAAATCTGGTGCCCACTGTCTAGGGGAGCCGCGCTTGAGAGAGCGTTCCGTCATGTACCGGGCAAACACGTTCAACTTGTTTTTGGCACGGCTCATGAAGCGGATGAAAAGTTGCCTCTGCCTGCAAAAAAAAAAAAAAGGAACAATTTCACTGTAAAAAATTATTCAAATTTGTTTTGTTATTATAAAATTGAAGCTCCAAAAATATTTAGTTGTCAGTGACTATTTACGAGCTTCCTGCAAGATGAACAAGAGAGAAATGTCAACCTTTTTTGTTAATTTGGGCTTCGATACAAAAACGAAGCCATGTGGATAGCCAAGCCAAGTCGACGAGGAACGTCGCTAGCTGCAATGGCGGCACCCACGACAGCCCGCGATTGCAGCGCCAATTTTTATTCTAATATATAGGCTATATCTCGTGCCACGCGCGTGGTACGAGGCGCGCCCCCCTCGAGGTGGCTGCTGCCACGCAGAAGTGACGTCAAGCTAAAGTAATCACGTGACTTCTTGTGACGTCACAAAATAAACGTCATATTTACGTCATTTGATCATGTCGCTTTTTTCGTGCTAACGACGACGGCAGCGGGGCGTGCATGTCTTGTGTCCCGATGTTCTCCGCCCGTGGTTCGAATGGCAGGCCTGACGCATCGTTACGTCCTTATCTCCCTGTACAGTGGCTGCCTCGCGGCGCTTTTTTCTTGTTGGGAGGTCTGCTTGTAAATATTTAGATTGGGTATTTTTCGTGAACTTGCTGTTGCTCGCCTTGATGAGCCTAACGCATCCTTTTCTGCACGCTGCTTCGCCCCGCTTTTTACATGCTCCTAGAACTGTAGTGTTGTCGTATAATATTTTGTAAGCTTCACGTTGTCTTGTAGTTCGCGTGCCATCGGCTTTACGCGCCTGCATTCGCTGTCTACTTGTGCCTCGCTTCTTCCATGCCAAGCCTTGTGTTCTGATTCTGGTGTGGTGGCTCAATGATAAAACGTGGGGATCAGTATTTTCCATCGCGTCGCGCCGTGGCTAACGAGGTAGCTGTCTTTGATGACATGCCAACGCGAGCGACGCAGTGTCAGCGTGTGCACAAATCGAGTGTCGTCAGGTAGCGCATGGCATCATCGAACGCAATCCGACTTCGCATGTAGCTTCTGCAATTTTTCCCGCGGGGCAGTAGCCGCAGTACTACTATCGCCGAGAAGTGTATCCTGACTACTCCGCGGAAACGATCTGTGGACGCGGCGCTGCAGAATCCGTGCAGGGAGCGCAGCTTCACTTCCGTGGGTGGAGCCCAACTGCCCGTCCAAGGACATCTACTCAAGATAGCGCTGAAACCATTCGCTGACTGGCTGGCTTCTTGTGCAAGGAGGCTCAAGCTCCAACTGTGCAAGCATGGGAGAAGTGCAGCCGATAAGATCGCCGTGTGGGCCAAGTTTGGAACTTCTGCTAAATAGTACTTTAAAGTCTGGTGTGCATAAGGTTAACAAGTGACAGTTCAGGTATTGTTCATCTATGTTCAGATTTATTGTTTCGAGTACCATTGTGCTTTCAACTTGGAAAGTCTTAGAAATGATAGGCAAGGTTTAAAAGAGCTGCTAATTTTAAGCAACCTGTAAGCAGCCATTATTGAAAGCACACGAAACAGATTTTTAACGTTTTGTCTGCCTTGAAATTATCCACAGAGGGTACGCGGAACTGCCAGCTAGCAAGTTTGTTGAAAAGTTCTTATCTGCTCAAATGGATGTAAAGAAGTGGCAAAGGATGGATAGGACAGCCCTTCACCCTCGCCAGGTGATTGTCTGTTAGCACCACAGGATTTCGTTCCCAATTACTGCTTGGCTTTTATTTCCCTTTCCTTTGCTCCAGTGCCTTTTGCCTCCTCTAACCTGGTTAGGTAACAAAACTTCCTCCTGCATCTGCTTTGATAGGCTTTTTGATAGGCTCGTTCCTTCTTTACCCTTGTGTTTGGCTTGGTTGGAATTGAACATAACCAGCCACAATACTTTCATTCACTTTCAGCAGGATGGGCTAATGATGATGAGAGCTTATCTCAGAGGCTTGCAGTCTATCCACAAATTCCAAGCGGCTGTGACATCTATATGCCTATCCCAAGCACTCTGCGGAATTCAACTTGACACTAATGCTTGTATTCGCAACTGGTGAAGCGTGCTTAAAGGAGCCATGAAGACAAAATACAAGTTGGGTTTATTAGAAAGAATGCTTAGTCCCGATAACAGTGATACCAATATCATCGCAATCTTCAAACAAATAACGGATATATTAAATAAAACGTGTGAAGCAGCCGCAGCCCCTAGCCAATTTCCCGCAACTTTTCTATGACGTCACGGAACCCTGTTTGTGCGATTGGCGGCCGCCTAACTGACCTGTCGCAACGACACATGACTGGACGTCTGTAACGGGGCCTCTAGTTCCATTTGACCGCATCACTTGAATACTAACGGGGAAGTTAACGCACTGAAAATTATGTTTTATTGTTGGCCCGTATGACGTCATTCTTGCTCATAACACGTCACTGTGGCGCAAAATTTGAGTTTTTAAATACTTCTTGCTTTTTTTCCTTAAAAAAACATCTTTTGGGGCTGTAGTGGAGCTGAGAGAGATACTGAATCCTAGTTCTTTCAAATTACACGAAGTTGTATTTTCTCTTCATGGCTCCTTTAAGCGTCTACTGTCTAAGCCTTTGGGGTAGTGAACAGGAAGAGTTTCCAATTGTGAGGGGGCGTTTCACATTCTATTGCTTTTTAACTCCGCACTGTGTAAACTGTTTTGAAAACTTGGTCAAGTGAATTTACTTAGGGGTAAGGGGCATAACAAAAGGTCCCCCATTTCGTTCACAATGATGCAAGTCTCGTCAGAAGCCAGCTGCTAGAAAACACATTTACGGGTTGTGTGTTGTGTGTCCATTAGCTGTTTTTTTTTCTTCCACAAAACGGGCATTTAAACAAATCTTTAAGCCAACAGGCTTAAAAAAAATAGTTTATCAAGTACAAATACGGGGTAATGGTTGGTGTCGAGCTTGAAATTGCCCGCTCCCGTGAGTACTTCTTAATACCTTGTGCAAGAACTGGAGCCAAGGCAACGTGCATGGATGTGAATGTCTGTCGGTGTTTGTGAAAGTTGCAGTACAGCTTGAAGGTGTACGGATCATGGGTGGCTTTAACAATAAAATGACTGCTGAACGTCCTTTTGCTCTGGTATCAATCAGCAGCATGTGAGCATTGATAAGTGCTTCACTGTTGACATTTTTGTTACACAAAAGCAGGCCATGTTAAGGCCCCCTGGCAAATATTCATGAAAAACACTGGACCAAAAAGCTGTCAACACATGGAAACCATGTTGATCACGGCACCTTTCCTAGTACTTCAGTACCGTTTATCAGTGCTGTGTTTTTTCCCCCCAACTAGTAAACTATCCCAGCGTTGCACCTTAAGCCAGAAATCAAACACTTGCTTGTCAATGACAAGGGATCTGCCAAACTTCCGTGTCTATGCAAAAAGTGAGTAGCTCTACTTTCTGTGCACTGTCTGTGGTGTGAAGCTCCATTTCCAAACAAAATGCCAGGGTTCTTATGGAAGATGCGCAGCATTAAAACCACAAAAAAGGAATGAGCAAGCGATATTTCTTGCACTACACTAGAGTCCTGCGGTAAAGCCAAACCAGCAAGCGATCTTTTTGTTTCACTACAAAGCACTGCAGAGGAGCCAAGAAAAAGATTCATTTTTGCTGACACCAAAGCTACGCTGGAATGCCAGTCACTGCAGATTTGCTGCAAGACGGGCATGTGAATGTATTGAAATAAGGTATTTATGTTCACGTCAAGATTTATGAACCAGGCTGGCAGGGTAACAAAATCATTGAGTGAGGTTACAACAAAATGTTTATAAAAATGATATAATTCTGCTTGCTATAAATAACAATTAACGGTATAAAATGGTTTTGACACTAGTTAAGTGGTCTGTTGGAAATCATTGGCAAAACCTATACCGCAACATTTCAGACAGGTGCAATTGTGAAATAGCAAAGCATGGTAGGGGCCTGAATTCAGCAGGCATGCTCCAGCTGAGAATGTATAATTTCAGAGCAAAACAATAATAAAGGCCTAGGGAAAAGGTGAGCTCAGTTGAGTTACCACCAAGGTATTTGGTAGAGAGAATAGTTACAAAAATAAAGAAGCAATATGGGAAGCTTTATTTTCCTGACGCACGTACGCCCGACGACTTCTGAAGAACATGTCCAACACGTCAGAAACAACCCCCAAATTTTAAAGAAGATTACAGAATTCGGTCTCAAAACAGGCCTCTATAAAGTAGTATGATGGCGGATCGTTCACCCTCTCTCTAGATGTACCCCCAAACACACCCCTTCTGGCTCCTGAACGGCTCCTTTTGGATACCCCAATCATGGTCGTAGTAGAGTGCCCTCGTCACAACTTCACCTGTGCATATCGTGCTAAGTGAACGCTCACAGTGCAGTGCAGACTTTATATGAACAATCTTCCCCTCCCCTTTTCCCCGTGCCCCACACCAGGGCCTATTGGCCTCCTCCTGTAATAAAGTCATCCATTCCATTCCATTCCCTGATTTAAGTTAGTCAGCACTGAGCTTCATGTTCCGCATGTCCCACTGAAACATGTTACACCTGCATGCACTCGGCACATCACATTTTACGGTATAACACAGTTTACTTGGAACATATTGCATAAGCAGTTCATTTATACGTGAAATAGAAACAGCATGGTTTTTAGAACGATGCTCGTAAGCCTGCTGAATGAAAGGGACGAATGATGAGTTTATGTTGTTACTAATAACAAATTTCAATGACCTTGTCAGAAACAAACCCCTTCCGTGGAGGGACTGTGTGTAATCATAAGATTTTTTGGATAAAAGTTTGTACATGCCCTGTACATGTATGTCAAAAGGTATTTTAACGCCCCAGCCATGGACTGTGAGTCATCAGCGCTCTTTTCTACTGTTTAGATGATCAAGGGCTGTTGTACAGGATCCACCTTCTCTTCTCACTTTGGTCACCATCTTTGTTTGTCACTGCATTCATGTGCTTGCTCAGGGAGCTAGCAAGCGAGGACGACAGTCGGCACTAACAATCAGCCGAGTTCCTTCAGGCTGGGACAATTGCTGGAGAGGCTAAACAATGTTTTTGAGATCTCTAACTAAGAGCTTTCACTTTTTTTTGTAAAAGAACATCTAGGCAACCCTTCGAGAACTGTCCGAAATAACAAAAATGACTATTGTGCCCCCTAAATAGTTATTCTACGCACAGTGAATGTTTTGCATTAAAATCTATCAATGCAAACCTACCCTTTGAACCTGCTTAATATTTAGCAGAGACTCACTCTATTGGCTGTTTTATGGCACTGTGTGGGTGGGCTACTGGTTTCCACCTATGGAGCCTGTGGGCCGCGCTAGTCTCCAGTCCTGTCAAATGTTTTTGGAGACTAGCACTACCCTGCAGTGTACAAGCCATGGATTCCTTGGGTTGGCCATGGGAAATTCTAGTGAATCGTTACAAGCCACCAAAGAAAGTGAGCATTTGTGCATCGACCACTGTTTTGTGGAAACGAAAAGTTTCGGTCATTAAAAAGACGAACAAATGACATCAATTTTATTGCAAACTTCAAAAAAAATAATGGGTATTACAGGAAATGTGTAAAGCAGTCGGAGCTCCATAGCCACTTCCCAGCTATTTCTCTATGCCATCACAGAATCTTGTTTGTGCGACTAACAGATACCGACCCATTCCACTGCAAAGAAACATAACTGGGTGATTGCAGTGGGGCCTCTAGTTCCGTTTGATCATATCACTTGAGTGTTTACGTACAGTTAACATACTGATGATTGTGTTTATAGTGCATGTCTATATGACTTCACGCCTGCCCATATAACATTAATGTAGTTTGAAATTGGGATGTTTTTCACCATTTCTTTTCGTTAAACTCGCACCATGAGAGCCTTGACGTTTTCCTATCAATTACATTTGCAGCGTGCTCGCTGCTTATACCTGTGTGCACAAACAATCTGTAGATGCTTTCACATTCCAGGCACATCTTAAGATTCTCTTTGACGTTGCTTATTGAGCCTGTGCAGAACCCATGGGTTTTCATATGCTGGAGTGCATGTATGTGTATTAGACATGATGGCCGGACAAGTGTACACCCTTTCTATTACCGTTTGTACAGCCTCTTCTCTGACCCTATCATCTGGGTGTCCTGAATTAACTTCCTTTGCATGAAGGGACTCTGGCCAACATAGCGTATACCACAGGACGTACAGTGAGACGTGAAAGTTATACCAGTGCAGTAGCTATGACATCAAGCGTCTAGTTAGTCTACCTTTTGAAGGACGCAGGTCCTAAATTGTCGTAGTATAATGTATTCTACTAGGAAATCTTTGGTTTCTACTAGGAAATCTTTTTAAGCGCTGAATATCATGCAATTATGATGCTTGTGGCGCATGCTCACAAGACTTTTCTGCTCGTAAAACGTATCCTGGGTATAAAACAAAATTTAAGCTACAATTTCGTCCACTAGAAAATAAGAACTTCCCCATTTTCGGAAGTTTTTTTCTTGCTGATATTTCCGAAGAGGAGATCTACTGTAGTGGTACGTACGCGGTACATGTGTGGGGACACCAAAGATTAGCTTTCCTATTCTTGGCGCAATTGTTTGTAATTGTAATGCGCACATGTTCCTAGTAAAAAAATTGGCCGCGCATCTGCTCCTTTCGTTGCAAATGTCGTCAAAAGACGATAGTCTTTGTAGACATTTGCCAAGGAAATGCCCCCCTCTGCTTTTCCGCTCACCTCTCATGCTGTCCTGTTCCGTCGCGCTCATCCCAATGTAAACACACTAAAGGTTTGCTCAAGGCGATTTGAATTTACCGCGTTCCACTGCTACAGGCCTGGTTCCTCGATGCCAGCGCTGCAGTACGGTGGAGACGTGCGTGAATCGAGGCGGCCGACTTGAAGGTTTATAGAACCGCGTGGCCGTGCTTCACGTGCGTTCCAAGGAGAACGTGGAACCTAGCTAGTGGAAACTGCCGTTGCTGTTGCCGCGTGATTTTTCATATGCCGCCAGTAGGTGGCGCGGACAACAGCAAGCGGCGGTTGTTTTTCTGCAGTAGATGTGGAATATCATTTGCTATAAAAAAACCAAGCATCTATAATTTTTTAAAATAAAGGAACACTGTAAATATCCCTTGTGTATCAATTTTCGGTCTTACATTTGCGTAATGTCTTGTTCATGTTCAACAAAGTTCACAAGTATGAACATACAAACTGGGCTTAGACGCTCACATTTGGCTGTGAGTATATAAGACTATTGCGCAGTATACATTTTACTTTTGCCGGGTGGCTGAATCGAGTCACCGACAGACAGACAGACGGACATACAGACCGACCAAAATTTATGGGTTTAAGTAGGCGAAGGAAGACTATCGTATTTAAAAATCCCGGCACGCCCTGCGTGCTGCTTCTACGTCCGTATTTCGTCGTCCTCTTCCTTGCGTGGCTCATCTGAACCACGTGACATTTCCGCGGGAGATTCAAACAGGATTTACAACAGGGTACTTACGTTTTGCCTCAAACATGCTTAAGAGCTCCTTTGCGCTGAACAATACTGACACGTACTAGCAATGCCAGCTTCCTCGTGTAGTTTGGAACGGTCGTGCTCATATATACTTAATGCTCAAGTATTTTTTGACAGGATTTTAGTTTTTCGAGCCGTACGCCATTTGTGTGCCATCAATCGGCCATTTTGTTTGTCCCCATCGCCGGGTATTCGACTTACCGCGTGAAGTAATGTTTTTACATTAATAAGCGCGAAAGCACGGCCCTGATGTCATATAGCACCGCATTCACACAAGGTAGCAAATAAAGCTTACGCTAAGAAGGCTGCGGAGAATGGCGACGTATTAGGCTAAACCATTCGAAGCTTGGCACAGGTGCCGCCCTCCGTGATCCCAAATAAGAGACACTGGAGCAACTTGGATTACCCCTTTCCCTATGCCCAAGAGTGCTTATTCGCCTGTATTGTAAAAGTTCTTTTCCACCCCTGACGTCGCTACGTCCTTTCATGAAGCTTTGATGATACCACACACCATCGATGCGACGCTGCTTGAGGAATTAATCCTTTCAGCCATGATTTCTTTATTTCGAGAAAAAGTATGTTTTCTGTTTTTTCCCTAAATTTTAGGTTCCCATAAGCTCACAAACAAAAAGTAGCGCTGGTAGTCCAAGTATTGGCTGATTTAGTAATGAGTCAATTAATTAGAGCATGTGAGAATTAAAAATTTTACGTTCGAGCAGAAACGTTGCTTTGCCTGTTTTCCTAGACGCTATGACCACATTATCCTACACACAAAAATGGGATTCTCAGTGCACGTATTTATAGATTTACAAGCTTGGGAATAAAACTAGGACCTCAATTTTTTTGGTGTCAACGTCGGAAATTTGTCTTCACTGGTGCTTCTTCTTCTTTGTAGAGTCCTGCTCCCATAAAGTGCAACAATGGTGACGTCTATCACAATAGGCATCATTGAAGAACAATCCCCCGAAAACTAGCAGTTTTGGTTTCGTTCTTTATGCGCTAGAGGAACTCTTAAGTGAGGGCGTCAATCGACACCACCTGGGCCTAAAGGGTTAAGAACGTAATTTAGGATTCGTCGCTCCGTACCCTGGCGTGTCACGCAGCGACAACTGCGGACACGGTCGCCAGCCGTTTTAGGCGTGTCCGCAAATAACGTCATCACACCAATAGACCTCTGCCACCGTGATTAATGCCGGCGCCGGCATTGGGACACCTCACTATACTCGGGCTCATGTACGGAATCCCTCCTCCGAAGCGATGTACCCGGATGTCAACGCGCGCGCGCGTTTTGAAAGGAGATTGTTTTGAATGCGTGACATCGTCTGCACTTTCTCACGTAGTTTGTTTGTCGTCGCTGCAGTAGTTTATAAGCATATTAAGCCCAAAAAATCACGAAAACGGCTCCTGCCATGATCAAAATATCCTCAGTAAGGCACTACTTGCGCCGCGCGTATTAATATCCAGCTGCGGTGATGAGGCACAGCGGCAACTTCCGTTGCCGTTCTTCTATACCCGAGTATAAAACCAGCAAAATTTACGCTGGGTTTCCGATAAACCAAAAGAAGGCGTATAATATCAACAGAAACAAACTAAAACGTGTCATTATTAGATATTATACTGACGAAATAGCGTGTAATTACACAGTTTTAGATTACCTTTCGAGTCTCGCGCGGCTCGGTCACCGCTGCCAGCTTCATCTGTGAAACAATGGGGGGCGCCAGGCGGCCAAGCGCGGCGCTTTGACACACTGAAACTTGCACCCTTGCACTCTCGCACCTCCCGCACCAACTCAGCAACGCTCCGTAGCCGCACGCACTCGCTGACGCATCTTAAACCACACAAGCGTAAATGTCCCGTCCTTTTTAATCGCCGTGAAAATGCTTTGACTCACGTTTTGCCGCAGCGGAAGGGTTTAACTTTAGGGGCATTGAGTGAAACCGTTTGGCGCGAAATTTAAACGCATACTTCCACTCATCCATAGCTGGACACGTCTTCCTGTTGAAAAAAGAACAGGAACCTATTTGCGAGCACTGCGGAGAACCTCTTACTGTACTACATATCCTAATAAGTTGTCAATACCTAGAAGCGGCCCGCATTGGACATTTTAGAGCTTTATACACCTTTTGTATACCCTTACACCCAATGCTTTTACTTGGTGATGAACCAATGGTACCTTTGACTAAAGTTTTTGAATTTTTCAGAGACACTGGCTTTTTTACACCAGTTTTAGCTACTTCATCTCACGGAACTGTTTCTAAAAATAATCATTTCTATATATACGATACTTTGGGCAAAACTTTTAATTTACATTGATATCTTCTTACCTTCATCATCATAGCTGGACACGTGCCTTCCTTACCTTTTGCACACGTGGCCCGTACTGGCATATGGTTGGGGATGACATAGCGTAAAAATGTGCACATCTGCGTGACTGCTAATGCGATTGAAACTTACATGGGATGCAATGAAGGAATGCAGTTATTCATGCTTATGTGTGTGACTGCTAACATGATTAAAACTTACCTTTGGATGCAATGAAAGAAAGCAGTTATTCGTGCTTGCGTAATGTGATGTGTTTGCGTTTACACCTACTATAGTATTCCTAAAGGGAACGTGGTGTGACGACACGTAGGGATGAAAGCGGTGAAAGGTTGAATATATACTGCACAGCACCGTCTTATAACGAAATCTCTTTATTCGAGTTTTCGCTATACTTCAAATTTTTTGTGGTTCCATCCCCAGGCATAAGTAATTAATCCCGCTTTCAACGAAGTATTGCTTATAACGAAGTCAGCTTTATACCCTGACGAATCCGGTATAACGATGGTTTAATGCACAAGAAACGCTTGTTTTTAAGCGTACGCGAGGGGCTATATGAAACCATCGACTTCTTTTAATGCTTCCAAGACAAAGCACAGTTTGAGCTTCGAAACATTTTTATTTGACAACAGCGAATATTTTCCAAGAAATTGGAACAACACGTCTTTCTGCATGTTCATATGCGGCATCTGTATATAGTAGATGTATATATATATATCCATGTATAGATATATGTATATATATATTTATATATATAATATACACTATACCGGTACGATGTGGAACGAACGCCGTCTCACCACTATAGAAATATATGTCAACAAATGGGACAGACCCATAGAAAATATATATTATATATTACTCTCTGCGGTTGCGTCGTGCCAACGACGTTGTCTCGTGTTTCTAGTCGTTTCAAGTATTTTGTTGGTTTTTTTTCGTGTTTTTTTTCTTTTCGTATCTCGTTTCTACTGTCGCTTTGTGAAGTGAGTAAAACAGGGGTGACATGTGTTCATTTCTTTTGTGAACGCGTAATAAAATGCATATGTATAAAAACAAACAAGAGAAAAACAACACGAAAAAAGCACATCCACACACACGCACCGTAAAGCACACCCGTACACGAGAACGAAGAGAGATAACAACACATCAACTTGTACACAGATTCTCGTTTAAGGCCAAAGGAATCGAGAAGACCAAGACGGCAGACATTTCTTGCTTCCTCAAAAGCTCGCACCTCCTCTGACATGTACAGAAACAGGCGCTGTTTAGGGGGCTGGGCAGGTAAGGGGCGCCATCTTGATGGGAGCGTCCGCAACTAGCGAACAAAAGTGTCGTTTGCGGTCATAGTTTTGGCTACGGTTTATCCACGAATAACCTTTTTTAGGTCGCGTCCTCGACTGAAAGTTTAGGCAAGCTTCTTTGCCACGTACAGAGCAACACAAGAGTCTCCGGCAACCTTAATGCGCACACAGATACAATTCACATGTGGCCCGAGCAGTGCACTGCGCATCTGTCTTTCCATACTCGGAACTGGCTGAAACAAACCAACGACAACGTCGAGCGCATAAACACAATGGAAAAAAGACGCTCAATTTTTCCGCGCGGCTACAAGTGCAGCGAATGCGTTGTTCGATTGTTGTTGAAAGCCACTTTCTTTTTGCGTGTGCGTGTGCACAGTGCTAAACACGTCTGCGTTAGGCCTAGTTCTCTATCATCACAGGCCGGGACTACGCTCAAGTGACCCTGCCGCACTCAACGCACTTCACCCCTCTCAGACTACAGCAGACGATGCATACAAAAATTTCAGACGACAACTTCTTGCAGCAGAGTATAATTTTTTCCCCTCTGACACAAAAGAAAAAGCGGTAATGGTGATTGGGGTTATTCACCGAGACTCAGTTTTCTGAAACCAGCCGGGCTAAAATACAGCTATACACCAGCTTCCTCCATTTTGGAAGTCGTAGGCCGCGGTCGGGAAGTCCAGCGGATTAACTGCGCTTGACGTAACTATAAGAACTGGCTTCGAGTATACACGGAGCAAGGTGCCGGCGGACCACACCAGACAGCGTTCCATCGGCAGGATTAAAATTTCTGTGACCTTTGGATTTGTCATCTGATTCGTCGAAGAGAGTGCAGGAACTATCAAAGAATCTTGCGGGAAATATACCGCAGAACGTGGTCCGGTTGTGGTTCTAAGAATGGACATGTAGTGAGCGTTGTTATCGGCTGCTGTGAGCCCGTGAAAATGCTGTTATCATGCCATAATCATGGCGTTTCTGCAGTCGTGTTTCTTCTTTCACGAAGATACGCGGTCCTCACCGGATTTGTAAATAGCGGAATGTCCGAACCAGGGGAAGGAAAACAGCAGCTAAATCGTTTTATTTTAGGGTAAGATAACAAATATGGCACATCGTTGACGATTCTGAGAGGAAAATTTCGCTACCCCACGCTGGACACAACTTCCAAAGATAAACCTTCACTGGGAACCACTGGGAAAGACTGGAAAACGCTGGGAAATTTAATCCACGGCGGGCTTTTGGCACAAAGGACGCGGTTTTAAATCGCGAGAATGCGAACCGGTAAAATAGTATCGCAGCGGAGCGCACCCTTCCAAGCTAAGCGAGACATGCGGGAGGGGTAACGAGATACTAAACGACAGAGCACGATGAAATGCGGCGTTACTCCATTATGCGCAATAGAAAAAGGAAACATTTCCAGATTTCCTTTCAAAGTAACCTAGCGGGAATAGTATTCACAAAATACTACTTCAGTAAAAAAAGTGCGACTTTTCGAATTAAGCATGAAATGAATAAGGAATCCACTAAAGCTAAAAAAGGCATCGCTGAAATTTCTTAGTTTGACCATTTTCTCAGTAAAAAAAAAAGTAAAACGAATGTGCACCAGCCTATAATAAGGCTAAGAAACGAGGCATGTTACATACTCAAGTGCGGTGTTTCGAAATGTCGGTAAAATTTCCAAACCACGTTAATTTTCTTCTATGTTACATAGCCATACAAAGCACGAGCTAAAATAAAAATTCCTCCTAGTGACACTTCCCAATTCATAGTTCAAACAGATAATATAAATAAAAGCGACGTGTTGCGCAGTTGTACAATCACGAAAAAACTGAAAAACGAGGGACAGTAATTGTAGCACCGGAAAAAATAAAACTATAAAAAAAAACCGTGACGATCAAGCCAATGTCGCGGTGATGCAGACGTGTCTGAGAAAGAACAAAACGAATAAAACGGCACAGACAGGAGTCAATGAACCTTTGCGCTTGGAGCGAACGCCGCCCGCCTCATTCTACTCGTCAGACACAAATGACAGAAAACACATGTGTCCCATCGCGAACAAAAACCCTCCTCCCGCTTAACCTAACATTCCGTTGGAACGAACAAGGGCGCGCAGGTGTTTCCGCTATAAGAGTGCCTCCAAAGAAAGAACACGGCAAAAAGTGATCCTCTCCGACATTAACATACCGGGGAGTACGGTTCAAAGATTCTCCCCTGCGAAGCCGCAGTGTACTGCATCAAGCTGACAGCGTCACCTAACCTAGCTAGAACAGACAACACAAGGATTTGGTTAGCCCACCGACCAGTTTGGGTGAATTGGGGCTAGCTGATTTTAGCCAAACATTTGGTCACGTTCGCTGAACGCATTGCAAATAGAGCGTGGATATGGGCGGACATCTTGCAGAGGGAAACAGGTTGTATAAAACTGCCGGATTTTGAAAAAAATAGACTCTTAATAAATCAAGAAAGTTAAGAAAACCGCCTAGTAGAGAGATTGAGCTTGAGTCACACCACTGATGACGTGGGAGACATCAGTGAACTGTCGTTAAAAAAGCGCTGCCAATAAACATCGCAGTTCGATAGCTTCAATAATTTTTCAGCTTTTGGCACGTTTTGCTTGTTGACCAGCCCCGAGATCCTTAAGGAAAAGAAATCGGCCGACTGAACACTCCAAGTAAACTGGTGATGGAACGAGTTTCGACACAGCGAGTCAAGAGCCCGGGTTTCGTCGCAACAGGAGAGCATGGAGATGGGAGAATTGCACAAAACCGTTCGGCGCGAAATTCAGACGCACATTTTTTCTGAACGGCAGTTAAATGCAGCAATTAGCCATCAGAAAATTAACATGACCCCGGACATGCCTGCGTCCACAATGAAGTATTATGCAAGCACAGCTTTTTGCTTCAAGTTTCATTTAGCGGCAACTACGCGGTACGGGAAGCTAAATTCGAGCGAAGTAGCAGCTTTCATCGTGGAAATGACGTTTTGGACGTTCAGCTTATAGCGAACAACACTGCTTCTTTAGAGAATGCATTGCATTTAATTAAAAAAACTGCAAAGATGTACCCCCCCCCCCCCCGTTCCCACCCAGCTGGCCAAAACGTACGAGCGTACACCCGCCGATAAACATCACAACGAAAGTTGGGAAAGCGTTGGAATGGAAACCATAAAACGCCCAAGTTCACGCAGCCAGAGAGGAAAAAAAACGCATTGTATACTTTCAGAGCAAAGAAACCTTTCATTGTTCTATGAGAAACTTGAGTCGAGCCGCTGCGGACGTGAATCTGAGACAATGCTTTGCACGTGAAGAAGTGGCATGACGTAGCATATCGGTTATGTAGCGCTGGTATTTTTTTGTAGGCTATAGCGGTGTCGAGTGAGTACACGAGTGAAAGCTTAATACGGAACATTTCTTTTGTCTTGTACGCAAAGACCACAGCCGGAATCCCCCAGGGTGCAACACTGCTCCCGATGCTATTAGTGTTGTCATCTATGTTGTTCGTTGATTGCTACCGAGGAAAAGGATGGCAGACAAATATTGGTGTAATACAAACGTCAAATTCTTCGAAAACAGAAGTTCTTACAGGTTTTTTAACAAGTTTTGACATGAAACACTTTGAATATCGATCCACGGATGAGTTGAGTAAAATGTATTCAATGACTGCGCGTAAATTTTGACATTTTGCTCCGTGAAAACAGCCGCCCTTGCCTGCAGGAAAAACCTCCAAACAGCGACGCGTAACAACTATGAATGCCGAAAAAGACAATTTCAAACGGGATGCCGCAACTCTACTAACGGCATTGTTGCTGCACACGAAAAACCGAAGCTCGGAGCACCATAACAGACCTGAATATGTACGTTTACTCTACGCAAAGCAGTTCATTTACCCAAGCGCCGACAAGCAGACACTGCGTTTGAATCCAGCGTAACGACACATTACGTAACCCGAACGTCGACACCTGACGACACACAAAGTACCGCTCCATCACGACAACTACCCGGTGACGTCAATGACGAAGCGCGTAGTTTAAAACTGTTACACAACATCAGCGTGAGCCTAATGATGCACGTTATCAGGTTTGAGCCATAACAAAAACAGTGTGACAGAGAGGTGCATGCGAACGAGGGTAGTTAGAGGCTATGCACAAGAAGACGTGACGTCACTGAACACGCACACGTTGACGTCGTTTTTAACGAGCGCGGGCTATACAGCACGTTTACGACGCGTAAAGACAGTTTCTGCGTTCATACCTTCTTAAAGGGCTTACGTCAGCGCCGACACAGCAATCACTGCCCCTCGATGCTGATACGGACAGTCTGAAATTTGCCCCCTGGTAATTCGTAAGCTGCCGCCCCAGCTTCTTCAATGCTCTGATTCCGTCCTGTAAATGCTAAGGTCACTCAGCAAGAGATTCCTGTCTTCAGCAAACCTTGTGTCTACAACCATACATGGGTGTAATTAACGGAGGGCCGGTTTCATTTGCTCGAGATTGTTTCTACCGAAAAGTTCGTGCATAAATCCTTATGATAGCTCTGTCTCAATAGATATGTCTTCGAGTCCACCGGGACTTCGAGGGCTTTGCACAACACACAGTTCAACGTCAATCCTTCCTTAGGCGTAGTGTGAGGATGGAAGTATGAAAGAAGCAAGTATATACAGATATATTTTGGCACTCACGAATAGATTGATGTCTTGCAGTCTCGAAAGGGACTTTTGTAGGTAATTTGTGCCCTTTCGATCACCAAGTCTCCACCTTACTACACTAAGAAACCACGGTACGTCGGAAGGTGGTCATCAAGACTAATCTTACAGGTCCTTGTGCACGGAAGTGTTTAGCGCCGGACAACCGCTTGTCGCAAAAAGTTGGTGACTCTGACAAAATGCGCGCTAGACTGGTCGACTGAAACAATAACTAATCCCAAGAATAGTACAACGGCACAAGAAGACGTGTGGACCCTATCTTCCTCTCCACTGAATGATATGCTGCGAAAAGATATCGGTAAGTCATTTTCTGAGAATTCGCCCCTTATGTGATATACTAAACCACGCAGTTAAAAGTTACACAACAGGGTGTTAGCCAGAACTTCGCTCAAGTCCCCGAAATACCCCCTGTAGAGACCGATGAGGAGGACCGAAAAGCGGTCGCCACCGCGGATATTTCAGCCTAACAAGCTTTGAGGGTTCCATTTTTCCTTCGACCTCTATCTCAGACGTGCCAGAGGCGAGATTCACGAATATAGTCAAATTCACAGAAAACTTCGAGATCGAAATTGGAGCTGCGATATGTTCACTAGCTCGTAAAAAAATTGATGCTTAATTCATAAGCGAAGTAGATTATTTATTTCGCGTATGGTTTTAGACGCCAAATGCTTTCGCGAATTTTCAAATGTACAGTCATGGAGAAATGAAACGCGAACACCAAAGCATGAACCAGAACACGCAGAATATCAATTGTGGAGGTCAAATAACGGCTCGCTAGTGGTGTATTCGGAAATACACATTTCCAAACTTTGTTAGTGTAATAAAGCCACGCGGCAAGTTTACCTACACGGAGCCTGTATTGGTCCATATGGAGATGTCATCTGAGTACATGAGGTGATGTACGTCTTCCACCTGTTTTAGAGCCCTGCGAATCTTAAGGGCTGCACGGTTGAACAGGGTGGCAGATAGAACTGCCCCCTGTGGTATGCCTCGTTGCGTGGGGGAACGGTGATGTCTCATGTTCACCTATGAAAACTACGATAGATCGTCCTCGTAAGAAATCCCCGACTTAGTTGTACAGGCTTGGTGCACAGTTTCTGGCGGCTAACTCCTCTAATGTGGCGTCGTGGTCCACGCAATCAAATGCCTTCTTAGGGTCGGCAGCGAGTATGATCTTGAGTTTGGTCTAAGCTCTCTCTCTCTCTCGCTATTTGTGCGTCGTGGTTCATAATTTCTTGTTGGCGTTTCATTTGTTCATGACTGTACACAATGAAGTCTTATTCGAGGGTCTGGACGGTGCTCTAGTTCGACACCAGATGGCATTCCACGACCGGTTTGTTTCAAAGAATGACTCGGCAGATTACCACATTACGATGCTCGAAATTAAGTTTATTCTCTCTATCTCTTTCGACAAATTTTTGCCCCAGACTGACGATAGAACTCGCTGTACCTAGCTAGAAATGGACACAATGCTTCTTTAAAGTAGCTACTGTGGCAACACCAGCACCAAATATCATACCAGTTCCCTAATCGATCAGGCTGTTCAATAAGCGGCAGGAGTGGTGAACCCAATAGCGGACGACGGACATGCAGACAGGCATGCGTAGTAAAAATATAATATATGGTTAATTTCGCATTAATTTAGCTGCGTGTTCACTCTGCACGGGATTATCCAAATAAGCAGTGGATTGACTGACGCTGGGAGCATGCGCGGACTACGGCTGAAAAATTGTGCACACGTTTGTGCTATTCAGGCGAGCCAGACGGAAACCGGCAAAGCGATTTAGGAACGCCAGAAAAGCTGATTGGTCATGATTGGTCGTGATTGGTCATTCGATCAACGGTTATACAGTTCAACATTAAGTGCCGGGAGTCACCCAGGCGCAAACCGACAAAGCGGTCGAGTACGCCAAGAAATACGATTGGTTATTCGATTGACAGCTATCCAGTTGAACCTTGACTGAACGAAGTCACCAGGGCCTGCAAATAATTTCGTTAAATCTGGAACTTCGTGAAATTGGGAAAGTAACTAAAACTTGAGCTTACGGACAACTGCGGGCGGGGACTTCATCTTTGTTCGTTCATTCGGGACATCGTAAAATGGGGTTTTCGTAAAATCGAGGTTCAACCCTTGGCACATCATCATAAATCTACTCTCTCTGCCAAGAAAGTTTCGCTACTTTCTCTGCGCAAGGGTCATGAAAAAACTATCGCCTCGCGGTTATACCGAAGCCAGGCTGGTCTACTTCTAATTTGTAAGCACATATAATAGTGAACCTGTGGTCCCGACAACGAGATAGAGAGATACGATTGCCTTCATTCCCGAAAATGATACGAATACACGCGTGTGATTGACATGCCGCGCTGAGAAGTTCGGGACGCAGTCAAAAAATAAAATTCCAGAAACAACAGCCAAGCGTAGACCACAGGTTTTGGCTCTCCGATTCAGACACGTATAGATTTCCCTCCGTCAGCGGCGTTCCTTGCGCACCAAAACGCGCATTCAAAGCGGGGTCCACCTTCCCAACTGCTCACAAAACCCTTCTTCAGATCTCGAGAGGAGCCCGACATGACAAATGCCAAGCGGGAACGATAATGCATTCGCGTCACGAGTTGTGCTCCAGAACCGCTCCTTCAACGCCTCCGCAATTATTACAGGAACGATCCGTTTCGCGGGGCAGTCAATCGTTTCCGCACGTCCGCTCCTCCGCAACAAACGACCCGTCAACTTCTACTCCCTATCGAACGCCTGACCACAGCGCTCAATAATTCAACGCGCTAATGCCGCGAAACTGTCTCCAGCGCCATTCGTTTGATGGTAGGCCGAAGAACGATTGGTACTTGAAAGTCTCCGACTGCCTCTGGCTGCCTACATTTTTTTTTGTGTGTGGGTGTGTGTGGTGTGTGTGGAACAAGAAAAAACGGTCTTCGTTGATCTCTCACGCCCTGTTTTGTCAGTGCCGCGTTCGCCGGAACAACGCGGCTATATCGTCTCTCTCTCGTGCGTCCTCCGTGCCCTCTTCGTTGTCGATCGAGTCTACACAGACATCCATTCTCTTTACTCAAACCTGTCTCGCTGAAAATTGCATTGCTCTTGCATTCACGGAACGTTTCCCGCATACGCCTCTCTCTCTGAGAGGAGGGGTGAACACGCTGCGTTCAATAAGCCGGAGATGTGCAGCGCGCGGACTATTTCAGACGGAGCTGTAATGACGCGAGTACTTTTAGGAAAATGAAAACCAGCGGGATCTCAACGTTGTCCGATCGAAATTGACGCTGTCGGCCCGGACAGCACAGAAACAGGGAAATGGGTATTGATAATAAAGACAGATTGGTTAGGTCTTGACCATGCCTTAAATATTCTCCATATTCTCCAAATGTTCTCCTTTCCCTATTGCGAACAAAGGTTGAGTTTGCGAATCTTCGGCTGACGAAAAGGACGAGAATGTTAGTGACGGGGGAGAGAGGGAGAAGGGAAGAATTGAAGTAAAGCAACAAACTCTTCTAGCCGGAATAACCAGTTCCAGTATGACACTTCTATAACTTAGTCTTTAAAGAGGTCCTAGGCGATTACACGTGTACGGGAAGCGGTTCAGATACGCCGTACACTGAAAACGGTTTTGCATTTTGCTCGAATGTTGTAATGGTTAGGTTGTGGCAGATTGGCTTTCACGCGGTGCCACGCCAGCAAGAACTACCTATCGGCCTGTAACTAACACCCGAGTCGGAAGACAGGCTCCCAAAACCCTGGACATGTTGCCACCGCAACACATCGTCCGATTCCCGCTTCTTGCTGTTACTGCCAATCACTTACTAGTGTGTTTAACCAATCATTGCCAGGGAGAGCGCAGTGTAAAATCTGCACGCATCTGTAATCCTTCAAGCTTTCTACCGGCGCCTACAATGATCACCCGTTACACTGATGACAAGACTTCGCCTGGAGGACCAGTCATTTCTGGTATCCCGGGCTGCGAAGACCGGCTGACACATGGCTCCCTGGAATAAGGATCGACTCCTGCACCTAAATCTCAGTAGACGGTGTCTCTATCTTTCTCTCTCGAATGGCTTATCATGGCAGCAGCCAAAGCCGCCCTCACTTTACTGTTAAGAGCTCTTCGTCTTAATGAAATGGTAAACGCATGGTAACTCGTCCTATTTCTTATCGCTATTCCTCGGGTGAAGGCATCCCCACGACAGAGCTTATCCCGAACAAGCAAACAACAACAACAAAAAAAAAAGAGCCCAACGTTTCGAAACAACCAATGACGGAAATCATCACCTGGAGTAATAAATAGCCCGGCTACCATTGTCAAGCGTATCCAGCCCATCCGATGAGCGTAAAACTGCACTACTGTCTCAAGAACCATTACCGCCATCTAATCCAATAACAAAATTTTTATTCAACAAGACCGCACAGTTCCACGGAAACTGCATTGAAATAAGGAAGTTTGAAGAACCACGAGCATCGTTCTATGAGATTGACTCTACAGACGCACATTTCCGTCTTAGAGGTACAAGGTCTACCTGTGTGTGTACTGCGTTCCACAGGGTATCACGGTGAAACACGACAGGGAACCCTCGAACGCATGGAAGTGTCCGCACCAAGGTGAAGAACCATGCGCTCATTTTGCTCTAAAAACTTCCTTCCCGAATTTCTCAACATTCACTTATGGACATTACCACTGGTGCTAAACGAGGGTAGGGCAACCTTCCAGGTCGCCGGTGAAGTTCTCCCCGCCATACTCATCATCGAGACTCCCGACTACCGGCAGCGGCCAGGAGATTTCACCTAGGGTTTCCCTGCCGCTGTCTATCCCGGGTTCAAGAAGGCGCTACACAAGCAGTCATTAACTTTCTTCCGACACAGTTTAGCGGTCGGGCGAGACGGTACGACACGAGCGGAAATTTGGAGCGGATACAACGGCGATACTGAGCAAGGTCGACTCCGAGACTTGAAACGACGGCTACACACACAGCAGCACAACTAGAACACGGTACACAAGGTGCTCTTCAGCGCATATGCTCCTCCTGGCGGGATTATTGTACAGGCAATTAGGCTTAGCAGGTACGTTCATCAGGCAGTAACCAAGGGTGTGGCGGGGAGGTGGGAGCGAGCTTTGAAACCGTTCCGTCCAGCTTAGGCTGGTGAGACTTACGACTGGAAGATACGCATGCCATCGACGCCAGGAAGCAGACTGTTGTTTTGGGGGTCGGGAGCAATACTGTTAGGAGTGCTTTAGCCCTAGTCCAGGCTCGAAGCAATCGAGGTAAAATTAGGGCTAAGCGGCTGTCACGGTGGCCTAAGAGGTATACTGTGTCACACAAAGAACGTTGTCGATGCATCTTGTAAGCGAAACAACACGTTGTAGATTATGGCTCGCACCTGGTAAGGGCCAACCATCGTAATAGAACGCCTTGAGTGACTGTGTGTTGTCGTAGACTGAAAAGTCGACCGGATAAAGTCGGGAAAGTCGTCGGAGCTCCACACTCTAGGTCGTACCTCCGCAACTGGGAGTCAAGTATGTAGGTTGCCAACTACTGTTCGCGAAATTAAAAGGAATGAAACGCTACTTGGGGGTCTACTGAAGAAGACAGGGCTAGGGCTAGCAGAGGGCGAGTTACAGTGGATTCAGCCTCTGGACGCGAAATCTATGCACAAGCTACAGCATGGACGACTGACTGAATGCCGGCAAGCTGAACGGCGAGAGAGAGGTGGGAGGAGAGGCGCCAAAGCTAAAACTTGCATAGTCACAGCTTTCACACGATGTACACAACAACATGCACGTATACACACGGCACGCATCTGAGAGACACTCACCACACACCAGCAATATAAACCGCGCTCACGCGAGCGGGCAAGAAAACGTGAGAAACAAGCAAAACCGAAACTGAAAGCTTTGCGAGACCACAGGAACTAACTACGCACTCAGTTCTTCGCAGACACCACTTCTGGTGGGAAGATCCGGCGGAGCATGGCCAGCGATCCATCCCCGAAGTGGCGGAGAAGCCGATTGTCGTCAGCCCGTGGTACTTTTTTCGCTTCGCTCGCAGACGATAGAAAAAAAAGAGAACTGGCGCCGAAGAGGAGAGTGGTGACGTCGGATGCGCCGCAGTGACGATGCTCCGGCGCCGACAACGAACCACGCCGTGAGCACTGAAGCGAAGCGCCAACAAAAGCGACACCGAGCGCGCAGTGCAGATGCAAGCACTGACAAACTTCCGCAATCCAGCTCCCATTCCTTGCTCCTTACGCGTTACACAACGAGCTCAGTGGTACTCGTGTGAGCAACAATTGTAGCGCCCGTTGCTACACGAACCGGCGACGACACGCCAACGCTGCTAGCGGGTATAACATTTACGAAAATGAAGGTCGAAACACATGCGCGGCAAACGACGCGTTTGAGAGCACGTTTTCCGGATCCGGCAACCGGTACGGCAGCCGCCAGGCCTCCCGATGGGGCTCTCCGCGCGCGTCGAACGCGCTTGATATTCCGCCCTCGCCACTTGCGTTTGCCGCGCGGGCCGGCGGCAGCACGGGGCGCGGGAACGTCATTGATGACGTCGCGTGCCGCAAACGGCTGCGCGGAGCGGTCGCCGGGCCGGTTAGCCGCGTCGGAGCCGGATCTCTCTTCCGTACATGTGTCACGTTGCCTTGCTTTTCAGATAGCTGAAAGGGAGCCCTGAGCCTTCTGCAGTTGCATACGCTTTCGTTAGCGATCCTGAGTGAGGGCAAATAATTGCACACGACACGCGAAAGGCATCTGCACTGCGCGCTCCTTTTTTTTTTTCTGCTCCGTTTTCGGCCTCTGGAAACACCCCGCGAAAGACTCTGAAGCCAACAACGGTACGCAACAGACGACTTTCAATCCCAGTTCCGCCACAACTGAATCGCCGTGTGCTACAAGTTTGATACAGCGAAAAACAAACTCCCGTAATGTGACTATTGATGTCCGGCGCTCCTTGCTCTAACAACAACAGCAACAAACAACAAAAGGAAAAAACAAAGGCGCGCCGCTTCTCTTTAACGCTGACTGCGATATGATGGCGCTTTTGCACCTTGCGGTGTAGCACAACACAATCTAACTGTACAATGTGCCTACGCAGTAGAAAAATAAAATATCTTTCTCTCTCACGAATGTCACGGAAGATCGTAGCATGTTTCTTTTTTTTTTTTGCACACAGTGCCGCTCGGTGCTCCCAAAGGACCGGTCTTTACATCGCGGAAGCAGAAAAGCTGTCAGCAATCCTGGGCCGAAGGCCACACTGGGAATCGCACTGAAACATGCAACGCTACGTTAAGCTTCTAAACGCACGGCTACTTTTGGACCCAAGCTCCGGGGATTGTACACACAGTTCCGTCGTTTGATTGTTCGGGCAGGATATCGGGAAATAAAAACAAGTAGGCGCATTCGTGGCGTCGGTTAAAATATCAGCAACAACAACAACAACAAAAGAAAGGGAAACGTTACGCGACATTTCGCCTTACTTCAGCAGTAATATACAACCTAAATGCGGCGAAACGAATATTGAGGAGAAGAAAAACACAAAAAACCAAAAAAGATCTATAATAACTGGAATGCAATGTGCGTATATGTCTTTCTGACAATCGGATCCACTCGCAACATCAACCCAATGTTTGCGTATCAGCGAGCTACACATCGTAGATATATACATAACAAGAAACCCGGCCTCCCCAAGCAGCTTAACGTTATTACCCTGATATTGGCGTGATGCCGACACAGTTAGCTCACCAGCAAGATGAGGCTTACAATGTTTCTAAGCCTGGTCTTTCAACAAGTACACCAGCATGCTACCGACCTTCTAGACCTTTCTAATAGCTGCTGCTCTTTTAGCGGAGAGCGCGAATGCAAATAGCTTGCTCCTGGTGCAGTGAACAACTGAAACAATCTAGGGATAAAATGAGTAACTCAAAACGCAGATTTCTTTCTTAAAATAAACCATTTAAAAAAAGGAGGAAGGTTTGTTTTTAAAAGCTCTCTTTTGTTGTTTCGTACAGGTAAATGGCCGTTAAACTGGACAACCAACGTGTCGGCATTGCACCAAGCATACCACACTGGACAACAGGCGACGGAGCAATAAATATAGCAATAACAAATGCTGGACCCCTTGCGCATTGAGTCAAGCTAGTTCCCTACTGCCCAGCCATTAAAAAGTGCACGAGTGAGCCGTTGACGAAAAAACAAAAAAGAAAAATTACTGACTCCACACCAGCAATAACATTCTGCACTGCTTGCGTCAGTGCCGTGAATACGTTGCTTTAAAAAACAATTAACAGGAAATTTTCCTCCCAAAAGGTGCTACGCGGCCCAGCAGACAAGAGGGCCGCTTGGAAGGGGCCATCAAAGATCTCAGTCTGCCCGTCAGTGGTGACCCCTAACGTGTGATTGGGAGGTTCATCATGACATCACCAAAGTGTGAAACAGTCTCGGCTGTGTACATCGTCGCGGTTCCGCAAGCTTAAATAGAAATGGTGCGGCCACTGAGCGGCGCGTAGATTGAATGAAAGTTGGGGGTGTTTCCAGAGTATGCCGTCAGGTAAACTAGATGGCGCTGCGAGCGTCTCGTTTCTCGCCGTTTTTGGCGGCGGCTGCTGCACAACGGAGAATGATGCATAGCAAGTTTTGCCTGCTAGAGTTACACTGTTCGCACAGCCGCCGTCTGGCCCGGTCTTGGCGGTCGCAGAGTCGGTGACAGCAGCGGCGGCGTGACGTATCATGACGTGGAGGTGTCAGGGTGCGGCTCCGGCGCCGCGATGACTGGTGGCCCGCGGCGTCGGCGTTCAGGGGGCGCCTCCGTCGCTGACCGACAGGTCGTCCTCCTTGAGGTCGTCTTCGTCGAGGTCGTCTTCGTCTTCGTCGTGCAGCGGCAGCTCGGCGGGACAGAACTGGTACGGCTTTGGGTCGCCGCGAATGTCGCAGATGACGTTCGTGAGTGCCATGATGTAGTTCTTGGCCAGCGTTAGCGTCTCGATTTTGGACAGCTTTCGCTCCATGGCCACGTGCGGTATCACCTCTCGCAGTGCCTGAACAGACCACGAACGAATACACAAAAATATTGTACAGACCGTCAGAGATGAGCTCAACATAGGTTAATCGTTGTAAACTGGAACTCTGGACACCCTAAAGAAATTAAGAACGGTTTGGCAGCGACAACCACGGAATATCACGCAAAAGTAGCCCATATTCCTCTTTGTAGAACTTTTACCAATACACAAACCGACTACGTAACTCTTGTAGGTATGTAACACTTCTGAGACTAATTGCAGCAACTGTCGGGTACGCGCTTTGTGTAAACCTAACGTTCCCAATGTTAGGCCTAATGTTTGGGCCTAACGTTTATGTGCCAGGGTTTAGGCCTAACGTTACGCGTAATTTCTGACGATATTTATTGCAGCGCTTTCTACAGTGTGTATCGCTTTACACGTTGGATCTCGAAGGTTGACGTAAGGCCTAACGCTGTACGTTTAGGCTTAACGTTTGACGTGAGCCTAACATTGCATGCCAAGCAACTTCACATTCATTGTAGGTAGAGCTGCGCGCACCGGTTGACGACGTAAGACCTGAAAGCATGATATTAGGCTTAACGTTGAACATTCGCACACTCTTCTTCTGCGCACCAACTTTCGCGCAAGCGACTTATAAAGCGGAAAACAGGTAAGGCTTCACAAATACGGATCTAAGAAACAGGCGTCACCCGCGAAATCAGCCCAGTTGGATTAACCATCCTTTCGCACTAAAAATGCGGGTATTGCGCCAAAACTACTGCCTCGTTGAAGAATTTGAGCCCCCCCCTCCACCCAAAGAAAACTGCCCCCCCCCCCCCGCCTCCTCCAAAAAAACTGGTCCTGGTATAACCAGTTCTGGCATAACTAGATCCAGGCATTTAGCGCCGGCCCAGTTGCGCAAGAGGGTTTGAGCATACCGTTACAGTGCTAACGTTAACGGTTACCGTTAATTTAGCGAAATGCCGTGGTTAATTACCGTGACTTAGCGGCCCGAACACATTTTAGCACACCGTTCGTGGTTAACGTTTTCCGGCTTAGCGAGCCCTGCAATACAAGTACCGACATGTGACAACGTCTGACCACAAGGCGTTTCCTCTGAGCTGCAACTCTACGATGTTCTCCAACGAGGCTGCGCACCTGAAAGGCGTCGTTGAGCGAATGCATGCGCATGCGCTCTCGCTCGTTGCTCTCGAGGCGCCGCAGGTTGCGTTCCCTGGCCGAGAGCGCACTGCGCCGCCGCCTTCCACCGGTGGGGGCAGCACCGGCGGCGGAGCTGGGGGGCGGTCGGCGCCTGGCGCCATCTGTCGGTGCTAGCTGCGGTGGCGGGGGCGAGTCGCTCGTTCCGCCGGCCCTCCCGCTGCCGGATGAGGAAGAGTCGGACCGCGCACCATCGGAGATGTCCTGCGCCAGGCTGCTGGACGCCCTGGGAGCAGTGCGTCGGAAGCGGCTATCAGTACGACGTTTAAGATATCGAAATAATCGCCTGTAGTAGGTAACAGAGCGGCAAAAATCAGCAACCGGCAGCTCGAAGCTTAGTGGCTAAAGACCGGTGTATGTGCGGAGTGGTGCCGGATTTGGTGGTGTTCTCCTTCTGGGGAAACGGCACAGAGCGGAGGAAGTTACCACCACTAGAAAAAAAATGACCCAGATGTTAGGGGCGAAGCCCCTTAGTGGCTCGGGCTGTTGGCGTCTCCTGTCGTCGTCGTAATCGTCGTCTCATGTAGTGACGGCACTAAAACACCGGGGCACTCATTTACGCCTCGCACTGGAAAGCTTCGTAACGAGCACGGGGACACTCGTTTACGTCTCGCGCTAGAGTACTTCAAAGACACGAGACTTTCACAGCAAAGCTCTATAGCTCTACCCCCCAACAGTTTCATCTCCGTTTGCCTCCTCCTTCTCCTCAGTGGTATTATGTTCGACAAAAACTCGCGGGCTGAGGTTACTTCAGTCCACAAAAGTTTTCACAAGAAAGGAATGCTGCATACACCATCGTCTGGAGCATAAGGGAAAACAACATACGGATGACTGATGCGGGGTGGCACTCGTTTGGGTGATTGCAGGAATAAATCCGGACGTAACTTTAGTTTGCTGTTGTATACTGCGTACAATGTAGCCTTTTAATAATTGTTTCTGCTCCCGTAATAAGTCAGCAATTTAAAGATACTCTGAAACACTTTCGATAAATGCTTTCATCTTTCCTTCGTGCCTGGAATCATTGCGAAAGCTACAATTTCGCCAGCCCGGAGCGGCACTGCGTGATTTGCATGTCACAGCAGATACGCCTTTCGTTTCTGCTTTGCTTCTGCGGATTTCCTTTTACAGTGCACATCGAATGCGTTCATTTCTACAACTGAAGGAAAGCCAGCCAATAGCCGCTACAGCACCGTAATGACGTAATTCGAGCGGTCGAAGAACGCCAAGACCGGGAAAGGGGGAGAAATCTTTGTGGTTCCTTAGGACAAGTATTGTACCTTTTGTATACACAATGTTTGGAGTAGCCACCTCCTGTTTGGGTTGGAACTAAACTCGCCAATAAATCATTATTTCTCTCTCTCTCTCTCTTTTCAAGTTTTCTAATGGACAGAGAACAGTAATTTTTGGCTTATGCACTTGCGACCCCTAATCTAGAGTACTGAATGTGTTGGTTGAATACGCGCTGCAAGCATTTAAGACTTCAAGAAAAGTTGAGAAAAGTGTTACAGGGCCCCTTTAAAAGCGAATATCAATGGTAAGTAATAAGCCTGCGAGGGGTGAGGCTACGGCAGGGACTTCCGCCCCCGGTCACGTCCAGGGGTTTATCCAGAACTTCGATTTTGGGGGGTGTAGAATGTTCGGGGGGGGGGGGGGGGGCTGGAGGGTGTTGGGGGGAGGTGGGTTGTATAACTCCGCGGTCACCTGGAGTCGGGCCGTGGCCTCTTGCGGTCGGGCTGGCGCGCTTCGTCAGGCCAGTCCTCGGCGCCCAGCGGGTCCTCTTCGTGAGCCGCCGTGTCTTCGCCTCGGGACCTCACCATGTCCTCCTGCGGCCACATGGAACGGTTCCCACAAGCACTGCGGCACAGCGGGGGAAAAAAAGAGGCGGGAAATACAAATTAGGTTTCGACTGGTTCGAGGACCGGTAACATTCACGGCTTAAGTCATGCAGCAAGATATCCGGTTCAACAAATGAAAACTTGCAGTAAAAACTTATTTTATCACGGTACGGCGCCCAAGCAAGGCAAGCGACGGTATTTCTGTGTTTGACGAACATTTAACAAACTCACTAATATTTCTGCTTTCCGGAAACTTTTGCCTAAATTTGAAAGCAACCGTTCCTGCATCTGCTTTTTTCTTTGTATTCTCGTTCCATTCGTGCTGTAGAAAATTATTTTTGTTGCGGCTGTTCACCTGCGGTCATAGATGTGGGGCTAGAGATGTACAGTTATGAGCAAAAGTTTACACGGCATCAACACTTGCGATTTCTAAAATAAATAAATAAATAAATAAATAAATAAATAAACCTTCGCTGTTGCGGCTAACGAATGCCTAGGTCCACTTTAGTAGCTGTTTAACCATTAGAATACCCCCCCAAATCCACACGCTAGCCATCTGAACAATCCGAAAGACAGTTTTCCTCAAATGACCGCTCTCCTAATTCGAAAAGTTTTGCGCGCGACCGTACGCATACTGTCAGTGCTGTGCCAGGCACCTTGCGTGCATTTTAGGCTATCCTCCTCCTCCTCCTCCTCCTCCTCCTCAGTATCATCATCAACAACAACAACAACAACAACAACAACAGCCTACTCAGGTCCACTGCAGCACGAGGGCATCTCCCACTGACCTCCAACCGCTCCTTTCCTGCGCTACTTGAGACAATTGTTTGCCTAAAATCAATTATCTCAGCCAAGCGATAGGCGGCAGCTACCCACAGAGGTCGTAATCCTGTTAAAAATGCGGAAAAAAAGTTTTGTTTTGCTAAGACTCTGGACAATGGGTGTGTATCAAAAGAAAACTTTTGCTCCGGCCACATGAAGGATGCGTGAAAGGTTAAACGTAATGATATCTATGAAACAACTTATCAAGCTAAAGAAAATGGCTGCTTACCTCGAGAAAGTATTTTTTTTAGAATCAGAAATATGTTTATTTCATGAAAAACAGGTACACAAAATGGGTGAAGAGTCACCTGGATCCTTAGCCGACATGGCTAGCCGACAAGCGCGTGAAGAGCGCAAATAAACGTTACAATCGAGTAAGTAAGAGGGAGTGAACAGACGACGAAACAAGGAAACAAGTTGACATTGAGAACGTTAGGGTTGAGCTCAAGCGCACTCCGGCGGCCAAAGCGCACTGCAAGTACAGTGTAGCGTTATCCAGTTCTACTTCACTCTACTTCAAGTTAACCTCAGGTGAACTACTTAAAAGTTAACTCTACTTCAAGCAATACCACCCGCCGCGGTGGCTCAGAGGCTAAGGCGTTGCGCTGCTGAGCACGAGGTCGCGTGCTCGATTCCCGGCCGCGGCGGCCGCTTTCTGATGGAGGCGAAAAAAAAAAAAAAACGCCCGTGTGTACGAGATTTCGGCGCACGTTGAAGATCCCCGGGTGGTCAAAATTAATCCGGAGCCTTCCACTACGGCGCGCCTCATCGCCTGCGTTGCGTCGGCGCATTAAACCCCACAATAAAAATCAAGTACTTCAATTCTTACTCTTGGGTGTTTCTTAATAGAGCACGCTGTCGCATGCTGTTCCCCTCCACCTCCCACGCATGACTTACCATCATTTGTCGGGGGGTGCTAAAACTCCAAGTGGGCGTGACTCCGGTACTATGACTCCATTTCTGATCACGTACCTTTCGCGCACGCGCAGTTGGTGCCGCGATAGTCGCGGCCGCTTGCATGCAAGCCCAGTGAATCGAGTCGCCAGCTGGCGTGACGCTCGCAAATAGTCGAAATGTGCTAGCGTATGCGAAATGCGGCTGCGTCGAGGCCATGGCTGTCGACTAAGGAATGCCCGCCCGCTTTACTGACATGACTTTGTTTACGTCACGAAATCGAATCACGCAACGTTACGAGCGCCGAAAGCGACGTATTGCACACAGGTAGTGCGATTGCGGGTTAACCGACGCTCTTGTTTTTCTGCGTTATCTTCGCTAACGAAGTACAACGAAGCAAAGTGCCCTTGCCTTTATCAAGCGTCCTTGGATCTAACAGTTGTAGAAACACTGACGACGAGGCCGCGCGCAAAAGTCAGGCAGAAGGCATGCCTGCGTGTATATCGCCTGCCTGGCATTGTTACCGATGGGAGTTTCGTACTTCATCCTCGCAAAAGCAGAACATCACATTTACCCCCTCGGAAGCAGAATGTAGAAAATGCTCACGAGTGAGTGAGTAATTGTTAGTGAACGGGCTGATCAAGCTTTGCAAGGCGTGCCGGCTATTGCAGCTTGATTAACATCATGGAAGCAAAATGAGTGGCCAAAGAACGGACATTCGATTGTGTGACGAAGACCTTCGCTACACCCCCGTCCTTTCACTTCCCATTTCCCCATGCACGGCCTCCGGGCCTCCTCTTTCCTCCAATAAAGGTTTGAATCAATCAATCAATCCATCAGCGTAGCGACGCTTCAGACAATTCGCAACAAACCGGCAAGAGTCACCAAGGTTCGTGTCCTTCAAGAAGGTAAGGACAAGACGAAAGTTGTCTCGCCTAGGGATCCAGTGTCCAGTGGGAATAGGATATCAGCGAAAGAGGAATGTTGGTCACTCTACGTCTTAGTTCTTTAACTAAAGATGACCGCTTTATCGCCTGCACTGAACAGTCAACGAAAAAAAAACGTCTGACATCACCAAGACCACCACATGTTGGACACAGGGGCAACAAAGTACGATTCTTATAAACATACGCCGGTGATTCGTGATGAATTCGTCCGTGGCGATCGTGAATAGACGGGGAACGTAAGTGTCAGGTGGCCCCTTCGTATATCCCAGCAGTGTCCTTTAAGGTTATCTCTGACTCGTCCCGAACTCGAGTACGACAGCGTGTGGAGTTCATATCACGCGGGGCCCGCAGATTTTATCCTTACAAATGCGAGCTGCCCGGATCACAGAACAAATTCGAGTAGATGATATCATAGTTCAAGTAAATAAAAAAAATTGGGCGCCAATGCTGCCCGCGACGGGGACTTAGGGAAAATGGACCATAGGGGTGGGGGAAGTAACACGTGTAACGTTTAAGTTTGGGGAGTGGGGAGTGCATGCGTTTTATCAGCAGTATTCTTGGCGTGGTTTTTAATGAGCAACGGGATATAAGGGGGGTAGAGGGCTCGCTTTCTGTGTTTGGCTTTGGTGGCGCATGTGGTGTTAGCACCATGTACATGGCCCATTACCCCCCGACGACAGGGATCCAAACCAGGCGCCGGATAGTATTTTTTTTATATAGTGTAGGGGGAGGGGTGCGGACTACGACTACGGACGTCAACGCGGGTGACATCGTGAGTTACTGAAATGCTCTGCATTTGAAGAAATGGACTTGGGCTGGCCAAGTGGTGAGACGAAGCGACAAACCGGTGAACGATTAAGGTAAGAAAGTGGATACCAAGAAATGGGTCTAGAAGAAGGGGAAGACCAATAACACGATGGAGGGATGAAAAAAATCCCGGGCCATCTCCACCAACGTTAAACCTGGGGAGGGGCGACGCATGCAGTGTATGAGTGTATTCTTGGCGCCTTGGCGTTTCTGCCAACGGAGATGAAACCATCGGGGGAGTAGAGGCATACAGCTTTGCTGTAAAAGTATCGTGTCTTTGAAGCACGGGGCGTAAACGAGTGTCCCGGTGTTTTAGCACCGTGACTACATGAGACAACGATTACGACGACGACAGGAGACTCCAACATCCCCAGCCCCTAATAAAGAAATTCGGGGGTAAACTGTTGACTCGAGCAGCGCAGGACAGGGGCGATAGGAAGTCAACGGGAGAGGCCTTCGTCCTGCAGTAGACTTGAGCAGGCTACTGCTGCTGATGATGATGATAATGAGAAGTACAGGACAAAAAAAATGTCGATGGAGGGATGAGGCAATGGAATTTGGTGGAAAAGAATATATGCGTACAGCGTAGGACTAGAAGCAGATGGAAGACATTGGGAGCGACCCTCGTCCTGCATGTGGATATGATTTAATGGTATTCCACATAACTATTGCGGAGGGTTCGCTAATACCCGCACCCGCATGCATACATTTGGGATGGTCTCTGCCACTTAAAGGTGTATATGTATGGGACGCGTACCATTTAGCCGACGCGTTAGCAAGCGCGATGCCTCGATGCGCAATTTGGTGATGAAAGGCGCGACTGGTACACCTTGAAACTAAGGAGCTTAGGCTCCTTACTTAAAACAAAGCCTACAAACTACGCCTTAAAAGTGCCCCTAACGGTCAGTGAGCTCAGTCTTGCCTACTTAACATAAGTCACTCTCAGAGTTCAGGGCATACAAGGAACCTCGCATGCACAGGCTTTCGTTTTACAGATAACTTTCGTATGTGAAGGGACGGTTCATTTTATGCTGAGAATCACAAAGGACTGCCTGCTAGTGCGAAGAGGCGCATTAAATGTGCAAATTTAACAGCCCACAAAGAAGCGCCAATCCGCCTGGAATCAACGTCGTGAGACGTAAAGGCGACTGCCCTATTGTCGCACCCCGTTCGTTCGAGACGGTGCTAACTAGACGGTGTCAGCCACGCGACGATGCAAAGCCCTTTTCACGGAACCTAGGCCACGGTTAATGAAGACCTGCTGGATCCAACCTTCCAAACCTGACCTCCATCCAGCGATTAACGCCGAGCAGTCTAAGCCGAAATCTTTAAGAAATAAGGCGTCTGAAAAAAATGTGACGGGCGATGGCCCTCCGTGTTGCCGCATCTTCACTGTACTTGCCACACAGCCGACCGTCACGTTTGCCCCTGAAGCGTCTTCATCTCGGGCAGTCAACAAGCTTAACTCCTATCCGCATATCCGAATCTTCGACGACGACGACGCGTAACTCCTGGCTCCTTGTTGTCGACAATGACGTACCGTATTTGCGCACGTATAACCCGCACCTGCACATAATCCGCACCACTACCATCAGCCCGCCGCAAAAGAAAAGAAAAAATACTCGCGCATTTCCCACACATTTGATACAGGAAAGCCTGCACCAAAGCTACTGCTCAAGCAACACATCACACACTCTGGATACAGAAAAAGCGTATATTAGCGTGCAATCGCTGCCATGGAAGTCTTAGTCAGTGTTACTGCGCAGGAGCTTCACGACACAACGCGCATTGCCATGAAGTTGCGCTAAAGAAAAAAAAAAAAAACGCGTACTATCCGCACCCTTACTTTGCCACTGAAATTGTCGCATAATTGGTGCGGGTTATACACGCGAAAATACGGTACTTCCCGCCACTGTCTACACCCCTCTTTTTGCCAGTAAAAACTTTACCATCCCATCGTAAAGAAAGTATAGAGAGGCGCGGAAGCTTTCCCACATCAAACGTGCGTCCCATCGATGGTCAAACCTTCGAAGATCCAAATCGCAAACGAAAAACGAACCCATGCGACGGTTTCTCGCGCACTAAGTAAGCGCACCTACGAACGACCAAAACCTATACCGACACGTGGTTTATGAGATAACGGTATACTTTTTGCACTCCTCCTTCATGATGGATACGTTTGTTGTTTTATCCAAAACCGCCCTTTTTCGCGATGTTCAAGTAACCGTTTTGACAGAATGGAAGCCCGGTTTTGCGCATGCGCCGTGTGTCCAGAGATCTTATCAGAGTTTTTGGTCTACCAACCAGTCTATGGGGAAATGCATTAGTTCTTTGGCAGGACGCCATTCGTCCCACTAAGAAAGCTTTCGCTTTAACAAGGTTTTTCCTAAAAAGAATTGCAGCAACTCCGGAATGGAAACTGCATAAGCTTCCTCGGTATCCGCCGTGCCCCGTTAAAGTCTGCTTTGAAGCTATACCCACATGCACTTCTGAAAAGACAATTCTTTTGAGCCAAATAGGCTGTCTGGTGACAAATTAGGAACGCGATAGGGCATTTTTAGTAAATACCTCCAGAAGACACCATCTATCCATGCAAAACGCTACGAAATGAGGCCCTTGGAACTCGGCTTTGATACCCCAAACGAAAGCTTATTTGAGAAGACATCTCTTTGGCGCAGTCTTAGGGCCTCATTTTAAATACCATAATAAAGCCCCATCCTTACGAACACCAAGCCCCTTTAGAATCTTATTCACCACTATACACAAATGCGTTGCTGGGAAGTAATTTTTCAGAGGCGAACGTAGCAGTCTGGTATCAAACTGTGGAGGAGCTAGCGCTTCCTATTAATATCCTTTTCGCATACCGCAGGAAGCGGATTTGCTCGTTGAGTCTTGATAGAAATATTTAAGCACTTAAAAACTCATTCACTCCACTGGGATTTGCACGACCCCTGAAAGAGCTGACCAACCACCCACTTCAAAGGTCGCCGCCCGTCCGCCCGCCCGCCCGTCTTTACGTTGCGCCGTTTCAACGCCGGATCATGCATATCAAACCAACTCGCCATCCCGATGCACAACGTTTATCCTCCCGCAGAGGACCGGAGTACCAATTTCCGAACGCTAAACCCCGCGAAATTTTATCCCCGTTACTAGCGCACCAGACGCGCGCGAATAGTTTTCAACATTATCTCATCACAGAAACGCGCCGTCCAGGCAACGTTGCCGGATGATCGAAGCCGCCGGGGAACCCGTGCGCGTGGGGAGCTTTATAGCCCCCGATTGAGAGTGATTACCTACCGCTTGGAAAAAGAAATGTAGCCCGTAGGAGGCCAGACGACGCACGAAGCAGACGCGGCCATCGATCACGGCCGACTGGTTATAGCGCCTTCGCCAATCAAGAAGAGCGCTCGGCGCCGCTCACGGATAGAGTTGCCATCGTTACATGTCGTCTGCTAGACCGAGCTAACTACTTAGTCGTCTGCTTACCCCCGTCTTCAGGGCGGACGCCGGAGTCGCCTGGCAGGATAGGTAATTGAACTCCGCGGGCGATTTATACCAGGCCGCGAGGAGACCAGGGGGCCAATGAACGAATTACGTGTCCAGGGCGGACGAATTCATCGTCTAAAAACTCTACTGCGAGAGCCTAAGGAAGCACAATACGCCGCTACGCACGAAGTTCCGCGTGCGAATATTCGCGCCTTACACCGGTGGATAACCCTGCAACGCCATATGCTGGGTAATTTGAGAACGCAGAGAGAATATATTGGAATAACAGAGAAGTGATGACCATAGAGACATTTAGTGATCAGAATGGTTCGTTGGTGATCCTGATAAAATAATGGAGTAATCTATAGGCCGTTATATTATATTATATATATATTATATATATATATATATATATATATAATTATATATATTATATATATATATATTATATATATATATATAGGTGAAACCTCTCCTATTTTTTCGCCACGAAGAAACAAAAAAAACCACACAAAGAGCGTGAAAAATAATGTTAAGCAAAGACAAAGACACATGAGAAAAACATTTCAAAATAAAAGTTTACTGACGTTTCAGGAAGGAAGAGACTTCCTTTCTTCAGAGTACGACTTGTGTACCCTGAAGAAAGGCAGTCTCTCCTGAAGCGTCAGCAAACTTTTTGTTTAATGTTTTTTCTCGTGTCTTTGCCTTTATTCCTTATTATAATATATATATATTATTAATATATACCGATGAAATAGACGTTGGAAGTCAAAAAACCTTCGAAAGCAAAGGGGAGGTTGTGTAGGTCATTGAAACAGATAAGAATTTGGTAAGAAAGAAAGAAAGAATTGAGAAAATGCCCGCCAGGTGGATCCGAACCACGACCTCCAGAATACCGGTCTGGTGCGATAACAACTACGCTACCGCGGGGCGATTTTCCCCTCCACTTTCTGGGGTATTATGTTTAGGTATTTTTGTTTCCTGTGCTTGGGGGTGTTAGCCAGCGCCACTCGGACTACTCGGGGTAAGGGACCTTCTTTTAACCCCCGGGCCGTGACTCGAGTGTCTACGACATGTCGAGAGTGGTCGACCAGCGTTAAACCCTCTTAAGCTTCCTATGGCACCAAGACTGCCAGAACAGAGGCCCTCGCTATGCATGTAGCGAATCAGAATAGGAAATCAGGGGCTCGTTGAAAATAACACAGAAATAAGAACTGGCAGTCAAGAAAACCTCGAAAGCAAAGGGGAGGTTCTGGTAGGTCATTGAAACAGATAAAGATTTGGAAAGAAAGATAGAAAGTGGAGAAAGTGGAGGTCGTGGGTTCGGATCCCACCTGGCGGGCATTTTTTCTCCACTTTCTTTCTTTCTTTCTTGGTTATGTCGGTTTATCGGAATGTGGGTTCAGATGTCTGCTCCCGAAAAACGGCGGATTTCTTTCTCGACTTATTATTCTTCGCCATTTTTATCAATGTGTATTTCAAAAACGTGATAGACACACGTCATTCGCCTATTCTAAATATTTCGAAAGCCGAATAGCATGGAATGACGACTGACCGTGATATGTATCTTACCGAGTCCTCTTATATTTCTGTTCTGCTACATGCATTACGAGGCATGGTCCACAGTTCGGTATGCAATCGTAACCGACCTCCGACACGGTTTAGTGCGGCGCTGGAAAAGACGTCTACGTTCCCGCGTATCGAGGCGGGCTAGTTTCCGCTCAGAGCTCTGTAAATATAAACCCCGCTTTAAAGTCGAGAGAAAGCCGCTGCGGGATATGTAATGGCGAATCGCACCGCACCGTTATGCGGAGATGTGGGCTCGACCCTGCTCCCGGAAAAACGGCGGATTTTTTTCGACTTATATTTTCCTTATTTATCAAGGTATCAAAGAAACGTGTAGACACACGTCATTCGGCCTATAAATTTTCGAAAAAAGCCGAATGCACTGGCAATGACGACTGCAAGTCTACCTGATATGTATCTTACCGTCCCTCGTCCAGTATCTTTCTGTTCTGCTATATATATATATATATATATATATAATATATTATATATAATATATATATATATATATATATATATTATATTATATGAGCTTGTTGCGGCCTCGCACTCGAAAATTTCTTAACTGCCGCGTTATCATAGTTCGTACGCTATTCTCAGTGCTTGTGCCAATAACCTCAGTCTTCACCATCCCCTTGCAAAATCATAATCACCACTTGGGTAGTTTCTCCGACAGAGTTCCCGAATAAACGGTCACCCCAAACGTCGTTTCTGAGGTGAAATGGCGTGTCATTCGCACCGAGCAATAAATGGCCATCATAAGGTGTTTTCACCTTTCACAGTCTCTTATAGACAGGTCAGCGAAAATATTGGTAATGTTTACCCAAGTGTCCACCAAAACGTAGATATTATTACCTTCGACCGATATAGATAACATGTTCGATGGGTGTTCTCGAGGAGTGGGAGATTGGTTAAGATTGACGGAGCGGGGTATTGGCTAAGATTGAAAGGGAAGCCTGCGCGCCGCTCACCTGAAATGTAGGACTCTTCATTTACTTGCACATTAGGATTGTTAAGTTTCGGTTTAAGGGTTCACGCACGCACATCAAAAAAAAAAACGTCTACTGAGATTTTTTCTTTATTTTAGCTTTGCGAACCTTTTCTGCACATGCTACTTTAATGCACCATTAAAATCACACCATTTCAAGAACAAAACGGTTTTCGTGCCGGAACACCTGCCACCCTGAGTGTTGTCAAAATGAGTACATTGGTATACCTCAAGGCCCTGTTCTTGGGCCTCTCTTTTTTAGAATGAAACACTATGGTATATTTATTTCATAGTTTTGTGGGACGGAATCTGCTTTTATATCGGCCTGTTGTATATGTTGTCTTGTGCGCGGTTAATGAAAGTAAGCACATGTTCTAGTTGACCTATACTATGAAATTATATTTTTTTGTTGTGCCGTGATGGTTTGATTACTGCTTCATTGTGTGTAGTGTATACGTTATCTATGTTCACTTTGTGGTTTTCTTCGTCCTTTTTTTTTCAGAACAATGGGTCGCCGGCTGCCAGGACACTTTAATAAGACAGACAGACAGACAGACAGACAGACAGACAGACAGACAGACAGACAGACAGACAGACAGACAGACAGATAGATAGATAGATAGATAGATAGATAGATAGATAGATAGATAGATAGATAGATAGATAGATAGATAGACTAGAGAGATAGACTATACTAGCATACATAGATAGATAGACTACAGACAGACAGACAGAGACAGACAGAAGACAGACAGATAGATCGACGATAGACATACAGATAGATAGATAGATAGATAGAAGCACGATAGATAGATAGATAGATAGACTAGATAGATAGATAGATAGATAGATAGATAGATAGATAGATAGATAGATAGATAGATAGATAGATGATTAGAGCAAAAGTAACAAGGCGTCCAGTGACGCGGCTTTCCCACTAAGCTTTCCTAGGCCGTCTCTTCAGCGCGACGGCGTAGTTGTCAACGTCAGCTCCCCCCTCGACGACCCGGCACGTCGAATTGGCCGTTCGGACACGCACGCATAAGCAGGTCGAACAACGGCGCGGTGGTCAGCACCCGTGTTTGCAGCCCCACTCCGCCATCGCGTCGCTACTCGCGAGCAGAGCAAAAAAGGCATCCACGCGCGGCGGCGGTCAGCCTGGCCGGCCGACATACCAAAGCGCTGCGCAAACACGGCGCGGCGCGCAAACCGGGACGTGATGGATGAAGCGGCGCGTAAGTTACGGGGGCTTGTCTGCCGTCCACCACGCTGTTGCAGCCACGGGGCGCGAGGCTATTATGCGCGCGGCCAGCAGCAGGCAGGCCCCGGAAGACACGTTAGCTTCAGTCCGCAGGGACTGACCAGCGCGTTCTGACCCGCGCCTGCCGTGGTGGAGCAATCGATGCGCGCGAATGGGGAAGACGACATAATCGAAAACGGGGTCGAGCACGCCTGCGCCGGTCGACATGGACAGGTGCAGCAGCAGCAACAAGGAGCTTGGTAAACATGATCCATCTAAGGAGCAGGGTTATACGAGCGTGTGCGCGCTAAACAATTTCCCACTTCCTTTTATGGCGTTCACTATTCTCGCCATTACATAAGAAAAGAAAACTTGGAACAAAATACCGACCGCGATTGTTGCCAACGTTTCAGCAAAGAGACTTGCCTTCGTCAGGGCAGGGAGTTGCCCTGACGAAGGCAAACCTTTTGCTGTGAAACGCTGGCAACAATCGTGGTCTCTACCTTGTTCGAAGTTTGTTTTCGTGTAATCTCTACCATTTATTGCTTCCTATATATATATATATATATATATATATATATATATATTATATATATATATATATGTGAGAAAATGGTGACTCACGATATAAAACAAAACAGTGGTTTCTGACATTCGACTTGAGACTGGTTCTCCAGTCGAAACGTCAGTAAACCACTGTGTTTGTTTTTAATCGTGAGTCAACCATTTTCTCAACTATTTCTTCTGGCTCCTCGAGAAGTTTCTTCTACTGCGTATATTATATATATATATATATATATATATATATATATATATATATATATATAATTTTTAGTCATATATATAAATTTAAAGGTCACACAGAGCGCAGTTTACAAGCAAATAGAAAAAAACAAAATCGTCTTCTACAATCACCCGCAAATGAAAGGCGAACACGAAAATATGAACCAGGACACGCAAAATTGAAAAATACTGTTCGCTAAGGCCCAATAATTGCGCGCCATGGCTATATTTGGAAAGCTCCATTTCCCAACTTTGTTTCTGTAAATTTGCCATGTGTCATTTTCATTTGCATGAAGAGAAATCGCGCTATATCTGCGTTCTGGTTAATATTTTCGCGTTCGCGTTTCGTTTGCTCATGACTGTACCTATTTGAACAGAATGAACCAGTAGCAACTTGTCTAATTCACAGTTCCTCCTCCGTTCGACGTGCAGTTAAGCAGGAGTGTTTACGGCCCACGACATTACGGAATTAAAAAAAAAAACCTTGTCTGGGGTCAGCCTGAAATCCCACGGTGCTCTCCTGGAAAATTTCTCCCACATATGTTGACCCCTTTCACGAAAAGCCGTAGCAATAGGCGCAATAAGGCAGCCACGCTTCTATTAAAAAAAAAAGCTGCTGATCTATATACCACAACCATGCAACGCGGCAAAGTTGAGCTGAAAATTTCCGTAACCACCGAAGAAAATATTTGAACACAATCCAAAGCTTTAAAGACTGTCAAAGAGCGAACGAAAAATTCAGAACAGTTGAAGAAATTTTTTTCACTCGTAAGAGCTAACAACATACAGGAATTCATTTCTCCAAAGTACACATCTGCTGCCTTTCTCTACATCTTCGCTCGCAGGAAATTATTTGACCGTCGTGTCAGTGACCAGCGCTGACACGACGACGAAAGAAGGGACAATGCAAGGGACGACCAGCAACAGGAGGCTATATATTTCCACGCGCATTCATAAAAAAGCGCGCCTGATATGAAACCGAAATAAGAACAATCCGAGCAAAACGACTAATGCCTAAGAAGTGCTTTTTTCCGACTTCAATATTGTGTTCGTTTTGTTCGTCCAGCTGAAATAAACCACATATTCCGTCCACGCCGTAATCTTAGTTTGCTCTATGAACAAACACAGTAGCGTCCCAGTTTGTAGCCGATTGATTGATTCATTAATTGAAGGTAGGGTTTAACACGCCGACGCAACGCAGGCGATGATGCACGCCATAGTGGAGGGCTCCAGATAAATTTTGACCACCTGGGGATATCTAACGTGCGCCGAAATCTCGAACACACAGGCGTTTTTGATTTTCGCCTCCATCAGAAAAGCGGCCGGCGAGGCCGGGAAACGAACCCGTGTCGTCGTGCTCAGCAGCCCAACCCCAGCTTGTAGTCAGCACTTCCATTGTTCATTATTTCCTTGACGTGTTTGCGCTGTTCACCGACATCGCAGCAGGAATAAGTAACCAGCCTAAAATATAAACTGCCGTCAAGATTACCAGGTTTGTTAAAACTCTGCGTGTTGGTTCGGCCTACGTCGACACATTTCGCACAGCTGCTGAATAGAAATGCAGAGTGTGGCTTGCTTAGTTCGCCACAATCACTCCAGGGCTGGGGATTAAACGTAAATTCATAGTTGCTGTGGTATTGGCGGAACTTTTATGTGCAGAGCTCTTTAGCGGCTCGCCCTATCGTCGTAGCTCGCTGGCTGGACCCAAGTAAAGCCACATGGCGTTTCGTAGTCGCGGCGTAACCCAGAAGCTTCGAAAGCCAAGCGGGTTATATAGTCATAAGGGTTCGAAACTCGTGAACCGCTGGTGCTTGTCATACATCTCCCCGTTGTTTAGCGCAAAGAAAACTGCAAGTACATTTGAGGCAGAGTATACAAAATTAATCGGCAGCGCCCGCGTTCATCTATAGTTGGGAACACTCGTAGGGTTGGTTTTTACGATAGTAAGCGAAAAAAAAAATGGCAGTGCAACGCCGGCACGTGCGGGAGGAAAAGCAAGCACTAAAAATTGGGCCCATCTCCCCCCGAGGGGGACTCGAGTAAATGTGTCGCATAGGGGTGGGTGTATTGCGTTAACGTTTAGTGTTTGGGGAGTTGGTGGTAGTGAATTTATGGGTTGTATCAGCAGCTTCTTGACGTAGTTTGAATGAGTCCAGGATATACGGCGCGTTCATAGCCTCCCATTCTGTGTCGGCTTTGTGGCGCAGTGGGTAGAGCACCATGTACATTGCGTTCCGCCCGCAGGGTCGAGGGATCGAAACCAGGCGCCGGATAGTATTTTTTTTAATATAGTGTAGGGGTAGGGGTGCGGACTACGACTACGGACGTCAACGCGGGTGACATCGTGAGTTACTGAAATGCTCTGCATTTAAAAGAACAGAACTCGATCCGCTGGCGCAGTTTCAGGCAGGAAGCGCGCGAGCACTGCGAAGGCGGGAAATCTGAATTGCATTGGGTAATAGCAGTGAGCGATAACGGCGCTGCAGCCCATTATGGCGAATCACTGCTCTGCACTTCTGACAACTTTCACATTGAGTGGAACGGCTTTAAATTTTTTTTGTGTGACAGCTTACCAGGACCAAAGATGTTGGCTAAGGCGGCGATAAGGCATATCTAGGGGGGTCGGGCATACTGCTGCTATCGCACTTTACGAGCGACATTATAGGAGACTATCGCTACTTCCAAACGATATTATGGGTGATATCGCTATTTAAGAGCGTTATTACAGGCAAATACGGCTACTTACGAGCGCAATTATAGGCGACTATCGCTACACACCACCGATATTATAGCCGGATGTCGCTTCTTATTAGCGATGTTACAGGCGACTATCTCTACTAACAGGCGATGTGACAGGCGACTATCGCAACAGACCATCGATATTAAGGACAGATGTCGCTGCTTACTAGAGATATTACAGGCGACTATCGCTACTTACGAATGATTTTATGGGCGACTATCCCTACAACCGGGCAATGACAGCACCCTGTACTTTTCGATTGCGGGGCCATGCGTGTTGTACCGAATTAAATCACGTGAAATGTTAAATTCGCAACAGCAATCAATTTCCACGCGAATATAAAGGCACATGGACAGTTGTGCCGGCAAATAGAGAGCCGAAAAATCCCAGGCCATTTCCGCTAACGTGAAACTTGGTGAAGGGCGAAGCATGCAGTGTATAAGTGTATTCTCGGCGCCTTGGCGCTCTTGCCAACGGAGATGAAACCGTTGGGGGGTAGGGGTATGCAGCTTAGCTGTAAAGTCTCTTGTCTTTGAAGCACAAAGCTCGCTAGTGCGAGGCGTAAACGAGTGTCGCAGGTGTTTTTTAGTACGCGTTACGAAAGCGCTCCAGCGCGAGGCGTAAACGAGTGTCCCGGTGTTTTTTAGTATGCGTTACCTTGTAGCGCGAGGTGTAAACGAGTTTCCCGGTGTTTCAGTACCGTGACAACATGAGACGATGGTTACGACGACGGACGACATGAGACGCCGAAAAGCCCGAGCCCCTAAGGTTAGCGGCACGTTAGCAATCTTAAAGAAACGGCCTTCATAGCCGTAATGGAAGTTAGTGAGTTCCCAAGGACCACTTTCTCCAAGCTGAACAAGGGTGTATTTTGTCTCCATGGCCCCTTTATTCCTTGAAATATGGTTAATGCTGGCACTTAAACCACCAGCGCCACACGGTACAGTTTTTCGTTTCTTTTGTGAATGTAGGCTGTTTTTATAACCTGAATGTTCCAAGTAACAAAGTTGGGCGGTGTGCTCATCGTGTTCGTGTCTGTAGGACTTGCTGCACTGTGTAGGTATGTATGTACGTAAATACGTGTCCGTCCGTCCGTCCGTCTGTCTGTCTGTCTGTCTGTCTGTCCTGTCGTCGTCGTCCGTCTGTCTCGTCCCCGTCGTCTGTCTCCTCGTCTCCGCCCTGTCCGTCGTCCGTCTCGTCGTCGTCTGTCTGTCTGTCTGTCTGTCTGTCCGTCTGTCCGTCCGTCCGTCCGTCTGTGCGTGTGTCTGTCTGTGTCTGTCGTGTCTGTCTGTGTGTCTAAGCCGCAAAACGGAGATTTAAACACGGTGAGCGAGAGCCCCCCAGCTTGAGATACAACGCACAGCGCCAAGAAGGTACATGAGAGTACATTTCGGTGCAGAATCTGAGAAAGTGTTGCTTCAAAAACATTCCAATAACAATAACAAAAGGCACATTGCCGGAACGGAAGCGAAATTAATCATCTTACCTAGCAATGGGTGGTGACGTCACGAGGCCATTTCAAGCGAGTATCTTGCGCAGGGCCTGGCGCGCCCGGCAGATGTCGCCGCGTGTTGTGGCTCACTCGGAATGCGTGGCTGCAGAAGATAAGAATAAAACACAGTCATGAATAAAATTCCACGTGACAGTGAGGTCTGCTTATGTGCTGTGAAGGGGAAAGTCTGGCAATACCTATTAACAATTTCCTTTCTGCTACACCCTGTTTGCATCTTTTAAAGACAATAGTCTTTCTAGCGCTACTTAAACGCGACAATTTCGGTTTGTCTGTATGTCGGTCTGTCTATCTGTCTCTCGATTTAGCTGATTAGCCAAACGTTTAAATAATTCTTGAACGACACGTTTATATAGGTAAAATATTTACCAGACACTAAATCTGGTGGGAATGCTCCTACTTTTCAACATTGTTGAACAAAAAGGAAACATTAGGTATATTTGAGACAAAACATCAATACATAAGTGACATTTGCATTGTTCTTTTAATTAAAATACATGACTGCTTTATTTTTGCGATGGCAAATAAAAGAATACGCCTCGAAAAAAAAGTTTTTATCTCAAAATACAAAAAGAGCTCGCGCTGGCCTGGATCTTGTGGCAGTGTTCCAAATTCAACAACAACCAAAAAAAGGTTCAGTAGATGACGCGAGCAGTAAAAGGCGGCAAAATTGAATTGACATGAGCAAAGCTCCACCGTGTTTATTGTGGGAGGAGCTATACGGGAGGGGAACAGCGGTTGACGGGAAAAAGGAGAGACGCATTTAAGTAGCAGGGGCGACGGAAGACTATCGCCTTTCGTCGACATTTGCAGCTAGGTGAGCAGATACGCGGCCATGTTTTTTTTTTCGCTTTCGTTTCTGCGTCTTACGGCACGAATTACGTCAGCAAACCGATAAACACATGCCACAGCTTCCCTGGAATCGGAGTTCTGCGGGGCTGATGTGCACCTGTTCTTGTCACCTGCCATCACGTTCAGGTGTCACATGGCACGCACTATTCTACAAATATTACGTTTCCGATCCATAGTTTTGTTTTGTGAAGCTGGCACAATAGCCCGATAAAGCTCCCGGTTCCTGGCCAATCCCCCTAGCCAGTCCACCAAGTGGACATGCATGTGTCACGAAGAAAGGATCAACAACCACCACAGCAACTCTTGTTCTATGGCTGGCAACGCGCGGAGAAATTGGCCTGCTACTATGGAGACCGGGGTCACGTCATTCGGGTCACCAAGGTATTTTCCATTCATTTACTACTGACAGTAGCGGTTACCTTTTTTTGAACGGACAAAAACAACCACACGCTTTTTCGCAGAATGGTCACTTAAGGCCTACGTACGTACATACATACATACATACATACATACCTGCATACATACCTCGCATACATGCACACATACATACATACCTTCATACATACCTCGCATACATACACACATACATACATACATACATACATACATACATACATACATACATACATACATACATACATACATACATACATACATGACACACACAGCGCAGCTTGCACACTTGGCCGAAGTGACTTCATTATATGCGCGCAGGAATCACGCGTCATTACCCCACGGGGACTAAATCGTTGTACGCTGTCGTGCGACATCGTACAACGCATGTCGTCGACGAAACCAGCTGTTTTCGGCGCTTGAACGAGTGAACGACATGCCGGTATTTGCGAGCTTTCCACAGGCCTGCGGTCGATAGCACGTGCCGGAACGCGAAAAAGAAAGCGCAGAGAGCAAGCGAATTCAACATCGCGTACAAAAAAGGTAAGGTTATATGCCGTATTTAAGCCGCCGAAAGCAATGCTTTATATCGAAAACTATATTGAAGCTTCCCCGATATGATGATGATGATGATGATTAGAGAATATTCTTTTGCACCGAGATGTCGGTTGTCAACAACCGACTTACGTGGTTTTATTCAATTAATCCACCCTAACCCGAACACACATTGTCCAGTTTGCTTTCTCCCTATCCCCTCATCCCCTCTCCCGGCGTTCTACCACACCCAAAACAATGGCGCGCTCCACCACTGTTCGCACGCCATCTGTTGGCGCGTCACGCCTGTTTTTTTCTTTGCCCTCTTTTTTGTTCCTGGGACGCCACTTGCCGAAATTTTTTCTCGTTTGCTTTCATCTTTCTTGCCTTCGACATCAGTTTTAACGCGTAGTTTTTCATTCGCTGTCGTAAAAAACAATCCGACGTGTATTCTTAATAAAAAAAATGCTAGTACTCTCAGTATATGCGCTCACATTTGACCTCAATGTGCGTCTCAAGTTTCCTTGCGCTAATAAAAATAGAGACATGCTTGAACCAGTGACATATGAATCAGAATTGCCGCGTTTGAGCAGACAAAAAAAATGAAAGAAGCTCACAGTAGCACGTAAGACTTGAAAGTAGCGAAGCTGTACGCAGCTTTCACGGCCATCACGAAGGTTAAGTCCACAGTTGCAGCCGATTTGCTTCTTCTTCGCTGCCGCAACGACGTTTACTCCATCAATGTTGCTGCAAGTGTGAGCTTGCTTCATTTTTATTCGAAGTGATAATCATTGGACATTACCTCGGAGAAGCGTACGCTATGACGTGTCTTTTTCGTTCCAAGCAAGTGTTGCCACGATTACTGCGAACGCTGGTGCTTTCTTTTTGGACAATCTTGACCAATCTCTCTAAGTGGGTATGCTTTGCTTGAGAAACGTGCGCCGGGGACGCTGGGCGGTCTTCGCGAGGCGCGCACACACGAGCGCTCGGCATTTTCTTGGTTTTGTCAACTGCCGGGCCGCGGTCGCCGCGAGGCCGGCACTCACGCGCATGCGCTCGGCAATTTCTCGGTATTTGTAACCATGCGGACACGAAAAATTACGGACTTGCTAAACAGCTTCGCTGTTAAAAAAGATTTTTTCGTCTTTAGAAAAGTTTCGGCTTTTTGTCCCCACCTCGTAATGAGGGTACTCTCCTGTGGCATAAAATGTTTGGCGAGCTCACTTCACACGCGCCGTTAGCGCGAAACCCGCCCGATGCGTTGCGTTATGATTCAAAATTGTCTTCGAGATTTACTCTCCTACGTAAAACAGCCTCAAAACGTGGGACGACGACTTCTTCCACACCAGCTCCCCTTCTTAACGCCTAGCTCGCCGGAAAATCAAAGATGACGTCCGCTGAACTCGGTCAATCAGATTTGGCCGAAGAAGAGTCTCCTCGTGACAGCCCAGCGCAAGCCTTAATTTATGCCGCCAAAGCCGCTTGGATACTTAATAACCGCGTGGGAAACCAAAGAAAAAAAAAAGATGACTCGAGCCAACACCTACCACCTAGCACAAGGCCTTTGAACTTTACCACTTCCTTTCTTCCCATATACGGCGCTATCGACTCCGCAGGAGCGTTGGCGCTTTGTCTAATTCACGCCAACCAGGAAGCTAATGTACGGCAGCAGTACGGCGTCTAACCAAGGTGGTTAACTACGCACCTTGTTGATACTGGGTGGTGGCTGTCTAGTTCGCACGCGAGCGCTTCCACCCAGCGCGCGGCTTTCCTCGTCATTAATCCCCGAAGAGCTCGCGCGAGCCGTATCAATTTTCACTTACACGTCCCCGCCTGGCGAAGCCTCGGAAACGTCGCCTGCACGCTTCGATCCGAGACGATCGGAGTTGAGATAGCGCGGAAAGGACGGCAAAAAAATATAATGGTAAGTTTCCGCGCGTGCCAGTCGAGGCGCGAACCAGCCTTTGCCGAAGGGTTCGTTAGCAACAGGAGAAGACGAGGCGCGGGCTTAGCGTCGTGGGGCAGAAATTAGCGCCGCTGTTGCAAGTTCCGGAGGCCAAGAGTAATTCGGGAAGGCGGCTGAAGAAGACTACATAGCACCTATACTTTTTGTGTAGGCCCGTGCGGAGTCTGTGACACACCAGAGACCATACGACATGTCCTATGCGAGTGTCCACGTTTTTTATCGGAAAGAAGAAGCCAACTCTCTTCGACTCTACGGAAGCTAGACTCTCGGCGCCCGTTCTCTGAGGAGAAAATCCTGGGCTACTATACTAGCCTTCTCCGTCATCTACGGAAAAGGCGAAAAAAAGCGCTCCTGTGTTTTCTAAAAACGACGGACTTGCACAGAAGACTGTAGCGCAAAAGACTACCCTCTATGAACTCAGTGAAATTTTTTTTTCTATAGTGTCCTACCACTGGGGACACCACTTCTGTCGTACCGTTCCCCTTTCTTTTCCTCTTTTCCTCTTTTTCGTCATTGTTCCCCTTTCCCCCCGTGCAGGATAGCATACTAGGCCGTAGCCTGGTTAACATCCTGCGTTTCCTTTACCTCTCCTCTCTCTCTCTCTCTCTCTCTCTCTCTCTCTCTCTCTCCTCTCTCTCTCTCTCTCTCTCGCCGTTTGCAAACTGCGTAGATAGCATTGTCTATTCTTAAGTTCCCGCAATCAGTGCAGCCAGAATTTCCGTATCTAGCCCCGTCGTGGTACCTCTTGCCGTGTCTCAGCGTGGGTGCCAGCAGCGCGAGAAATTTTCGGTACCGATCAAAAGTACATCGGCAGAACCGGCTTCGTAAAGCATCTGCAACGCGTCAAGCTGTTGTTGCTAAACCTCGCCAGATCGTGTCCGGTTCCCCTCTATCGAGCGCCGTTGCCTTGGGAACTAGGAAAGCGCGCAGCTTCGCCACGACAGCAAGTGAAAACGTCGTTGCCGTGGCGACGAAGATACAGGCCGCAGGTTCAGACAATTAGGCCTAAATTTAGGCCTAAAGTTAGACCTAAAAGAGGTTGTAGTTATAATAAAATCGCAGACTGGGATCACTGTATGATGAGTTCCGGTGGACCCTTAAAAAAGTACACTGTTGAGGAGTGAACATAAGCCCAGAAAAACTCGTATGGTGTAGCGGTCATACCACAGCCATAGACTAAAGTGGCATCGACTTAGTACCAATGTCGTACCAACGCAGCAGCCACGTCACCGCATAGCAGCATCACCCGTCGCCGTTCTTAACATTATCCGTTCGTATAATCGACCGACAGTATTTCTGATACGTCTTACGGCCTCACACCGGGAGACGTACTCTCTGCAACCAACCATGGGTTGCAGGCCTTTACCCCAGGCCTTTATTAAAGCGACAGCTTTCTTAGTGGGAACAAAGGTGTCCTGTCAAAAAACTGATGCAGTTCTCCATAGACCAGTTGGTCGACCGAAAAGCTTTGATAAGATCTCTGGACATACAGCGCCTGCGTGCCACCGGGCTTCCATCGTGTCAGAGCGGTTACTTGAATATCGCGAAAAGGGAAAGGTTCTAGGAAATACACGCGCATCGATCACGAAGACAGAATATCATAGTATACTTTATTGAATAAAACACGTATCGGCATACATTTAGATCGTTCGTAGATGCGCTTACGTAGCGCGTGAAAAATCGTCGCATGGGTTCGTTCTTCGCTTGCGGTTTGGTTATTTGAAGGTTTGACGATCGATTGAACGCACTTTTAGCGAAGGTCCTGACGCACTTTTGGCGCAGTTTTGATCTCAGAAAGCTTTTGTGCTTCTTTCAACTTTTTTAGGAAGGGATGTCAAAGCGTTTGAGCCGTGTCTGAGGGCGCGACATCCACAGACCCTCATCACACTGTGGCACTTGACATATATTCCCCACACTCCCAGGAAACAAGGCTCTCTGGGATTGTGCCAAGCAATGCGTTTACACACCATTTTTATTGATTGACTGTGAGGTTTAACGCACTGAGGTTACACAGGTGATGAGGCGCGCCGTAGTGGAGGGCTCCGGATTAATTTTGACCACCTGGGCCGAAATTCCGAACACACGGGCGTTTTCACTTTTCGCCTCCATCAGAATAACACATCACTGTAACGCTAGTTGTCTCGATGGGATTCACTACCAAACAAACGCTGTTCATTACGAAACAACGCTTACGGTTTAGAACAGAATGTCATATACGCATCTCAGTAAGCGAAAATATGCAATCTAAACCGGAGACACAAGTACGCGTTACGCGGTTCCAGCTACGAAATTAGATTTCCCCGTTGTCGGCCAGCAGTAAAACGCTCCCAAGTGACTGAACCACGCCTAACAGCGCCCCCATCAAGCACGTGGTAGACGCTCGACGGTTGCGGAGAGGGGCAGACAAACTTGGTAGTCAATCCACGTCCTGGAAACGTCCCCGTTAGTATACGTCACCAAATGACTCCCTACCGCTCATCCCACTTGCAGTTTCAAATCACGAACCGACGAGCGGGACTAGGCTGAGGCGCGGAGGCCGCGGACAGCCGTTCGTCACCGAGAGCATTAAAGACTGCTTAGCTTCGTTTATACAGGACAGGCATCGCCTACCGCCATCATCATCATCATCCCCATCATAACCATCATCCTCCTCATCGACAACAACATCATAACCATAATCAGCATTACCACCACCCCCCATAATCATCACCATCATCATCGTCAACAACAACAACGACATCATCATCATCATATTTACGTCCACTGCAGGCCCCTATCCTGTTCCAATCTTTGCCACCAAATTCCCTTATCCCCCGCCGCGGTGGCTTAGTGGCTAAGGGGTCGTGCTGCTGAGCACGAGGACGCGGGTTCGATTCCCGGCCACGGCGGCCGCTTTTCTGATGGAGGCGAAAATCGAAACACCCGTGTGTACGAGATCTAGGCGCGCGTTAAAGATCCCCAGGTGGGTAAAATTAATCCGGAGCCCTCCACTACGGCGCGCCTCATCGCGTGCGTTGCGTCGGCGCGTTAAACCCTACAATCAATCAAATTCACTTATCCCTCCAATGAGCTATCGGTATTCTTCTGTTTTCGTCTCTCGGTATACACTCTGTCACCCTATATGTGGCCCACCGCTTGCAATTGGTCGCATTACGTGTCCAGCCCCACTACATCTTTCTCTTAACGTGAGTTACGACAGATGCATTTGGAGGTAAATAAAAAGGTATTAAGTTCTGGAGTTCGAAATTGAGAGTACCGCATAACGAACAAGAAAGGCGCGAAATGGTACATACTGTATCGTGTGCAAAGTAACTCGACACACGGTGGGGGCGTGGACTTAAGGCTGCTCGGACGGACGTACTTCTTGGTTTCTTAATTACTGTGTTCCAATGCCTTTGTTACGCATGTAGCGCTGACTGAAGCCGTAAACGATCGCTGGTAATGATTATGACACGTACCTCAACTGCGAAGCGAGACGCGTTCAGAAGAGAAAAAAAATTCACGCATCTCCACGAAGCGAATCATGACAAGTGGGCGAAGCACTGGGAATCGCTCTAACCGTAAATCACCCGTGAGAGTGCTTACTGCTGCTAAAACGATTTCCAATCCAATCCAATCCAATCCAAATCCAATTCAATCCGATGCTCCTCGCGCATGCGCAGCACTGCTCTCCAGGAGCACTCTCTCTGTTTTTCTCTCTCCCTCTCTCACTCCTTCTCTCTCTAACCTTTTGTGAACCTTTTGTTCACAGATGTTTCGATTTACACGGTGCTGTGCGTTTCAACCTTTTATTTCGTTCTTGCTAACCTTTTGTGAACCTTTTGTTCACAGATGTTTCGATTTACACGGTGCTGTGCCGTGACACGGACGCCGGACAAGCCTCCGCCTTAGGGTGCTTCGCCCCCCCAAAAAAGAAGCCAAATGACAGCGTTCGTTGTGGTTGTAAGTAACGCCTATCCAGGCCTATCCAGGAAATAGCGCGAACTCCGCAAATAAATCGGCTTCATTTAAAATACCACAACAACCATCTCACGGAAACTTGATGAGGAATAAAATGACCGGTTTAAAAACCTTGTGGGGTAATATTTCACTGTCCCTCGCTGCATTAATTACGGCCCACGCCTCTCTGTTTTTTGTTTTTATTTTAACGTTCCTCCCTGCAAGCGCGAGTGGCTACGGCGACGCAGGAGTCGTGTTCCTCGGGGTCGAGGCTATCACAGCCGGCAGCTGCGGCTCACCGGTGCTCGCATAATGGAGTAATGAATAGAAGCGGCAGCAGCAGGGGCAGGCCGCGTCTAAAGCGCAAATGGATAGCTCTCAGCTTGGAAACCGCACGCTCGTCTACTCGCGTCCTTCCCTTTCGAGAATTAAAAAAAAAAAAGACAGAAAAACAGACCTCACAAAACACGCGTCAGCGAGTTTACGGCGGATCAGCAGATCGCGTCTTACTAAGAAACCACCAATGAAGAGCGATGGCGACAGCGCGGAGCCTTGAGGGCTCCCCGACGACTCCTCGACAGGGACGTGCGGTATGGCCTCGCAGGCCTGCTTCGCTCCCGAGGGTGACGCCGTGTAGTCGTCGAGCTGAGCGTCCAAACCACTCTGCGTAGTCCAGACGCCGCGAGCTCTCACGTAAGCCACGACAGCGACGGCCGGCCCTTCTCTGCACAGGCCGTAGCGCAAGCGCATGCGGCTCCGTGTTTTCGCTGCGAGACGGACCCGCAGAAAAACCGTACGCTGCTGCGCTATTAATCACTCCGACCACTCGCCGACCCCACCGAGATTAGAAGGCCTCCGCTTCTTGTGCCACTCAACTTTCCCTGTGACCACACTTCAGATCACTCGCTATGTGCACCCTGATCGTCGTCGTGTACTTGTCGAGAACCTCCGAGAAGGTTTCAGCGATTAGGCTGCCCAGAACGACGCATATGTGTACGGGCCTTCTTTCCTCCGAGGTGTGTGTCTCGTCCTCGTCTTCCAGCCGGGCCAACGCACTCCGCGAATGATCCTGCCTTTTCTGCATGTTCCAGCACGCGAACGCGTGGCCGACAGCGCGACCGCCGTTCATGCAGATGGTCCAAGCGAAAAGTTCATCAGCCTCCTCGATTGTTTTAAAAGCGAGATCAAGTTGGGGATGGGAACAGGGCTCTCTTCTACGCTGTGTATAGAAACAGCCGCAGTTATCGCCGTCAGGGGAGGGAATAGGCATATGTGCACGAAGATGCATTGTCACCGTGGTTCGCATGTGACGTCACTGATGTTACTGCAGGTTTCCCGGTAGCAGCTTTCATATCCGAGACTCAGTCCTGGGAAGCAGATAAGATAAAACAGCCGCGATAGCGTTTGCAGTTATCGTCGTCAGGGTTGGGGATAGGCATATGTGCACGAAGATGCTTTGCCACCGTGCTTCGGATGTGACGTCACTGGTGTTACTGCAGGTTTCCCGGTAGCAGCTTTCATAGTGAGACTCAGTTCTAGGAAACAGATAAGATAAAACAGCCGCGATAGCGTTTGCAGTAACGCTATGCACAGGAACGGCGTCTGCTGTGATTTCCTTAAAAAGCGAATAGCGCTACCAAGAGGGATTGTTGACGTTGACCCAATTATGCGTTCGGCTAAGTGTGGTGTCGGCAAGCTTTAATGAGAAGGATAGCCAGCAGCCAAACGGAATAGGGGAGTAAGGCAGGGGGAGTTCAGTCGGTATGCTTTCAGCCCGTATGGTGCACGCGTCTTGGGTAAGGACATTTGATAAGACCGTAGGTAAAATGAGGGCACAGTTTTATTAACACCGAGGAAGAAAAAAAGACTACCGTAAAGTTCCCAAAGAAGGCCCACCCAGAGCACAGATATATCAAGTGAGAAATGCGGGATGAGCGAACTTTCGGGTCAGGTGCGAAAAACTACAGAAAAAGTTACCGCACCGCCAATGCAAAACTGCGGAGATATCAAGTGAAATATACGAGATGGGCGAACTTCCGGGTCAAGTGTGGAAAAGAGAAATAAGCAACCGCATCGACACAAGAATAGACGACTCGCGTTTATTTTGTTCACCCATCGTCGCTAAAGGCATCGAACCATGCGTTGCTGTCAGAGTCGAAGACTGCAGCACTTCGTTCACAATGCATCCGAGCTTCGGGTCCCCTCACCGGCTTCATGCTCGCAGAGGCAAGGCGCTGGTTGAACTCGCCGGCTTCAGACCCGTCAAAGCTTGTCGAGTTGCCGCACAAAAAAGACGGCATCTCCCCGCTCTCCTGTTCTTCAAATCTGCTACCCGTCAAGCCGAAAATGTTGTGTGTCACTTTTGTTCAACATCTAGACATTAGCGGTGTTCGCGGCCGCGGGACGTTTTCGCGGATACAGTGATTCCACAGCAATGACGTCACAAAATTCAATTCAATCACGTCACAAAATCTTGCTTATGCGACTGGCGACCGCCGACATCAGCCAGCGCCAAAAAAAAAACACTACTGAGCAATGGTAGAGGGCTCTCTAGTTTCGTTTGATCGTGTGACTTGAATGCGGACATATCCTGTTAAAGCACCGATAAAAATGTTTTTAGTGCTAGCCCACAATACGTCACTTGCGTTTTAAAGCGAAGCTTTGTAGCTCTATCCCCAAAGGTTCTTTCACGACCATTGGTGTCAACGAAAAACTCCCGCGAACAAATAAAAGCAGTTACAAATAGACAAACGGAGTGAGAGCCTGTTGTCTTACCGATTGAGCTACGAATCCACGCCGAGACGGGGGAGACAAACGGTGCACTCACCGAGCACATCTGCCGGTTTATCCCCCCATGTTCGCGGAAAGCCATGTGAAAGCGTCACGTGACCTCTCGCGCCGCTGTGCGTTCCGCCCACGGCACGTGTAACGACCGAATGCGCGCCTGGTGTATGCGCTAGGAGTTAGTAAAAATTAAAGGAACCTCACACCAACGCATGGCATCTCACTTCTTCTCTGTCTCTGCCGCTGATCTCGTCGCCTCCGTCACCGGCAGCAGAGACGGAGGGGAAGCGAGATCGCGTAACATCGCGTTTGAGCTCCCTTTAAATTTGTATAAAAAAGTTTCCACTCATGTGCTTCATCAATACAACTCTACCAACAACCATTTATGGATCATGACTTGATTTAACCTTAGCAAAGAATATCTCTTCGAAGTAATGAAGGGTGTGGTTAAGTCTATTTCACTTGTCTCTGGTTTCACTCTTTGTAGAGCCACGTGTGTGAATTTAAGTGACGTCGCATCGGTAATCATTGTAGGTGTCGTTTACAGCTTCGCATTCCAACCACCTTCATAGGGTGAATTGGCCCGTTTTTTTTTTTTTTTGCTTAAGAAAGCGTTTTCCAGCGCTGAAATTTAGCTACGTGAGTTACCAATGGCTAGAACTTTCAAATAACTTTCAATACAATTCAGTTCAATTACAACTGTCAGAACTTTGACGTTGTATTTTGTCTTCATGACCCCTTTAAGTCAGGCTGGGCTCTTTATAAAGCGTGGAATACTGAATTTTTTCCCTCTGGAGTTTTAAAACCTCACTAGTACTGTCGATCACGTCGTAGCTAAACCCGCAGCCCCGTCGCCTGTCCTGTTTCGCGAAACACGGCATTCATGAACTGCCCAGTACTCGAAAGTCTGAAACAAGTGGCGGATTAAGGCGCTTCGGCGCTCACGAATTTCGAAATCTGCTCGCGCGTTTTCTGAAGGAACTCGTAGCTACATTTAGTCAAATCGTGGAAGTACAGACGTCTCGGGCGACGTTAAGCTGTAAACATTGTTGGACGAACCCGCCGAAACAATGCCCGGCGGAGATCGGAAAATGGTTGGGCGCGAGCGGTCGTTGCCGGAGCAGAGGAACAGATTAGCCGGGCCTTAAACCCTGCGCCCGGTTTTCTCGAAGGGTCGGCAAGACGGGACACGTCTCCGGTTGGAAACGACGGCCATTAGACGCCCGGTGGAGAGACGCCAGAAACCTTCCCGACATGTCTGCCCCTCAAATCGCTTGATTTTTGAAAAAAAAAAACCTTTCCCGTCGGCTTTAAAACGCGGGCGAGAAAGTTACTTCGCCTTTCCTTCAACGGACTGCAAAGGTTCTAAAAAACCAAGAACGGACATGTGTTCGAGTGAAACATCACCCAACCTAACAGAACCAATAAAATAAAATCAAGCTGCCATAAAAAAACAAAATAGGTCAAAGTTGCCATCGCGTGGAAGCTCTTTCTAAGCCATTTTGCCAACAAATGTCCACGCATAAATGAAATTCCAGGAATATTTGTGATACTTGATATCTTGACAAACATTTCCATTTAAGTTGGCGATTAAAGCAAAAAAGAAAAAAACGAAAAACTCATATTCAAGATTTCACTTTGCAAGAGGAAAATAAGGATAAACGAACCAGGAAAAATAAAAAAGAAAACCTGGCGCGCGATTGAACAAGGTGTCCGGTAGCGGGTGCTGGGAACCAATTTATACCAACTGCCAGGAAACCAGTTTATACCAACAACGTTTAACGTACGCCCAATTCTCGCACGCACGGGTGTTTTCGTGTGTCAGCACCATCACACTCAACGCACCTGGGAGCCGAATCCGCGGCAAAATATTGGAGAGTTTTAGCATAGCGGCTCCCGTACGCTACGCTAAGGTTAGCGGGTAGCGGGACCGGACTGCGCATGCGCGCGCGGGGAGTGCGAGGAGGTTGCTCCTCAGTGGAGGGAAAGAGTGGGCATGGCGAAGGCAGGCCGCGCGGAACTAATCCACCCCACCGTGACGAATTTGCTCTCCCCAGTCGCGCCCCGCTACCCGCCGCCGTAGCGTTAGCGGACGGATCACGCTATGCTAAAACTCTCTATTGACGTAGTCACTACGCCGCCACGGTCGGTTGCTACGTCACTAGCGGCTCGCCAATCACGAACCTGGAACCAGGTCACGAGGTTTCACAAACAAATGCGTGTAACGTTAACCTTCACCGTAACGCGTTTACTCGCGCCAGAGTGACGTCATCATCACGTCACCATCTCGTGCATCTACGTCATCACAGATGGGCCACTCACGACGCTGGTTCATGGCCTGAAAGGGGCAGAACTCTTGCAAGCAGATGTTGCAAGCAGATCGAACCTTCACCACGTGACGAGTTTACGCGCGGGATAGCGACGTCATGACTATGTCACCACGGTGGGTTGACTACGTCATCACAAGTGGACCAATCGCGAGGCTGGTTCTCCGGCGTGGAGGTGGCACAGCCAGAAGAAAATAGGGCGAAACCTTCTCCACGTAACCTGTTTAAGCGTGAAGTTTCCGCAGGAAATCTCACTGGCATTACAACTAGAGAACCGGGCGCCTATCGCAAAGCCGCGTTTCGGTAGGAATGCGACGGGTGCGTAACGCGGAGGCTCTGAGAAGGAGAGAGAGGACTTCCCGGTATGTTGACCTTAGGCTGCCGCAGCGCCTCCGATTTGCCTTGACAGCTCTTGGCCTATAAGGAGAGTCCGTCGCTTCTAGCCGTGTTGTTTCGTTGTTGCCGTTGCTGTTGTTCTCAGATACCGATATCGTTGGAATGGCAGGCTGGAGTTTTTGGCAGACACTTGGGAAACAAACCCCGCTTGTCGTCGGCGGTCGTCGTCAAGGTTTGTCGTCACTCTGATCTGAGGCCCGTTTTTATGTTGCATTTGCGCTCTGTCCGCTTTCACCGATCGATTAGCGCTTGAGCGGCGTTCGCAGAATTCCACGCTGCCAATCAAAAAGACGAGAATTTCGTCTGCCTGAAATCGACTACAGCTCAACTGCCAAGTATACATAAAAATACGAAAATAACCTTTTGTGGAGACAGGATAATAAAATAAAAGAACGGAGTACCCTTCGTTTGATTATAGCTGTTGCTTTTTCTTCTCATTTTTTTGTAATAAAATAACAAACCATATTACTGTTTCTCTGACAATATTTCCTTTTTGTTTGTTGTATGCTTACCAAGTGCACCGATTAACATCCGACTTGCTCATCTTTCCTTCTACAAGCCTGTTTCAATTGTTTGTAACCCGTAGCAGATTGACACGGCACTTGACCTATTTTTATTCGCTAGTTCAGACATCTGACGGCTCCCGTTTTGTATTATTAATATAGATAAATCCTGTTCCAAGCGTTGTAGCCCACAGCAGGTTGACCCGACACTCGACCAATTTTGTGCGCTAATTGAAATGTTACAATTATAATAATAATAAAAAAACCGGGCCATCTCCTTTAACGTGAAACCTGGGGAGGGGCGAATTACAAGTGTATTCTTGTCACCTCGGCGTTTTTGCCAACGGAGATGAAAAAGTTGGGGGTAGAGGTACGCAGCTTTGCTGTAAAAGTCTCGTGTCTTTGAAGCACGAAGCTCTCGAGCGCGAGGTGGAAACGAGTGTCCCGGTGTTTTTTTTTTTTTTTTTAGCTCGTGTTACGTTCTAGCGCAAGGTGTAAAGGAGTTTCTTCGTGTTTTAGTACCGCGGCAACATTTGACGACGATTACGACGACGACAGGAGACGCCAACAACCCCAGCCCCTAAGGGGCTTCACCACTAATAGCAATCGTAATATTACGAAGAAAATAACAGCGCGAGATGTTGTCTTATCTGTTACAATATTACTAGCCCTGCTTTAAAGGGATGCATATTTTAACGGCGTAACGCGACAAAAATGAGAAAGAAAGAAAAAAAAAAGCGTGAGATATATTGCGTGAACACGTAACGTTTCCACTAAGTTGTACCTCAAAAAGAAAATCGGACGAGGCTGTAAAGCGTTTCGCTCTGCCAATTTGACGCCACGGCGAAGCCCGGCGGCAATGTTCAAAGAAAAAAGCAGAAAAAAAAGAAAATGTCACAGTCTTGGCCCGATTTTGACCCCGAATAACACGATTAATCGAGGTCCCGAGACGATAATTGACTTAAACCAGGGATATTCAATTTTGAGTTTTTCATGGCGAGATATAGCCGTTCGTCTTCTCGACCGTTTTATTTTCGGTATCTCGAAAGACCTCGTTTTTTCTTCCTCTTTTTTTCTACCAGACACCATTCTGGCGTTGGTTGGTTACCGTTGCTCTATTTATCCAAACTAATTAGCTAAATGGTAATGGTTAGACAAAAATAAACTGTCAAGTGCCTTAAATAGAGAAGAACCCGACGATTGCTGACCACCTATTTTTTACTGCATAGCGCCTACCCAAAAATGTCCGCGGACGCACGGAAGTCCATTTATTCATAACGGTTGAATTCTCGGCAACAGCGGTTGCTTCTTTGTTTGGGGAGGCGCAAAGTGAAAGCGCATAACGCGCTTTATAGCCCAGGTGTTGCCTGGGCGTGTAAAAGCCAAATTTTATATAAATATTTCTGTCCATCAGCACATCTCCGGTTACCCTCTGCCCACTGTCTCCCCCCTTCCCCCCCCCCCACCCCCACCACCAAGGGACAAAAAAACGACAACACATTAGTACCGACAACTATCTACAAAATGTTCTCTTTCGTTTACTCACCCCCTCACCACAAAAAGACAAAAAAAGAAAACAAACAAATAGAAAACACAACTCCATGTTTGAAGCGCAATGTACTTCGAAGTTTTGAAAGGGGATAATAAAAATCACGCATTCGTCATTTTTAACTCGAAAGTGTTTTATGCCGGGATACACCAAGGTTTCGCTGACGTCATATCCGTCACGGAAATGAATTCAGTACACCTTTGCCGAAGCGACCCGCCAGCAGGACGTCACTCGCCAAACACACCCACAAGACAGCCGCCGACTCACAAACCATGCTCAGCGGCAGATTTCGCTGCACATTTCACTTTCGTGTTTTACCGATTACTATGACCGAGGAATCAACCAGAGTTTTTTTTCAACTCGATTCAGCTTTCCGGTTCATCGCAGTTCTTTCAGTAGCGATTACTCTCGAGTTACGTGATCGAGCTCCAGGACCATAGAAGCCATCCTGTTGAAATGGACGGGCCATCCTGTTGAAATGGACGGGGACGGGGAGTAAATATTGACAACGAATTACACAAGAAAATATTCACAGTCCTGAAAAGTATCTTTCGAGTTTTCATGTCGAAGTCGACTACAAAATATCGCCTTCCTACCGTGGCTTTACTAGGTTCCTGGGAGGCCGGAATTTTGAGCGAGAAAACGGGGGATGTGATGTCCTGAAGCTTTTATCGATCTAAGTGTATTCGTTTTCCTGTCTTCATTCTCGAGATCTTGACCTTATCCCACAGAAAACAAGATCATTGGTAAGGTACCAGTACATTTGCGTGAACCATAGTATAAACGTCACAGAGAGAGAGAGAGAGAGAGAGAGAGAGAGAGAGAGAGAGAGAGAGAGAGAGAGAGATAGAGAGAGAGAGAGAGCTCTGAAACGGTTACTGGAACGGTCCCTTTTTTTCCCCTTCAAGCTCAACAGCACAATGCTTGGCTTCCTTTCTGCGAATAAGCATCTAATAGAGGGAACGATTCGGGGCACGTGGACGCCCATCTTCGTTTCCAGAATCGAATTTTCCTCCGGTCTGCAACACGTCCCACTGAGGAAGAATTCCCGCTACGAAATTCCCACGAGGCCACCGAAACTGACGTATACACCTTCGCAGGGGTTTCTTCGTTGCGCGAAAAAAAAAAAAAAAGTACTAAGCTTGTCAACGGAAACAAACGAAGGGATACGACGTAAACCGGGGGAAACAACGTCCCAAGTAGCAGCACCGACTTTTCCGCGTTCTCTGTCAACAAATGCTCACGAATGCCGGCTGAAAAACCAATGTTTCCCTTTTCGGTCGAGCGTAATCGCCGAGTCAATTTACTTTTTATTCCGCTTCAATTCGACGCTCCTTTTCAGGCTATAAAGATCCTGAAACGAAGACGACGACGACGACGACGACGACGACAGCGGTGAGGTCAAAAACAAATAGCGGCGTCATGAACAATGGCAATTTTATTACCAGGGGCGGTTCACGTTTGGCGACAACAAAATGGCAAATAAAGATGTCTTTTTCTCCCAACTTCCGGAAGTCGACCGCAAAAGCGGAAAATCTGGAGCAGCCATCTCTCTTCATTGATTTGTCAGGGAAACTGAAAGCTGTCGTGCAATGGTTACAATAACCACAATTTATACTTGAGAGAAAATGAGGCAACCAACAACAACAACAACAACAACAACAACAACAACAACAAGACATCAACAACAACAACAACCACAAAAATAACGACAAAGTTGTGCTTGGCGTTTAAACCTTATTCATTGTTGACATACCAACTAGCTCGCATCGATATATAAATTCACACCATTGACCCGTTTGGGAGGCATCTGTATAGTTTACCCATGGCACGATTTAGTTGCAGTGCATAGAATAGAACGGAGCGCTAATACATTGCTGCACGAACGTGTCATCCCCAGAAGCTTGCAAACCGGCTTGCAGCCTTTAACCCATGTGCTTCGACCTCATTTGTAACTGCGCCGCAAAAACAGCTGTAGTGGAAGCTCTAGTTCGAACGGGAGGGCCCGTGCGTCTAAAATGACGCGCGGGTGTGCGTCTAAGGCGAGCTACGTGTTTACGAAGACGTGTTTTAGGCCAATTAGCGTGTCGTGGTAATATTTCTGGCTTTAAAAGCAGCTTGTCAAGCAGAATATGCGTCATTTGATTACTTCCGTTAAAAGGAACAACACAAAGTGTGTCCGGGAAGGATCCCTAGCTTAGGAAGAAAAGTTATGAGCGAATTTTATTCGGAGCGCTTATACGAATCACGGGAACCGGTGAAGTTACCCAACACGACTTTGTTTCGTACTTGTCTCGTATCCACCGAAAATGGGCTTAAGCAATGCCAAAGGAAGTGCTCTGTCGAGAAACGCGATCGATGACGTCTGGTAGCACTGAAACTTTGGACGACAAAAAAAAAAAAAAAAACTGGCTAATTTTAGGAAGACTCAGGTCAAGTTTGAAAAAAAAAAGGGAAGCTCACACGAACGCGTAAGACTTGAAGGTTGCAAAGCTGTGGGCAACATTCACGACTATCACGAAGGTTTAAGAAGTCCACGAAGTCCACAATTGCATCCGATTTGCTTCTTCGCTGCCGCAACGACCTTAACTCCATTATGATGCTATTATAAGTGTGAGCTTACATCATTTTATTGAAAGTCATATAAACATTGGACATCACTTCGGAGGGGCGTACGCTATGACGTGTCTTTCTCGTTCCGAGCAAATATTGCCACGATTACGGAGAATGGTGGAGTTTTTTTTTTTTTTGGCCAATCTTGGCTAAGCTCCCTAAGTGGGTATGCTTGGCTTGAACAACGTGCGCAGGGGACGCTGGGCGGTCGTCCCAAGGCACGCACTCACGAGCGCTCGCTATTTTGTTGGTTTTGTTAACTGCCCGGCGGTCGCCTCGCGAGGCTCGCGCTCGCGTGCGGGCGCTCGGCAATTTCTCGGTATTTTTAACTGCCGACACGAAAAATTACGATTTGCTAAACAGCTTCACTGTTAAAAAGTTATGACAGGCAACTTGGAAAATTGAAGAAAACCCGCCGCGGTGGCTCAGTGGCCGAGGCGTTGTCCTGCTTAGCCCAAGGGACGCGGTTTCGATCCGGCAGTGATGGCGGTTTTTAAGACGGGGAGGAAAAGTGAAAACGACCGTGTGTTGAGACTTGACCGCACGTTAAAGATCCCCAGGTGGTTGAAATTAATCCGGAGCCCTCGGACTACGGCTCAGCTCGTATAACCTACGTGTATAGCTTCGGCGCGCGGAACCCTCCAAAATTGTTTTTGAAAATCGAAAAAAAGCTTATCCAGGAAAACTGCCCAGCGATGAAGAAGGACGCACTTATATTTGATTTTCCAAAGTCTGTCAGCGTGCATTCCACCCAACTAGTCCTACAGGAGGTGCGTGTTGCTTTGAAGAAGTTCGAGCCGACCAGAGTTCGTTGAACTTTGCCAGCCCACGGGAGTCCACCCAGGTTCGTAACGCCGGACCGCCCGTCGAGCCCTCATTTCGTGATGCGGGTGTCGATCGTCGTTCGGTTGATGCGTATACAGCGGGATCATACCGGTACGGCCAGGTGCTGTGGCCTGTACGCCAATCGATTGGCTGCGAGCATTGCTAATGGAAGCGCAACCGGACCCTGCAATATTGGCGCGGCGCGCAGAAGAAGGAATGTGTTCAATAACCATCTCGTGTTCAATTAAGTTCCTGTCTCCCTACCTATCGCAGGCAGCGTATACAACATGGCACATCGCGATGCAAATATCGCTTAGGGAAGGGAGTGGGGGGTGGTGATACGCACTTGCGGAGGTTGTATTTGCCGCCCTTTTCAGTGACACGAACACGCACGTGTTGCGCTGTTCTTAACCAGGAAAGCGCGCATATCTCGCGATGCATTTCAAATGCTGAGGAAAGGAAAGCCCAGGAAGCCTGGCCAGAAGGATATGACCGGCGAATTCCCCATTATTTATGTTTGAAGGCGGGAAGATTTAAAAGCCCTAACCCACGGCTGAAATAAATTCGCGAGGTACGCATAATTCCAGCAACAGAGGAGACAAGACAAGGCGAGACAAGAGAAGACAGGACAGGACACGAGAGGCTTACGAGACAGAAGTCCAAACTATAGAGGCGCAAGATACAATCTGTAACAAATATCAATTATATTGATCTGACCGATTGATTATGAGGTTTAACGCGCCGACGTTACACAGGCGATGAGGCGCGCCGTAGTGGAGGGCTCGGAATAATTTTGACCACCTCCACTAACGTGAACCCTGGTCAGGGGCGAAGCATGCAGTGTATCAGCGTATTCTTGGCGCCTTGGTGTTTTTGCCCACGGAGATAAAACCGTTTGGGGGGGGGGGGGTAGAGGTATACAACTTTGCTGTAAAGGTCTCGTGGCTTTGAAGCAGGAAGCGAGGCGTAGGAAAACAAGTGTCCCGGTGTTTTAGTACCGTGACTACATGAAACGACGACGACGACAGGAGACGAAGACAGCCCGAGCCCCTAAGGGTCTTCGCCTCTAAAATAACAATCGTAATATTAAGAAGAAAATAATGATTGATTTCATTGTCTAACGCACCGACGCTACACGGGCGATGAGGCGCGCCGTAGTGGAGGGCTCCGGAATAATTTCGACCATTGGGATCTTTGACGTGCGCCGAAATCTCGAGCACACGGGCGTTTTCGCTTTTCGACCATCAGAAAGGCTGCCGCCACGGCCGCAAATCAAACCCGCGTCCTTGGGCTCAGCAGCATATCGCCTTGGCTACTGAGCCACCGCGGCGGGTTTAATATCACTTAGGACTGGTCCGCTATCGGGTCTCTCATGATTCGCCTCAAAGCACGTCCTTTATTCTGCGATCACCTTCGCATGCCAGTCCTCCACCGACCAATCACAGACGGTTACGTTTAAACACCGTGAAATTCCCGATGACTTTCTGGATAGTCTTCTATGCCGAAGACTGAGGACCTTGGTTCCTGGAGATTAAAAGATGGCGCAGGTTCTGGCAGGTAGAAAAAAAAAATCCCGGGCCATCTCCACTAACGTGAAACCTGGTGAAGGGCGAAGCATGCAGTGTATAAGTGTATTCTTGGCGCCTTGGCGACTTTGCCAACGGAGATGAAACCGCTGGGGGTAGAGGCATACCGCTTTGCTGTAAAAGTCTCTTGTCTTTGAAGCACGAAGCTGCTTAGCGCGAGGCGTAAACGAGTGTCCCTGTGTTTTTTTTTAGTACGCGTTACGTTCTAGCGTGAGGCGTAAACGAGTGTCCTAGTGTTTTAGTGCCGTGACTACATGAGACGACGATTACGACGAGGACAGGAGACGCTATGTAGTGCGATATTCGCGCTTATTTATAACTACAACACGCCATTATCTCATAATTGCGACGAAAGTTTGAAAATCCAAGTTTAGTTTGCCCTGATAGCAACTATTAATGACAATATAAAATTTTTCGGAAACAACCAATGATTTGTAAATTAACGGATTTGACGACGTAATCTATTATGCATTGACAAAAACGAGAAGGCATGGATACTATCCTGAAATGATTGTATCGGATGAAAACTACGTTCGTACACAAGAGAGACAACTTCTTTGTTCTGTTGTTGCAACAGGACGCACAAGTGCCGATTCGTGACAACAGCTGCCGACAGAATGAAGCATCCTGCTTACAACGTTGAAAGGATGCTGTCGAGAAACCGCTCGATACGCCGGTCAATATCTCAAACTCCAGGCGCCGCCTACAGATCCGTGACACTATGGAGCCCATCTTCACGACAATTGACAATGAAATCGAACAAGGTGTCGATACAGCACTTCGATTCACTACAACGCCTAAGACACCCGATCCACCTAAGATTACCCTTACTAAACGACTGTAGCATAAAAGGCTTAAGAACACTCAATGAACGCTAACGTCTATAATATGTTGACGCTGGGTGTACCTCTACTAAGCCTTGTCTTTACCTTTCCCTTTTCTTTTCTTTTCTGCTTTCTTTTTTTTCCTTTTCTATTTTTACCACGTGCAGTACTGCACGTGGTAAACTCCGGATTAATTCTGACCACCTGGGTATCTTTATCGTGCGCTGAAATCTCGTACACACGGGCGTTTTTTGCTTTTCGCCTCAACCAGAAAAGCGGCCGCCGCGGCCGGGAATCGAAACCGCGACCTATTTTACAGTAACCGAGTTCGTAGCTTTGTTCAAAATTCGGTGCTCCTCCATGGCGGGCGCTAAACAGCCCGCCGGTAAACCGCCTTCACAGAACGGAATGAAGGATAATTTTTTCACCCAATCCCCCATGTTTATACGCAATACCAATACGCAATTCCCGTATCGGCAGTAACTGCGCTACACCTAACGTCGTGATATGCAATCGTGTTTTCCCCACAACATAGCGCAACACCGGAAATGCCCGGGAAACTGCAATTCCAAACTTTTGTCGAAGAATTCTGCAAAGAGTGCGCACGGACTCGACAACCGTGTTTTGAACGTTGGCGACCGCAACGCGTTCATAGCGGCGCGGAAGTTTTAATTCCTCGCGAGCCGCGTTCTTCGAAGCAACGGAGTTCCGCGCATTACCAACGTAAGCCGATCCGGAGCAACCTATACAGCTTCGCCCGAACCCCGACAGCGCACGAGTTCTATAGGACGCTACCGAATACGGGAGCGGGGGACAGTCGACGCTGATGCCTCTGTCCGGCCGTTCCCTAGCGGGATTCCGGCAATTACGTCGCCTCTGTCGCCGCCGTAATGAAGGCAATCAGCACTCGCTCGGCCGTGCCGAACGCGGAGCGACGCGCGGCCTGAATATGTCGTTCAAACTGTAGTTCTCTGTTCGAATTGTGCTCAATGCCTAATTTAGACGGGACGGGAATCGTGAAAGCCCTGCAGCACCGCCGCGGAGGCGCATCGCCACCGCTCATTCGACGAATAAATAAATAAATTCGACCTTTCAGGTTTTCGCGGAAATTCGCGGATTTACATTTCTTGATCGGCTGAACTTGAACGATCGATTGACTGATTGCAACTACCACCCACGCTACCATTTTACGAGCCGGTGACTGTGGTGGCGCTGTGATCGCATCAACAGGATGTGACATCACCATCTCGGGAGGAGAAAGCGTCGCCCTGGCGGCGAACAGCAGAGGCATTTTTTTTACTTGAACTGGTTGCACCGGTGCAAGCTGTGCAGCACATGTTCATTTTTTTACTAATTGATAACCCCGGTAGCACTCGACACTGTTCTGCACGACACTGCACTAAGCTGCTCCAGTTCTGGTTTAAAAAATGCCCCCAGCGTTAGCTCCGTTGGTGGCGCTGCCGTCGCGTGAGGAGGAAGTTTGAAGTTCGGGAAGCGCAGAGTAAAATATGTTTTGAGAGGAGGTTAAAAGCAATGGAACAACGTAGGTGGACAGCTAAGGTTTTTAGGTACCTATACATGAAAAGCGTGGGCACGCAGTGGCTAAGGAAGACTATAAGGCTAACGACGAAATACGGAAAGAACAGTGCAGAATCCAAAACAGCCAAGGTAACCGAACAAGACGCAAGGCAGATAGAAACGGATAAATGGAGAGAAAAAAACGGAAACTAAAACGTCGCTAGAGATGTACAGGGCTGAGAAGTTGGACATCACAAAGGAAAATTTCTACGATAATTCCAAGGCCAGTGTTTTGATTTTCGAGGCTAGAGCAGGTTGCTTGCGAACTAACAGCTTTGTGGGGAAGTAAATACAGAATTATGGGGTTTGCGTGGTCGGCGGGAAAGAAACAGAAACTATGCGGCACATAGTGTTAGAATGTGACGGAATCCATCCAAATCTACTTGGGGGAAATATTCGGCTTTAAGACATATTAGGATTTAAGGGTAGCACAGATGGAGTTAACTTCAAGGTTGTCGAGGCGACGAACAGATTATAATGTTGGATGGCGAAAAGCAGAGAGGGGAATATTGCCTAGGACAGTTACCACGTGTAACAGAAAAAGAAGTATTTTATGCCTAATAAGCTTTTTGTGCCTGCCCTAAGAGCAGCGCCAGTATTAAACAAGGAATATAAAACATTGTTTTTTTAGTTTTTTTTTGTAAGATGACACGTCATCATCCCGCTTCAAAGAGGATACCACTAGCAATCATCATCATGATCACAATCGAGTATTCGATGACGTCACGCACTTTTGTCGCAGAAAATATGATGCACGCATTGCAGCCAAAAGTTTTACTTCGATCGTTCAGTGGTAATCGACATCCCACGCGCTTTTTTACGTCACACCTACGTCACAAAAGGGAGCGCCACGCCAGCTTTCTTGAGTTAAGATAAACAGGGCGTCTTAGGTGCGCCAATTTCGCGTCCCTACGGACTACCAGCACGAAGGATGGCACGAGGGAAAGCGCCCACGCAGGGCACACACAGCAGGACGACGACGAGGGATCCAAACGGTGGTCACTTTCGTCAGCGTTAAGCGCGGGGGGTGATGATTGTGTACACTATGCATAACGCGGGGCGGCCTCGCTTGGCGAAGCAATAAACGAAGTCGAAGCCGGGTGACCCCGAGGAGCAACTGCAATTGGGGAGCGGACAGGAGAAATGAGGATGGCAGCCCGTTAGGCCTCTCATCCTCATCCATTGCTCCCTCCTCCTCTTCCGCGCATGCGCGCGGAGCCAATCGAAGTGATTTGCACAACGGATTAGGGCTGGCGTTGCGTAGCGAGCGGAAATGAAAAAGGAGGGACACACGAAGCAAACGAAGCAAAGAGAGAAGGAGAGAGAGAGAGAAAATGGTGAAAGAAGCAGAAAAAGGGCGAAGCTGTTAGGCCCTCGGGCGAGACAGGCATGTCCGCACGGAACTATAGGCATCGCTAACGCCTGAGGAACCCAAGAGCTTTTAGCTAAGGCGGAGGGAGAGAATATTCACGCCCAAGTTTAAGAACAAGTACGCACAGAGAGAGCAGTAAGGGCTTGGGTGAGAACGAAATAGAGGACACAAAAATGCTACGACTGTTAATTCGCAAAAAAAAAAAAAGGGTAGACATTCCCTAAGGCGAGCAAAGTCTACGCGCCTTTAGCCTGCGCGTAATTTGTGTAACTCCGTTTTAACTACACGAAGCGGGAACTCGCGCATAGACGCGAATTGGCCGAAGACCAAAAGGCGATGCTGCCAAAATCTTGCGTGTTTTGTTTGTTCTCTCAGTTTGCTTCGTGTTTTTTCCTACTTAGGCGTGCTAATTAGGTTCGTAGTGAGTGCGACGGCCGATTCCGACCCCCGAAAACTTGTGCCGTGTGCGGCGGCGACACCCCCTGTGGAGAAGAGAATTATTTTCGTTTAATTAGCCGGGGTTGACGGGGAAACGTTAGGTCCCTTTGGTTTAGCAACTACTTCTCTTTTCCCGTAGGAAACATCTAATTAAACGCTAAGCAAGAATAATAAACCATGCCCGTTTGTTACATGTAAACGACACACACACACACACGTATATATATATATATATATATATATATATATAATATATATATATATATATATATATATATATATATATGTGGTGTGTGTGTGTAGCTTTTATTATAGTTCTGGAACAAATAAAACTCACAAAGATGGCGAAACCACAATGTGTGTAAAGATACAGACAAACGTGAAAGCATTCAACAAATGAAATTTACTCCCAGTGTTTCAGAAAGGAGACTTTATGACTTTATGTATGTATACCCACACATATATATATATATATATATATATATATATCATATATATATATTATAATATATTATATATATATATATATATATATATATATATATATACGCACGGTTATGCGGCGATGTGGGTTCGAGTCCCGCTCCGGAAAACGGCGGATTTTTTTCGACTTATATTTTCGCTTATTTATCAATGAATCAAAGAAACGTGACAAGCACACGTCATTCGGCCCTATTAAATATTTCGAAAAAAGCCGAATAGCACTGGCAATGACGACTGCAACCGAATATTATATATATATATAATATATAAATATATAATATATATATATATATAATATATATATATATATATATATATGTGTGTGTGAGTGTGTATGTGCGTGTTGTCTTCTACGACTACGTATGTGGTTACACAAATATAGAGAAAAGTAAACGTATCTGTTTAGGAGGCACTTATCTTCAACAGGACCTAATATTTCCCTCGCGTAAATAAATGTATATACATCCAAAGAGAGAGACAGTAAAGGATGTTGTCAGACCGCGCTAAAATAAACCACGAATTAAGACAGAAGCAGTTCGCTACATACCTGCTAGCGGTCGGATGTGTTCAGTCGTAATCGGGAGTAAACGTCACGACGTTTCGAGGATGGGTTAAACGAGCAAACGTTCTTTGCTTACATTTAAATTACGAATTTAAACCCCAATGCGTTCGCTGCGAAGTCGTTCTTCATTATAAAGCATGCGATTCAGTTGTCTGGAACTCGGTGCCTCTCGTTCAGCTTTTCCTACAGCTGTAAGAATGGCCACATGGACTTCACAACACAGCGCAACCAACGCGTTGTCGGAACGTACCTATATGCGCTCTAAACGGCGTACGCTTTGCAGTTGTGCGGCTACGCTTGACAGAACATCGTCAGTGTCTAGACAAGCACAGTTCACTCGTGTCTTTTTTTATCGCCGAGCGACTCGGAATTCAATTCCGTGGTTGTCTGACAGCCGGGAGATAACAGGGCCCAGGATATGTTGCAGCTAAAAACAGAGCTTCGCTTTGAGGGACTCCCGAACTTTGGGAAATAAGCGCGGGTCCTTCTTTTCCTGACGAAACACGATATACAATTAAACGTGAGTCGAGTTTCAATTTATTTCCCTGTACATACTAGAATTGGTTGACATTTTCCCCTAGACGAGAATTTATAAAGGTCCGATATAAGGGCCGTTTGCTTGCCGTAAGTTAAGCACGCGTGAAGATATTGGAGCTCGGCACAACACGAGGCCCTATATCTAAAACAAATTCTTCCGACAATGTAAAGTTACGCTGGAGAGATGAACAGCGATTCCTAATGAAGGCCCATTTTGTCAAATGAAGGTCATTTGTCCATTAACTATTTTTTATGGATCGCTGAAAAACTGCGAAGATTCGCTTTAAAGCAATTTTAACCGTGCTGCTAGAACACAGGCGCAGACCTCACAAAAGGTTACAGCATGGCCACGTGAGCTTCAGTTTTCGTAAAATCTAGGTTGGATTGATTAATTGTGGGGTTTAACGCGCCGACGCAACGCAGGCGATTAGGCGCGCCGCAGTGGAGAGCTCCGGATTAATTTTGACCACCTGGGGACCTTTAACGTGCGCCGAAATCTCGTACACACGGGCGTTTTTGCTTTTCACCTCCATCAGAAAAGCGGCCGCCACGGCAGGGAATCGAACCGGCGTCCTCGTGCTCAGCAGCGCAACGCCTTAGCCACCGAGCCACCGCGGCGGGTAAAATCCAGGTTCAACTGCAGCTGTATTTGCAAAGCAGTTATATACGGACATACGGTGAGACAGGACCAGAAGCTACACGACGCAAAAAAAAAAAAAAGAAAACCCATAGAATGATAATACCCCACGGCTAGCGTGCATTCAATTGATGAGCGGAACCCAGATGATGGGAAGAAACTGGTTTGGCATGTACAATCTACAGCTGTTCCTGACACTGTTGTTGCTTATGATGATGGCGATAACAGCAAAAAACAACACCAAAACAACAACACATAAAACAGTAACATTAAAAGAATAAAAATAAGTATCAACAATTACGGCATAGATGACGAATAGGACCAAGACATCAGAAAGAACTGAGCGCTCCGAGACCTCCAAGAGCGAGCAGGTCGAAAAAAAGGGAAACGGCGCGTCAAGTGACCTCCGGAAAGATGGATACACACTATTAAGATACGCTTGAACCACTCGCTACACGGAAGATGATGAATAAATCATGCACACATTTTCCCACAAGACAAGAGGAACTTGAACCACCGCACTTAATTACGGTGATTCATGAACGCAGCTCGCCGCCCATCCCCCCTTCCCAGTCAACGCCAGTGTTTCAGCGCCCTTACTTCCCGTTCTCTCTCCTTTTTTCCCCCATCCGTTCTTCCTGTACGCGGAAGTGCTGACATCCTGCGACACTGATTTCGGAAAAAGTGCGGTACCCCCGCCCCCCCTCCCCTCGACGTGATGAGAAATCCGAGCTTACTGGATAAGAGCAAAAAAAAAAAAATCAAAAGCGGAAAAAAAGGAAGCGCGGGATGAGCGGGAGGGGAGAAAGATGTACGGCATTAACATAGACGAGGAAGATGCAGGAATAGATATGGACGGGGAGAGAAGTCGAGGAGCGGGGGCGGTTTTAATCACGTTAACTCACCTTCGCGCAGCGCGGGCGCTTCTCCGCATTGCCCGAGAGCGTGGCCCCAGCTCAGGCCCGGTGCGGGCTACAGGTCAGAGCCGGCCGCGTGATCAATCAATTAACGAAGCACTCGCAAGGTTGGCTGTGCATGCGCGTGGATGGCTGGACTGGCAGGGGCTATAGAGGGGAGCCGGTCATTTCGGAAAAGCAATCCAGAATATGGGGCGGGGGCGATCTTGATGTAGGAGGAAGAAAAGATAATGCCGGGGGGTGGGGAGAGAGAGAGAGAGAGAGAGAGAGAGAGAGAGAGAGAGAGAGAGAGCGGTTCAGATGAGGAATAGCAGTAGTGTGTGCAGAGAAAGAGTAGGGGAAGAGAGGGAGAGTGAGAAGAGAATGACTGCTGCCGAAGAGGTGGCGGGAGTGTTAATTGCGTTTTGGTGGGTAGATGACGAACTCGAAAAAGTAGAGTAGGCCGAAAATCTCTCCCACGTCGTCTCGCGCTGCAGTCGACGCCAAGGATTAGAAAAAGGGAGGCTGCAAAAAAAAAAAAAAAAAAAAAAAAGAAGAAGAAGCGGGCAAACGAGCCAGCTTTAGCAAACAAGGCTAGGGGCGTTTCTCTCCTTCCCTCTTTCCATTCATCGTTTTTTTTTTTGCTTAAGCGGCTCTGTATAGCTCATCAAGGATGGAGAAGGAGGGAAAGACGATGCGTCTTGAATTCGCCGGAGGCAATCGAGAACTCGTGTTCTCTCATGCTCTTCCGGTTTTGCGCCTGGTGATTTAACGCGGGTTTCAGTCGAACTTTCTCTTAAAAGCTGTCGTGAATGCTCTGGTTCAACTTTATACCAAACGAATATTTATGTGAGCCTGTACGGCTCATTCATAGAGTTGCCTTTTATAATTCGAACGTTGGACCATCGACACTGCTCGTATTTTGCTGGCAGATATCACCTTCTCTTAATGTTTATCTATTTTTACATGCCGCTTCGTAACAAATTTTATAGTTTAGGCTACCCCCCCCCCCCCCCCCCCCAAAAAAAAAAGCCTTTATTGCCGAGATCCTCTTCTGATATCGATTAGTTCTCGATCCCTTTACGAGAACCGCGAAACACCCTGACGAAAAGTCGTGCACCTTTCCGTCTAACGACGACGATGGATGAACGCAAAGCTTTGTCTTGAGGGATTCCTTGGTTATCCAAGCATGATGGAGCATATGAAGCAGTACTGCACCGCATGCGGTTGAACGTCGCTTACACGCGATACTTCTGTTACAAGATCAACCAGTCCACCTCGCCTCTGTGCCCAGAATGTGGTGTGCGTGAAGATTTGCAACACCTCATTTGTGATCGTGCACGCTTTAGTACACAAAGAGTGTCTCTCGCAGTGTCCCTGGGCCAGCTGCTCACCGTAGGACTAGAACTGAGGTACGTATTAGGTCCCTGGAATTCTTTCAAACGTGCCGCTCGTGCACCGAAAGCCTTATTGGCGTACCTAAAAGACACAAGTCTTGATCAGACTTTGTAAATAGTTAAAATCATCTGTACTCCTCTGCATCACTACAATCATAATCGTCATCGCATTCATCTGGCGTAGCTCAGCTGACATCACCAGTTTCATTAAAGATCGTTCTCTCTCTCTCTCTCTCTCTCCTCTCTCTCTCTCTCTATATATATATATATATATATATATATATATATATATATATATATATATATATATATATATATATATATATAGCCAATCAGAATAAGAAATGAGGGGCTTGTTGAAAATAAGACAGAAATAAGGGTTGGCAGTCAAGAACACCTCGGAAAACAAGGGGGAGGATATGGTAGGACATTGAAATAGATAAAGAATTTGAAAGAAGAAAGAAAGAAAGAAAGAAGAAGTGGAGAAAAAATGCCCGCCAGGTGGGATCCGAACCCACGACCTCCAGAATACCGGTCTGGTGCGATAACCACTACGCTACCGGCGGGGCTATTTTGCCCCTTCACTTTCACTTCCTTTCTTTCCAAATTCTTTATCTGTTTCAATGACCTACCACATCCTCCCCTTTGCTTTCCAAGGTTTTCTGGACTGCCAACTCTTATTTCTGTGTATATATATATATATATATATATATATATATATATATATATATATCACCTTAGTTTCGTCCGAGTTTGGAGTTTGTGGACGAGTTGTACTTCGACTTGAACTAGCACGCAGTTTGCCCTTTTGATAGTGGCGGCTTTGACTTTGACCCTTTCTCATTTGATGTCGCACGAAGAAAGCTTGGCGTTCAACCGTCGTCGTCGTTAGACGGACGGGTGAATGATTTTTTCTGTTTAATTGTGCCCGACCATGCACCCCCCTCCAAATCTACGTTTCTTTGGCCGTGTTCTATCCGATTTTTGCCATTCGACTATCCTGGTGAGCCACCTTATGACATGTTCGTGTTGATTGGTTTGTACAGTCTGTGGCGATGCCGCTTATGTGATAGGCATGCTGAGCCACCAAGATCAACTAAGTCTTATTTCCGAGAAACTGTGGCATTTGTACATTGTGTGTATAGTTCGCTTGACCAACCACCTGACTGGTTCCCTCTTTTGAACGCTTGTGTGTGTTTGCCTGAATTTTGATGTATATTTGCTTCTCATAACTTCAGGGTATTCTTTTGTTTGCTTGTATTCGTCGTACTGCAACGTCTGAGCGTATTTTTCCATGTAATAAAGGAAAAAAAAGAAAAAAAAAAGATTGCCGCAGTCGGATAGACGGCGGCTTCAGAGCGCGAGGGACCCAGATTCGATTCCGACCACGAGAAGCATTTTTTTTTCTTTCACTTGACCAGCAATCATCATCATCATCGTCATCATCCGACAAAGTTTTCCTGCAATGCGTTTTCGACGCGACATATTCCAACAATGAGACATAGAAAGCGTGGCTGTTGAAAACCATAAGATATTCCACTGTGGAAGGGTGTATAACCAGCGAAGCTTTGTTGCACACGACATAGATGCGACACAGATTGAGGTGTAATATATGAGCGAATTTTAGCTTTCTTGAGCTTTGACGGTGGTCATCCCTGAGACACGTACATACACGCATATTTCCATTCCGCGGATTTTGAAACCGTGCCTATTGATCTACTCAAAAAAGTGTATACAAGTGAGCAGACGAATAAGCTTGAGGTCGAAATCATGCTTTGAACTGTTTTGAACGGCTTGCGACTGAATAAGCCTTGAGGTCGAAATCATGTTTTGAACTGTTTTGAACGGCTTTCGACTGAATAAGCCTGAGGTCGAAATAATGGTTTGAACTGTTTTGAACGGCTTTCGACTGAATAAGCCTAACGTCGAAATAATGGTTTGAACAGCTTGCCATTGAATAAGCTTTAGGTCGACATCGTGTTTCGAGCGGCTTGCGACTGAATAAGCTTCACGTCGAAATCGTTTCGAACGGCTTGCGACTGAATCAGCTTCAGGTCGAAATTATGTTTTCAACTGTTTTGTACGGCTTTCGACTGAATAAGCTAAAGGTCGTAATAAGCTTGAGGTCGAAATAATGTTCGAGCGGCTTTGCGACCGAATAAGCTTGAGGTCGAAATCATGTTTTGAACGGCTTGCGACTGAATAAGTTTGAGGTCAAAATCATGTTTTGAATGGGTTGCGACTAATTAAGCGTTTTGAGCGGCTTGCGACTGAATCAGCTTGAAGTGGAAATCATGTCTTAAACTGTTTTGAACGGCTTGCAACTGAATGAGCTTGAGGTCAAAATTATGTTTTGAACCGTTTTGGACGGCTTGCGACTGTGGTGATGACCGCCTGTTAATAGCACACGCCGGGACATTCATTTTCCAACACCTCGCGCTTCAAAGACACGTGGAGTCTCAGGAGTTTTCGTTCTTGGACACGGATATTACATGGAACCTGGGCTACATAAGCGTCGCATAAAAAAACTTTACTGCATGTGAAGCATTACTGTTTACTGTTCAAACGCAATACAGGAGGAGGTCCCAAAGTTAAAGGAACTGTCCGGGGGACCTCCCATGAAAGATATCAAACACTGTTACATTTGAAAGCAGCGACAATTATACATTTACAATCATTTACCGTTTAATCTGGGCATGAAGACGAAATACGTTTGGTTCATTAGAAAAACTGCTTTGTCCCGATAACACTGATACCCATTTCAGAAAAAAACTTCGAAAAAATAGTCGAGATATGAGGGAAAGCAGCTTAACCAGTGGCAACACCCTAGCCACTTCCCAACAACATTTTATGACATCACAGAATCTTGTTTGTGTCACTGGCCACCACCAAACTAACACATCGCTAAGATACTCCACGATTTCAGTGGGACCTGTTGTTCCGTTTGATCGCGTCACGTTAACGATAGCGTGCAGTTAACACGATGGAAATCATGTTTTATTACTAGCCCATATGACGTCACTCCTGCCCCGAAAGACGCAATGTAGCGCGAAATTTAAAAGTCTTTCAATACTTCTTGAGTCTTCTCTGTTAAAAAAAGTTTTTCGGGCTACAGTGGAGCTGAGTAAGAAACTGAAGCCTAGCTCTTTCAAATTAAACAAAAATTATTTCAAATTATTTTGTCTTCATGGGAACTTTAAGAAGACGCCCTTCCTAAAAAAATTCACGCATCTCCACGAAGTGAATCATGACGAGTGGGCGAAGCACTGGGGATCGTTCTTACCGTAAATCACCCGTGGCATTGCCCACTCGCGCATGTAAATGAGTGACAACGCGTGTGTAGAGTATATACAATTCCAATGCAATCCAATAAGATACAATCCAATCCAATCCATTTTAATCCAAATCCAATCCAGTCCATTTCAATCCAATTCAATCCAATGCTCCTCGCGCATGCGCAACACTGCGTACACGGACGCCAAGGCCCGGACAGTGCGAGGTCCTAAGGTGCTTCACCCGTAAAAAAATATCGATTTGAACGATAACAAGGCTAGCCATGCAATAATAATTCCAACATAGTGCCCAACGGCTGCCGTTGTGACCGTTTCACCTTTCAAAATCGATAACGTGCGATCATCCTTTCGACGACACTGACGCCGAGTTCGGAGAACGCGACTCGGTTTCAATTCCCGTCATCGCGATTGCGTCCCTTCTGCGTTTCGATTTTCCAGTGCCCTGTTTGCACATATCGTTGAATGTAAGCCCTTCTTATAAGGTTCCCTTTCCCCCTACCCTGCCTCCTTGTTTTATTCGCAACTTAATCCGACACTCTCTCCCCTCAAATAAGAGAGCGGGCACAGCAGGTCGTCACCCTCCGGCAAGCTGCTTTCCTCTTGCGCAACCACGTCGACGGCAAAGCCACCTTTACAGACGGAGCGCGAAAATTCTTTCAGTGTAGTGCTCCGAGCTAATAGGTGGCAAAATTACCCTTAAAAACAAAATAAATTACAGTATTAATCACTTTCCCAAAACGGCTCAAAGGTATTTAAATTGCATTCCAATTATTTCTGAAAGGTATTGACATCCTTTCAGAATTACTATTCAGTTTCAGTACGAAAAACAAGTTTTCCCTGTTTCTAATGTTAGAGTGAAGGCAGTAACTTAACATCGAGTATTGCGTCGCAAATCTTGGGCCCACCAAAAGGAAAAAGGTCATTCGCCACGTTGAATAGCTGCCACGCCGGCGCAAACGAAGAAAGGGCTCTGTTGCGTTGAATGAAGTTTCCAACATTTTATATGCGAAGCATCTCATGCCCAAGGCTGTGTCCCTCCCTCCCTCGTTGTCGTTGTCCGCCGCCCGCACTCTACTGCGCATGCGCGTCTCTTCAGCCCTGTCAGCGTTTGGGCTGACGTCAGCGCAGTCCACTATAAAAAGAAATAGGCGGCGCCCGGTTTCGATCCCACGACTCTCTGGCCGAACGAAAAGTACGTGGCTCTCTTCCCACTGCGCTACAAACCGAGACGGGACAATGTGCTACGAACGCGCCTAATCTCCTTCACTCATTCAAACTACGTCAAGAAGCTACTGATACAACGAAGGCACGCGAAGCTGAACGTCAACGAAACGACGAACTGAAAACTAATGGGAACTTCAGTCGACCCCCATGGCTGCTTCGCATACTACTCAGGGTTCCCCTACGGGAAGATGGTGTAATTTTTTTGGTACTGTTCGTAGATGACAAAATGCCTTAAACCTTCTGTGATCCAGTTCTTCAGTTCATCGCTTGATTACATATGCAGTCTCGTGCCCCAAACCCCAAAATAACAACCTCAAGACAACAACGTGTCCCAAAAACAACAACGTCCCGATAAACACCCTGCAGAAGTTTTGAAGATCGCATGGCAATCGTGTCGTCTTGATACAGAATATAAACATTGTTACTTAGAAATGCCTAATCATAAGTGAAGGTTCTTTTTTTATTACGTAATACTTTGTTTGGCTGAGTTGCAGTCTTGAAATGCCTTCCGTTTTTTACACAAACTTGCCGCAAATAAAAAAACGTTACTTCACCTTTGATAATCCCATCCGGCTTCTCGATTTAGTCGTTGAGTTGCGAAATCAGCCAAGCAATTTAAAAAACAAAAACGAGCAGTTTCGCAACACGCACACTGTTTATTATAACGGTGTCGTAAATAAAGTTCTCAATCATAGTATCGCCCGGGAGTCTTAAAAAATAGCCGTGGCTTAGCTCGGCTATGCCAGGATATACGTAGCATGAGCTAAGGTTCAGCTAGTTATTCTTAGCTTTCCTGGTTGTCTATGATTAAACCCTACAATCAATCAATCAGATCATCAATTGTCTATGATTTGATTGATTATCATGCTTACTGCTACCTCAGCGACACACAAACGGTATACGCACTATGTGACATATTATATTTATCAAGCGGCTCCGGCGCAGCGTCACCATCACCCCAGAGCTAAGCTGGTTCCACAGGCGCACGCCGGTGTTGCTGCGACGCACGAGCCATCGGTTGGTTCCCCACCTGGCCACCCCTCGCATGATCATCAAGTGGACAGGGCCGCCACGTGCGGAGCGGAGGTCGGCGAAGACGCTGGGTGCGTGGGGTGTGTGAGGGACGCCGGACAGTGAGCAACGTTCTGTGAGCCGTGTGACGTCACTTCTCCTCGCGCATTCGCACCACGGCTCTCCAAGAGCCTCGGGGAACTGCTCAACCTCGGCCAGTGTAGCTCACGCTACAAAGCAAAAACAAGCAGTTTCGCAACACCGCAAACTGTCGGCAGTGGTGTCGTAAATAAAGTTCTCTATCATAGAGCATCGCCCGGGGGTCTTCAAAAACTCGCGACGCGTTATGCCAGTGCGATCGCAGCTCACACCTGCGCTCGACGCGAGCGTTCCGGAACGCCTTTTGCATTGATGTCAAGTTCAGCGACCAAACAGTTCGCTGCTGCTGCGTCGCGAAAGAGCGCATCCCTGGCCGAAGTTCAAGTTCTAGAGCTCAAAAACAAACGCCGCAATCGCCGGACGCATTCTAAACGCGGCCCGGAAAAGGCCATTGCCGGCCACTCCGTCAACGGCAGCTGTCGGATGCGTGCAACAGGTTTGCCGTCATCGACGGGATAAAAAGGTGGTGTTTATAGCACGTTCTTCAAATTTAGAAACTGTCATTACAGCGGGAAAGAAAAGCTCCTCTCGGCCGCCGTCAACTGCAGGAGGGAGGGTAGCCATATGCTTTCGCATTCAAAGCATGTAAGCAGACTTGAGTGCTCTAAGGAGAAATAACTATTTCAGGGCATGCAAGTCTATTTTCGTATCTCCGGGGAAAGCCAGAATGCTTTCGCATCGAAAGCACGTACGCAGACTTGAGTGCCACACTTAGAAAGAACTATCTCGGTACACTTAAGTCTGCTAACGTATGTCCGGGGAAAGCCATCATTCTTTCGCATTAAAAGCGCGTAAGAAGATCAGAGATACGAGTGCCCCAAGACTGTCCTTTCTCTTTGCGGCACTCAAGTCTGTTTACGTGCTTTGAATACGAAAGCACGATGGCTTTTCCCGGAGATACCTAAGCAGACTTAAGTGCTTGAGAAATTATTTGATTATTTTTATAATGTAATGCTATATAAACGAGTCACACCCCTGTGCCCCGTAATCAGCGTTCCCTTATTAATGGGGTGCTTTTATTTTCTTCACGTTGCGTCACGTGTTCCCTTCACGCACTGCGCTCCGCGAGGCTTTTTGATACCATCAGCTTTGGACACTTAACAACGCGGGGTTTTTCGACGCGTGGAACAGCAGCAGTAGAACGCCCCTGTTCATTGGTACAAAGGCATCCCACGCCAAATAGCACCAAACCAACTTATTTGTGGTCTTCACACGAAGATGTCAATTAAAATATGTGGTATACGAGCGTGACGGCCTTAGAAGTGTTAGCATTTGGGTCTATAAGGCCCCTAGCTATAATACCCCCTGGCTAAACATACAATGCCCCCTGATATCCAACGGAGACACAAATAGTACAACAGTTTGAAGCCGCGACAGCTGCTACGTCTTTTTCTGACGTCAGAGGCAGTCGGTGCATGACGGTTACGGAAGTCTGTCGTGACCGAAAGTGCAGCTAGCCTAAACGTTAGGTTGAAAGGGCATAGTAACTATAAACCCTGATTTTTTTATTCTGTGTAGCCACTGGGGCTGACGTATTTTGCAATCTTTGCCATTGCTATAGTGCTTCATTGTCATTGCAGACAACTAAATTAAATAAACCAGAGAGAGAAAACTCGGCTCATAACATTAGCCTGAAAGCTGAACCACGCAATCAAAAGTGGTGCATCTTAAAGGCAGAAAAGCAAACGTAAATTGTCATTCATAAATACACGCGTGTTTCTCATGCAAAGCCCCTGTATAGATGGTATTCACTGAAAAGTTTAGCTGGCAATTTCTTCGCTTGGCAACACTGGAAACGGCCACGGACATGGCCAAAGCGCTACGGACATAGCGCAGCTTGTGCCGCTGCGCCCGCATTCCGCAAAACAACAACAACAACAACAAAACACCGGCGTGCGTCGTCTGCTCCGTTTCAATCCGATTCTCAACGGTGGTGTCAACAGAGATGTTATTAATCGCACTCACACTTGGAGTCGAGGCATTATTTTGCGTTCGGTGGGGTAGTGTTCGGAACGTCCAACACACATCATGTGCTCAGCACGGACAAGTACCGCCATCCCTCGGAGCCCCACGTAATCAGTGAAGGCGCAGTCACATGGCTGCCGGCATGCGTGCCTGGCCAGTGAATACAACCTATACCATGCTTCGGGAGTTGGCAAGAGGCTAAGCTAAACATGTTAGGTAAAGTAAAAAAATAATAAAAACACTGGCAAAACTAAGAACAGCGTTTAGCGGTTGTCGCGGGTTTTATTTTGTCCTCTTCCTTCTTTCGCTCAGGGTATTTAACGCGTATTACTTAAGGGTTAGTGAAATATAATGAAATGATGAAATGAAATAATTATTTGGATAACTTAAACCATTCGTTTGTTCATTCATTCATTCGTCGACCAGACAGATGGAGGATTTACAAACTTTCTTTTACAAACAAAATTTCTCATTAACCGCCCCGAAAGCCCCAGAAAAAAAATTACATATTAAAGAAAAAAAATCTCTCTAGCGAAAAAAAAAAACCCTCAGTAAGCGAAACTCATGAGAAATGGTACGGAGCTTGCTGCCCTGCAGGCTTGCCGCTTGGAATAACGAAGCACCCATAGTTCAGCTTCGGTTCACTGGGGCGCTCCAAATTACGCACATCGCTAAGGTATTACTAACAGAGGACGCACCGCTGATAAGAAATGTAGGACAGTTAAGATTAGATAAGAAGGGAGAAGGCTCCGAATCACGTCAAGGGTACACTGAACGGAGCGGGCACTCGAACATAACAGGCGTGACGCTTAGCCTTTGTTCACTTTCGTCGGCAACCAAAAATTACCACCGCTTCCTAAAGGAAGTTGAGAGAAGCGCAGGAGCTTTCTCACATCAAAAGGGCGTCAAAACCTTCGCTTAAGTTCGTCCAAGCTTCGCTGAAAGCGCGTCCAGTCGATCGTCAAACCTCGAAAGACCCAAATAGTAAACGAAGAACGAACCAATGCAACTACTTTTCACGCATTAAGTAAACACATCTACGAACGATGTAAATGATACCGATAGTACGTGATTTATGAGATGAAGGTATACTATTTTACTCTTTCTTTATGATCGATACGTGTATATTATCTTATCTAGAACCGTTTATTTTTTTGCGATTTTCGAGTATTCTTTTTGCCACGATGGATGTCTGTTTTCACGCACGCGCCATGTGCCCAGAGATCTTATCAGAGCTTTTCGGTTTACCAAACGGTCTACGAGCAAATGCATTAGTTTTTCGACAGTACGCCATCGGTTCCATTAAGAAAGCTTTCGCTTTAAAATGTCGCTCAATATGTAGCTCACTCGCGAGACCTCTGATACACGGGTTTAACCACAAGCTGACGTTGTTTGACACGCCGCATTCAGCTGTATCACCCTTCCACCCCACTACTGGTCCTTTCATTCGTCGTCACCACTTGAACCGCTGAAAAAGGCAGCCCATATAGGCTAGTGCTCCGACGCGCAATGGGGACGACGCTCACAACTGACAACACACAATGCCCCACGCTCGTCGTCCCCGACCGCGTGAATGAAACGATGAAACGACACGGTCGACTGCAACAACAAAGACGATTTCTAGCGTTGGGCGTGACATCTGCCCCTAGCCGACAGCTTTGAAAAGGTAAGGGCTCCTGTCTGCTAGCACCACTCAAAGATCGACGAAGAGGTCTCTGTTACGCCGTGTTTGACTAACGTTGGAAATGGAGAAGGCATGGACGGGTTACGAAACAACAACTAGGAGGAAAGTAGACAGGAGGCAGTAGAGGGGCGTACTATTACCGAGGAGGTGTTTACACAACCTGGAGCGTCGAATCATCCCCGAAGGTAAGCTCATCCCTTCTTTTCTCTAGCCCTCCCTTTTGACCTCGACTGCTACCCAGTGCTTCGAGAAAACAGTGAAGAGGCCTACTATTATCTAAGAGGTGTAGAACCATCTCGATACCTCAGCTTATCCCTTCTTTTCACTAGCCCTTCCTGTCAACCTTGAATTCTCTCCCCTGGTCCGAGAAAACAGTAAATGAACCTGCTATTATCTAGGAGGTGTTTCCACTCCCTCGAGCTTCGAATCATCCCTAAACATCACGTCTTCCCCCATTTTCCCTAGCCCTCCCCCCTTAACCACTTCCACTCTCCCCCGGTCCTAGGGAATACACTCGAGTGCCGGTGCGTGCGTTCCTGGCGTTCGCGAAGCACGCAACAAGTGCCGCTCTCGGGTCCTTCCGGTAGAGACATATGAACGCCGCCCCTTCTCTCCACAACCAGCTGCTCATAAGCGTCGGTGCGAAATCCGTGAGGCGCACGCGATGCGAATGAAAACTGACGCCCTCACGCGTGCTAAGCCTTTATGGGTGTGCTCGCCCGTTCGTGGATTCGGAGAACCTCAAGAGCTTAAAGCCGCGTTACGTCTCTGCGCGCGCGTGTGTGTTCGGGAGACACGACTGCAGGAGACCTGTCACAACTGTCGTCGCGGAGAATCGTGCGAGGAGGGTTTCGCAACGGTTGTCGAGAAGCTTCGCTACTTAAGCAATGTTGTGAGTAGGTATAGCCTTTGACGGGGACCTAATAGTTCGAAAGTGCCCGCTTACGTCATGTTAAAGTAGATCAACTAAAGAAGGAGATAGACAAGAAAGAGGGAAAGCAAGAAATGCGCCCATGCACTTTGTACAGACGGTTAACCAGCGAAGCTGCAACGTGCGGCTCCATACGCTCCGCCCCCGCCGTTGTCGCTTGAGCTGTTCTTCATGCAGTAGCTTGCTGCGGGCGCGCTCTGCTGTACCCTCCAATGTGCCGTCACCTCTCCCCAGTGTCCGTAGAAGCGCAAAGTGTACCTACGTCATCTGTCACCGTCATAATCATCATCACCATCATCATCCTATCTATGCCTCCTGCAGGGCAAAGGCCTCTCCCATTAATCTCCAATTATCCCGGTCCTGTGCTCATCTATTAACCCAGCCAATATCTCCCCACTTACCCGCAACTCATCTTCAACCTGTTTTTTCTCCCATGCGCATGAGATTGCACCGTTGGAGTTTTCTGCGTACACGGGACCGCCCGATTTTCCTTTCGCCCAGTCATACAAAGCTTCGCTTTAAAAAATGGCGAACGAGTCTGCACTCGCTAGTGTCCGCATTGAATATAATGAATGTCCCACAGCTCGCACGAAGCGTCTAAAGCAGGAATTATCGCAAGCGATTTAGGTGCTTCCCGTCCGCGCGGGCAACACGCGGGCTTCTGACAGCGTCGCTTCAAGCGTCCGTAATTCCCGTTCGTAACGGTGCACGCTTCGATGCAAAACGAGCTCCAGCTTCGAATCCCCAGCGCATACGCGCGGGCGACGGGAGTAGTGAGGCACGAGCTAAATAAATCCGTCTTTTGAGAGGTCGACATTGTCGCATTTGGCGACGCCACTCACCAACGCTCTCGCAAGTTGACAGGACAACAACAAATTGTGTCGCGGCGCGGCGGAGCACTGAAAGAAAGCGAATTAATCGGTCGTTGCGCGCGCACTTAACACCGACGCGACGCGTAGCTGGAATGCCGCGTTGGTTGCAGTTCATGAGTAGTTTGTTGGGAAGGTCTGTTGTAGGCATGCGTGGGCAAAAAGGGTTCTAAACAGTTCTGCTGAACTTGAATATGTGTGGACTTCGACCCGATATCAAAGGAGCCGTGAAGACAAAATATAACGTGGTTTAATTAAGAAGAACTAGGCTTTAGTACCTCCCTCAGCTCCATTCTAACCGAAAAAAACAGCAGTATTGAAAAACTTTCAAATTTCGCGCTACAGTGACGTGTTACGGGCAGGTGTGATGCCATATGGGTCAGCACATAATTCTCAGTGTGTTCACTGTACTTTGGCATTCAAGAGATGCGATTAAAGGGAACTTGAGGCCTCGCTACAATCGTCCAGCCATGCGTTTTAGCGATGGTTTAGGTTCTGTGACGTCGTAGAAAAGTTGCCGGAGGATTCTGTGACGTCATAGAAAAGTTGCCGGAGGATTCTGTGACGTCATAGAAAAGTTGCCGGAGGATTCTGTGACGTCGTAGAAAAGTTGCCGGAGGATTCTGTGACGTCATAGAAAAGTTGCCGGAAAGTGAGTGGGGAGTCGCCATTGCTTAACATGTTTTCTTTAATATCTCCATTACTAGTTCGAAGTTTGTGATAAAATTGATGTCATGTTTATAAGGACAAAGCGGTCTTTCTAATAAACCGTAACTTTGTTTTGTCTTCATGGCTCCTTTAGCGTTCGTCCTCCAGCTCACACAAACAGGCTGATGATGGGGAAGAAGTCGATGGCGATGGTGCGGAGACGATGGTGATGACCGTTATGATGACGCCGATGGTGAATGTGACGACGACGACGACGATGGTGATGATGATGATAATGAGCCCAAACTTGAGTTACGAAATGGGCACGAGCGGGCCCATGATGAAGCTCCTTTGCTGACTCGGCTGACCAGAGGTTGCTAAAAAAGAAGGGGCATTCTAAAACATCGACACCATGACAGACATCGAGTAAATGGAGCTTTCAATAGCTCCCCGGCACCACCGTAGTATAACCGGTTATACCCAATTGCAACAGTACAAAAAAGGGCCAACCGGCAAAGAGAATTTTGCCCACCCGAAGGTGGAGAGAAATTAACGGGAAAAGCTTTCTTGCGACCCACCGCCAGGGGGACGAGCCCGGGGGGACCCCCTTGTCCCCCCTAGGAAAAAGCCGGATAGGGTGGGTTGCTGGGAACGGGAACTTGGACATCGGGAAGGGTTATGGGAAGAAGGGTGGGAATGGGGGGAGCAATTTTGCTCCAATCCTCAGTGAGCGTTCTCGAAAACGTTATTTTAAGCGGAGGACCTGTACAAGGAGTCTCACAGTTGACCGCAGTTGCGGCTAGGGATACCGCCGCCGTAGTATGGGTAAAGATGTCCTCACAGATCGAAATTTAATTGGACACGAACCCAAACTGCAGATATAACACAGCCTGCCGTTTTCTGTATATATAGTTAGTTCGCTTTCTCATCATTAGTGCTTGCGTGGAGCGCGATTTAGCCATCAATTGATTGACTTGATTGATTGATTGATTGATTGATTGATTGATTGATTGATTGATTGATTGATTGATTGATTGATTGATTGATTGATTGATTGATTGCACGAACCGGAAGACTGACTGCGTGACAGACGAGTTAAATTTTCAATTCATACCTCTGTCAGAATCATATTGGCAGCTCGCTAGTCTGATACCCACTCAGTTCATTTTTGAACAGCCCACACTCGCAAGTCGCGCTCTGGTTATTCGCCCCGGCATGCGCCTTCCGGCAGTACAGGCCGTACCAACAGGCTCCTGTAAGAGCCTGAGAAGGCTTAAAGTATTGATACATAGTAAAAAACAACAGTAAGAACGCAAGAAGCAAGCGCACCGCCAGCACTTCCGATTCCCCAGACTCTTAAAGGAAACTAGCGTATATTTTCAGTCACTCTTTTTCCCTCACTTTTATTTACTCGAAGACTCTGTCGTGCCATTTTCGCCTTTTCGCGCGATCATCGCGTCGGCGTAGTATCAAGAGGCCTACCTTTGAACTGAACCTTAGAAACGCGGCTGACGGAGAAGACCCTTGGGGCTTAGTGGAGAACGCGCAGGAAAAAAAAAAGCGCCGTATGCTCTCAAGCGGCGTTTATTTCCAGGAAAAAAAATTCTTTTTATGCCACGGCGTGCGTCAGGGGGATTCAACGGGAATGGGGAGCATAAAGAATTTACTTGTGCGCTAAAGTAACGCGGCCCTCGGCGTGCCGTTTAATGTCACGCGGCGGGTAATTGACAAGCGCTCTTTGAGGTCGCTGACAAAAAAAAATGCAGTCATGGGCAGAGCGGACAAAAGACAAAAGGCATGTGTAAAATGCCTTGTCTTGTTTCTAACTTTAAGGCTTCCGGTGAAAACTAGCCTCAGCGAGAGCACACCGCAGATACTCGAAATAAAAATTATTGCCTGTCTAATAAAACACTAATATTTAACGAATGAAAGAACAATAATTAAGGTTTAGTCGTTGATGCTTTTTTTCCTGGACACGAGAGTGAAAATGCCGCAAAAATTTTCTACAAATCTTACACTGACCTCGGAGCATTGAACCTTTTTAATAGGAAGAGTGATGGAGCTACTTCAAACTTCGCGTGATCGTTCGAGCATTTGAGTACAGCCGAGCGGATAACGCCAATTACGTAACCGATGTGTGGCGTTACGCCAATATTTGAGGGTTGTGGCTTGTGGAAAATAGGCGTCACAGCGAGAACTTCAACGTTCAAAAATGAAGGTCTGGAGTTGTGTGCCCTTTAGGCGTTCAGTACAAACACTACAGGCGCACAAAATCAATTCTTATGATGTGTAAATGCGAGGGCACTACATGTCGCTGAGTGTGTGGCTGAGTTATGTTGCTCAGTTTAGTGCACCGACGAAAATAACGGCAATCGTATCATGACAAGCGTTCCAATACGCCATGTTCGAACTAAGCGCCTTAGGGTCGCTTGCGCCATCTAGTGTGTGGCGAGGCAAGTAGCGCCCGACGGAGCAGCAAGCAGCGTCACAGCCAATAAGAATTTACGTGCCATTTCCCTGCAATGGGTTTGTGAGGACGGCGAGGTTTTCTCTTAACAAGACAAATAATGTTCTCAATTATTATCAATCAATCAAATCAATCAATCAAATCAACTTTATTTGCCTTACAGATGGGTACAGGGGAAGGAGCAGCCACTAAAAGCTGCACAGAGCAGCTTGACGAGCCGGCTGCCCACGATGTGATTGACAGCAACGGGTCGGACAGATAAAAAGATACAGCGGAGGAAATAAAAAAAAAGAAAAAAATGAAAACACGTGTCAAGTAAAACGTAACAAAATGTGCTTAACAGTCATGGTTAGCAGGGCAACAAAAACAGCAAAATGAATTCAACAGGTGCATGTCACAGGTATTTATAACAACAAAAATACAACAGATATATAACACGCGTTACAAGAAATATTCTTTCAAAGCCGATTTAGAGAGTTTACCGATCTCAATTGAGTTACTTGTAAAGTTATTCAGCAGTCTGGGTAAAGTGAAAGTTAAGGATTGACGGTCGTAGTTGTTGTGGGGTGTAGGAGTATACCATATGTCTGGATTGCGTGTGTTGTATGCTATAATATTTTTCTTTAACTTCGCTAGGCCCTCGTAAAAGCGGTGGTTATTTTTTATAGCTGCAAGTTATGACTGGGCCAACCGGTATTCGCAGTAATTGCTAACTTTAATTATTTTAAACTCCTTGAAGAATTCAGGCGTGTGGAAATTATATGGCACATTCGCTATTATCCTCGCAACCTCGCAGTTTATTGCAAATTGTTGGTAGCTGTTGTTGATGATACACGAACTTGTAAGTTAATACCTTCAGAGTCTTTCAATTGAAAAATTCTCGATGCTATTACATAAGAAGTTTTGAAATCAAGAAAACAGAGTGCCGTGAACATGTAACAGCTGTTACGTCTTTCTTCGTTTTAATTTGCTTTTTTTTTCAGTAAGTTTAGTGGTTATCACGATAGTTTTCGCCTGTGCTTTGACGTACCTACCATGACCTGTATTGTTACAGGGACCCGATTTTTTTATTTAAATAAAAACCAAGCTCTTGCAGCCGAATAAAAGTTAGGATTTATGTCTCAAATGAACGTCAAACCACCGAGAGAAAAAACGATGACCATTACAAAAAAGGTTGATTATAAACTTGCATTACTATAAACTTGCAATGACACCACCATTAAAAGATCCAATGAGATTGTGCTCATTCCAGCTTTCCATAAAATAAACACTGTGTCATGTTGTCGTAAGGCAAACTGTTAAGAGTAACAAGACTAAGTACAAAATAGAGAGTAACCAGAAATATAACAAAACGCCTGTTACAGACTTCGTGAAAGCTGTTTCGTAGACAGCGCGCAGTTGCTTAGCTCACTACAAAAGTGATGTCGCAATGGTCAATTGAAATCCTTCATGCCAGTGGAAGCTTCGTTGAGGTCCGTAATCAGGAAAAGTCTGTACAACAAGTGCCCGATCTCCCGTATTTCTTTTACGAAAACAATCATAACAGTCATCATCGGTATCATTATCACCTTCGTCCGATATCCGAGCATAACCTTGCCCCAAAAGCTTATCATTTTTTTTCTTTCCCTAATTACAGCCAACGCTTTAAATTCCCATTCACGGTTTCAGCGGCTAAGCCACGAAGAGCCGTCGCTGTAAAGCTTGCTTCCCCACAGTAACGTTGTTTGTCAAGTGGTGCACACTTTACAGGGGCGCTAGTAAGAGACCACGAGTTGTCCGCGGACGAGACAGGATTTCGTAAGACCATGCCCTCAAAAGCTGTCGCTCTAAAAACGCGCGAAATGAGAGGAAACTTTGTTACAGAGCAGGTGCAACTGCGGTATTACGAGGATGTCAGTGGAAAGAGTGTCATCTTTCGCAAAAACTATTTTTGTTAAAGCCAACGTTACAGAAAATCCAGCAATGTCCGAAGATGCATACGATTCAGAACTGGTAGTACTTTTATCTGACCTGCGCCTGAAAATAACACTTTTTGAGGAGGCGCGGCCACAGTGTGGCTGAGCTACAAGCGCTGTTCACGTGACCCACTGACGTCACTTCGCCCCCAGCGCTCGCTGCTCTCAGCCGGCGTGGAGCGCTTACGAAAGGCGCGTGGCGTAGTGCGTGTTTAAATTCGCGTCGGAGAATGGGCCGGCCTAGAAATACATCTGAGATAGCGGCACCTTTGTCTCGTACTTAATGTCTAAATGCTATCTTAGCTGCACTGACATTTCGCATGACGTCGCACGATCGCTGTTCAAATTTTCGTCCTTTTTTTAGCACATTTGCACTGCATTGTAGCTGTTTTACTGGAGCCAAAAAGCTCCGCAAAGGTCGCTGCAGGGCCTACTTCTTTAAATAGTTTTGAAAACCCGCGATTGTGAATATATTTAAAAAAATTAACGAAGCAGTCGCGCGCAAGCAGGTACACGCACGCATCAATAGCCAGGCAGGCGGCGCACTTGCACATTCATGCGTGCACACAGACACACGCACATAAAACAGCAGCGTTTCTGAGCCAACAGCAGGAGTTCGCATAGGCTATAGGCATACGTAATCAATTACCAGCGGGCTGAACAATGCGAACTTCTCCTGTCCGCGTGTCGTCTGCGCGTTGTAAGCGCGCCACGGTCCACGATTGATTTAGCATCATAATCGCACGTCGCGTGCAATTAGGACTTAGTTAAAAATGGTTCTCGTACAATAAATCCCAACACCTATATCCCTCAGCAGTGCGTGACATTTCGCTAGTATGCTGTCGTCTTGTTCCAGAATTTCCATAATTGCCGCGCTTCTCTCGATTAACCGGTGAACAGTATGTCGCGCTCTCGCGCTCTTTTCTTCCCCTTCCAGCGCTATCCGTCTGAATCCAGTCCAAGCAGTCTATTTTAGGCTACCACTGCGAATACATGGTGTTAAGTTGCGTAAACTAGCAATTGGGTGCTAGTTTCAGACGTTGCGTAACTCCCGGCGGACGAGCTAGACGGCTGCACAAAATATTCAGACAATAATACAAGAATAACGGGAAAAAAAATGGCGGGATCGAGGCAAGGTTGTCGTCTCTCTCGCGCTTTACTCTCGGTGGGCGATGAGTTCAATAGCCGAGACTTTTTTCCCCTCCAGATGCCTGAGAAGGAATTTGAAAGTAGCGTTAATACCAAATGTCGTTGTTTGGAACGGCTTGACATTTGACAAAAGCTGGGCTTGGATTCGCTTGGCTGGGCTTGGAAATGTTGAAAATTTGTCTGCGCTGCTGTTGGAGTTGGAAAAGATAACGATGAGTGTAGGGTTAGAAGGACGCGTTTGCTTTGGAAAGAGCGTAGACGCGAGTGAAAAAAAAAAAAAAACTAGCTCGAAACGGCCTACCGGATGGGTTCAGCTCAGATTTATGACTTGTTGTTTTAGGTCAGGGGTGCAGTTGGACTGACGTTGGGTAAAACGTCAGCGATTCACAACCTACGTTGAAGCACACCCACGTGCATTCACTAAAGTAGTGCTGCCGGGTGAAAAAACGTATTAATTCATCTTCAACAGATAGCGGCAACTTTTTATCTACCATGCTGACCTTTGCCATTACCAAAAAAAACAACTCAGGCATTGATAACAAAGAATTAATACTTGGCGAAGAACGCGCAAGAAATTAGATCATTTTTGTTCTGCCGGCGGTGTAAACGAACTTCTTTCGGGCCATGATTTCAACTGAATGCTTGTCGATCAGTTCTAGCAGCGAGCGACGTAAGCTCAACTTAGCTGTCGACATCAATGTCCTAGTGCGAACCAGCAGCCATGCAGGACTTGAATATCCGGCGTCGAAGAAAATAAAATCAAAACTTTTCCTTGGAAGCTTTACCAAAACTTTTCTACTTAACGCTGCTCTCATACAGCCCACTTGATAGAAAGGTTTGCACGCGACTTTCTACAAAACAGGAATTCATTCATCTGACCTTATTAGTAGGACACATTTTTAACTTTCTTGATACTTTATAGCGAAAACGCCCTTTTCCTAGACAACCTTTCTTGATTTAGCATGTAGAGCGCACGCCATGGGGGCGCTTATTTCTGAAGCCGGTTTATCTACGAACGCAGCGTGGTCTGACTCTACTAATTCCAGGGGCACGCGAGCCCTCCTACGGGTGAGCGCGCTCGTTGGCCGACGACACGCCGCTGCTGCAGGCATTGTGGCTTTCCGCTACAAACACGTGTAATATGAAGCCTTAGAGACGGCGCAACAGGAGCTAAGGTGCCAGCCAAACTGCTGGAGACGCGGGTAGGCATGAGGTTGGGGTGCGCACATAACTCCACCCTCCCACCTTTACCCACTTCCCTTCCCCTCCCTGAGCTGTGGGAGGACCGGACGACCAGCGCCGGCTTGGATGCGCAGCAACTCCTGGTGTCCGCGGCTGAGACAGCACGGTCGTCCCATGGTCTCCTGGACTGAGGAACCACTCCCACATCACCAGGCTCAAAATAAAGTTTTTCCACCACTCAACACCTGATCTTATGCCTAATTTCAGTCCTGACGTCAGGCCTAACTTTAGGCCTAACGTTAGGCCTAACTTTGAGGTCTAACACCGTCAAAGGGTACTTGCTGGTTTGACAATGGGAGGAGGAAAAATAAACGACTTTCTCGGCGCTGCTTTGGTAGGCTGTCAAGCTTAACCCTATGGCTGCCAAGTGTCAAGCCTAAGCATAGGCCCTCCAGGGCGGTTGACCAGTCCTCTTAGTCTTAGTGAAGGAGCGACGAACGAAAAGACGCAAAAAATTGTGACGATGACGCTTTCGCGCCCACATCTTGAGCAACGCAGATGTCCTCTCAAACTCAAGTCAAGCCCGCCGACAGTGGCACATACCGGCGAAGGCGTACCGGACGGACAACGCTATGTGAAACGGTTAATCAAGTGAATATTTTCAGTCAGACAAGAAGTTAAATAAATAAATAAATAAATAAATAAATAAATAAATAAATAAATCACTACGAGGGTCAACCCTATTCTGAATCTGAATCATGTGTGTGTTCTCTGATGCCTAGCAAACTGTTGTACACGCACAGGGCAGCCCGTACCCTCAGCGGTGCATCAAACGTCTCGTTATAAGGAGAAACGTGCGCCGCTTTTCAACGATACGGTTCGTCGCAGCCAAACCGTCTGTCATTTCTTTTTCTGCGACTCGTAAAATCACCGCTATACAGGTTAAAGGGGGGAAAATCAGCTGCATCGCGGAAATGGCGGAGCTCGGCGAACTCAGACGACATTTAGCTCAGAACTATAAAACGTTTTACTCTACGCGCAGCTGCGACGCGAAACTCGCCGCCGAGGTCATTCACACATGCGAGCTAAAAGTTACCTCTGCTGCGCATAAAAGATATATTCCTCGGCGAAAATTCCTCGGGACGCCAAAGTCGGCCTACGAGCTCTGAAGGCGAAAGACTGGTGATACTTATTAACAATTACGCGCCAGTGTTGTTATGGCTCCAATCATCCCACTTCTTTTCTAATGCATCATATTTGCGTCTCTTTCTTCGCTGTCGTTTTTAAGTCTTTTGGCACGAATTACTCCGATCGGGCTACTTTAACAGCGAAGCTGTTTAGCGCATCGTTATTTTTCGTGTCCGCACTTAAAAATAGTAAAAGAAAATGGCCGAGCGCACGTGAGCGCGCGCACATGAGGGGTTGCCTCGCAGTGACCGCCCGGCAGTTAAAAAAAAAAACAAGAAAATGCCGAGCACTCGTGTGCGCGTGCCTCACGACGACCACCCAGCGTCCCCTGCGCACTTTTGTCGAGCCACTCTTATCCACTTAGAGAGATTGGCCAAGATTGCGGCGACCACCGGCAGTTAAAAATTAAGAAAATGCCGAGCGCTCGTGTGTGCGTGCTTCGCGGTGACCGCCCAGCGTCCCGGGCGCGCGTTTGTCAAGCCAAGCATCCCCACTTTGGGGGACTGGCCAAGATTGGCAAAAAAAAAAAAAAACCTCCAGCGTTCGCCGTAATCGTGGCAACACTTGCTCGGAACGAGAAAGACACGTCGTAGCGTACGATCTTCCAAGGTGATGTGCAAAATCAATTCCAAAAAATGATGCAAGCTCACACTTATAGCAACAATGATGGAGTAAAGGTCGTTGAGGCAGCGAAGAAGAAGCAAATCAGTTGCAATCGTGGTCTTAAACCGTCATGATGGTCGTGAAGGTTGCGTGCAGCTTCGCTACCTTCAAGTCTTACGCGTTAGTGTGAGCTTCTTTCTTTTTTTTTGCTACAGGGTTCCTTTCTCTTATGGCGCGAAATACGTCAGCAAGCAGACTGGTAAACGCCACAGCTTCCCTACAATCACGGTTCGGCGCGGCTGGTGTGCACCTGTCGTATACTCACGTGCCATCACGCTCAGGTATCACGTGGCACGCACTTTTCTACAACTTCTACGAGTTCAATATGTAGTTTCGTGAATTTTGCGAGGCGGGTCTAACAACCTCTCAGAGATCCAGACTCATGGCCGATCTCCTCAGTGCATATGTGCCACGAAGGAAGAAGCGACGACAACTTTTGTTCGACCGCCTGGAACGTGTAGATGTCTACGACCGAAACGAAATTCTCGCCCTGATTGGTATACCCTGCTTATTAGTTGTTCACTGTTGCCCCTGTTTTAAGCCAAATGTACCGAATTGTTTATTGTGGTTAGTTTTGTTTTTCATCTTGTATTCAACTCATGTGAATGTATGCATAGTTGTAAATATTGCAGCGAACCATGCATTAGGTTTGTTTATTTATGTTTTTGCTTTTCACCGTACCCGGCTTCGCCGGGCTGTGTTATCTGTGTCCCGAGTGAAACGCATGTTCCATTCTTTCTTTCTTATGCCGCACGGATTATCTCATTTGATAGGGAGAATGTTTCGCCCTAACGCCAATAGCCTACAATAGTCTTCTTTTATCTACAGTGCTTGATGCAATTCGACGGTTAGAGAAACACCCGCGCCGAAAGATAAATGCCGCAGAGCAGACGCCGCGGCATTCGATTCACCGACACTCGCCTGCGCACGCCACTTTGTTGACTGCTGCTTCGCCGCCTGTGTATTAGTTGCGTAGCTCGAGGAGCACAAGTTCGCTCAAATAAGCTTGCTTTTCCTTAAAGACAGCTGCGTCGTCTTTGGCTACGTGACAACATGTGTTGTAAACATCGTTCCCTACATTGACCGACAGTGCAATAAATACCACGCGGTGACAAAAAAAGGAGATAGGAGTGGTAGCGCTTCGGGCTGCTACTGTGGAGATCCAGGCTCAAATCCCATTTTAACCTGTTGCGAATCGGGCTGCTACTGTGAAGTTCCGAGCTGATATCGGGCTGCTACTGTGGAGATCCAGGCTTATATCGGGCTGCTACTGTGGAGATCCAGGCTCAAATCCCATTTTATCAAACGTGTAGCACATCGGGCTGCTACTGTGGAGATCCGGGCTCAAATTCCATTTTATCAAACAATGTATTCAATGTTTTACTCTTCGCGGCGGCGGCCATTTTCTTAACTAGACAACAACAACATCTACGCTTTTTCGCAGAGTGAGGCACTTAAGGTTATGATCTTATGATGTACAGACGGTTTGGCTGGGCCAACAATGAATAATCGCGCTGAAGCAGCGTTTATTCCTCCGTGCGGAGCGTTGTGCCATATACCCTTGCGCGTATCTGCATAGCTCGTGGGCATAGAGCACTTTCTTAAATTACTAGCAGCAACCATCGGGAACGCGTCGCACCTTAGGCCTAACGTTGAGTTTTGAGGTCTTACGACGCCAAACTACGGGGGAGGAACTTGGAGGCTCACTAAAAGGGTTCAACTTACATTGAGGACGACTCAGCGAGAAATGGAGCGGAAGATGGTAGGTGTAACGTTAAGGGACGAGAAGAGAGCGGGTGGGTCAGAGAACAGACGCGTGTTAAGGACGTATTAGTGGAAATTAAGAAGAAGAAATGGACGTGGGCAAGCAGGGCACGTAATGCGAAGGCAAGATAACCGTTGGTCATTAAGGGTAACGGAGTGGACCCCAGAGAAGGCAATAGCGGCAGAGGGCGGCAGAAAGTTAGGTGAGCGGATGAGATCAAGAAGTTTACGGGGATAAATTGGTCGTAGTTAGCACAGGACCGGCACAATTGGAGATCTATGGGAAGAGGACTTTGAAGAGGAGGCAGAGGAGGAGAGGCAGTTACGTGGCAGGAGTGGAAGAAGACTATCGTATTTATCTGCAACGAAGCGAGCAGATACGCGGGCAATCTTTCTGAAGCTTCCACAGAAGCTCAGCAGGAGGCAGCTTCAGAGAGCGGCTGGTAGCATCACTGCTGCGAGCTGCCTGGTCTGCGGCGTATATCAACTGCGCGGCGATTGATCCGCTTGGTACATAGGGTTTTAGGGCTAACCATACTTCCATAGGCGCTAAACGCACAGGAAGATCAGTAGCTTCGTTTTACGTCATAGTGTTAACAGCTGGTACCATTTTGCGGTTTAGGTATACCCGGATCGATGATGCTCTAGCAATCTCAAATCGGTTGATATAGATATAGAACTCTGAATGCTAATTGGTTCAAGAAGAAAGGCCTGCTCATGTATGGACGCATCTCACCGTATTCTCATTACCGGCGAATCCTTGCTTTTGTATTAACGTGTACGTGGGCGTCACCAGGAACCAAAAACAGAGCACGGGTTTTCAACCCATGTAAAAACAAAGAGTAAAAAGCTCGCAGCGATCGCGATCTCCCCGCGTTGCAGGACACAGTTGAATAAAATCTAAAATACGCATCAAAAACGCTTCAAATAACAAAACAATTAATTTCGTAGAAGCGAGTCCGATTTGATTTTTTTAGATGTTTCGTATAGAGACGGCCGGTAAATTAAGTGACTGCTGATTTATGCTCGTATGAGCTTTTGTCTTCAAATACGGACGACGTGAACGACTACACGTCGCAGAAAAAAAATTATTTTTTGCCCTGAATAGGGTTCTTCCTCCTCCCGTGATGAGTTGGGATTAAACGGACCACGCTCGTAACGACAAACCCGTCATGAAACTTTTTTTATAACTCCACGTCTCCGCACGGAAAATCATGGGCTGTGATGTGAATGTGATAGCGCTATACCAAAGGGTAGAGGCAGTACGGGACTTTTCGCATTCGCTTGAGAGCCCTAAAGCTTTCACTTGCCGTATGGGCATTTACATGCTCAAAAGGGCCCCGAAGAGAAAATAATGCTTTGTTCGACTTTTCAGAACCAGCCTTTCATAGCTCACTAAGCTACATACCAGCATTAAATGACGTCTTTTTAAACGAAGGGAAATATCCCGGGCCATCTCCACTAATGTTTAAACCTGGTGGGGGGCGAAGCATGCAGTGTATAAGTGTATTCTTGGCGCCTTGGCATTATTGCCAACGGAGATGAAACCGCTCGGGGTTAGATGTATACAGCTTTGCTGTAAAGGTCTCTTGTCTTTTAATTCAAACACGAAGCTGTCTAGCGCGCGGCGTAAACGAGTGTTCCGGTGTTTTCTTAGTACACCTTACGAAGCGCTCCAGCGCGAAACGTACACGAGTGTCCAAGTGTTTTTTCTTCAGTACGCTTTAAGTTCTAGCGTGAGGCGTAAACGAGTTTCCCGGTGTTTTAGCAGCGTGACTACATGAGACGAGGATTACGACGACGACGACAGTACACGCCAGCAACCCCAGCTGCTAAGGGGCTTCGCCTATAGCAAGAAATAGCGAAAAGCTTTCAAATTTCGCGCTACAGTGACGTCATATGAGAAGGAGTGACATATTACGGGGCAGCCCTGAAAACAAAATTGCCAGTGAGGCTATTCGATTCTCAGTCCCGGACTCACCGCTGATAGTCTGCGGGTAGTCCCAGGATTCAACACGCCATAGGAATGTATGGGAGACAAGGATGCACGACTGCTTCTCGAGGAGTCCCCAGTGCGTCCGGAACTGTAAATCGAATAGACTCAGTGTGTAACTGCCCGTTAGCGCTCAAGTGATACAATCAAATAGAACAACAGACCCAACCTCCATCAGCCGTTCATTGTTTTTTTGCGAAGAGCCGCTAATCGGACAAACAAGATCCGGTGACGTCACGGACAAATCGCCCGAAAGTGGTTTGTTAGTCGCCACTGAGTAATGTGATTTTTTTTTAAATATTTCCGTTATTTGCTTGAAGTTTGGGATTAAATTGGTAGCGTTGTTATTGGGACAAAGCAGTATTTTTAATGAAACAAACTTGTATCAGGGGCGACCCCTGGGCTGTTGGCATCTCCTGTCATCGTCGTAATCGTCGCCTCATGTAGTCACGGTACTAAAACGCCTCGCGCTAGAACGTAATGCGTACTAACAAACACACCGGGACACTCGTTTACGCCTCGCGGTGGAGCGCTTCGTAACGCGCACTAAAAAAACACCTCGAAGCTCGTTTAGGCCTCGCGCTTGAGAGCTTCGTGCTTCAAAGACCAGGGACTTTTACAGCAAAGCTGTATACCTCTATCCCCCAACGGTTTCATCTCCAGTTGGCAAAAACGCAAGGCGCCAAGAATACACTTATACACTGCATGCTTCGCCCTTCCCCAGGTATCCCGTTAGTGGAGGTGGCCCGGGAATATTCAGGGGCGAAGCTCCTCTTGCTCGGGCCCTGTCCCGGCCGTACACGGCAGAATGATGATGATTGTGGCAGGATCCCCCTAGGGATTGGCCAACCAAAGATTGGCCGAAGAGGTCAAAACGTTCAACGCGTTCGTTGCTACCCAACAAGGAGGAGAGGAAGAAGAAGAGGTTGTCGTTCGTCGCCTGCGAGCTGAAGACACGTACCGGGGGTACGCGACACAAGACGCTCTGCAGAAGGCGACGGCCAAGGTGGCTAAAATGTCACACACCGAATTCGCCAACTTACCCATGGAGATTCTCATCGTCCCAAACAAGCCCTACATAATCACCACAAACATCGACGTCGTCGACGGGCTTGTTAAACGGAGCGGTGGAAAGCTTGACGTGTCGAGTCTTTATATGATGTGTGGGCGAATGTTTCACGGTGTTACCGATAAGCATTTTAGCTTCGCCCCTCTCATCAGCATTCACTTCGTGGAGATGGCGGGATCTTTTGTCTTCATGGCCTCTTTAATGCCACCCGCAGTCTTGCTAATGTGCCATCACAGCTGACGTCACCAAAAAGGCGAGGAGGATGGCGCGAAGAAAAGCAATTTTTGGATGCTGTTTTTCTGGTGAAAAAGAAAAGTGTGCCAATAGGTCTGACAAGCAGGCAGCCTAAAATATACGCGCCGTCCTCTAATTTTCCCTCGTTACGTAATCAACCAAGGTTGACAACTGCCCTCAGTGCTTTATAAAATGCCAGTAATACTGGAGAGTCAGAGGAACACTAGCGCCGCGATAGCATTCCATCGTCTGGCTTCTCTGAAGTCGTGCGATGAGATAAACAGAACAATGTGTCACAGTTGTTGACGGCTACACTTTACATTTTCTGTACGTCTTTTCTGATCGTTACAATGACCCGTCTTTCTTTTTTTCACTGCCTTAAAATTGTTGTCGGTAAACGAATCGCAAAATAAACAAGCCGCAATTACGCCTTTTTACGACCGGAGCATATCATTAATAATCATGGCGCCCACTCGTCTTTTTTTCGAGCGCTCCAGATTGTTGTTGTATTAAACAAATAACCACCGTTTAACACCCGTAAGCGAGCGCGCAAAGGAGAGCTTGGAATATTCTATTGCGCAGGAAGCTTTTAAAAGCATCGATTGCGGTTCATCGATGACATGTCGAGCAAAAAGAACAAAAGAGAATGGACGTGCAGTAATTCAAGGGTCGGCGCACACATGACGTACTAGAATCCGCTGGCAATCAAAACAGACAGCCATTAAAACGATGTGAGGGAACGTTGGTGAAGCGACGGTCGTGTAAAAGATCGTTTTATACGACCGAGTTCGAAGCGCAAACATACCATGCTGCAGTACATCTGCTGGGAGCCTATCGTTATCACCAACAGACGCACAATAAGGGGGTTATGAGCCCTGAAATAGTGAAATTTCGGTATCGGTTAAAGGGGCCAAGAAGACAAAAAAAAAAAAAAATCCGGGCCATCTCCACAAACGTGAAACCCGGTGAGGGGCGAAGCATGCAGTGTACAAGTGTATTCTTGGTGCCTTGCGTTTTTGCCAGCGGAGATGAAACTGTTGGGGGTAGCGGTATACAGCTTTGCTGTAAAAGTCTCTTGTCTTTAGAGCACGAAGCGTTCTAGCGCGAGGCGTAAACGGTGTCTCGGTGTTTTAGTATCGTGACTACATGAGACTAACGACGATTACGACGACGACGACAGGAGACGCCAACAGCCCCAGCCCCTAATACAATTTGGGTTCGTTAAAAGGCAGCTTTGCCCCGATAACACTCATACCAATATTATCACAAGCCTAAAACAACGACGCTAAATATTGAAGAAACCAGATGAAGCAAAGGAGACTCTGCAGCCACTTATCGGCACTTTATCTATGACGTCACAGAATCTGGTTTGTGCGATTCACGGCCGCCGAACTATGCCACAGCCACGGAATATGACTGGACGGTTGTAGTGGTGCATCTCTAGCGTGCCGTTAAAGGGACCCTGCAACACTTTCTATAAGCGCTTTCACTCTTTCCTTCGTGTCTGGAACCACTATGCGCCTTCCGTTTCTGCTTTGTATTCGTGGCTTTATTTCTTAAATTGCTATCGAATGCGTTCATTGCTGCAACTGAAGGAAAACCGGCCAACAGCCGCTACATGGCCTCAGTGACGTAATTCGAGCCGTCGAAGAACGTCAACACCGGGAAAGACAGGACAATCTTTTGAGCGAGTTTACAAGTTATCTGGTGGGTATCGAGCAGTAAATTTTTGGCTGAGGTACTTTGCGACCCCCTAATCTAAGTACTGAGTGTGTTGGGTGACTATGATCTGCAAGCATTTATGGTTTCAAAAGAAGTTGAAAAAAGTGTTCCAGGGTCCCTTTAACACGCCGATAACTCTGTTATCAGTGTTGGTTCATACTACGTCACTCCTGCAGATATACGTCACTGCAGCGCAAAACTTGAAAGTTGTTAATATCCATTCCGTTTTTCAGCTTAAAAATGTATTTTGTGGCTGAAATGGAGCTGATGAAGTTACGAAGGGTAGCTCTATGAACCACACCGAAGTCATATCTTGTCTTTGCGGCCCCTTTAAACTTTCTTCTAAGACACTGCTGATACTAACTGTGTTTCGGATTTTTTGTTGCTATTTTTAAAAGCGCGAACGGAGGCAATACCAGCCACTGTTCCGCAATAAAAAAGAAGGTAACCTTTCAAAAGCATGCCCTCAAAATGTTAAACCCTCTCCTGCCGCAAGAGGAATACGTGTTAGAGGGTGAAGATAGCTTCTAGCGGCGGCATCAACAGGTGCTTCGAATTCCGGCGTCAGTGAATGAAGAGCGTAGGTCGTACGAGTTGAACGACATTGAAAACACGTCGCGATTGACACAAAATGTCAACATAGGCGCAATGTCTGATGACCGCATTGCGAAACGAAACTGATAAGCGACTTGGAGAGCGAAAGTTTGCAAACAGGCCCGGAAGTTTCAACAGGTGCGTGCGTAATGACCGCTGTAGCAACTAAGATTGGTGCGAGCGTCTGTGCGTAATGTTTGTACAGTGACTGTCAGGCGGGAGATTTGAAAACACTTAATTGAAGGCTGACGTGCTGTTCGCATAACTACACGAATACACATTGACCATTATTACTTGGAGCGCGAGAGAACAGGACGGAAGAACACAGGGCAAGCGCTAGACCTGAACACAGGACTAGAGCTTGTCATGTGTTGCTATTCCGTTCCTGTTCTCTCGTGCGCTAAGTAGTGGAACCAACAGCAACTAGCCGGAACCAACTAGCCCACGTCGACGCTCTGACACGTTGAACAGTCTCGATACTTCAAGAACGATTCAAGACAGGCTGTCGAGATGTTTCAGGCTGATCGATTCCAATACTCTAAGTAGAAAAAGAGATCGTACATGTCAGATGATGCATGAGAGCCTGTCGTACGCTCTGAGGCCACTGGCGCAGCGAGCAGCGGAGCCCAAGAGCAAGAAAACGTCGCGCGAGCAACAGGTGTCAATTTCCGTCCCAGCGCTCGAAACCCCGGAAGGATTAAACTGGCACGACCGCAGCCGTATACTCTCGGGAAGCAGTCACAAAAGCGCGAAAGATAAAGCGCCAACTTACGGTTTTACATTTATGCGCATCAATGAATAACCGAATATGTATCGTCTTCAAAATTATCGAAGCGACGAGCGAGCAACAGGGAAAACGAATAACTCCGGAGCAAAGAAATCTAGTCGAACAGTTCGTTTATTTTAGAAGAGCGAAAACAACTCCTCCGAAGCGTTGACCGCTACTTTTGCGTCGCCCGAGCGGCTAGGCGTGTAACGTGGCAGGTGACCGACGCGTCCGCAAAACAGCTACACTACGACTCGGCGCTGATAACCATGCAAAGATACGAGCAGAATGGGGGGATAAGATTAGTGTAGTAAAGGAGACAACTAATTAGAAGTGTCCAGTGGTGGTGGACGACGGTTTGTTTTGACGAGTGACTGAGTTCTTTCTGATCGGCATTCCGTCGGTATTTTCTGACAGATCTAGCTTGCCGCCCGTTTACCACAACATGCCGCTTTTTCCCTCCTCTTTAACTAAGCAAAAAGTGTGTTGAAACAAACATTATCAGCTATCGGTGACGAGACAGACAACAGCCACGCCGGATGCTGCCAACGTAGGTAGTAGCGGCTAAGAAAACGGATTGACGCGGAAGGGGTTTCGAGCTCACCGGACGTGCGTCGCTGCCGATAGTGGATTAGCTGGCTCGAGTTAGCCGGGGATCCACGACGGCGACGTTGACGTTTTGTTTCGCCCGACGGTCTCGGCGCCGATTCCCGGCTGCTTGGCTTTTTTTCTTTTCACCTTTGCTCCGTTCGTCTCTTTCTCCCACGTTTTCCTCACTTTCCGTTGTCGAAATCACCGAAACGAAAGCGCCGTGGGCCGCGGTTCGCGACCCGGAACGCACGACTCCGCAAGCACCGGCAGCTGCCAACACACGCACGGAGAGTTCGGACGGAGCGGGCGAGCGGCGTCGGAACCCGGGCTCCCCGCGCCCCGGCGGCGCCCCCGGAGCAACCTCGCAGCCAATGAGAGCGCGGGGACGGGATGACGTCAGCGACCACCTGGCAGACTACGTTGAGCCCGGGGCTCCGAGCGGGGTTTTCGCCGACGGGTAACGCGCGCGTAGTTTTCCCTTTTTGTTTTGCGTTTCTTATCGCGTCGCAGGAGGGGTCGCTTTTGGGTTCTGTTTCGTTTCTTACTCCCGCGTTTTTTTTTTTCTGGGGTGGACGAAAAAAGGAGTGCGACTAGGATAAGAAAAGGTCGCACTGGGTGAAAAATTGAGAAAGTAAAAATCAGAGCGCTCGAACATGTCGTTGTAATCTCTGATAGCGGAAGGCGTGGGAGGTGACCTGTGTGGTTTTCGCTCCGAACTGATTGAGTGCGCGTACAGCGATGAAGGTTTTAGTGCATCTCTTTCAAAAATACCTCAAATGTTCTACAGGAGTCAATTTGTCGCAAACCAAATTAATCCAAGAAAAAGGAGACGGTATAAAGTGAAGCAAAACAATCCTCATCATAACAAAAAGAGACATACTATCTGAATATTCTGTGCTGAAAGAACGACAAATTAAACCTGTGTTGTCTACTAAGATTGGGGTTTAGGGCATGGTGATAGGGCGTCGTCAACGTCATAAATACTATAAATAAATAATGTATATGTGGTGATAAATACTATGTGCTATCAAGGGTAAGTTGGTTATTAGGAAGTTGGTTAAGGAGATGGGCAGAAATGTTTCCTTCGTACTTGGAGGGATGCAACATGGCTTTTAGGCTAAATGAATATTCCAAACCAAAATTTAGGATAAATAATCTGGCGACTTCAGAATAAATATTCTAACGAAAACCCATTGATTGTAACAGTAACGCTATTCCTTCTAACCCATGATGAAGTTGTTTGTAAAACGTACATCAAACTTTTCCCGAACTAGCAGAGTGCTTTAACCATCGATATATCTTCACTATAATTAAAAATTTGCTTCTAATGACTACTGATTTTCTAAACGTAGAGACACATTACACAAATAACTACAACTTTCGTCTGCATCTGTTTTTCACGCAATCATTTCAAAGTGCTTTGTCAATACTAGTTCCCATTCTTTCATCCCAAACAAAATTTATAAAGAGACACTTGATCATTTCGCGGCACAGTGACGTGCTACGGGCCAGCACAAAAATCACCGTTATCAGCGGCTTAACTGCACGTAAGATACGATCAAGCAGGTTTTGGAGGCCCCGCTACAATCGTCCAATCATTTTTCTTAGTGGTGGCTTAGGCCAGCAGCCGCCAATCACACAAGAAAGATCTTGTGACGTCATAAATAGTTCGCCGTAAAGTGGCGTGGGAGTCGCCGCAGCTTCATATATTTCTTCTAATATCTCTGTTGCTTGTTCGAAGTTTTCGACCAAATCGGTACGATTGTTATTGGCGGAGAGTAGTCTTTTTAATGAACCAATTTTATATTATGTCTTTGAGACCGCTTAACACATACAGACGTAAGCGTGAACTACCGTAAACCTACACTTCCATCACCAGTGTTTTCTCTAAACGCCGACCGCTCAGTAACCTGGCGAGAACATTGCAGAAAAGTGATACTTTTCACGGAGAAAGGAGCCAATTTAAACATGAACAGTGTAAAACAACTCTGCAGAACTTTCCGCAGTTTATGTTATTCTTCGTCAAAAGCTACTGCCCATTGAGTTAAAACTAATAGTTTTTTTTGTTTGTTTTGTTTTTAGTGTTCCTCCTTCTTAGTGCAATATTTTTTCTTTTGTTTTCGTATTCATCGTTCTCTGTTTTATGCTGAGTGTTTATTTGCTGACATTGTATTCTAGTTTTGCTTGATGATTACTCTCTTTTTTTTTTCTTTTTTTTTTACAATCATCATGGGAGGTCCCGCCTGCAGTTCTTACATTGGGACCTCCCAGTGTGCATCTGTACCCATTCACGTTTCACGTTCACGCTTGATCAATAAAATTCAATTCAATTCCAATTCCCTGGCTCGGGCCCCAGGCAGAAACTTGCTAAATTTGAAACTCCGCACAAACACGCTTTCATCTTAACTATCGGCAGAGAAAATATGCTTTCCATTACACGGAATACTAACTCCAGAGCAATCGCAACTTAAGTAACTGCGATCAGCGGCAAAGCTCCACCTTCTTTGCTGATGCCGGATAGTCTTCTGCAGTGCACTTCAGAGTACACCCAGTGTCACACTACCATTACGTGTTCTGGGATGAGATTAGAACAAGGGCGCGCAGTCATGCTTATATAGGGAAGGGGTGCAAGCCGTAGTCTTTCTCGGGCCCACCTTTTGGTGAGGTCTACAACCACCAAAAGATCACGGCGCAGCTCGAGCGATGTCACGGTTTCATGAGCATTGGCAGGATGTTGTCTTGAGGGGAGAAAACCCATTTTATTGAGGGAAAAGAGGGAGAGGGTGAGGGGGCCGGGCAATTGTTCAGGGGTGGCTTGGATTGGGGGGGGACAATTGCTTCTTTTGCACCCCCCTGCCGACGCCGATGCACGTTTCGAACACGCAGGTCTATAACCTTGGAGCAACAACCTAGGTGCGTCCTGAGATTTCTCCATCGATGTCTTAAGCACTAAATTCTTTGTACAAAAAAAAAAACAGCACAATTTTCGGGCAAAAGAACACCGTTCCGTGTAAAACAAGATGGCAATACAATTACCCAAGCGCCTACATACGCCTACTACACGCTAGAAAACTTTCATAGACCTCGTGTCCCCGTCAATAACGCCCTCCATGTCAGTAATGCATTCACAATAATTACACCCTCCTTGGACCCAAAGCATGTAAAGAAAAAAAACGAAACGCGAACCCGAAAATATGAATACAAACACACCAAGTAGCGCGATTTCTTTCCTTGAAAATCAAATTTTCGCGTGGCTTTACTGCAGTAACAAAGAGTGAACACGTCTCCTTCTAAATATACCACTAGCGAGTTATTAGTTCATCTCCCCTATCCATATTGTTTGATTTTGCGTGTTCCGGTTCATATTTTCGTGTTCCCATTTCATTTGTGCATGACTGTACCCGACTGTGTATATTTGTCAGGCATATGTAATTCTCTTTGGTTCAACAAAATTCAGTATGCATACTTCTAGGCAAAGCCAATAACGCATGCTCGTGCATTTTTCTCATCAAAGATACTAGGTACTGCCAGAAAGTTTCATGCTCTGCAAGCTTTTGGCAGCCAATTTAAGCGGAGCTCAATCTGTGCTCCAACATCTGTGTTGAGATCGCAAACAACATGTCGTGATGTCTGCAAAATTTTTTTGCTCAACCGCCGATGGCTGTTTTGTAATTAGCTGCGGAAATTTATTGCCTCAGCTGAATCAAACCCCGTTTCTACTTCGTTATGTTGTACCACTGAGAGAGGGATATAAATTTCGTTTTCCCTACTGACCGACCGATGGACGTGACCCACCGACGACGGAAAGACTGAGGAACCAATTTAGTAACTTTTACGACAAATTACCTAAAGGGACACAACAAGAACATAAAATTCTATTCATTCGAAAGACTGCTTCGTCCCAATCACAATGATTTGACACGTGTAACATAAACTTCAAAACGTAATCCAGATAACGAGGAAAAGAGACGAAGTAGTGGCGATTCCCGAACCACTTTATCTTCTAGCCCTTATGACGTCATAGCAACTCGTTTTCTAGAGTAACGGCCGCCGACCGACATCAGCGCCCATAAACGTGATTGTAGGGTTGTAGTAGTGCCTTTAGTTTCGTTCTACCGTAACCAAAGATATCAGAGGATACTGTACCTCTTGGAGGCTAACAGGGTGTCAACATACTGATAACATTGTTCTTGGTATTTTCCCTTCAGCATCTCATTCTTCCATAGTGACCAGTGACCCTACTTTCGAGTAAAAGTTCTACTTCTACTGCTCCTGATATGTCACTGCTGACGGCGAGCGGCGCGAAATTTAAATGATTTTAGCACATCTGATAACCTTGGTGAGAGCAACGTATACTTCGGGATTTGAGTGAGTTACCGAAGGCTAGTTCTTTCACATAAAACGAAGTCGTCTTTTTCACAACGAGACCTTTAAAACTAGAGCCTCTCCGAACTGACTTAGACTTCATAGAGGGGCTGGAATTTCCAATTTAAATTTTTCGGAACACGGGAGATGAAGCCAGCACAATGATTTCTACGCTCGGAAGCGAATGTTAGGATAATGGAGACATGTTTGGCCTTGGGTATTCTGCTCACCAACGCGCCAATTTCAGAAGTTCGTTCTGAATAGCTTATAGGCCACGCGCTCTCGGGTTTCCTCGAAAGTGTAACTCATCATCATAATCCCCACCACCACCACCTTCATGATCATCATCATCTCGCTTGCGTCCCGTCCATTGCAGGACAAAGGCATCTCTCATGTCCTTCCAGCCGTTCCCGCGTACACGGTATAGTTAGGATAGTACCCGTAGACAGAATGCGTAGTGAGTTTTAGGGAGGTATACTGTTTAACAGCCACAGCGAAGAGTACAGGAGCGTAGGTAGGTTAAATTGCCCAAAAAAGTAGAGTCCTGCCCTCTGCGCCGGAAGCAAGGCAACTAAAAGAGAACGAACGCCCAATGAATACATCAACCCGTCCGTCCATCTGTCGGTCTATGTTCTACAGATATAGCGTATTTTCGCGATTCTAAGCATCGCCCCCGATTCTAAGCACCCCCCCACCCCCCGTACTTTCAGAAAAAAAGTTGAAAAAAATGTTTGCATGCAAATCTAAGCCCCCCCCTCCCCCCCCTCCCCCCCCCTTTCCCCACTTTCTGCGAGGAAGCGGGCCTTGGCCAAGCAATAGATTTAACACGGCCCAGGCCGCCAAACGCGCTTTCTCGCCCTGTTCTTGAGCCTTTCCCTGCACTTCAGTCATTTAAAAGAAATGTTTGACGGAACAAAAGACCACCTGCTGTGATATACTGAGTGCAGTGGCTCAAGCGGTGCTGCACACTCGAGTGGTAATGAGTGACTGAGTATCAGACGGAAGCGGTGAATTCCCTGTCTTTGCCCATTTTTTAATATTTGCTGTATAAAACATTATTCCTTGCTCCTGTCTCATCCAGCTACTGCCACGAAAAGTGTTTGTATGCGGGGCGGCGAGGCAGGAGATGGGGGGTTTGATTTTTAGAATCTAGGACTTTGGGCATCACGATCTTGGAAAAACGGAGGTGCTTAGAATCGAGTAGATACGGTATACATGTTCTACAGATATAGAAGGCAATAAAGAAAAAAACGGGTCAGAGAAGTAGAAGGAAGAAGCAAAGAAAGGCGAATTCGCCGAAAATTGTGCCGTATGTAAGGCGTGTCAATTGGGCTGTTACGAGTTTATGCTTTTTATACGTTTAATAAAACAAAATTGACGCAGGTTGCACTAGTGGTGCAAGGCTAGAGAAACAGCAGAGCTGTCGGCACCTCTCCCGTCGTCGGAGACCCGGCTGTTGCACCCCACATGGATTTCCGAACTTGCCGCTAAAAGTTCTCCATGACTGGCAGGCCCGGATAGTTTTGTCCGCAGGCTTCCACATCTCTCTCAAAGTGGACCGCATTGGCACGCGCTAGAACCAGCGGCAAACGGCTTCGCGAACTCGGCGCCTGTGCTCCCCACTTCAGGCGAGGACGCACATGAACAGGCGAGGAGAACAGCACGCGAGAGATCACGACACGAGTGTTTTCGAAGGCCGAGCTGGCCGCCGCCGGGCGTTCCTCACGAGACGCAAGCTCACGTGCACTCGGTATTTTTTCTTTGTGTTTTTGGCGAGCTCCTAATGTCGCGCAAGCCGACGCGCAAGCCTGGACGACGCCGGGCGCCCCTTACGGGGCGCACGCTCACGCGCGCTCGGTATTTTTTGTTGGTATTTTTCTTCGGCAACGCTCGACGACGGAACTAAAAGCTTAAACAGCTCTGCGGTTAAAAACCAGTTGCGAGTCAGCGCTTGTTGTGACTTTTGTGTCCCCGTCGCCGTCGAATTTCGCGCTGCGGTTTTTAAGATAGCGAAAAAGAGACAACGCATGGGTAGAGACACAAACTAAAGAAAAGAAACGAACAATTGAGACCAAAAAAGGAACAACGAAGGAAGTAAAGAACGATGTAAGGACAGAACAAACAATATTCTTAGCAACAAATTCCAGTTGTTAAAGGTAAAGTACCAAGGTCGTTCACGTTGCCTAATACACACGTAAATAGAAAAAATGACATATGATATTATCCGCTCTGCCAGTTGACTCAAATTAGATAACATTACATTTTTATTTTGTTGTGAAATGAACACCAAGTAAGTATGCAACATGTAGGCGTGAAAACCTCCTGTCCGCTAGTTATCTCAAATGAGATAACGTATGTTTTTTTTTTCAATGGATACCAAGTAAATGCGTAAGTAAATATCTACGTATAAAATCATAGAGCCTGCTAGTTATCTCAAATAAGATAACGTATCCTTTTTTATTTTGTTGTCAACTAAGCATCAAGAGTGTACGTAAATATCTGCGAGTGAACAACTCCCGTCTGCCGGTTATCTCAAATAAGATAACGTATCCTTTTTATTTTGTCCTCAAATTAGTAAAAAGTAAACACTTAACTAAATATCTACCTACCAATGAAATCACACACCCTCTGCAGTTATCTCAAATAAGACAACGTACCTATTTATTTTGCTGTCAACTAAACACAAAGTATGTAAATATTTACGCGTGAAAACCTCTGGTCTGCCAGTTATCTCAAATAAGATAAAGTATCTTGCTTATTTTGTCGTCAAATAGATACGCAGTAAACACGTAACTACAAAATCATACGCTCTGCCAGTTATCTCAAATAAGATAACGTAACTTTATTTCGTTGTCCAGTTGGGATTAGGTAGTAGGCTCCGGTTCCACCCGCTAGACAGGCAGCGAACTAGTAGACGTCAACACAAGAGGCCGCGACTCGAGAGAGGAAAGACATAAGACAACATTGACGCAGGATAGAACGCCTTCGCGTCGCAATAAAATAAGGAGAGACAACAGAGGGCCGGGTACTGCTCCAAAAGCGAATACCCACAAATAGCCACGCGTACACAACGAGATCTTCACAGGGAAGTTACACACAACTCCAAAAGTAGGCATCTCGTCTCTCCCGGGGAAGCGCTCTGAACACACACACGCGCAATGTGACCTTTTCGCCATCCCGACAGCGTTGATCGCCTTGATAAAAATGTGTTTTTCTCCGAAATCCCTTTTCTTTCCAGTGAAGCACGCAGGGGTTTGAAAGAAAACTTTCACCACGCAGCTTCTTGAATGTTTAAGCATCCCCCCCCCCCCTGCCTTCCATTCAGCGCTCTCGGCAGAAACGGTTTTCGTGTCGTCTGGCTCTGAGGAGTCCCAGCACGAGATAAGAGAAAGCGGATCAAAACGGAGGAAGGAGGAACAAAGGAAGAGAGAGGAAGAGCCAAGTTTCCGCTGGATCTCTTCAACTATGTCATCGAGAGCGAGAACAGAACGCCCGCCTCGCGCGATGCGCGGTGCCTATAGGAAGAAAACACGACGAGAAAACGAGGTTTATCCGTTTGTCCCCGCGTGATCTCCAAGCTGAGAGGCGACTGAAGGGGTGGCAAGAAAAGGAGCAGCGGAGCAACAGATTGCAAGCAAATGGGGCCCAAGGAGACTTGGAGTAGAAATTCTTTTCTTTTGTTTGTGAGTGTGTGTGTGTATGTGTATGTGTGTGTATGTATGTGTATGTGTGTGTATGTGTGTATGTGTATGTGTGTATGTCTATGTGTGTATGTGTATGTGTGTATGTGTATGTGTGATGTATGTGTGTATGTTGTATGTGTGTATGTTAGTGTGTATGTGTGTGTATGTGTATGTGTGCATGTGTATGTGTGTATTTGTATGTGTGTATGTCTATGTGTGTATGTGTGTGTATGTGTGTATGTGTGTATGTGTGTATGTGTATGTGTATGTGTTGTGTGTATGTGTATGTGTGTGTATGTGTATGTGTGTGTATGTGTATGTGTGTATGCGTGTATGTGTATGTGTGTATGTATCTGTATGTGTGTGTATGTATATGTGTGTATGTGTATGTGTATGTCTGTGTGTGTGTGCGTGTGTGCTCGAGTGCATGTGTGGATGAAAGCCTTAGATATATACTGACATCCAGCTCATCTTTGTTAACTTCCGCCTGCAACCTAACCCGCGCATGCGCGTAGAATCTGGGTCACGTGAGCAAAAAATCTGAGCGACGGCTAAACATGAGTGCTACGAACCACGAAGTCAATTAAACTTGTTTGATTGACTCGCTCTCTATTGTTCACCAAAAGGTAACTTGTTGATTAAAATTTCAAATTAGCTGTAATTGAGTGAACTTGCTTAAGAACCGCCTGCGTCGGAAATCTCGCCCGAAGTCTCTATTGGCTTTCAGCTTCCGTGGGCAGTGTCGCAGCAACACGCATAGTGATCCTGCAACGAGAATACTTCCAGTGAGTACGATGTCGTGGTTTTAGGCCTATCGTCGACTCGGAAGTATAATGCAGTCTGCGAAACTAGTCAAAATGTGCGCGGTAGCGTTAATACGTTCCCGGCTTGATTCGGCCAAGGGCTGAGCGCTGTCGGTGTTGTTCCCTTTAGCGGGTCACAAAAATGTTATCTCTTGTCTTTGTTTCCCCTTCGCGCCTTTTTTTTTAAAAAAAACAGCCATCCGAATTCCCCATCATACCACTACCCTCCACACTTCATTTTCTTAACTGTTGCCAAGACATTTCGTTTTTTTCCCTTACGGAAAAAAAAATGCAGCAAAAACTCGCTCTTAACGGGAACTGCATTGCATTTCACATGAACAAACCGTGCTGTATGCTCTGATCTATGACAGCCTTTGTTAGATGTCAGCTGTTGCTGCAGCTGCTATACAGCGCATAACAATGCGAATTTCAAGATTATTCCTTTCTTCGCTATGGATCTATTGCACGGATCTATTCATTTCGTCCCCATTACGTAAAGCACATCTCGCTCAAATGCAGAACGCTGTTCACTTCGCCAACGCAAATCGCGACATCCGATAATTCTTGGAGCAATTGCGTATGCTTACGCGCTTCGAATGCGAAAGCAGTATGGCTTCTCCCGGCCATACATAACCAGACTGGAGTGCGCCAATATTTGTTGCTGTTTATTCTATTAAGTGCCTTGCAAACGCCAGCGCTTTCTTTTTATGCAACTCCCTCCCCAGGATCAGCGTTATCCGTAGCTGGTGTGCGCATGTCCTACTCACGTGCCTTCACGTCCGCGCCCCACGCGATGCTCTCTGCGAGAATTTTAACACGAAAGTGTTTTATTCCCGGACACACAAAGATATCACTGACGTCATATCCGTCACGGAAATGACGCCAGTACAACGAAGAAAGCGGCCTGTAAAGGGTGCACCCCTGCACGTAGGGTCTTGTTGCGGGGAAGCAGCCATCAGTACAAAAGAGTACGTTATACTTTATATATGTTAAAACGAAAGTGTTTTATGCCGGGATACCCCAAGATATCACTGACGTCATATCCATCACGGAAATGACTGGTACACCTTTGCCGAAGCGACCCGCCAGCAGGCCGCCGCTTGCCAAGCACACCCACAAGACAGCCGCCGACCCGCAAATCATGCTCAGATGCAGATTTCACTGCACATTTCACTTTCGTGTTTTACCGATTCCTATGACACGGGAATCAACCACAGCTTTTTGGTGCGTCAGATATATAAACATTTCGTATCAAAATTGCTTGAGGTGCCGAGAGCAAGTACAACTATCGCACGACTTTCTGCCCACTCTTGGGAGGGTACAGCAGGGCCTGCGGTGTACATGAGCCGACAAAAAAGTCAGATGTATACATTGGCACTGGCATTTTGTCCAATTGTTCAGACTGTAGTCTTACGTACTTGCCGCTGGCGCCTATGCTTATGGTCGCCCTGATACAGCAATGTCAAGGCTTCCCGCTGTGATTATGCTTGGTGAAACTAGAGCAAGTGATGGGTATTAATCCAGCAACGTGGGGCTGCTGTATTTCTGCATCCAAACAGCAAATCATGCTGGAACAAATTGTACGATTTCAGCGAGCTGGCCAGGCGAAGTTTGAGTCGTTGGCGTCGGCAATATCACGTGGTTCATTTTCTGTGGATAGGCAACAAACTTGTTTGCGGTTTAGCGAGATAGTTGTACGTAATTAGGGCGTTTTACCAAGACGTGGCAACGCTCACGCAAAAATTTGCGGGGCAGCTCTAATGCGACTGTTGACATAAAAAAGGACGACCGGGAATCAAGCCGATCCGAACTGAGAGGCACGGGAAGTTAATTTGCAAGCTGTTAGGAGCCCAGTCGCTTTTACTGTCATTCCGTGACATTTTCGAGGCGCTCAGCGCTTGTCAAACGAGGTGAACTGTGGCTCTAGCCTAATGCATCCACTAGGAAGTAACCAATAACGCGTGCAGTGCAGTTGTTTAAGCTACGAAAGAGCGCTTGGATAAAGGACGCCCTCATAACATGTATTTGGGCAGTTCCGTAAACATCGCCCCCATCAAAAAAATACGATCGTAATCGTGACTGTTTTACGTTCAACTTCGGAGCAGATATTTGGTCTAGGTTCGGTTTATGCCGCTTCTTTTTATAATACTCGCGTGATTCGCCTGCATAAATTACGCCAGATCGTCGTAAAAGCGGCCGGAGGGTTCCTAGTGCGGGCTCTTCATATATGGTGTATATTTTTTTCAGAGAAGTTGTAAGCCCCTTGTTGTTTATAGGATTTATCATGGCGTCCGTGTGCGGGGAGAAGGCTAAAGTAGAAGGAAGGTAGAAGCGAGCCGAAACGCGAAGAGCAAGCAAACAAAAAGAAAAGCCAAGAGGAGAGTGACATCGCGCGCCCCCGGAGAGCAAGAAAACACGCACAAAAGAAAAACAAGACAAGAAGAGAATGAACACTAAACAGCCGCTCACGTGCAGCTCAAGGTAAAAGCGGGCGCGTCTCCACTGGCTAGCCGGGAGAAGACCACGTGTACATCGAGGGTATATAGAGGGTATATAGAGAGCAACTGGGCACCCCTAGTCCGGTCACTCGGGCCGTCATCTGCCATGACGGGCAAATTTCATGGGTGTTCGTGGACCAGCTCTAAGTGTTAGTTGCCAAGACTCGTGCGTGCTGTTTAACGTTGTTGATGTGTGAATAGCGTATTATTAGCGAATGGTGTTATTACCAAAAAAGATCGCTGGCTATTCACTTCTGTAGGACATGATGGGCCCTCACTTTTTGTTACATTTTAATTTTTGTTGATGGTAATTTAAGCGGACATCTGTAGAAATAAAACGTCATTTCGTGGATCCTGGGTTATCTCGCCTCAGCACGGTTTTCTCAACAAATTATACGTTCTAAGCTTGAGTGTCACGTATCTCTTTTTTCCCTTTACGCAATGTTTGTGCCTCTCCGTATGATGCTTACAATAAAAATCAAAGCCCCTTCAATCTAACAAGAAAGATGGTTGAAACGCGAAGCTTTCTCTGCGCGAAATTAAGCGAGCCGGCGTTTGCGGTTGATTTGTGTTAATTACATTTATTTAGAAGTTCGAGTACCTTAGAGTATGAGTAGATGCTTACAAAATCCAAGCAGCTTCGACATTGTCGGAATGGCGCGTTCGGATAGACGTAGGCTTCATAACGCGAGGGACACTGCGTTCCACTCCGACCATGCAAAACACATTTCGTTTTCTTGTTTCATCATCATCATCGTAATAACGTGCCCTTCCGTTACGTAAAGTTGGCTTTGCTGCAGTGCGTTTTGTTAGCGACACCCTCATAAATGATACCAAGAAATATTTGCTTCAAAATGAGATTAGCGGGGTGGCTCAGTGGCTAGGCGCTGTGAAGATAAGTACGAGGACGCAGGTTCGATTACGGCGGCTGTTTTTCTGATGGAGGCGAAAAACAAAAACATCCATGCACATTGATTTGATTGATTGATTGTAGGGTTTAACGCGCGGACGCAACGCAGGCGATGAGGCGCGCCGTAGTGGAGGGCTCCGGATTAATTTAGACCACCTGGGGATCTTTAACGTGCGCCGAAATCTCGTACACACGGGTGTTTTTGCTTTTCGCCTCCATCAGAAAAGCGGCCGCCGCGGCCGGGACACATCCATGCACATGTCGACATTTCGGGAAACCTTAAATATCCTCGGGTGATTGAAACGATTTCGTAGTCCTTCACCACAGCGCGCGTCATAGTTCAGCGAGCAAAGCCCGCGCTTATTATATTTTAAAAGATGAAATGACATAAGATGCGTACTTATCTGCCCTTTGGCAGGGGAAAAATCGTGCAGCACTCCGTCTCACGACGACGATAGTTGAACGCGAAGCTTGATGGTGAGGGATTCCTTAGTTGTCGTCAGAGTTCCGAACCGCTTCGACCATGTCAAAATGGATCAATTAAAAAAATTGATTAATCAGACAGACGCCGGCTTCAGAACGCGGGCGACCCAGGTTTGATTCCGGCTACGGCAAGCGTTTTTTTTTTTTTTTTCACTTACCACCGGTCATTCATCATCATCGTCAAATAGTTGGCTTTCCTGTACGGCGTTTTTGCGTTACAGACGCCATCAGTAAGAACACCAAAGCTTCGCTTTAAAACCGCACATGTAACTGGTATTTCGCGTATCCTTCAAGGATCCATGAAGAGAACATACAACTTCGTGTAATTTGAAGGAACTAGGATTCAGTATCTCACTTAGCTCCATTACAGCCACAAAATAGTTTTTTTTAACAAAAAAAGCAAGAAGTTTTTAAAAACTTTCAAATTTTGCGCCACAGTGACGTGTTATGAGCAAGAATGACGTCGTACGGGCCAACAATAAAACATAATTTTCAGCACGTTAACTGCACGTTAGCATTCAAGTGATGCGGTCAAATGGAACTAGAGGCCCCATTACAGACGTCCAGTCATGTGTCGTCCCGACAGGTCAGTTAGGCGGCCGCCAATCGCACAAACAAGGTTCCGTGACGTCATAGAAAGGTTGGGGGAAATTGGCTAGGGGGTCGCGACTGCTTCACACGTTTTCTTTCATATCTCCGTTATTTGTTCGAAGATTGCGATGATATTGGTATCATTGTTATCGGGACTAAGCAGTCTTTCTAATAAACTCGACTTGTACTTCGTCTTCGTGGCTCCTTTCACGTTCGCAAGCCAGTTAGTAGGAAGAGAGCTTAACAAACATGAACGAACAACGAATTCAACTTTTGAGAACTCGCGATGTATCACTGCAGAAAAAAAAAGAAGAAACACGACACGCGGGCATGCCGCAGTTTAGACTCGTACGTCAAAGCAACTAGTACGACATATCGCTTTGGGGTTTTCACATGCTGGAATTTTTAACAAGGCGCTGCGTTGCTTGCTGATACGGTATCAATGGCGGTGTGCCTGTGCACGGGTATTTTTATCTACACATGTGCTGGTTTCTTGTAGCTCTTTATGCCGGAATATCAGCGCACGTGCAGAAACTTTTTATCAGCGCTCATTACCATATGACGTCCACGTGGGTGAGAACAAACGCGAAATATGTCACCTTTGTAACGTAAAGTTTAAAAATATGGGATATGTTTAGTTACCCGATGAGGATAGAATATATAATTTATGAGGCAACGCGTCAAAACGGATGTTCGCTTTAAAAATAGGCATACAGGGACCACGAAAATGAAGTGTGACCTTTCACCGCGAGCTTAAAGGGGATCAGAAACGCTTTTCGGTGCGTTTCAGTGGTTGGAGCTATCGTCACAGCGTCGGCCTCGCCGAAGCCGTACGTGTTTTTCTCTCGCTTTAGCGTTTGAAAGTGAGCACAGTCGCAATGAATGGCTATCCGCATATCTATCTCAAAGCAAGTTTGGCGAGGGACCCACTCAGAAGTGCACGATGCTCAGTCTATTGGTACATTTGGTGGATTACGTCCTTGATGCACGAAAAAGTGAGAGCGATGGCGTTATGATATTTGCGAAATGCGAGAAAAAAAATTAGCAGTGGCTGAGCTTGGCTATGTCAGGATATACGTAGCGTGTGTTAAAGTTCAACTGGCTATTCTTAGCTTTCCTAGTTGTCTAGAATTAGCTTGATTACCATGCTTACTGCTGCTTCAATGACACACACACGGTATACGCATTATGAGACTATTGTATATTTATCAAGCGGCTCTGGCGCAGCGTCACCAATCGCCCCAAAGCTAAGCCGGTTCCACAGGCGCACGCCGGCGTTGCTGCGACGCACGAGCCATCGGTTGCACACCCGGCCACCCCTCGCATGATCATCAAATGGACCGGGCCGCCACGTTGGGAACGGAGGTTGGCGAAGACGCTGGGCGCGTGGGGTGTGTGAGAGACGCCGGGCAGCGAGCAACGTTCTGTGCGCCGCATGACGTCACTGCTCCTCGCGCATGCGCAGCACGGCTATCCAGGAGCCAGGCGAAACTACTCAACCTACGCAATTACAGCCTTTCCGCTACTGTGGATATGGAAGACCAACGAAACTGTATTGGTGCAGGCCGGAACTGCACAATATGTACAACCTCGCTGTGAACTACGCAATCATGAAAAGTAGGTGGAATTAGGCCTGACGTTACAGAAATCGTAGCGGCTAATTGGCGTAGTATTTCTTTCGGGATAGTTTCGATTAAACAATATAGTTACGGCGGTTTTCTGTAGCGATACCCCCTCGGTAAGTGGACATACCTTGATAGCATATCGGGATTCTTAAACATTTACAACTCCACTTCGAAATAACTTATTGAGACGAGTAAACGAAACTCGACGTAATTTAGAGCGGTACTAGCGGCTAATTTCAGTATAATTTTTTGAGGTGTCTCGTGTTTGTAAAAGTATTCCTTGTAGTTATTTCGGTATAGAAATTATGTTGAGGAGTAATATGCAAGCTAGCCTAACGGCCAAATATCCCTTTCATGAACCTTTGATGCGAATAAAAAATATTCAAGCAGTATCTTAAGGTAGCATGAGAGATAACTATCTTTTGGTACCCAGCCCTATCTGAGAAAAACGAGCTTAGTACATATTTCGTGGATAATTTGATGCAAATAAAATAATGTAAACTCGCGATAATTCAAACTCGGATAATTCAAACATTCGGGTAATTCAAACAAGCTTCAAAATTTTGGTTAGCTCGCTATGTTTTCAATGTATTTTAAAGCCGTGTAATTCAACCTGCTAAATTGCGTAAATTCGGTTAACTCGTACTTTTTGTTTGTTCTTCCCGGAACATATCTGCTCCATTTGCAACTTCTAGCTCCACATTTGGATCCTTTCAGCATATTTCTGGGACCCGCAAGTTCTTGAACAGTGCGGAAAACTCTTGTAATAAGCTGGCTGCTTTTTCTGGCATCGACAACCTTTTTTTTTCAACTCTCATGCCAGGACAAAGCAGTCATTCCTTCGGGAATTCTTTTTTCAAAGTGTGAACAGCACTGCAGTATTGTGTGTGAATGTTGCATTATTAAATATATCTGAATGTTTTATTCCAGCACGAGTTGGTATGTTCCCCGAGTCATATAACGACAACTTCTGTAATTCAAACAAAATACTGGGGTCCTCCCTTCCAGTTTCAAATATTACGAGTCTATTGTACTGCCAAATTCAATCAAAAATACAGTGTCATTTACCAATACAAGCTCTAATACTTCAGTAGAACAGACGGTTGCACAAGTTGGTGTATATTTCGTAAAACTTATATAGAGCGCGATTTCACAAGGACGACAGAAAGAAGACAAACACAAGCACTCACTCGCAACTAGTTTTATTGGAGGCATCGTCTCATATATCTACACAAAAATTCCCCGGAGCATGTACACATAAGACACACAAAAAAAAAAAAAACACTGGTCAGATAGCTGCAATCAGAGAGCAGCTTCCGAAAAATGAAATTCACTCGCACGCTGTAACACCGATGTCTCACTGATGCACTGGTCCCCTTTCTTCTTGATATCAAAGGCTTCTAAAAGCTCCCTGGTCATTGTGTTTTCCCTTATCCTAGAGTCTGTTTTTTTTTTTTTTTTTGCGGTGTTCTTGTGCGAATGCTCCGGGGAATTCTTGTGTATATCTATGAGACGATGCCTCCAATAAAACTAGTTGCGAGTGAGCGCTTGTGTTTGTCTTCTTTCTGTCGTCCTTGTTAAATCGCGCTCTAATTTTTGCCAAAAAGCCCAAATTCAACACGTTTAACAGAACAGCTGTCTCAGGCAGTGCTTAAAGCACATGCTGCGGCCTGGTGGGAAAGTGAGCAACCCCGTTACAGCTAGAGTAACTACTCTCTACCGTTGCAGCGCACAGTTTCATAAACCATGCTACAGGTCGCTTCACTGGCGAGCACCGCTGGGAACAGCATGACAGCCCCTTGATCCTAAAATTACCGCAGTGCCCAAAAATAGGTTGCGCCCTACGACGCGCTCCCTAGTGGTTATCGATCCCAGAGCGCTGCCGTACTTGAGCCTCTTAAAGTGGTTTGCGGCCTGCCCACGCGACGTCCGCAGAGTGCCGAAACGAAGCGGCTTCATTTCGCCGGGTGTGAAAATTCAAATTCACCAACCGCGGTGGCTCAGTGGCTAAGGCGTTGCGCTGCTGAGCACGAGGTCGTCGGTTCGATTCCCGGCCGCGGCGGCCGCTTTTCTGATGGAGGCGAAAAGCAAAAACGCCCGTTTGTACGAGATTTCGGAGCACGATAAAGATCCCCAGGTGGTCAAAATTAATCCGGAGCCCTCCACTACGGCGCGCCACAATGCCTGCGTTGCGTCGGCGCGTTAAACCCCACAATCAATCAATCAATCAATCAATCAATCAATCAATCAATCAATCAATCAATCAATCAATCAATCAATCAATCAATCAATCAATCGAAAATTCACATTCACTTACTTGTGGTTCGTGCATGTAAGCATTATGCGCAGAATATTTTTTTTAAAGCGAAAGCTTTCTTGGCGGGGCTGATGGCGTCCCGTCAAAAAACTAATGCATTTCCCCATAGACCAGTTGGTCGACCGAAAAGCTCCGATAAGATCTCTGGACACACGGCGCATGCGTGAACCGGGCCTCCATTGCGTCAAAACGGTTACTTGAAAATCGCGCGGAAAAGGAACAACATACGCATCGAGCAAGAAGAAGGAGCACGGTCGTTTACCTTTATCTCCTAAATTATGCATCGGTACACATTTAGGTCGTTCGTTGATGCGTTTACTTAGTGCGCGAAAAATCGTCGCATGGGTTCGTCCTCCGTTCGCGATTTGGATCGTCGTAGGTTTGACGATCGATTGGACGCACTTTTAGCGAATGTTTAGACGCACTGCCGATGAAGCTTTTGTGCCAGAATGATTTCGCGGTTCTCTAAACGTTCTCTGGGAAGGGATTGTTAGGTTCCTCTCTTTTTTTCTCTGTGTCAGCCCATTTTCTTGGTATTACATCTCATTTTCAGTGCGGTCAGAAACCAACTTTCAGAAGAGGCGGGCGATCTTAAAAGTTGCTTGGCACGCATGGAATGCTAAGAGCAGCAGTACGTACAGTTTACAGTGACGCCCAAAGCGAGCTGACTGTCAACAGTACCGCTGTTATTGATTGAGAAGCTTCCCACTAAGACAAAACGACGTTGCCTGGTACCGCCAATGCTTGTAGACGGCTGGAAGCGCACTGGCACATTACCTTTCTAAAGAGAGGCATCTTTGATTGATAGGCTATATGCATACGTGACGCAGATTTCAAATAAATGATGCACCCCTTCACTTACCGGAGGCGACGGTTGAACGCAAAGCTTTCTTTTGATGGACGCCTTGGTTGTCGCCTGAGTTCGGACTTTACCTTGCAGACAGCTCGGACTTCTGATAGCAGCAGCTTTGACTTTGACGCTTCGCCATTTGATTCCGCAGAAGAAAGCTTCGTGTTAGACGGAGGGGTTCATGATGTTTTTGCCCAATTGTGCACGTCCATTCACCCCTCTCCAAATCCGAGATGCTTCGACCATGTCGTAATGCCGCAATCAGAAAAACTTCGGCTTCATAACGCGAGGGACTGAGGTTCGATTCCCGCCAGGGGAAGGGTGTTTTCCTTTCACTTCGCCTACGATCATTCGCCATGATCGACAGAGACAGTTGACTTTCCTGCATTGCGTTATGGACGCGACATGCGCCGGCAGCGAGACGTAGAAAGCTTCGCTGTAAAAGTTTGCCACGGTTGAACGCGGTAAATCAAGTTAGTCGGGCGATAGCTCTGTTTTCGCGTCGAGAGCGCGCAGTGTACGCGATCACCATTGCACCGCTAAAGAAAACACACACGCTGTTCGGCGCTGTCGGCGCCAAAGCACAGTGCGCTTAGATGCAGCCAGCGCCTCCTAGTATCATTTTTAAGCACGCGTCCTTGCTCTTTTCTCCATACCCCCCTCAGCACTTCTTCCTTTAGAATTAGTGAGCGATTACACGCTTTCACTGCGCAACCACACTGAGGCGCTGGCTTGACCTTGGCCGAGCTTGAAGGTCAGATTGACGCTACGAGGAACGAGGCGCCTTATGGGTTTGTACCAAAAGTAATAGAGCGTTTTCTTTAAAACGCATAATGGCATGTTCATTCCACTCTTGGAACAGAGCTATCTCTTAAGCTGTAGGCGCAAGAAACAGATTCCCGTAGTTTGGTTAGCCTAGGCGTCAACGCGACCATTGTTTACAAACGCTACGACAGCCGCGACGAAAGTTTGAACCTGGCGTCAGACGAATCGTTCTATTCGTAGGCCGCGGCCAAAAAATATGACGCTCGACGTCTTTGGACGCAGATCTATGCTCTCGGCGCCCTGATTCATTCCACCCGACGAAGAAAATGCCTTCTGCTCTCGCGTTCACGCGAGAAACAGCTGTTTGCAGAACTTCTCCAACGCGCGCGACGTGGGAGATAAAAAGGAGACGCCCGCACCATGCATTCCCCTCGACAGCTGCTCAGAAAAGTGTCTCGTGACGTAGCCGTGACGTCCTCCCTGAACAGACCTCCCAAGTTTGCGAGCACAGCTGTTTCCTCGGAGCCAAGCGACGCCCTCCTGTTGCCCCTCGAACAAGCTGCGTACGCCACAGCACACCTCCTAGATGAGCAGAAAGCCTCCGAACTGTGTTGTTACCGTCGGACAAGCAACAGGAATCTATCTGCTGTTGCAGGCTCAGATTAACGAAATCTCACCACCTTGAGGTGACGCCTGTCAATGAAGTTACGAGATAACAGGAGGGGAAGATGTTGATAGGCGGGCTGTCTCCGGAGATGGGAGGTTTTGCCTCTACACGAGAAAATTTTATTTCTGTTCATTTCATTTTATATAACACGGTTTGATACCTTCCTGTCTGCACCCTTCCCGCTTTTTTTGACGTAAGCGCCATTCAGGAATGCGGATCGGTTACCAGCTGACTAAGTTCAGCACGTGGTGAGAGCGAACGTACGAAAGCGGAAAGTTTCGAAGATTTGAAAAATTGCGGGCCTCCAGTGAATATTCACATTGAATTGATCTACGTATACGGACAGATGTGACGCTAACAGGACTGGGACGAGGCGCAAACTGATAACTGTTTATTAAAAACGACGACAGAAACGGGGGACACTAAAATATAGGTGTCACAGAAGCATATCCTATAATCACTTAAGCGGAACGGTACGTTAGCACTCCGTCAATCCTGCTTACTGGTGAGGAACGAAAATACACACAGAGAGAGCCACCATGATGAGAAAGATAACGTATTGCAAGCAGTGATGCCCACACTTTTCTGCCAGTGTTCTCGCGCACTGTTGTCGTCTGAGTAGATCTGTTTCTACACCTTCATGTTATGGTTTTAGGTTTTATTGGTTTTACGGGTTGTAAGGGCCAGTCAAGTTGCTTATGTGACTTTTTGTTTCTTCCCCTAACCTTGTACATTTATAAAACTAAACTATTACTAACTTCTACTATTACCGCGCAAGCGCAGAGTGTCACTCTTGTGAGCATATTTAGGTGTCCCCCGTATCGGTCGTCTTCTTTAAAGGGACCCTGCAACACTTTCGATAAGCGCTTTTGCTCTTTTCTTCGCGTCTGGAACCACTGCGAAAGCTATAGTTATCGCCAGCACGGAGCGGCACTGCGTGATTTGCTCGTCGCACCAGATACGCCTTCCATTTCTGCTTTTTTGTGGCTTTTTTTTAGTTGCAATCGAAACGTGTTCATTGCTGCAACTGAAGGAAAACCGGCCGACAGTCGTCACATGGCCTTAGTGACGTAATCCGAGCCGTCGAAGACATCAAGATAAAAAAATTGTCCGCGTATCTGCTCCTTTCGTTGCAAATGTCGTCAAAAGACGATAGTCTTTGAAAACATTTGCCAAGGAAATGCCCCCCTTTGCTTTCCAGCTCACATCTCATGCTGTTCCTGTACCGTCGCGCTCATCCGAAAGTAAACACACTAAAGGTTTGCACAAGGCGATTTGAATTTACCGCGTTTCACTGCTACATGCGGGGTTGCTCGATGCCAGCGCTGCAGTACGGCGGAGACGCGCGTGAATGGAGGCGGCCGACTACAAGGTTTATAGAACCACGTGGCCGTGCTCCACGTGCGTTCCAAGCAGAACGTGGAACCTAGCTAGTGGAACCTTTCGTTGCTGTTGCCGCGTGATTTTTCATATGCCGCCAGGAGGCGGCGGTTTTCTGCAGTAGATGCAGAATATCATTAGCTATCGAAAAATCAAGCACCCATGAACTTTTTAATAAAGGAACACTGTAAATATCCCTTGTGTACTAATTTCCTGTCTTATATTTACGTAATGTCTTGTTCTTGTTCAACAAAGTTGACGAGTATGAACATATAAACCGGGCTTATACGTTTACATTTGGCTGTGAGTATATAAGACTATTGCGCAACATCAATTTTACTTTGGCCGGGTGGCTCAATCGTCACAGACAGACAGACAGACATACAGACATACAGACCAAGATTTCTGGGTTTAAGTAGCCCAAGAAAGACTATTAAGTTATCTGATGGGCATATAGCTGTTTCCCATTATGAACCTATACCAACAAGCCCAACTCGCAGGTCTTCTAAATATAGCAGTAATTATTGACTGAGGTGCTTTGCAACCCCCTGATGTAAGGACTGGATGCGTTAGGTGACTACGTCCTGCAAGAATTTAAGATTTCAAAAAAAGTTGAAGAAAGTGTTGCAGGGTCCCTTTAATAAACAGTTGCCAGTCTATTAAGTTATCTGATGGGCATATAGCAGTGACTGAGGTGCTTTGCAACCCCCTGATGTAAGTACTGGATGTGTTGGGTGACTACGTTCTGCAAGCATTTAAGATTTCAAAAAAAGTTGAGAAAAGTGTTGCAGGGTCCCTTTAATAACAGTTGCCAGTTTGCGCCTCGTCCCAGTCCTGTTAGCGTCCTATCTTTCTATATACGTAGCGCAATCTAATATGAAGCATCACCAACTAGCCCCATTCTACGTCCTTTTGAACTCCGGCGAATAGACGGCCCGAACCTGCCGTAAACTTTACCGCGCTCAGCTGTACCCGTTACGGTAACAGGTGGCTGCGGCGATATTCGCTGCTCTATCGCTTCCGCGATAGCGATAGCGGTCAAAGAGCGTTCCGGGAACTTTCGTGCAGAATAAGCTTTTGCGTTTCTCGTACACGCTCGCTTCCTGCCTGGGAACGCTGCCAGACCGCTCTGAAGTTAGAAACAGGTTTGCTTAACCTACCGCTTCGCGTCGCACCTAAACAGCGTCATACACATCCCTGGCTTCTCGTTCGCTAATTTCTCGCAGGTAACTCGCGCTAGAGCCATACTTTTAGATGCGACTGCATCTCATTCACTCGCCTTGTCCCTCCATACGGCGTTGTTGTTCCGTCCACACCTACCCCATTCTCCTCGCCGCGCGAGCTGCGCTCTCCGCCGCTCACCCTCTCCTCTCCGATAGCGAACACTCTCTCGCGAGGGCGATTGGATTCGTTTGCTTGGCTTGGCTTGGCATGCATGCGGTTGCGATTGGTACGGGATTTCGTGGATTGGATAAGTGGTTGGTTTTGTGTTGCGTCATAGCCGCGCCACGTTGCGTCATAGCCGAGGCAGGGTGTTCACGCACGTTTCACGCGATGGGAGAATCAACCTAACGGAAACAACAACGGAACCCTATGCGTCGCATCTACACAGGGTACCCGCGAGGGAGGTGGAGCAATTTCTTCGGCTGTTGTTCGGCAAAAGGGTACATCTTAATCATTTTTTCCCCTGGATGTTGGGACCGGGCTTTTCCAAGGAAACATAAATTGCACTGAGTATTAGCGAAAGAAAAAAGCATCGCTTAAGTGAAGCATTGTGGGGCTAGATAGAGCGAGTCCAGCGTGTTTCTGAAATGAAAAAAAAAGGGGCTCCTAACTCTGGACGCTGACAAAGAATCTGGCATCAATCAACGGTTGTACGCGAATATTCTGGTCATTTAGAGCTTTTCTAAGCAGGCGCTGAAATGTCACTAAAGAGATGTTCAGCGTCGCCGAAATACAATTACAGAAACGAAAAGGCTCCAGGAAAAGCGCTACCCGGTAAAGAAGAAAAAGATCCTGGAAGAAACGTTTATGGTTTAGGCAGCAAAATAAACAAAGTGTACTCAGGCGGGACCAGGCGGGACCAGAAAGGCACTGGGTTTGTGTTTTCTTTTTTTTTGTCCTAGATTTGTTAGTCTGTTCTTTTTTTTCTTCTTGACAAAGGTGTTCGTCGGTTTGCGCAAAATAAGGTCAGCATACGTGTTTTGTGTATGATTGGGTTGCGCCGCAAGCGTAGTTTGAGTGACACTAAGTTGACTGACTGACACTATAACGGACTGAGAGTATATATCCATAACCAGTGAAATGAAGCTCGTAATGTGTATGTTTATTTGCGCATGCGCTGTTGTGTGCGCCCCGGACACGCTTTGTATACACTGAATTTAGCAGTTGAAATGTTGATCCGGTCTTCAAAAAAACTCCGGGAAAAGCACGGCGTACAAATTTCTAACATGTTTCTTTTTACCTAGTTCTCATCAGTCCCTCATACTAGTGTGTTGAAAACTCGCCGAATGCACAACGAGCGTGTATTTAGCACGTGTACAGGTGCCGCCAAAAGTAATTGGAACACGGTCTCGTTAACTTACAGGAGTTTCTTCTTCCTGAAACTGCCTGGCTGCGCTGGTGTGCGTTTAAAGGAGTCCCTCCCTAATAGCAAAAGCTTCCCGTAAACCGGTAATGGCTGTCATAAAGCAAGTAAGAGAAATATATAATGATATTCACAAATCCTTGTTGCAATTACATATGACGGCACCTGCATATAGTGCGATAACGCATGCTTTAAATGCAACAGGTAAGTACCAGAAGAAAGTTACTTCAAACACATAAAAAAAAGCTCGTTTGCCGAACGTTTGCCACTACGTTGCATTAGGCACAACGTTAGGAGAAAAGCGTGCCTTCACAAAACTTGCTTCGTTTTAACGAGGGGGCCCTTAGCTATGCGGTAATTGATTTGAGATGTTTACCCTCAGTCGTGTTGGAGAGAACGCAGCACGAAGCCAGGGAAACACGAAGCCGGTAGCTTTTCTTTCCAATTACATGTTGTTGCCTGGCGGTAGTTAAGTTAGTTTGAAAAAATTAGGCTGGGGGTGTTTATGACTTAATATATCTAAACTACTTATAGTTCGTTCGGGATGTATTGCCAAGCTGTTACTTCATGCCGATATCAATTCGACGTGTGTCGCTCGGAGCACGGAACGACACACGTTAAAGCCGTCTGTACGAACATTTACCCACCCCACAGTGCATTACAAAAAAGCTCGTTTTTCGGTTAGAATGCAGCCCGCACTTGTCAGAAGAAACATGCACGCTATATCACTATTACGCAACTGTTCTTGCTTTCTTGGTGCAATAGAAAAAAAGAGAATAAACGTATTTTTTTATTCGTCAATATAACTTATGCACCTCTATCTTTGAGAGAATAGCGTGGGCTGTATGCTGGGGGCTTCATTTTTTGCACCCTTGATTTATTAAATTTTTTTCAAAATCAAGTCAAGCCGAAATTGTAACATTTTTATTAACGTCCTTCACCTTATTTTGCGGTTTTTTATCTTTTGTTAGCAAACGTAAGGTTAGTTTGATTTTCCGGCGGGATTTACAAAAGTTTATCACTTCTTATTCAAGCAAGAAATTATAAAAAAGCACAGACACACAGTGTTATATACTTTTAAGCTTTACGAACATTGTTATAGCACTACGTGATTTCCAGCTTGAAACACCTGGTTAAAGACAAAGTTTTTCTGCACAGTGGTTGTTCTTCGCTAGGGAAGAACATTAAAAACTTTTTGGCGGCAGCGAAAGATTTCAAATGTATCTTCTCGCTTTGAATAACAACTACAGACAAGCACTCTCCGTGAAATGCTCAAGACGTGTGAGTTCTACACTGAGCATTTTACAGAAGGAGTGCTCTCAAAGCAGACAACCAACCACACGCGAGATCGCAGAGGGCAATATCGTCTGCTACAGCGTATCCCCACTGCAGACGATCTTTTTCTCTCGCCCGCCCCAGGTTCGCACGTCGGAGTGAAACACGCAGAAACGCACTCATAGGTGAGTTTGAAATTTGCATGACTTAAGCATTCTGTTCGCTCGCACGGCAATAACACGTGCGGCACGCAAACAACAACCCGCGCTCGTCTCTGGCTTTCACGCAGGCGCCTCGCACAGATGTAAGCAGCGAACGCTAGCAGACGAAAAACAAAGAGCCCGACGCTAGGATCTATGCGCCTGCTTCGAGAGTGGACGAAGAAACAATGCCAAGGTGCCGGCAGTGGCGGAAAACGTCGCAGTACAAAGGTAGCGAACGCACTTCGAAGAAGAAATTGAGGGCTAGTAAGAGAGAGAGAGAGAAAGAGACGGAGTTGACTGCTTTTACATGAGCTTTAAAGCAAACAATAGGAATAACCACAATATAAAGGAATACCGATGAAAACAGCACAGTACGCCGCGCCTGAACTGCAGCGCGCTTTCCTGTAACGTAGTTGCAGACGATAAAAAAAGATGGCGGATTCTTGTTTATCATGAACGCAAGCGGGAGCGTCTTTGGCGTCAGCTTTTGCGAGCTTTGACGGCTGTTCGCAGTGGAAAAATAGGCACTAGAAATGTACTCCTCTTTGAGGCTGTTTCAAATCGACATCAGCTGTGTGTTTCAAATTTAGAGCATACAGCAGTCGCCCATGTGCTGCAAAGCATAAGCGCTAAGAGTGTGGTGCATTGGTAAAACGGTACATTTATTCTACCATACGAATGGAAACTAAACATGACTCGGGCGAGCATCACAAAAGAAGTTTTACCCGGCAACACGTATTTGAGGCAGCGTGTCCACTCGTCATTTTTTGGCTATAAATATGCATCTAGAAAAAGAAACCAGTTTGAAGCAGTGCGATAATGCGTTGATTCATAAGCTTATTGTCACTACAAAAGACTTGAAATGTGAGAATACAAAAAAAAAAAATAGGCGGAACGTTTTATGTGGACCTTTCGTTGACCTTTTAGATAACTAGCGGGCGTGGTGCTTACAGAGTGAAAAGCCCGACGCTGTAAAGGCTGCGAGGATATCGACCTGAAAGAATTTCTACAAGACTTTCCCTTTGTCCAGTTTTCTTTACCACGAAAGTAAAAAGTTCAAGCTCGGTTCATTCCAAATCACGATAATTCAGAGCTAAACAGAAGAACAAAATACCACACACAGCGCCGTTTGTTATCTTTTCTTGTCCGGTTTAGAAGCGCTGTTTTAAATTATCGTGATCACACGCCAACTAGCCAAAACGCCACCTTAAAGGGACCCTGCAACACTTTCGATACACGCTTTCACTCTTTCCTTCGCGTCTGGAAGCACTGCGAAAGCTAGAGTTATCGCCAGCACGGAGCGGCGCTGCGTGATTTGCTCGTCGCAGCAGAAACGCCTTCCTTTCCTGCTTTGTTTTTGTGGCTTTATTTTTAAAGTTGCTATCGAAAAGCGTTCATTACTGCAATTGAAGGAAAACCGGCCAACCACCGCTACATGGACTCAGTGGGCCGTCGAAGAACGTCAATACCGGGAAAGAGAGAAAAATCTTTTGATCAAGTTTCCAAGTTATCTGATCGGCATAGGCAGTAATTTTAGATGCGGAGCAGCGTATGGTCGCGCCTGTTCCCTCCGCCGTTGTGCGGCGTCCACACCCCCACTGCGCATGCGCATCCTCCTCCCCCTCCACTCCTCTCCTCTCCGGCATTCCTCCTCTCCTCTCCGAAGCTCCTTTCCTCTCCGGGATTGCGCAACGAATGGCAACACCTGCGGCTCCGCGCGGGATAATGCGAAGCAGCTTAGGGTTAGAGGCGCGACGGTAGCCGCTGCATACTCCGCTGGGGGCGCCACTGTAGCTCCGCGGTATAAATGACGCGCGCGCGCGCGCGCTCCGCTCGCCTCATTCTCCTCCGGCAACGCCGCGATCGAACTGAAAACTAATGAGAACTTGAGTCGACCCCATGGCTGCTTCGCATACTACTCAGGGTACCCCTACGGGAAGATGGTCCAATTTTTTTGTCTGAGGTACTTTGCGACCCCATAATCTAAGTACTGGGTATGTGGGGTGACGACGTTCTGCAAGCATTTAAGATTTCAAAAAAAAAGTTGAAAAAAGTGATGCAGGGTCCCTTTAAACTTAGTTCGTTCCAAACATTATTTCCCACGTCACAATAAAATTCACACCATTTTCAACACAAACGTCCACTAATCTACACAGGTTATAAGAAAACACATGGGACAGCGGAGAATCAGCTGCCTGTTTCTCACACTACCCTTGTGACGTCACAGGGTCTAGTGCGTGCGATTGGTGGTCGCAGACAGGAACCACTGTTTGCAAACATGCGTTTGCGATAGTACTGATGCTGGGTATGATGTTTTATCGCACTTCTCTAATTCCAGCAAAGAGTAATTGATCACCCACTTATTGACTCCTCAGTAGTGGCGTCACTACTGAATAAGTGTAAGAGAAAATTTTGAAGTCTGTTAATATTTGTGACCTTCTGTTTGGTAAAAACGCCCTTTGGGGCAGAAATGGAGCCCAAGGAATCATTAATAGCTAATTCTTTCAAATAAATGAAGCACGTCCGCTGTCTTCGTGGCGGTGCCTTCCTTTCAGCGCGTCAGTGTGCCCAACTCCCCCCTCTACGGATTGTGGCGTCGGCGTGGTGTAGTGGGTATGTCACTTGCTTTTCTACGGGTTCTTGGTAGACCTTGTCACGCGTACGGAGCCGCGAAGACTTTTTACCGTTTTTCGCTCCCATTCTAGCGCCACAAAAATTGCTGCCGTCATGCTCAGATAAACGCAGCCATTTATTTGGTTCGGAATTTGCACCATGAACCATTTCGGCCTGTAGTATGAACGGCTCTGATACACAGTGCCAAAATATTTTCATAGGCAAAAATAGAAAAAAAAATCAAACCAAGTTTCACCATGAGTGAGACCTGCTGAAACAGCGCAGTTGTGGTTCTCTTGTATCGGCTCGAATGTCGACGGGCGCTGGCCCAAGAACGGCAGCGCCGTCGCTGCGCAAATTCTACTGTTCGCTCAAACGAATCGGCAGCTAAATTGCACGGCAGAAGGCTCCCTCCCCACTCCCTCCTTTTACAGTAGGGAGAGGAGCCCTCCCCTTCAAGACCACTGCGCCCTCTATCGGGGAGTCTTGGAACCCGCTCCTACTCCTGCGCGACGCACGACATACAACAGACGGACAAAAAGGCGTGACTTACAACAGCTCCGCTGTTACGAAAAATTTTATGGGAAACGTTTTAAATGCGGGAGCGCACATTCTGACCTTTCTACGCGCCACATCTCGTGCATTTGAAAAATAAAACTTAAAGCCGTTAATCACGAGTACTCTCTTGTGCGTATCATTCCTGACTTAAGATTAGCGTACGCATACGCGCGCACACACGCGCACACACGCACACACAGACACGAACGCACGAAGGCACGCAAACGCATGCATATTTCTCCGCTAGACGTACGAGTCCTGCGCAACACGTGTGGAAAGTAGGAAGCACGGTGCGCGAGTTGTTTGCAACAGGTGCAGAAAGCAGGAAAAACTGCAATATTGCAGCGGCATTGCTGTAGCTTGATAAGGCCCCACCACCAAGCAAGCCTAAAGCAGCAGTAAAAAATTTAGCACAGTTAAAGAATTTTCCGCAACCTGGGGCAGGATTCTGAGTTTTGTCCGCTTTAAAAGCTGTCGTTTCGACGCTCCGAAGTTCTTTGGATGAAACGGACACCGGAAGTGGCAGGGCTGCTTTCGGCCTGCTTCCGGGCATGTTTTCGGTCCGCACAAAACGGATGCTTTTGTAACAGACAAAACTCGGAATTTTGCTTTGACATCGACGAGCAGGAAAGTTTGACTCTAGCTTGACAGCGAGCAAATATTGACGCCGCGTAAAGACGCCGCTTTTATGTAAGAATAACGATGTGTGGAAACAGACATTTACAAAATGAGGCAAACAATTTTGTTAATTTAGGTATAATTAAACATCGCCAAATTTGCAATTTGGTATTGCTGGTACTGCGCGTAAATGGTCGACTGCACAGCACTATATTAGAACACTATTTCTACGTGGCGTAGTAAAATAAAACAAAACAAAGACGGGTAGGTTAAATCCTAGTTCCTTTAGACATTTTTTTTCTGGGTAATTTAGGTCGGGGCATGTTCGTTATTCAGCTATGACTTTCCGACTGGCACTATCGATACCAAGGTGTGATGCTGGTAAGGTACCCCAATTCTACTGCGACGTATTCTTCGAATAATGCAATGCTGCGAGTTTTATCATTCTCATCCGCGGTGTGCGAGCAGACGCTCCTGCTTAAAAACAATGAGATTGTGTGCAGGACTGCAGGTGTGCAGAACACCTGCCGACAAGTCGTTTTTCCCGTGTGGTCGATCTGTTCACTGCATTCACGAGAACGTTAGCGCATGTTCCTGGAATAACTGGACTGGCGTCACCTGTAAAGAGATGGCTATTTCATGGTGCTATGCTTATCAAACACTGTTAATGGAAAAACAGTGGCAGTTGATTATGGGTTTTTTTTTACATTGTTTCCCCACCCCGAAATAGCAACAAAGCAGGTGGGAAAAGAAAAGGGAATTGTTGTTGCTTTGTTCTTATAGGGGCTATGATGACAAAGTACAACTTTGTTTAATTTCAAGGAACTATAGCTTCGGTGCCTAACGCCAGGTCCACCCCAGGTCCATCCCAGACCCAGATCCACCTCACGTCCACCCCAGCCACGAAGGTGTTTTTTTAACAACAACAACAAAAAAACGCAGAAGTACAAAAAAAAACTTCCAAATTTCGCGCTACAGTAACGTGTCATGAGCTGGACTGACGTCATAAGGGTCTGATCATCATTCAAGTGATGCGATTAAATGAAATTAGAGGACCCGCTACAATCTCCTAGCCATATTTCTTGGGGGTCGCAGTATTTCGGGGCCGCCAATCGCACACAAGGATTCTGTGACGTCATAGATACGTCACCAGAAAGTGTCTAAGTGACTGGAGAATCGCCACTGCTTCACATATTTTCTTTATTATCTCCACTATTTGTTCGAAGTTTACGATAAAGTTGGTATAATTGTTATTGGGACAAAGCAATCTTTCGAATGAACCAAACTTGTATCTCGTCTTCATGACCCCTTAATAATAACATCGTTCCGGTCATCACGGTGCAGCGACAGTGCACAGCAATTTAGAACTCCAGAGTTTGGTTTAAATACCTGCATCTACTAATTGGTCGCTAGTGTCGTCTGCGAATGCGGAGAATTCGCGTTCGGGCTGCTCGAATTGGTAGACAGGACTCGTTCTTACGCTTTGTTCGTGCTTTATTTTGCAACAACAGCTGTCCGCTTATTGCACGGGCACTGTGTCGGCCGCCATTTTTCCAATACGCTGGTGGATTCGTCGCAGGCATAACTAGCGCGCAATCCGCCGAGCACAGATTTCTAAAAAAACAATTTTTACTTTTACAATTTTGCAGGTCGTAGTGTTTGAACCTAGCCGCCCGTGCGCCCGTAGCTCGGATCATGCTCCCCCCTGCTACAATACTTCAGTGATCAGCAGGTTTTATTCGACTTTGATGGTCCGTTTGCGGAGCAAGGATGGAGAAATAAAACTTTACTGTGGGTTGGAGACTTCGCCGCCACAGGAAGCACTAATGCAAGAAAATCAATGTTGCGCTGGGCGCACTCACGCGGGTCGTATTTCTCCGTGAAAACGGGGCACAGTTCATCGCGGTGTGTTGCGCCATGGTCGATTTTCACGTTTAGAGCTCTGCTACGTTACTTCTGCTTGGAAAAGGGAAAGTTAGAAGGCGCATCAGGAGCACGTGATTTGGTGCTAAAAAACAAACCAACCAAACAAAAATTACACCATCTTCCCGTAGGGGAACCCAGAGTAGTATGCGAAGCAGCCATGGGGTCGACTGAAGTTCCCATTAGTCTTCAGTTCGTCGTTTCCGTTGACGTTCAGCTTCGCGTGCCTTCGTTGTATCAGTAGCTTCTTGACGTAGTTTGAATGAGTGGAGGACATAAGGCGCGTTCGTAGCACATGCTCCCGTCTCGGTTTGTAGCGCAGTGGGAAGAGCGCCACGTACTTCCCGTTGCGGCCAGAGAGTCGTGCGATCGAAACCGGGCGCCGCGAAACTGTTTCATTTTGTAGTGGACTGCGCTGGGGTCAGCTCAAACGCTGACGGGGCTGAAGAGACGCGCATGCGCAGTAGAGTGCGGACAACGACAACGCGGGAGGGAGGGACACAGCCCCGAGCATGAGATGCTTCGCATCTAAAAAACAATTGCCCTCCTCCGTCTAATGACGACGATGGTTGAACGCGAAGCTTTCTCGGGACGGATTCTTTGCTTGACCAATTACACACTGCGAGTTTGTGCTACTCTGGAAGTACGCACCACTTTTCTGGAATACCCCCAGCAACTCTCGTGTGTGCACTCCGCAGGCCTAACGCTTAGATTTGGGGTGGGTGGGGCGAATCGGTACCTGGTGCTTGTCGTTCGCTTCGACCATGTCGAAGTAGAGCAATCGGATAAACGCCGGCTTCTTAACGCGAGGGACCCAGGTTTGATTCCGGCCAGGGAAGTGTTTTGTAGCGTGAGCCACAGCTGGCCGAGGTTGAGCAGTTTCGCGTGGCTCCTGGAGAGCCGTGCTGCGCATGCGCGAGGAGCAGGGACGTCTCACGGCGCACAGCTGGCGCGCCGGAGCCACTCCCGCCGCGACTGGATTGGATTGGATTGAATTGGATTAAAGTGGTTATTGTATCGGAATCGTTTTAGCAGCAGTAAGCATGATAATCAAGCTAATCCTAGACAACCAGGAAAGCTAAGAATAAGCCAGCTGAACCTTAGCTGACGCTAGCGTGTATCCTGGCATAGCCGAGCTAAGCCACTGGGAAATTTTTTCTCTTTCGCTTCACCCACGATCATTCATCATCATCGTCAGAGAAAGTTGGCTTTCCTGCAGGGCATATCGGCGTACAACGGCATCATTGAGGACATTCTACAGCTTCGCTTTCAAAAGAACGTTGCACGGGTCCGCTGCGCAAACCACAAAATATTGCTGCTAAAACAGCACATACAGATTTCTGCGTATAAAACGTTGTCCGATACACGGGCACAATTACGGGTATGGAGTAATCTGTGGGTACGTACTACTTTGCTAGAATTACACCGCTAACCATCGGTCGGGCTTAGCTGCAGTACAACCACCTCCGGCCGTCACTATAGCAACCGTTACGACGCTATGGTTACACTCCAGACATATATCCCGCTGATGACGACGACTGTCGCAACTGAATATTATATAATCATCACAACCTATCATCACAAGGGACCGCATAGCTTGAAAAAAAATGTAATGATTTCTCGTTCTCTTACGTAGGCGGTCTCAAGTCTCTCCCTGAACTTTTCTTATACTAGTGTTGAGCAACCCTCGATCTACAGCCCACGCAATAACAACGGCGCATGCAAAAATTGCTCTCTCCGTATTCGGACTAATATGCGGTCTGCTCGCTAGATGTTTTTTTTCTTGCTCATCTTTCGTTTCACTGTTTCTCCATTTTGAAAAACCTTACCGCTAATATTGCCCTTTTTTAACCAGCGCATGCCGTAGCCGTACCGTAATCGGCATCAGATTGCTGTTGTCGGGAATAAAATTGCGCGCTCGTTTAGGGCATTCGCGGGCACACGGCTTTAACCGGGCGAGCACATTTTTTTTATTTATTTCTTTCTGAAGCGTTCTAGCGAGAGATTAAGGGAGCCTCCTCATATACGGCTCTCGCAGTAAAAATACGACGATGCAGCACCAAACGCCACACTCCGTTTCCCGAACGCTACAAGACCGGTGCTCCCAGCAAGCTGCAGAAAGTCAACTAAATGCCATAACGGGCTGCATCCTGCGCCTAAAGCGAAGTGAAGTATACATAAAATACCATTATCTAAAAAAATTCCAGAGAAATTTCGAGATTTTTTTACGCACGACTACGGTGTCTCGCGTAGCTTCACCACTTGACAAAAAAAGTGCGTTCCCTTGGTACCACGCTGCCCGCGTGTCATTTTTTTTTGTTTCGTTTTTAAAATGCGTAACTGTCCTGCCTTTTTGTCCGTAACACTTGGTGAGCCGGAATTTCGGCGCATAAGAAAAACTTCTGGGCCATCTCAACTAACATGAAATCTGGGGAGGGGCGAAGCATGCAGAGTATGCCTTGGAGTTTTTGCCAACGGAGACGAAACCGTTGGTGGGTACAGGTATACAGCTTCGCTGTTTAATTCTCGTGTCTTTGAAGCACGAAGCTCTCTAGCGCGAGGCGTAAGCGAGCGTCCCGGTGTTTTTTTAGCACTCGTTACGTTCTAGCGCAAGGCGTAAACGAGTTTCCCAGTGCTTTAGTACCGTGACTACACGAGACGACGATTACGACGACGACGACAGGAGACGCCAAAAGCCTCTACGGGGCTTCTCCCCTAAAGTATTACTAACAGGAAGCGTTACGGCAGCATATTTTTGCACAAAACCGGCTATACTCCCCTGTAATATATGAATTCCTAGCGCAGCATTTGTGTACAACAGTGAAGCCGACTTGAAAGGGATTCAGTGAACAGGTTATCAGGCATGCTCGTATGTACTGCACACGACGCACGGCCTAAGCGTGGTGAATTGACTAACAATGGTAAGAACCTACGCTGCATAGTCTCGCACGTGCTACAACTTTCTGTATCGAAAAGGGTCGCTTAGCTGGCCAGGACCGGGCGCACAGCTGCTGCCGTCATTAAGTTCCTGCAACAGGTTGCAGCCATTCCGCAGTTTGTTTTTGTCTTTTGATAGAGAGTACGGACTGCAAACAGGCACATACATATATATCCTTTTCTATGCTTGGACAAAAAATATACCCAAAGCCCTGATCCCGGTCGAAAATTTAATTTCAGAGTTAGATATATTTAGTAACAGCCTTTCAGACAAGAAGCATGCTGCCCCACTTCAACTAGTAAAAAAAAACTGATTTCATTTTTGAACAGCTGCCGACAAGTCGTTTTTTCCCGTGTGGTCGATCTGTTCACTGCTTTCACGAAAACGTTCGCGCATGTTCCTGGAATAACTGGACTGGTGTCACCTGTAAAGAAATGGCTATTTCATGGTGCTATGCTTATTAAACACTGTTAATAGAAAAACAGTGGCAGTTGATTATGGGGTTTAACGCGCCGAAGCTACTCGCGCTATGAGGCACGCCGTAGTGGAGGGCTTCGGATTAATTTTGACCACCCGGGGATCTTTAACGTGCGCCGAAATCTCGATAACACGGGCGTTATTGCTTTTCGCCTGCACCAGAAAAGCGGCCACCGCTGCCGGGAATCGAGGCGGCGACCTCGGGCTTAGCAGCACGACGCCTTAGCTACTGAGCCACCCCGGCGGGTAAAAAACAGGGGATAGCGTCGGATGCAAAAATGGCTATTTTCGAGAATTTTCCCTTTTATGATGTACTCCACGCAAACTGTGAACAGCAGCTGCTGAAAAACTAGTGTAAAGTCATGTCATGATTTATGTCCAAAAAATGAGAATTTCCTTTATATCAGCACGCAGCGCGCAGTTCAAGGAACAATGAGGGACCAGATATAAGAGAAGACATGTATAAGATTCCTGGAGGACACATACAACGGATGCTGACATCCTACATCTTTATACGGACTCCACGGCGGCGATACGGGATTTATGCCAAGTATACAACAATTGTACTATTTCAAGGGACATCCACACACTACTAAACACGTACCCCTGCCCTCTCAGGCTGGTGTGGGTTAGGCGGAATACGCTCCCCGCTCACATTGCAGCGGATAGGGCTTGTCACCCTACGTATATTCCTCGGCCGCTGCCAATGTCAACACCCGGTCCGATAGAAAAGTTTCTCCAACGGAAGGACGATCTGCATCGCGCCACACGTGCCCTCATCCCACCGTGTGGAACGGACCTCCACAGTAGACTTGCTCGCTGGGAAGAGGTTTTGCTGCGCAGACTTCGCGTTGGAGTGGCGCTTTCACCTGCTATTATCCGGGCATGGCCTCCACGCTACCATGCCCCGTTCGATGACACCTGCCCCTTCTACCCAGCTCCTGCCGCTCAAGCTGATGCGGACCATATAATATGAGCGTGTCCTTCACTGAACTCAGCCCAAAAGCGACACTTGAGGGGCAGAGGCCTCCATCCTGGAAGACCCCCCCCCACCTCCAGCGGTGGCTCTGGGGGCCCCACCACCACTCCGGTCTTGACTTCCTTCGAGAGACGGGTGCCCATGTATATTTGTAAAATAAGTTATTTTTACGCCAACGGGAATTCTATCGCAAATAAAAGAAAAATCCGCGGCAGCTAGCCCACAGCCATCGTGCTCCTGGTCTACTCATATGGGGCCACATGCACCTGTGCCGGGGCACGTACGAGGCGAATGCTCGTACCGTTTTAGCAATGTGCCGGGTTCAGCGCTGTGGTTGGCACATTTGGCTGCCGCTCTGGCAACCCGGGTTTAGATCCCACAGGAACCCAATTTATTCTCTCTTTTTTATCGGCTGCCATTTATGTACCATTCGTGTTGAGGCCGACGACGACGAATACGACTACGGCCACTATTCTCGTTTGCTAAGGCCCTTAAAGGCCAACTGCACTCAAATTTCACCTCGACCAAATATATTTTTAATGCGCAGTAAGTACCCCCAAATCAGCTCGGGACACGAGTGGTAGCCCCGTGAAACGCCTCGTTAATCAGTCAGAAGCGTGTTTAAAAAAGCTCCGCCGCAGACCAGGCTGCACCTGCCGGCGGATCGCGTAAACAGCCATGACGCGCCTGTGACGTTCCAGCCGACGGGGCTTCTTCCTCTGGCCAGCCACGCAGCTGGAGGAACCGGTCGAGCTCTGCTGCGCACGCTTCACCCATTTGCTGCCCCGTGCGCGCGTAGAGGTTGCGCGCAGACTTTCTCCTGAGCTGCCGACCGTCCGGCCACTCGCTGGACGGCTGCAACGTCACTGCAATGGCCGCACTATCCTCGGTTTCGGTTTCAAAATACCCGATTTTTTCAGGCCTCTTGCGGCGTCCACGCGCATATTTCGGCTGTTGTATTTTGCATGTTGCTTTCTTTTTAAGCAGACTATTCGTAAATAGGGTCTTCGAGAGGTCGAAATTTTGAGTACAGTTGGCCTTTAAAAGGCCCCCGCCTTAAAAGTCACTCTGCAACACTTCCTAAAAACGTTTTAACTGTTTCCTTGACGTGTAGAGGCACCGCAAAAGCTACAATTATCGCCAAAACGGAGCGACACTGCGTGATTTGCTCGTGGCAGCAGATTCGCCTTCCTTTTCCGCTTTGATTTTGTGGCTATGAAATGCGTTCATTGCTGCAACTGAAGGGAAACGGGACAAAATTCCGCTACACCACTGTAACGGCGTGACTACAGCGGTCGGAAAGAGAGAGAAATCTTTTGAGCAAGGTTCTACGTTATCTGATGGGAAAATAGCAGTAAATTTCGGCGGAGGTACTTTGCAACCCCCTAATGCAAATGCTTGATGTGTTGGTTGAGTACGTTCTGGAAGAATTTAAGATTTCAAAATAAAAAAGATTAGAGGAGTGTTTCAGGGCCCCTTTAATGAAAGAAAACCTGCACGGCTTTCAGCAGATCAACTGCAGGGATCCCAACCACAGAAATTGAGAGGAGGAGCGAAGTAAATCGTGCCTATACACAGTCGTTGAGTGCCGGAGCTACGGTCGCATAATGGCTCGCTCGCCCCGACCCGCGCAGAAGCAAGATACGCACGTCGCACGCGGAAATTCATAATCGTCGCCTCACGCGCGTCATCCATAAACGTGCAGGCGCTGACCGTGTCACGCTATACCGAGACTGAGCACGGCGGCTTTAGCGTGGCGACACATGCGAGGTTCGCTCTGAGCGCGCACGCACTCTGGAGCGCCGAAACAGCTGCTTCTCGGATCGTCGGCATTTGAGTTGCTCGCGGCCGGACGCGCTTAAAGAAGACACCTACAGTGTTCCTGCGCCCGGAACAGGGCGGGAGGGAGATTGATAAGGCTGATATTCTCCAAAATGCCCGAGGCCTGAGTTCTCGGAATTTCTATGCACTTGTACTGACGATATATATATATACAGAAAGATAGGTCAGCAGTCTACAACGCCAAAGGAGGCATAGGGGTGTGGTTAGCTCTTTTCTTTTTTCACTACGATTAATGAAGTAAACATTTTTTTAATATACAGAAGAAAGAAGAAAAAAACACGCGCCGCTTCTCCTGTAAGGCCCCCTTTCCCCGTTATCAGAGTGGCGTGCTACCACCCTCAAGCGTCAGATACACTTCTAGTAATATAAAAGCCAGAAGTGAGGAGAAACAGTCGCCCGATAGCCGAATTGGTAAGGCATTCGCATGTAATCGAAAGGCGTGGTTCGGTCCCCACTCTGGCGCGTGTTCTTCTTCTTTCTTCTGTATTAAAAAAATGTTTACTTCATAATCGTAGTGAAAAAGAAAAGAGCCTAACACACCCCTAGCCTCCTTTGGCGTTGTAGGACTGGAATATCTTTCTGTATTTCCTCAACGAGCCCCTCATTTCCTTACTATATTATTCTGCGAAATGCCTAGCGAGGGTCTCGGTTCTGGCAGCCTTGATGCCTAGGTAGCATAAGAGGGCTTTCCCGCCAGTTACCCGCTCATGACAGGCTGTAGACGTTCGAGTCACGCCCCGGGGGTTGAAAGAAGGTCCCTCTTCTCCCCGTGTAGTCAGAGTGGCGCTGGCTACCACCCTCAAGCGTCAGATACACTTCTAGTAAATATTAAATAGCCCAGAAAGTGAAGGAGAACCACAGTCGCGCAGATAGCCGAATTGGTAAGGCATTCGACATGTAATCGAAAGGCGTGGTTCGGTTCCCCACTCTGGGCTCGTGTTTTTCTTTCTTTCTTTCTTCTGTATATTAAAAAAAATGTTTACTTCATTAATCGTAGTGAAAAAGAAAAGAGCCTAACCACACCCCTATGCCTCCTTTGGCGTTGTAGACTGCTGACCTATCTTTCTGTATTTCCTCAACGAGCCCCTCATTTCCTTACTATATTATTCTGCGAAAGCCTAGCGAGGGTCTCGGTTCTGGCAGCCTTGATGCCTAGGTAGCATAAGAGGGCTTCCCGCCAGTTACCCGCTCATGACAGGCTGTAGACGTTCGAGTCATGCCCCGGGGGTTGAAAAGAAGGTCCCCTTCTCCCCGTGTAGTCAGAGTGGCGCTGGCTACCACCCTCAAGCGTCAGATACACTTCTAGTAAATATAAATAGCCCAGAAAGTGAAGGAGACCACAGTCGCCCAGATAGCCGAATTGGTAAGGCATTCGACATGTAATCGAAAGGCGTGGGTTCGGTCCCCACTCTGGGCGCGTGTTTTTCTTTCGTTCTTTCTTCTATATATTAAAAGAAATGTTTACTTCATTAATCGTAGTGAAAAAAGAAAAGAGCCTAACCACACCCCTATGCCTCCTTTGGCGTTGTAGACTGCTGACCTATCTTTCTGTATTTCCTCATTTCCTCAACGAGCCCCTCATTTCCTTACTATATATATATATATATATATATATATATATATATATATAATATATATATATATACCAGTCGGAGGTGTGGGTTCGATTCCCGCTTCCGAAAAAACGGCGCATTTTTTCTCGACTTGAATTTTCAATTATTCATTCCTGCAAAAAAAAATGCAATCCTCATTCGGCACTATAAAAAAAAAACACTGTTAAAACGCCAAACAGCACTGGCAATAAGGACTGCAACTTTGATCTCATATATATATATATATATATATATATATATATAATATATATATACGTATATATCTATACTATATACGTATATATATATACGTAAGCACAGTAAAAACTTCTCGAGGAGCCAGAAGAAATAGTTGAGAGGATGGTAGTGACGCACGATTAAAAACAAAAACAGTGGTTTACTGACGTGTAGACTGGAGGACCAGTTGACTGAGGGACAGTCTACTGGTCCTCCAGTCGAAACGTCAGTAAACCACTGTTTTTTGTTTTTAATCGTGCGTCTACCATCTTCTCAACTATATATGCATATATTATGATACTATATATATTATATATATATATATTATATATATATATATATATATATATATATATATATATATATATATATATATATATATATATATATATATATATATATATATATATAACACTCTTCTGCTGCCGCTACCGCATGTGGATGTTGTGACACAATGCGCAGACGACACTGAAGTTTCGTCTGCACGTATACTAGACATGCATGCTGGAAAGGTGTGTGGGTGTTCGGGCCGCGGCGGCCTTGTTTAACACGCAAATGCCCTCAAGCCGAACTATTGCTCTTCCAAAATGACAGGATTGAGTCGAAAAGTTCTGTGGCCTGTAGACGAACAACGAAGACGACGACCTTGGGGTACCAAAATTGTTTTGCAGAAAAAAGTGTACCGAAAGAAAAAAAATAGACATTTGGTGACTGGTATAGTTAGCGCTTCTCTGAAAGGTCGCATCTGGTCGCTCTGGTGCGGCAGTTTCGGGAGAAACTTTGCTAAAATGGAAGCGAATACAAAAGAAACATCCCCTTGCAGCGATATGTTGCGCGCACGCCATGGGTCGAGGCGTTCCCCGAGCAGAAACAGATGCCTCTCAGACTGGTCGTAAAAAAATGTTTGCGTAGTTTTGATCCGTTAGGGTGACTGTGGAGCTCGACGCAATAGTTGGACCGACACTGGAAGGCCGAGTGCGAGACGTTGGATTCGGGATGGAATATACATGGCTTGCCCATGACGTCACCAACGCCTTTTCTGGTTCACATATCTCAGAATTCAAAGCGCCGTTCGCGGTAAGAGCACCAGATAAGTTCACTACCTTTCGCTGTGCTCGCTTTTCACCAACAGCGACGTCAATGGAAGCTATATATAGCGGAGGAAGAATCTGTGCCGACGAACATCTGGCGAACAATGCAAAATTTGTTTATATTTCTGAAGTGTGAAATGAATGTTTCGCGAGCGTGCACAACTAGGTGCGCGGGTACTGGGTAATCGTTATTTATTATAATGATATCAATCAATCAATCAATCAATCAATCAATCAATCAATCAATCAATCAATCAATCAATCAATCAATCAATCAATCAATCAATCGATCGATCGATCGATCGACCAATCAATCAATCAATCAAAATGAATGAATGAATAAATCAGGATTCATTCAGTCTACCAATCAATAAATCAATATTCATTCAGTCTACCAACCACCCAATAAATCAATCAATCGATTGCTTAGTATACCGCACTAAGCAGAAAGCGGGAGGAACTTTCTGTATACCCCCCCGAAACAAAACAAATTTAGTGAACTGAACGCAACTTCGTATGGCACCATGCGCATGTCTTATATGTCAAGAAGGGAATGAGATGAAATTAGCAACAGAACACAATAAAAAAAATGGGTGTAAACTTTGTTGTTATAATTTTATGACCACACCCAGCATATGTAATCCGTAAACGAGACATTGCTCATGAGCAACCGATGGTCCGCGCCATTAACGCTCCCTAAATATCACAGATATTATAGTTGTGAATTTCTAATAACAATATTATTATGCATCTAAAAGTAATAAAAAAGGAAACCCTGTTTAAATTTCATGACCCCATACAAACGCCATATCCACTATTGAACTTTGATAAGTCCCTGCTTTAAATATAGCAGGTACAAATAAACAGACAAACGAGCAAAACTAATGAATAAAATGCACTAAGGAAGAAGTTATTGGCCTCATTCACACCTATCAGAAAAATATTCATATTATCAATTTAAGACTGACGTTATGTTACCTTTTTATTGTAAATGACACTGAACCGCTTCTGTGGCTTTGTGTTTAGCAAAGACGATGGTTGATTTTAATGGATATAATTCCCGTAACAAGACCAGGACTCTCAGATATATATCATAATTTTACTAAGTATCATGCAAACGGAATCATTCGGGATAACAGTAATTGGAGCCGGCCATGATAATTGCTAAAAAACTTGGACCAGATGTAGACGGTGCTGGGGATCCTAATCGCGTTGCGTATGAAATCAGTAGAAGGTTTGCCAAAAGGATTTGTAAAAAGGAAGATTCAACTGCACATATTTCTTGACGTCTTTATGAGCGAAGTTTTTAATTATATTAAGTCCACCCGAGACTGTTGCTGAGCCCCAGTAGACAGCTTTGTGAGCAGTCATTAGGCGTAGCCGCCCTGGAGTACGCTGACGCCTTGCACCAACGTTTTTCTTCAAAAAGGAGAACTATTCTCGGGCGCGGGGAATTTCAGCATGACATCTAGTACGTTTTAACGAACGGTTGATCGAATAATGTATTGAGGTTTATGATTCATCATAATTGACACTGACACTCATTTGATCAGCCGATCATTCCACAAATAAATTCCGGACGCAAAGTCTTGGTGAATGCAAAAGCAAACGAAATGACTTTGAAAAAAAATCCAAGAATGCCTTTTGTGTTGTTGACCACCGAGTGTACCCTCCGAGCTCAACCTTTGTCCATTTCGTCGTCGTAGTTATCCCCAAGGAAACGGGTCTTGTTTCCGGCACGGTTCACGAACCCCAGTGTGCGCGGAAAGTCCGCCGCGTAAGGAGACCCCGGAGAGCCGGGCGTGGAGTCGTTGTTCTGGTCAAAGATGAAATTGGCAACCGCTGGACGAACCACGGCCGGGAATTCAGTGCGGAAGCAGACCCGACGTTCGGACCGCTGCTTCTTGGCCCCACCGACGGCCACCGCCACTACCAGGATTCCGACGATGACCGCGGAAAGCATCTCCAACTACGTGACGTTCAGGCACTCCTGCACACGGAACCGAAGGCGCGGTTTCTGCGGAAGCAGTTGCGCGGCCGAGGGTGTACCGGATGGGTAGTCACCAGCCACGGTGGTTTCACCGAATGCTGAGGAATGCCCGAAAGATCAGCCGCGGTTCCCGGATGGCGGGTCGACCCTGAGCGGAGGAGGAGCGGCCGAGAGGATGGTGCGGAATCAAGGGAGGGCTTCGCCACTTGAGAGGCAAAAGGCAGTAGCGGTGGGACCTGTACGTTCTGTCAGGTCTCCTCCGAACGAAGGCAGGTCAAAAGCGACGATGATGATAGCAGGCGAAGAAGACGAAGTGGTCGGCGAAGTACTATACTTTGATGATGGGATGATTCGAAGATGACGTAAAGAAACCTTTTGCCGACCACTAAAAAACTTCAATCGCATTAACCAATTTTTAATCGTTCATTAAAATACCTTTTGTTACAGCAGCACTAGATTTTTGCTTTTTTTTTGTTCTCAAATCGTTATCATCACTGTAACCACTATTATGCCATTTCTATTTTCCCTTACTTTGAATTCATAAGCTTCTTCAACAACGAAACCACAATCAGACTTGGCCAATTCCCCAGAGTGGGCACGTGCAATTCTTGCTATGGCTCCAAACAACCAACCACTAACCAACCAAAATTCAGCCACGAAGTCAATGTAACCACTGAGAACGGAAACTTTGTGTCATGTGAATATTGTCAACTGTTGCTTCAGGAAAAAAATACAATGAAAGTACTGAGAGCCTGGCCCTCACGACAGCATTCTGCACCAGTAATTTACACCGAAACCCGTCGCTTAAGCGCGAGACAGTTATTTCTTTATCGGGAGAGTCTCCATAAAAGAAGCCGCGAACTAATAAAGGTTTACCCGCAGGCCGTCGTGGAACGAGGAAAGGTATTATCCCCTTCAATATGAGGGTCCGTTGTAGCTTTGCGCATTGCGATTGAAACGTTTGAAGACTAGAAACGCGTTTGTCTATTCCGTTCGTACTTTATCTGCAAAGATTAAGCGCAATTTAAGCGCAAATCAAAGATTAAGCGCAAATCACGGGATTTGCACATAACTTCAGAGTAGGTTTTACGAAAATCGAACTTTTTCCAGGAACATTAGGACGAGATGTGCCCGTAATTTCGTTGGAAAGCATTCCGCTCATCGAAAGCCTGTCTTTTTTAAAAAACAAAGCAAAAAAATAAGAGTATTTACCTTAAATTTGAGAAAGGGCATATATTAACGTTTAACATTTCCATTTTGCCCTAACGAATTAAGGTCAACATGCCGAAAACCTCAACCCCCGACGAGCTAATGACCAGTTTATAGAGAAGGCAAATTAAGTAGGAGTGTAACGCACGGTTCGTAGACTGAGGAAAGGGACCCTAAGAGCAACGAACTTCGGGATTTGAACTAACCTAACTTCTTATAGCTTTTTCGGGGATGCATTTAACTTCAGAGCCTTTTTATAAGGCGGAGTTCAAAGCCTTAGGTGAAGTTAGGATCGTGGCGCTGTTTCTTAATGTCAGGAGACACAGACGCGTGGGCTTGGTTCATCACTAACAGGAAACGTCGACGCTTGTAAAAAACTTTACCGTCCATTCCTAAACGAAGTTGAGAGAGAAGCGGGAAAGCTTTCTCACGTCAAAAGTGCGTCAAAAGTGCGTCGAAACTGTTGTATCCGACGCCCACCGAGTCACCATACGTGGCAGAGAGAAGCAGACGCCACCTCATAGCCACGGAAAAGGAGAGCCTTTATTCTTGTTACATGCTATTTACAACCGGGCTGCGGTTACTGATAATGATACGGGAAATTGGCCACCTTAATACTGTGCGCCACCTGGTGGCATGAACAGAACTACATTACACAACACAACAGAAACCTTACCCATCGCCTCCCGTATTTTTATACAGAAATACAGGAGGCGATGCCTTACCTAAAAGTGCGTTCGTTAAACCTTCAAAGAGACAAATCGGAAACGAAGAACGAACCCATGCGGACAGTTTTCGCGCACTCCGTCAAAGCATTTACCGATGATTTAAGCGTACACCGATGCGTGGTTTATGAGATAAAGGTATACTAATGTATCCCTTTTTCGTGATCAATGCGTGTATTGCTTTATCTAGAACCGCTCCTTTTTCGAGATTTTCAAGTAACCGTTTTGACAGATTGGAATCCCAGTTCAACGCACGCGCCGTGCGTTGAGAGATCTTATCGGAGCTTTTCGGTCGACCAACCGGTCTGCGGGGAAATGCATTAGTTCTTTGACAGGACGCCATCCGTCCCACTTAAGCTTTCACTTTAAAAAAAAAAGAAACGAAAGAACGAGTGGTAAAATTATAGTAACGATTTACATCGTGAACGCGGCTTACGTGCAAGCTATAGCCTCCAGGACACGCCTACCACGCGCATTTTGTCGGCCGTGTTCGGCTCGTTAAAGGGGCCATGACGTCAAAATAGGACTTTGGCTTTCCCGTTTGCGACCCGTAAGCGATCGACAAATACTCTGGTGCCTGCTAAATATTCAAGTAATTAATGACATGGGTTTGGTTACACAATGAAGGTGCATACAGCACTGCATTGAATTCGATTTAGTGTCCTTCTAAAAAGCCATTGTGCGTATATAAAAAAATTGCGCCAATTTCCCACGTGGGAACCCTGAGGGGATGCAAAGCCGTGCAATCTGGATCAGCTACTCGCCGTTGGCGTTTCAAAGCGGCTTTTCGTTCTCGAAGCGAGGAATCCGCTGCTCGACGCTGCCGTTTACGTTCGGCGTCGCGAGCTCTCCTTTGTGCAGCCTTGTTTTCGGAGGTGCTCGCGGTTCTGACAGTGTGCTGGCTGGCGCTACTTGAAGCTGTGCCAGCCAGTTCGCTGCCGGAATCGTTGGCGTCCATTTTCAGTCATCGGACGGCGCAGTACCGAAGAAGCAACTGAGCGGAGCGCGGATTTTATTTGCAGAGCAGAGGGAGTGGAGAGGAGGAGCAGTGCGCACACGCGTGATTGGACAGCTGGTGTGGAGAGGGGAGAGGAGGAGCAGCGTGCGTAGCGCACAGGTGGTGTGGAGAGGACGAGGGGAGAGAGTGGTGTTATCACAGGTGGTGTGGAGTGGAGGAGAGCTGTGGACGCCGGACCCTGGACGACGGAGGGCCGACTAAACTAAGAGATGTTTTGCATCTAAAAGAGCGCTAAGGGAAGCGTGCATATGCAAGTTCTCGGTAAACAGCAAATGCACAGAGGGCAGAAACGGGCGGAAAGGAGTTCAGCATGGGCTCTGTCGAGTGAGCCGCGGCGCAGCAAAAGAAAAGATGGAGAGGAGAAAAGTCCCTATCAAGTCGTGCAACGCTCCGCACGTGATGGCGAAGCTAGGTCGCGTGGCTACATCGTGAACCCAGGCGGCCACTGCAGCCATTGCAAAATGGCGCTGCCAGGCTGGTCTGCAGAACACCCGCAAATTGCGTTGATCGCCTGAAGGGACCCCGCAACACTTTTTAAAGCAAAGCTTTACTACTTTCGTCCAGCGGTTTGGCGGAGGATGCGGAAAGTAACCTTGTAACCGGAGATACTGCCCCGGTGACACACCCCTCGAAGCGCATCGCGTGACTCGCCGCCGGGCCCGCTTTCAGCGCTGCGCGCAAGGCCTCGTTTTCGGTCGTTCTGCCCATATGAGCGGCGGCCGCAGCCGCGGTTGCGGCCGATCAGCTGATCGGCAGCCGACCCCTCCCGCAGCCTCCCTTGCATGCGCAGCTGGGTCGTCTCGGACTACGTGACTTGTCTCGCGTTCGTCGAGGAACGGCGCGTTCGCCATGAATGAACGCCCCGTTCGCACCGGCGAATGCCGCCTTCACCGGCCTCCTTCTGTGAGCGTTTCACGGGAGCGAACGGCTTTGAGCCGGGGTCGGCAATACAGCTACATCAAAGGTTAACCAAGCGAAACCAATACTCAACCAGGCTAAGCCAAGCTTTTGCTTTGCATATGCAAGGTTAGCTAAGCTAAGCCGCAGCCATTTTTCAACCTTTTTCGAGATCTTACATAATTTCAGAACGTAGTCAACCAACACATGCAGTACTTAAATTACGTGGTCGCAAAGCGCTCAGCCAGAAATTGCTCTATGCTCATCAGACAACTTTGAAACTTGTTCAAAACATTTTCCTCTCTTTTCCGGTCTTCGCGTTTTTCGGCCGCCGGAAGTACGTCCGTACAGCGGTGTAGCGGCTATTGGCCGGCTTTCTTACAGTTGCAGCAATGAGCGCACTGGATAGCCACTTTAAAGCGAAAGGCACAAAAGTGGAGCAGAAACAGAAGGTGGGTAGGTTTGCTTCGTCGAGCAAATCACGCAGTGCCGCTCCATGCTTGCAGATGGGAAGAATAAGTGAAAGCGTTTATCGGAACTGTTGGAGAGTTCCTTTAAAATGTGTTGGCGCAGCGGAACCCCATGTTAGGAAAATGGTGTAGAAGACCTATTATCCCCAATATTTAGGCTGAGGGTATGAGGGAGGACGCAGGATTCGCAAGGATAACTCCCGGCGTATCCACGGAGATTTTCAGCTCGCTTAAATGGAGGTATGCGAGGGAAGTGTCGCATTATGTGACACTACATGGGACTTAGCCTTTAGATCTTTCTGGCTGCTATATCAAGATAAGTGGTGATATTAAATGCGAAGTATTTACTATCACCTTCCATCATGATCTATCATTGGCAAACATTGAATTAATATCACTGAGTTAATATTATTGGCGACCAACGCAACTTTTTTGCGGCGAATTTTTTGGTGTAGCGCCTGTCCTCGGGAAGGATGGGCCACGGAACTACATATCGGCATCAGGACTTGTAGAGCTTCTGGTTCACACGAAATCCAGAAAAATTAAGACGAGAGAGAAAAATAGGAAAGAGTTTACTCAGTCTGGGCTCAATGCAATTACTGCCCAGTCTTTTTTCAGCATGATCACCCTAGCCTGAAATTTTTTCGCGAGATTTTTGGGTTTTGGTTTCCGTTAAAAAAAAAAACAAAATAAAAAAATCTTTCCGTCGGGGCACTTCACTCTTCTTCGGTTCTTTCACGTAGAAAACAGTATGGCTTCTACTGGCGATACCGATGAGACTCCTTTACAGCTACATGGCGTTTGCGTCTGTTTCGCCGCTTTCGTCTTTTGGAACAAATTATTTTAACCGGCCTAATTATGTTCTTGAAACAACATAATTTTGTTCTTGTTCGCGTATCTTTGTTTTCTTTTTTCTTTCTTTTTGCCTTGCTCTCATTTGCCTTGTTCTTTTGATGAGTGGTCAATGCTCGTGTTTTTCATCTGCACTTGGTGATTTTGTTAGCACCTACTTACGTTTTGTTTTCTTCATGTATGTGCAAACTCCCCCCTAATACTATTCTACGGAGGGCCCTTAGGGGTACCTTAACTAATAAATAAAAATTGCCCCCATCTCCCCGCGAGGGAACCGTGGTGTGATGCGGCGCTTGCATACGTGAAATGAGAGAGTACACGCGTTTTAGCGACCACCACGCAGCTCTTGATTACATTTAAGAATGATGACTTTATGGTCAGTAAAGTGCACAGTGAGCGGTTGCCGCAGCAGTGGTCGAATCTTGGTTTCATCGTCGATGTTCGAGAAGAACGAGAGCGAGCGCTGACTGAACCGCCGCGGAGCGATACCCGCTTTAGATTCACAGCGCTTGAAGGAGAGGAGACCGCGGGAGAGAGTCGCGCTTGCGCGCACATGCGCACCGGAGCAGCTGTTAACGCAGCGTTAACGCAGCGAAGCGCGCGCCAACCAAGCGCGCCAGCTGTCGTTATGCTAATGCACCGGAGTGAGAGTGTTGCGCACAGCTGTGGGAGAGACGAACGGAGGAGAGTCGCGCATGCGCAGGTGGCGTGCGGACGGACGCCGACGACGCAGGAGGGACATGCCTCAGAGCAAGAGATGCGCCGCATCTAATAAACACGCACACTGGCGAGACTTAGCACTTCCGCTGTCTCAGAGTCAGAGTTCTCCATGACTGGTTGCACCTCTTATACTCACGTGGCATCACGTTCACGTGTGGCGCGATATCACGTCAGCGTCACACGTACTAGGTTAACTCGTTCCGCCACTGGCAACGGGCCGACGTGTGTTACGCACTCGGCTTATAATCTGCTAATTCGACTTTTATTCCCACACGGACACTAATGTGCATAATTACCTTCCCAAACTAATTTATTTACCTCATCTGAATTAACCCACGTACGCACTTCGGCACAAACTCCATCGACAACGCCGCTTTTTCTCACGATGGACACCTGATACTTTCGCATAAAAAAGAACTGAGCGCGTATCCGCTCACTTCGCTGCGAATGTCATTGAAAGACGATAGTCTTTTGCCGGCCCTCCCACATAAATGCCTTTATTCCTTCCTGACCACCAACGCAGTAGAGGTTTGCCCAAGTCAATTCAATTTTGCCGCGTTCCACTGCTCGCGCGCCATCTACTGGAACCTTTGCTTACTGTTTGACTTCTTGGATTGCCGACACGAGAGGGAGCTGCGAGCGCTTTCTGTGTTTTTCTGTCAAAACATTTTTCTCAAGACAAATCTTCCTTTGCTCTCGTAAAACTCAAACGTGCATGTATTTTTAATTAAAAATAACAGTGCAAATATCACGTACCTATAGATGTTCTGGGTCAAATATGCCTAATGTTTTCTTTTTGCACAACAGTGTTGACAAGTATGACGTATGTTTCCAGATTTAATGGTTTGGAAATGTTTTGCCTATACAAGTTTGTGGTTCAAGAGTTCTCTTAACGTTTGGCCGTGTGGCTGAATCGAGGGACAGACAGACAGACAGACAGACAGACAGACAGACAGATAGATAGATAGATAGATAGATAGATAGATATAGATAAGCAGGCGTTTAAGTAGCCCTAGAAAGACCATCGTCTTTAAAACGTATGTTTGCTAATTTTTTTATTCTGCTCTAAGGCCTTACGAGAGGCGCGCTTTCCGTCATCTACACCGGCAAGTCGCACTGTGTCAGCCAGCTGTCTCCGGACGCAGGCAACTCAGCGCGCTACGGCGCGCGCACAACGCCAACTAGCAGACAGCATACACGGCCGCGGACTAAGCAAAAAAGCCAAAATTGACGTCCCTCCCTCGCTTCCGCTGAAAAACGTCTTTCCAAATGAGCAGCCGTGTACGAGAGTTTAAAAGCCGTGTACGTCCCGAGATTCTTTCATCGCTCTTACTGCTCTTTCGCTTCGCGCTTCTCGCGAAAGACGACACGGCTTGGCTTTTTAAACGGCCACTTTAGACCCGTTTCGGGGTCCCGCGTCTTCTGTCCTACGTCGACGTCGTTTTGGACACGGCCACGTCAGAGCTCGCGCGCGCGCTCGTGTATTTCGAGGAAACGTAATTTCCTCCGGGATGTCTCGCGTTCGCCCCCGTATCGTTTAGTGCGGAGTGTGGGGACGATTGCGGAATAAATTTGGCCAGGATTCATTGTCGCGAGGCGGGAATTAGGGATGCCGTTGTTTCTGCCATCTTCCTAGACGTCCTTCCGGCACATTGGGATAACAGGAGGGAATTTATGCACCCAGGAGCGCCCCACATTTTAATTCCGGTCTTTAAAGGGTGCTTACGCTTTGGGCTGCAGCTCTCGCGAGAAAGAAAATGACAGGGGTTGTTAGAAATTGTGACAATTTTGCCATAGTTACAGTAATGGCGTGCCCGTCACGAATTTGGAAAAAAAAAGTTTCGTAGAACCCTTTCCCAAGTGGGATTTGTCTGATAAATGCTTAGGACGCCGGCTATACGGCCAACCTCTTCAAAGTCGATTCGAAATTACACACTAATACGTTGCTGGGAAGACACGCTTTAGGGGCCAGCATAGGAGGTTGGATGTCAACGTAGGAAAGACTTATAGCCTTTTATTAAATACTTCCTTAAGACACCTTGCATCGCATAAAGCGCTATACTCAGAGCCCTTTCTTCTAATGGGGCTGTTAAGTTTGAGGATGTGCCGCATGATCGATCGTCGCGCGGAGATTCCTCGTTCAACGAAATCGCTCTTATGAGAGCGAAGAGCCTGGATACGAAGCGTCTATTCCGCCCGAAATAGGTCCCCACAATGTCTCTACTTCCTTGGTGCGTGTGTGTGTGCATTCCAGACTTTTAGTCAAAACTTTTGACTTGTTCCCCTTCTTAAACCGTGAATATTTTAGACTGCTTATAGAGTGCACCTTGTCCGCGCATAAAATTTGTATGATTACTATGTAATAAAAACAAAAAATTAGCGGAGATAGCATCACACAGTTTGTAGAGTCCTGGGCTGCTACAGTGAAGACCCCGCTCAAATCCCACCGGATTCGGTGTATGTTTTTATTTATTCACTCTTAACAGCGGAGGCCTATTTCTTGACCTCACAACAGCTACAACAACAACGACGATGACGTAGACGATGACGACGCTTTTTCGCAGGATGGGGTACTTAAGGCTTTCGCCGTAATCAGATTGACCACTGCAATCACATTTGGTCACTTTCTGTGCCCGTCCATGATATACACCTTAGCGGCGCCAACGTTAAACTGTTTCGTTTTACGGCCGGAAGGGCCTGGAGTGTTGTCTAGATAGTTTGCGCGGCGTCTCGAAAGTGAGCGATAAAACCAGCCGCCGAAGCGAAGCACCCCTCCGCAGCCGGAATGGACGAGTGGCCACGCATGACAAACACAACCGCAAACCTTTGCCGAACTCAGCTCGGCCGCGGTGCCTCAGTGGCTAAGGCGTTGCGCTGTTGAGCCCACGGACGCGGGTTCGATTCCCGGCCCCGGCGGCCGTTTTGTAGCGTAAGCAACGCTGGCCGAGGTTGAGCAGTTTCGTGAGGATCTTGAAGGGCCGTGCTGGGCAAGCGCGAAGGAGGATTGAATTGTATTGTATTGGATTAAATTGGATTGCTTGGAGTTCGGGTGTGTATAGGATTGGGTCTGCCTATTCAGCGGTCTGCGCATTCCAGAGGAGTGACGTCATAGCCGCGGCAGATGCACTGGCGCCGGCGCGTGCCACAGCTGTGCGCCTCCGTTGCGGAGCAGCCAATCTGACGCTGCGCCGGAGTCACTTGATAGCCGTTTCGCGTGGCTCCTGGAGAGCCGTGCGGCGCATGCGCGAGGAGCAGTGACTGGAGTGGACCGGACTGGATTGGGCTGATTGGATGGGAAATCATCTTAAGCAGTGAACATTGATAATCAGCTAATCCTAGACAGTCAGGAAACCTGAGAATAACCAGCTGAACCTTAGCTCACGCTACGTATATCCTAGCATAGCCGAGCTAAGCCACTGCTATTTTTTTTTTCTGATGGAGGCGAAATGCGAAAACGCGCGTGTGTTCGAGATTTCAGCGCACGTCAAAGATCCCCAGACGGTCAAAATTAATCCGGAGCCCTCCATAACGGCGCGCCTTATCGCCTGTGTAGCGTCGACGCGTTAAACCTCATAATTAATCAATCACCTTTACGGAACTCTCCGCGCTGATGTATGCAATACGCCGAACACTAGCCGCTTTGCACTCACAATCGCGTTAGCAGTCATCTTCAAAGGTGCTGCGCATGTTACAATATGCGCATGTTACAATAACATGCTGCGCATGTAACAACCGTTACAATACAAGCTTACCATCAGACTGAGACTTGCATGTTTATGCCAGGAAACTGGAAAAATCGCCTTCCTTTCTTACCATCATAACCTAATTCGGTTCCACCTCAACGTTAAGTTTTTGGTTTGTGTCCTTTTTTTTTGTGGCCTGGAAACTTTTGACAAAGACTGTACGTCTCTCGCTAGGGGTTAACCAAAAGTAAGCCGGCGGTCTCAACGAGGTCGCGCCCTATTACAGACCTTTTACATTCTTAAAATGTCAATACCACCTTGGCAAGTTCTGAGGCAGTATTCTCGTGTTTGTCCGTTTTGAAAACGTCCATTTCGCGTCCGTTTTATTGTGACGTACTTCCAGTCGTGCGTGGGGGTCTTTGTGTTGACTTTCGCGCAACTGTTCTTGTAAACAAATTTCAAACGAGTAAACCTATTTTAAACTATCTTTTATGAGTTTATTGCTCCGCCAGCGAATCAACAACGAGGCGACGAAAAATCGTCTGCTCCTAATCGTCTGCTCCGAGAAGCCGCCGCTCATAGCTTTGCCGTGCTTGCATGGCGTCACATCCGGGTTTTCGCTTTTAGCCCATCAGAACTTGCTCAAACGGACACTTTTGAAACGGACACAAAGCAAACAAAACACGAGAATACCGCCCCTGGACTGTGCTGCTAATGCGCATCGCATGCGAAGTTGCGGAAACCATTCTGCGGCGCAATGGGAGAATCGTTTCCGCAAGAACGAGTAAGTTAAAAGAGACCATACGTGACTCCCCGTGGGCGTCACGGGCGTCAGCCTAGCTCCACGGATTAGGAGTTTTAGCTAACTGGAATACACTGGTGGAATAGCGCCCTAATTTCGGTGAAACGCGCTCTTTCCGCTCGATACGGCCGCGCTAACTGGAGGTTCTGAGTCGAGCCGCGATTTGCACGGTGACTTCGTTGAAAGGAATGACTGGGGCTCCTTCGATCGCCGCGCCTCAACGCTCTGCTAGGCAGCGCCCTTCTTCTGAAGTTCCGTGATTAGACGTTCATAGCCGCGCAGCGTTTATCATTTCCTTCCGTTTCCGAAAAGCACGTTTCCGGAAGTACTTATCTCTGTGTCTTCGCATCGACAGGGCTAACCGGAGGCATACTGCGAGTGCTCAAGGAAATCAGAGCGCGAACTGAAATGAAGGTAAGGGGTAAGCGAAACCAATGAATGAAGGAGCGTTCTACAAAGGATGCGGAAAGCATAGCCAGGAGGCATTCAAGAAGGTTGTAGTGAGTAAGTCAGGTAAGGTAATTCTTGAGTGAGTAAGGTTGTAGTTGTGTTAAAATGGTCATGCACGTACTGATCGGCTAAGACATCAACACAGCGCAAATTTGTTACAGGTTAAGAAACGAAACTTAAAGTCTGACTAAAATCTAGCCAGTTAGACATAACGTGGCTGGAAGTTGAACTCCGTAAAACGATGCAATATCTTTATTATGCAACGTGAAGTGACACAAAATTGTCATATTGCGTTCGGTCAAAACTGGAGTATGCTGCTGAAGTATGGGATTCCCATTTTAAGAAGGATGTTATGCAGCTTAAAAGAGTTCAACGAAAGGCAATCAGATTTATTTTTGGTAAATATAGAAGGCATGATTTGACATCCTTGTTGATGCAGAAGTACAACGTATTGACTCTCGAGGCTCGCCGGAAAGTTAGTCGCCTTGGGTTTCTTCATAACTGTCTTGTAGGGAAAACTAAATAACTACTTCCTAATTGTATAAAACCTTTAACTTCACGGACAACTAGACATAACCATGAATACTCATTATCGCCAATTTTCGCCAGGACTGACACTCACAAGAACACATTTTTCCCCCGAACTGTGTCTGAATGGAATTCTTTGCCACGAGAGGTTTTTGAACCTGCTGATTTTATGAAAGAGCTTGAGTCCCACATTGTAAATTTTGATGGTTGAACGTTGCTATAGTCTTCGTGTTGTCTTGATTGTTGGTTACTAATCTTCATTATATTGTATGTATACTGTGTAGCCCCTCCTGCCAGGGCCAAAATACTGGCCTGCAGTACCGTTAAATAAATAAATAAAAAAATATTTAACCAGAGTTTCCCACGTTGTATCGCCGCTCAATGATACCGCCGCTACTTTTGGTAGTTAGTGAAGTAGGCCAGAAGGCGTTCTGTTAAGATGAACGCCTTCTTAAGACCCCACGCGAAGGCTGAGATCCACGTACGTAGCGGTCGGCGTTGTCAGGCGAGGTTCCGTTCCCTAATTGTGAGTGCAAGCCGGGCATTTCATACTTCGTATATAAAACTCATTTGCAAACCTGTGATGAGATTAGATATCTTGGTGTCACTTTTTCTTCAACTTTAAATTGGTCGTGGCACGTAGGCACTGTTGCGACGAAAGCGCCGCGTCTGTTGAATTACTTTCAGAGAAACTTCAAGCATGCCCGTACGGAGTTGAAGGAAATGCCGTACATGACTAACATCAGTCCAGTTCTAATATGCTTGGCGAGCGCGGGATTCGTTTACTATAAAACAAATATTGACAAGTCAGAGCGCGTCGAGAAACGTGCTGCCCTATTTGTTAGGGGGAATTACGATTTTACTGTTAGGAGCACAACTACTGTTTATAAGCTCGGATAGAAAACCCTGCCAGCACGTCCAAAAATATTAACATTAGAATTTATTCATAACATTTTAGGTGAGGAGACACGAATTAATAAAAGCATCGGCTTAAAGAGGCGTCATTACGTTAATTCGGGACGGGATAACACAAGAAAAATTAGACCATATTAGTGCCGAATTATTGTCTTTAAATATTCTTTTTTTTTCTAACACAATAGAAAACCGGAATTCTCTCTTCAGTGACGTGGTCACGGCAAATAATTTTCAGACTGCCATCGAGGAGTTTGTTTTCTAGACCGTAATAGCAATCCATCCCCAAATGTGCGGTTTTGTAACTTGCTGTTTCACTGTGATGCCAGTATTTTCGTGATTGTATGACTCAGTTTCATTTGTGAACCCCCCTAAAATAATGCCACAATGAGGCTGTAGGTATACGAAATAAATAAATAAATAAATAAATAAATAAATAAATAAATAATAAATAAATAAATAAATAAATAAATAAATAAATAAATAAATAAATAAATTTCATAGTGTGAGCACCAAGCGCAATCTACTGGTACTCTTAGAGCACTCCTCCTATTCTTTTATATGACTACTAAAAGAGCTCCGCTGTTCTGCCTCAAAATCCTAGGAGTAGTATCGTGGGTTCCGGAACGAACGCCCTGGGTTCGAGACCCAGCCATTTCAAACATTCTTTACAAGACCCGTGTGTTTTTTTTTATTGCAAAGTGTTCTCTTAGGCTCAATTCTGCGCATTCTTTTCGCATATAGAAGTGGCTTGGTACTATTTAGGTACAGTTAGGGCATGAGCGCGCAATATGAAGACGTTTAATTAACGTTTTGCAGTGCGGGGCTCGTACCAATCTTGGAACGGAATACCGCTATTGTGTGATTGTCGGCAGTCGCCCGTGCAAGGCCAGAATATGCTTTGCGGTTACGTGTGCGCACTAAATCCTGCCTGTGGAGGTGAATGAATCGCGAGGAAGCGCACGCCGTCTAACCGTTTGTGTGCAACCCTCCTCGCCGCGATTAAGGGAGAGGAACGTGCGTCACGCCATCGATCATGTTACGCGTTGACGGCGCGGAGAAGCCAACCGATGGGCGCAGGTGTCAGCATTCACACCTCGGGGCTGGCAGTCAGCTGTAGCGTGCACGTGGCGATCCCGTATTCTCTGCCGCAATTTCGTGCTAGGGGCGCCATTTTCTTCGAAAAGAGAATTACCGCTGTAGCCCAACATACAGAGTTACTTAATGTGTATAGAGGATAGAGGTTCGAGACTCCCTATGGGCCCTGTATACACTAAGAAAACAGTGGTTGATTTCTCTGTCATAGGAATCGGTAAAACACGAAACTGAAATGTGCAGCGAAATCTGAAGCTGAGCATGATTTGCGGGTCGGCGGATGTCTTGTGGGTGTGCTTGGCGAGCGACGTCATGCTGGCGGGTCGCTTCGGCAAAGGTGTACTCGCGTCATTTCAGTGACGGATATTACGTAAGCGAAATCTTGGTGTATACCGCATAAAACACATTCTTGTCAAAATATCAAACCCCAAAACGAACAACCCTAAGTATAACGTACTCTTTAGTACTAAAGGTTGCTTCCCCACAAGAAGACACTGTGTGCAGGGGTGCACCCTTTACAGGCCGCTTGCTCCGTTGTACTGGCGTCATTCCCGTGACGGATATGACGTCAGTGAAATTTTTGTGCATCCGGGAATAAAACACTTTCATGTTAAAGAAAAAACTTCGTATCTGCTGCTTCGCTGCACATGTCATCGAAAGACGATAGCCTTCTGATTTCCCTGCCTCGCAACACCGTTTCGTCTCTCTCACCTCACACTGTTCGTCTTCCCTCTCTCTCCTTCCACACGGATTCAATGGACGGTTGCTTAATCGTGATTCAATTGAGCAAAGCTTCCATCTGCTGGGATTTTTTTTTTCCACTTGTCTTGCAGCAGTTCGAGCAGGCATCTTTTCTTTTAACACATAGTTACTTTATCTCGCTTGTCTTTCTGGACTCGCTTGTCTTTCCAGTCGTTCAGTCTGCAGACAGACCGGCCAAAAATTAGCTTTTAGTTACTCCAAAAAAGCTTATTGTCCTTAAAAGCGGTTCCCGGTTTGCACCCAGCGTTGCGGGCAGACGGTTAATCCTTCCTTCCCAGGTGGGCCGTCTCGTTCAGTTTTTCAGCGCTCCATTCGAACGCAAGCCCCCAGCTTGTGCCGCTACCAGCTGCGTGGAAAATCGACGGCGTTATTTTGCTTTCACTGTGCGACACTCTTGACATATCGCACGAGCCGTCGCCACGTTGCTTCCGAAACCTTGTGGCGTGGCGGGGTCGACATCGCAATGCTTCAGCTGGCATCTCTCCCTTCCAGCTGTGTGCCAAGCACGTTTCCTTGTTCCTTCAAAGCCTTCGAAACTCCGGCCGTGAATAGTGAAATCAGGAGCTCTCACCGTCGTCACCGTATCATACACCGCTTTGGTTCTCACCGATACTCGAACATTCTCTTTTAGTCAAATTTCGGCCTGTCCGCGCGTGTCGTAGTCAATTAGACTCTTTTACGGAAAGTTTGCCCAGCTTTCCTAGATTTTGTGCTGTTCGTTCCTTCTGGGAAAATCTGCACTTGTAAATCCCCTCTTCTGCCGTCCACTGGATGTTTTCCAGCTTTTGTTTAAATTTGTGCAGTGTTTTACACCCTTCCTTTGTACGGGTCCGTTCTTCACAAACCAACATGGAACAATATTGATACCAGCAACTACTTCACTAAGTAAAAATCCTCAGTTCTTTCATAGCAGGCATAACCGAAAGTTTGGAGAAATCTGCGTGCATGACCACATATTCGCTGTTTATATCACTGGAGCAATCCAATGGCGCGTACACACAAACCTCGCGGGCTTTTATTGTAGGGTTTGTATGCATCCTTTCATTCAGTGAGCTTTTATACGAATCTATATGATCTTGTCTGTGTTGCGCATCGCGCAGTTAGAGCATCCTGTCGATGACGAAATTTTATTTAAGCTAGCAAAGCCTACTACTGAAATGATCACTCCCAGGACAAAGCCCGCTGAAACGTCTACACAGACAATCGGTGCCGATACGGCGATAAGGGCAGGGTCGGCACTACTGCGCACGCGTGGAAGCTTATGAGAATCGCCTTTAGAACCTTGTGCGCATGCGTGGGCTGCTAAGCGCTGAACTGGGGTCGTGTACATCCGGCTTTCCACTCCCGACTAATAACCGTGCCACACGGCAAATATAATGTCATTCCCATGGAATGTCATTCGTTCAAAATGACATTTGTTTGCTGCCACAAAAGAAAATGTTGTGAGATTCGATCAAAATGACATTATGGACCGAATGAGTGCGCGGAACCAATTCGACTGCGTTCTGCCAGCAAATGCATTATCTCGACACCAGAGACTCGGTGGGAATGCCCACCCAAAACAGATTACTAAAGCGTCAGCTGCATTATAATATTTTTACATGCGTATAACTTTTAGTCGTTTATTTATTAATATAAAACAGGGCGAATAGAGTTATAGAAAAGAAAACTGCTAGTCTCGCTACCAGGCCAGCCTCAGCCCGTGTGGTCGGCGCCAGCGGCCATGTTTGTTTATATGATGTCTAATCGTGTTCAATAAGTTGCTGTAACTGTGCTTAAAGTGCATTCAAAGCTGCAGTAAAGGTGTTTAAGCTTTTTTTACTCAGCTTTAGCTAATATTGAAGGGCTTACTAAAATATTTTCTCTACGCAAGTTTTTACCCATCGCAACTGCCATCATTTCCCAATGACACTAATTTTGGCCCTGTAGCAGCGCGTCAAGAAAATGGCATTAAGTCGAACGAATGCCATTCGTTGGGAATGACATTAAATTTGCCGTGTGGCCGGGGTATAACTTTCAATAACCTCTGGCTACATACTCACACAATCAACTTACATCCGTCATATCGTTGTAAACACCAGTTCAGTGTTACCAGAACTCGTTGCCCGAGGTTAGTTCACGCAAGGCCGAGAGCGACAAAAAACGCTCAGGGCCAAACAGGTCCAAAAACACCCTCCGGAATTCGGCGCGATCGACCGAGCAAGTAAAGGCAGAGGCGTAGGAGAAAGAAAAAGAAGAAAATCAAGAGGGAAATTGCGGCCGGTGGGAACCGGAACACCTTTTGGCACTGATAAAAAGAGACCTCCTCCTTCTCCTCCTCCTCTCCTGCGCGTAATAGGATTTGCGGTGAACGAGGCTGCGGACAGCTTCCTGCAATTGAAAGCTTGGGCGATATGCGGGCCTATTTCGCGCGCCGCTCCGCCGCGCTGCAGCTTTCGGGCGGCGATAGATCTCGCGTTATGATTATCGCGCACGCATGGGAGGGCTGGGGCAACGGTCCAGGTTATCCTCTTTGTTAGTATTCGCGGTACAAAGGCTGTTACTGTATACTTATAACGATGCTCCGTACAGTGCCTCTTCCAAAGACGAAAGAAGGCCTGCAGACCGTACCTTTGCTCAAACGGCCTATATCCTTCGAACTATAGAATGTACTGGAGTTCCTTTGTATGGCGCATCGTGTTAAAGCTGTCCCTTACATGGATAACACGGGGATGGATGTAGTTACACGAACAGTACGGTTAAAAAGGTCAAACCAGTCACCCGTTGTTGAATCAGTGATGGGCAGATGTGACACGATTTCTGATCATGAACCAATCAGAAGTCTCAGCTGGTCCTTTAGGGACTGGGGCTCTTGGCGTCTCCTGTCGTCGTCGTAATCGTCGTCTCATGTTGTCACGGTACTAAAACACAGGGAAACTCGTTTACGCGTTGCGGTAGAACCTAACGACTACTAAAAAAAATACCGGGACACTCGTTTACGCCTCGCGCTGGAGCGCTTCGTAACGCGTACTTAAAAAACACCGGGACACTCCTATACGCCTCGCGCTAGCTAGAGAGCTTCGTGCTTCAAAGACAAGAGACTTTTAGAGCAAAGCTGTATACCTCTACCCCCCCTAACGCTTTCATCTCTGTTGGAAAAAACGCCAAGGCGCCAAGAATAAATTAGTACGCTGCATGCTTCGCCCCACCCCAGGTTTGGAAATGGCCCAGAATCTTTTTTCTATGAACTGCCAGTTCACGTGGAAAAGGCATGTTTTGGAGTTCACATTCAGTGCTTGTACGGCGCGGCTATTTACGTAACGCCCTTCGATGACCCCCTTCGATACTTCAGGGTGCGCTTCTGAGCTCACACTTCACGGTGCAATTCGGAGCGTTGTTGTAGAGTTTACTTTAAGGGGCTCGTTACATTCACAGCCGCAATTGAGGCTGCAATTCAGAACTTGACTGAGTGGGACACCTTCGCGGTACACTTGACCCCTTTTGCCCCACCAGCCGCCACAAGTAGCCTGTCACCGGCATTACGCTTCCGTGGCGTTTGATAGTAAAATAATTTATATAGGGCACCCATTTATGAATTTGATGGCCCGCACATGACCAGCGTCTGCCTGCAAAGTTCGCTGTGAAGATAACTTTACAGGATGCTGCGGACAACGTTGTGGTAATGACTTCTGTATGGCAGCCGATGTTGTTGCGTTAGGGCTTCGCTTGCATCCCGATGTGACTGAAATCTCGGAATGTAAAGTTACAACTTTAAACGACGCGAAATCCTGGTTTTACGTACCCCGCAAGATGTCTGGAGCTTGTCTTCGTCTCCGTTGAAGTGCCGATGTTGCGATATCGCGCAGTGGAAATCTGAAAGAAGCACAAAATGTGGCGAGTAAGTTGTCTGCATAAAAGAAAAACGCACATCATCAGCACCATTGTCATCGTCAAGTGAGCACCATCTTTAACGAAGTAGTAGTAGAGAACCTTTATTAAAAAAGGAGGACCACTGGTGACGATGGAAGGACGGGAAGGGAAGGAAGGCTAAGGGAAATAAAGAAACTCTGAGAGAGAGAGAGAGAGAGAGAGAGAGAGAGAGAGAGAGCGAGATAGACGAGAGAAGAGAGACGATAGAGAGAGAGAGAGAGAGAGAGAGAAGCTCATTATTAGAAAACAGTGTTTAGCCGGCGTACAAAATCTCCTTATGGCAGTTTATAAAGTGCCAAAGCTTATTAAGTTTACAGAACACCGGAAGTTCAAAAAGAGTGCAGTTAAATGAATGGATGGGCCCGTTCTTGGATGTGCTGGTAATGGGCCAGTTCCTGGTAACCGCGATAGAGTTAGTTGTTCGAACAGGTTCGCCAGTTCAATCGGTGGAGGACCCACTCAAACCACCCGTGCTAGGCCGCACTTAATTAACTGAGTATACCGCAATTTCAGGGAGTAGTTGTGCATCAATTTGTTGTGGATCGGGGTGTGGTTGGGGGGATATAAACGGACGGTGTCTGGAAAACGCTGGGCCCCATCAAACAAGGTGGGCAAGGCCCGATGGAGTGGTGGTATGGCCGTAAGGACATCGGAGGGGGGGAGGTGACAGATGTGGAGTGTACCACTTGCGATGAAACCCAGTCTCCTTGCTCCTCCGACAAAAGAGTGCGTTTTATTTGTTTTTATTTTTATTTTTCACGTCACACCTTTCACGGCCTCCAAATTCATGTACTGAAACGTGCCGCTAAAGTTTCGGAGACCCGCCTCCTAGCGAGCGTGGCATCGTGGGCCGCTGAGAAGTGTTCGATTTTTACTTGGCATAGCTCGCTCTCCAGCTAAAACGTTGCCTGTGGCTCAAAAAAGAAATCACAATATTGTTGTAAGACAAATATTTAAAGTTTTCCGATAGTGTCAAAGCATATCCGATACGAGTTCTTTGCTAAAATCTCGAAAAAAGAAAAAAAAAAAGCTTCATGCGATCCGACCAAGAAAGAAAATTCTAGAGCTGTTGTTGCACTCGTTGCCACGAGCCACGAGAAGCCATGTCGTAAGCCAGGCCAAGTTAGAATAGAACACTGTCAGCTATTATGGCGACTCCCACGGTGGCACGCGACTGCAGAGGCAGATTTTTCTTCGAAAATTTCAGTATAGAACGCTATGCAACCAGCACCCGCTCTAGCTGGGTCACTTCCTCGTTGGCTTGCTGCGTTTAACAGGCTTGTGTTTATTCTAGCGTTCGGAACACTCGACGACATTCTCAGGGAGAGCTGAACTCCAATTACAACGCGAAAAAAAAAAAGCGTATATAGGTTGGCGAAAGCGCACAGTCGGCTGCAGTCTACAAAAGGCGCAGCAGGCTAGCGACCATAAAAAAAAAAAGAAAGATAATGTCCACGAAAAATTGGAGGGGGCTTAGGCTTCAGCTGTAAGGGTGGAACGTGATACCGTTATCGCACTCGCCGACGAGGAAGTCTCTGTAGTGCACACGGCGCCAATTCACCCCGGCGGATCTATTACACCTGTACCACGAGCAAGCGTGCGCCACCGCGCATTAAACCCTAGCGCTGATGTTATTGTGACCCTTAGCCAGTCTAGCGACTGGTGAAAACTTTCCGCCCCTACGCGCCCGCCACCAGTTGGGACAGCGCTTTACGATGACGAAGGTTTCGCTGGGCGCCGCAAGGTGGCGCTACGGAATTAATCGCTCACTGTCAACGCCGCGTACGACGCCGGCATTTCCTTGACGCGGAGACTTTAGCGGCACGCGTTAAAACACTTCACCCTTTCCGCGGTGGCTCAGTGGCTAAGTGGCTTCGTACTGCTGAGCACGAGGACGCGGGTTCGATCCCGGTCGCGGCGGCCGCTTTTCTGTTGGAGACGAAAAGCAAAAAAACGCCCGTATGTTCGAGATTTCGGCGCACGTTAAAAACCCCAGGTGGTCAAAACTACTCTGGAGCCCTCCACTACGACGCGCCATATCGCCTGCGTTGCGTCGGCGCGTTAAACCCCACGATCAATTAAATCAATCCTTGGCGTGCGCTCAATTTCCAGTGACTGCGACGCAGCTTTACAGCCCGTGCATCAAGAAAAATAAAACACCTACAAACACGCGCGCATCGTACAGCTCGGCCGCAGTATCAGTTGGCCTTCAGATTCTGTGGAGGCAGTGTCGCAGTAGCGTAGATAGCGATTCTGAAACAAATAGCGGCAGTGAGTCTGGCGTCGGGTAATAATCTTAGCGTTGACATCGAGGGATGACTCGTCGATAATCCCCCCCCCCCCCCCGCCCCCGCAAAAAAGAAAAAAAAAGCGGAACCCGTTCACTTCCTCATCCCATAAAAATGTACATGGAGATCCTCCGCTACTCGTTTTCCTGGAGAGACTGAAACACCCCACGCAGACAGGGACAAAGTGAAACGCGTCTTTCTGTGATTGATTGTCATTCGTTCATTCCGTATTGTCCCCGACTGTTGGTTACGTTGCAGGCTTGTTATAAAAGCATTCACGAACCAAGTCGCCTTAGCAACAGAGAGAAAGAGAGAGAGCTCTTTATTAGAGGAAAGCAGAGAGGTCTGCAAGCGTGATGTTCCATCGCATTTGTTCTTGCGTATCATAAAAAAAAGGTTTTTATGAAATGACCAACGCCCTGCGATCTAGCAGCATAGAAAAATAGAAAAATAGAATATAATAGAAAGTCAAGTATTAGTTTTGCTACATTGCGGAACAATAATGTAGGAATATAGTATAGCGGACTAGCCGACGGAACGGTTTATTGTGCAAGCGACTCACCTGTCACCATTGCCGAATAAGCTTCTAAAGTTACCGCGTTCGCACCAGAAAATTCCCGGTATACTCTAAGAACAAACAGTACAGATGTACAGAATTGTTTTTACGGTTGTTTTATCGGTTGACAAACCGGATAACTGAAATCGTGTGAGGCAGTGCTGGGAACAAAAACTCTGCTTACTTTTCTTGCGGAAACGGGGCTAGAAGAGGTTCTGTGAATCCTCTGGACATATACACTTCATATGCGTGCATCTCCACCCCCCCCCCCCGCGCCCTTTCTTTTTGTCCTTTTCTTTTCTCTCTATTTTCCGCTGTCACCTCACTGTATTCACCCCATCTGGAGTAGCAAGCCCTACCGTTAGTGGGGCTGACCTCTTCAGCTTTCATTTAAGGATTTTTTCTCTCTCTCTCTCTGAAACAAGAATTTATTTCTACGTTAGTAGTACTACTTTCGTTGCTGTAAAGTAGTACTCGTGGTCCGGGCAGATGAAATGAATGATTAGGAAAGAAAAATGGGGATAAATACAAGCAAAAAGGATTCGCTTCACCGTCAAAAGAGTTTTTAAACGCGTAAGCGCTTATAGAGTGACTCGAAGAGGAGAGTCAGGTGTCCGTCTGTAACGCCTGTTGTGTCATGTTTTTGCGGCATACGAAAATTAAATGCCCTAGGGAATTCGTAATTTTTCATATAAAACCGCGTGCGTAGCGCCTAAAATGTCTTTCCAGCAATGTATTTGTGTACAGCCAATGAAGCCGACTTCAAAGGTCTCTGAATATAGCTCTTTGTAGGGATACATGCAAGTCCTATGAGGGTACTACATCTCGCTAGGGCCTTCATACTATCATATAATGCTCCTTATATGCTACTGTAAGATGTATTCCGGGCAATCATTCGTGTCATTTGGTAAAGCCGACTTTTAGGACGCTGGGTGTTTAGCGGAGTTGCTTGCGCGTATATTGGGCTATTCCCTCTAGAGAATTTCAGCAAATTATTTTTAAGTGTTCGATGTGGTACCGTGTGGTACCGTGTACACCCAGAATTCACAGTACTACCGTAAAGTTCCGAAAGAACGCCCACCAAATGTACAGAGGTATCACGTGAAAAATACGGGATGCGAGGGCGACCTTTCGGGTCAGGTGTGAAAAAACTACAAAGACGTGGCCGCACAGCAAACCAAAGCTGCGGAGATACCAAGAAAACTACGACTGGCGAACTTTCGGAACAAGTGCGGAAAAGACAAATTGGTGATCGCATCAAGTTATGAATAGAAGATTCGCGTTTAGTTTTTTTCACTCATCGGCGCTAAAGCCATCGATTTTAAGGTGTGGGCGATTCTTGGGGTCTCTTAGTAAATCGAATATTTCAACCCTAATAGAGGGTGGGCGATGTTTCGGGGGAGGGCGTTCTCTCAAAACTTCACGGTAGTGCTAAATCGCTTTTAAGTAGATAGATGGCTATTTTAATGCGTGTGTCTGGAGCCCTTTGATGGGGGTCTATGCGGAAATGGTTTAAACATGGTCAGGTAGGTGGCGCGGTGCTATTTCGATACGAGACAAAAGTAGAGCAGCTTCAGGTAAAGTGGTAGAGTGTAGCAGGCGTGTAATTATGACAACAGGGGCAACGTGGAGGGAGGGGAGGTTGGGTTTGTCTCATCTGAGGAAGGTTTCTGTTGTGTAGGCTACTTTGGAAACAAAACGGAGAGTTGCGAATCACTTCTCCAACTCCTCGGGCGGAGTGTTCCAAGTCTCGAACGAACCACCAATAGCGAGACGCCGTAAATGAGTGACGTCAACGGAACCACCCAATCACAGAACGCCTCGCAAATGGCGCTAGGAGGCGCAACGCGCGCTAAGACGGTTTCTTCCCTTTTCTTCCACGCAGCCCGCTCTCTATCCAGTGAATAGGCGTAATTAGATTCACGAGCAAACCAACCGCGATCCATTCCCGGCCCGCGCATGAACATCGCCGAAGCGAAGCTCTAATCATTTTCACGCCCGGACGCCTACCCCGCTATGACGTGTCCCCTAATCACTGCACAGGCCGCCGACCACTGTCTCATTTCTCTATTCTCCCGGCGCCATCATCTTTTCGCCGCGTTGTTTTCCTTCCCATCGTTCTCGGAAGCCGAGTTCGGCGTGTGTGTGTAACGATAGGATTATACGCCACCGTCTTAAGAAAAGAGAGTGCGCCGGGATTTTTTTTTTTTTACTCCGGCACAAATTTGATTACAGTATACTCCTCATTTTTTTTACCATCCACCAGCGGCCATTTCGTATTAGCGCGGCCCGATGAGTTCGACCGAATTTCTTGAGTTCCCTCCTCCTTCTCTCCTCATTTGCTCCGCACCCGCTGATTACAAAAGAAGGCGAAGATGCAGAAATGGTGTGGTTGACTCGCTCTCTCTTGTTTGCACTCCCAGGGACGTCATCTTCCATTTCCAACGCCCCAAGATTTCGGAAGAGCAAATATACAAGGAGCGGTTGTACAGAGATAGCTCGCCTCTCTTTCGGTGGTAGTTAATTTCGGGCGACGCTGTTTCTTTTTTTATTATTTTGCAAGTCATCGCTCACCGTATATTTCGCCCGATGCGGGCGCGCGAAGTTATGGGAGTGATAATCGATTTATCAGCTCGCATTGGTGAACGGCGGATTTCCTCGGGCGGATTCTGGCGTGTCCGCTCTCGGCGTTGGGTGACGCTGGCATTGTTAGGCGCGCCGTAGGAAGAAAACTGAATTAATGCATCGGAGACAAGCAGAGGAGGACATTCGCGTAGTGCGCTGTACCCTGCAGAAAAGCCTTCGCGCGGAGACTAATTAGATGAAAGGTACAGTGTGAGCGAATGACCACACGGAGGGATCTGATCTTCCTGGTAGCGGGAAAACGAAGATATGGTTAGATTATGTAGTACGGGTTGTCATCACCATCATCATCATCATCATCATCATAATCACCCTGGTTGTGTACCCAGGCATCATCGGCTTGCCTTTTGGGCTGACGTGAGACACTGTGCGATCAACTAGTCGGTGTGGCATAGTCCAGTAAGGCGTCGGTTTAGCAACCGTAAGATACCGTGAGTGCGTGCGCGCAAGTTTCTATAGGTGCTGGTTCGATGTAATTGACGAGTGTATAGTAGCGGCCACGTTTTTGTTTCGATTCGAGCCAGCCGCGAAATCTCAGCGGCTGAGTTCTGGGCCAATTTCGAAGTACATAACAAAGGACATTTATGGTCATTCGCGTCTTGAGACCCCGTGCGATGCCGATACACTCTCGTTCCCAGGATAAGATGAAGCACAAACACGTGGCTGAATACAATAAGTCCTCCTCCACACACACAAAAAAACCACACCTTATATTGCCTGGCTACAGCCCCGGTAGAAGCAGACTTCCTCATTCCGTCTCTTTTACTTGTCCGGATAGCATTGCGGCATACGTCACTAAGGTACCCGTCGACAATCATTACCGTCTTGTCCCGTTATAGTCCCCAGGTGACCCTTTTTAAACCAAAGAACAGTCGTAAATGAAACCATTTACTTCTTCAAGTGTTCCTTCTCGTACTATACTCGCGACTGTACCATGTGGAAGTGGGCAGGATGGGCTATAGGCGTCCACCGTATGGAGAATTGTGCGGCGAGGTCACTTCCCACATTTTTCTTACTGACGGTGATAGAAAGCCGAAATCAGGCTCATGTGTATTCTTGGGAAATTTTTGGTCGAAATGCGCCAAGAAACCTAGTTTTTTACCCCTATTGATTTAAATGTATTCTTTTTGAATAGTTTAGTTTAACCGAAAGAAGCACCAAAAAAGAGAGCAAGAAAGTCGGACAGTGAAAGAAGGAAGGAAGGAAGGATAAGTGAGTGAGTGAGAGAGTGAGTGAGTGAGCGAGCTAGTGAGTTTGGAAGCAAGGAAGGAAGGGAACGAAAGGGAAGGAAACGAGTACAAAAAAGAAAACCCTTGGTGCTAACGTAAACAGGAAATGTCCCTGTATTTACGTTGCATGGTACATTCGCAAGAGAAACCAGCATTAGAGCGCACGTAAAGAAACAACCGCCCCTGTACCCGACGTAAACCCCCAGACAAAACAACGGAACACGTTTCCTTACGCGAAGTTTGTCGTCGCGGCACGTTTCTCTTGAACGACCCCGACGGGAGCATTGCAACACTGATTTAGAAGCATCGAAAACCTGCGGGAACGAAGATAAGAAAAGTAAACGACGTAAAAATCGACGCCCTTCGAACAACGAAGCGCAATGGGGCAGTGGACGCTCGCTCTTCCGAGCAAGTGCATTTAAAAGAACCCACAAACTAAACACGGTTAGCGGACCGCTGCATGTGTTCATTCAAACTAAGGAAGTATGGAATGCGGCCTGAGGAAAGCACGAACCGCCACATCGGCGGGCCCTTTGTTTGCGAGGAAAGACTGTTGAAATTCCAGCTTTGTTCCTGCCTTCAAAACAAGCGATACGCGCTTCGGTTACGAATTCGCCCGAGCATAATAATAACTGGGTAAGCAGTGGTCAGAATGTGCACCACTAAGGATTTAATTTATTGGGAGACGCTTCTGGTGATGGAACACACGCGAAAATGTGTGCCCAATAAGAAAACAAACTGCCAGGTTTAACACCCCTAAACCTAGTTTTTAGAAGCGAAAACCAAGAATTTGCACTCAGCGTTTCGGGAAAGTTTGCTAGGATGAGAACTCGCAGCCCGCCGTCTAGCTATATTTACGGCATGAATGGAATTCATCCTTTCGTTATCGCTGAAGGGCACGCGCCCAACCGAAGTGCCACCGGTGGCGAGACTGAGGAATCAAGCGCAAGCGAAGCAGCCGGCGAAGCAGCGCTTTCGTGTGCGTGCATCACGCGTTTCTGTAATCTTCGTTCCTGTAAACTCAGTCAGCGCAATGTTTTCATAGACCAATCGTTAAACCGTCACCCAGTCCCGTGGTTCGCTTGCAATGAACTGGGCGCAGCAGACGGCCCAGCCGACACTGGCCGACAGGGAAGACGAAGACCAACAACAACAAGGAGAACAACAACAACAACAACCGGAAGAATACGAACAAAAACAAAACAACAACAGCAAGAACAAGAATGAGAACAACAGCAATAACAAGAACAATTCGAACAAGAACTAGAAGAAGAAGAAGGAGAAGGAGGAGGTTGTGGTGACGCCAACGAAGACGAGCCAGTGCGATGCTACTTGGCTGGAACTTGGCTCTGCCACAAATCGTGTTCCGCTGACGGACACTAAAATATTCCGAGCCATGCACAACTCCTCTCTAAAAAGCCGTCACCCCTTTTCTCTCATTGTTTTTCAAGCGGTGGCTGCCAAGCCAACAGGTTCCTTGCTTATTCTCGGGGCCTGGCGCGATCGAAGCTGTCTCCAAGTGAGGCGAGATAAGCCCCACGCAGCTTCCCGTCTCCTGCATACACCACTTTGCAGCAAATGTTTCTACGACGCGCATGAGAAAACAAAGCCAAAAACAGAATCAATCAACAAAGCCGGGGTAGCAGACAATCCTCGAGCTCTGAAAGAGAAGTTAACTTGTCGCCTGAGAGCTCTCGCAATGCCAAATCGAATTGTTTTTTTTTTTTCTCCTCCTCGCAAAAGGCGCGCGCTGAGACGACGACATGTTGGGAGTATTTCTGTTTCTCCAACGGGCGTCTTAGCAACTTATAACTTGACTTCTCCCGCTCCTACCGTTCTTTCTTTTTTCTCCTTCTGCCTCTCTCGGAGCGCATCATATTTGACCCTCGGAATCGACTGACTGCGAAGAGCGTCGTGCGATAAGAGCTTTTTTTTTTTCCTTCTCGACATACGCCGCATCTCTTCTGCTCGAAATAGAATCAAGCTTCTCGTGAGCTCTTATTTTTACCGAGATGCGTTAACTTCGAAGGTTATAAACGCTCCTTGTTGACACAGAACATTAGGAGAAAAGTTCCCGCCCTTCCTCCAGAGCTTCGACGCGAAAAAAGCAATTGCTACTGCGTGAGCAACAGATGGGGTGTTTGGGGAATACTTTTCGCCGTCGATCCGCGGGCAGAGAGCGAAAGAAGAGTAGAAAACTACACAGAGCGCGTGGAGAGGGGTGACGTCAGCCGAGGCGGCGGCGGCATTCGCTGCGGTGCCGCTGCGTTCGCGCCAAAAGTTGCTATGGAAACGTCAAGTCGAAGCAGTGCCGGCTAGCCCGCTCCCTCCGCCCGACGCGTACGTCACATGGCATCTGTAAAATGGAGTGTGAGGCGAGTTCAACGCCGAGTAGGCGGCAAAGGTGGCTGTGATGTGAATGGCGACTATAAACAGGCAGCCAATGCTGCTGCTGAAGCGAGCAAACGAGGACACCCAGACGGCTAGACCGCAAAGCACGGTTGTCATGGTGGTCTGCGAGGCGCGTAGCAAGGAAAGTCGTGGTGCGGGCCTGTGAAGCAAGGGCAAGGGGAGCGAGCGCTCGGCGACTCCTCGCGTTCGCATCCTCAAAGATCCACCAATGAATCTTCCGTGAATCCTTATATCGTTATTAATGTCTCAAGCGTATGTGAGCACACTTGTTGTTTATTTGGCGCTATTTTCGTAGAACTGCTTCGGTAACACCACCGCTTATCACACGCTATCTTATGCCATTGGACGGCTTGTGACGTCACGAATAACGACAGCGGATCCGTAGACCGTGCTAAAAGGCAGGGCTTGAGATAGCTACTTCAGGCGAAAAAACAGTCGCACACACACACAGTTGGAATGGGGTGGTGTATAGTCTTCAACCTCCACACGACCACTCAGGAAAAGTTCTCCAAATTGATGAGATCGAAGTGCTCTGCAACACAGGCGCTCACGTGATTGGTCAAAGGATTGACATTTTCCTGCAATGAGCACAAGGATCACACTATTGCCGAAGTTTCTTACGACCCCATTGTGATGAAAATGCGGCAGTACCACAAACAACGAACACAAACGAAGCTAGGTTGGTTGACTGCTAAACCGTTTGTTGAGCTTAAAGGGAAGTAGTAGAAGGGTGCGGTTAGCCTCATAATTACAGGAAGCCTCTGATCCGGGCTGTCAACAGGGAGCGCAAAAACCAAGGAGACTTGGTGCTCCGGTGCGAAGCCGGCCAGCTCGGACTTCCACTGCTCAGGGGAAGGGGAGGATTGGGGGTGCGGGTGTTGGGGGCAGGAGAAGAAGAGGAATATGACAATGTGGGCAGTCGGGTGGGAAGAGAGGAGGGGAAGTGCGGGATTGGATGATGTGGTCGTAGCATGTTTCGGTCTGTAGTCGGCGGAGGATGTAGGCTTGTTTGGCAGTGCTGCAAGGACAGAGAAGGCACTCTGGCACACGTCCTGGCTGAGTGCGGGTCTCTTGAGATCCGCCCGCCCCCCCCCCTCCCCCCCCTTATTCCCACACCCGACCCCTGAGAGCGATGGGAGACCTTGTTGGGAGCGATGGGAGCCCCGACCTGACAATCCAGCTCGCGCTGGTAGCCAGGGGCCAGGAGCTGCTAGACGCATTTGGGACCCGAGAAGAGGGCTCCACCCCGTCCGGTGCCTGCGTGGACTAGCCAATACCTTACTGGGCTCAATAAAAGTTGATTATCTCTCTCTCTCTTGGCAGTGAGAGAAGGGTGGGAGCGGATATCGGGAGTTGGTGTAGTGGGGGAGGATAGAGTTGTACGTGGGTTCCAGCGGGGTCAGGGCTGGTGGGTCAAGAGATGAGGGAGTTGCCCGCTCGAGGAGAGGCGAGGGAAGTGCCCGGGTAATGAGTGAGCGGGCCGCGGTGTGGGCCATCTTATTCCCTGCCAGGCCGGAGTGGCCGGGGGTCCAGACGATGTCGCCAGGGAGGCGTTGAATGAGGTGAATGGCTGCTGGCTGGGTGAGGACAGCTTGGTAGAGGCGGCAGGCTTGCTGGTAGACGGTGATGATGGTCAGGTCGGGTTGGTGGCGGTGGGTCAGGGCAGCGTGGGCCATGGCGAGGGACTCGGTGGTGAGCGTGGGGATGTGCCTGTAGGAGCCGCGGTGGAAAGGCGGCCCTCGTTGGTGAGGACTGCGATGGTGGTGCCGTAGCGGGTGGAGGACTGGGCGGTGTCGGTACAGCGGGCGTTAGGATCTGTGTCGTAGCGTTTGTCGAGGTGTCGGACGCGGGCGTTGCGGTGGCCTTGGTTGTAGAAGGGGTGCATGTGCTTGGGGACGGGATGGACGTGGATGCGTTTACGAATGGAGAGGGGAATACGTTTGGGCGCATGTAGGGTGGCAGGGGCCGTGCGTCCTATGCGCTGGAGTAACCGTCAACCGGCCGATGTGGGGAGAGTCGCTGGAAGTGGGGAGTGCATTGGGCTTCCAACATTTTGGTGAGGGTGTTGCGGAGGCCAAACTGGAGGAGGCAAAATTTTACCATCCTTTCCTACAGAAAGTTGAGAGCAGCGCGAAAGCTGAAAGAGCGCCCAATCGATCGTGAAACCTTCAAGGACCTCATTCGCAAAGGAAGGATGAACCTATGCGACGATTCTTTGCCCACTAAGCAAACGCATCGACTAATGATCTAACTGTATACCGATAGTACGTTATTTATGAGGTAAAGGTATAGTGTGTACTCCTTCTACGTGATCGATGTGTCTATTGTCTTATCTAGAATCGTTCCTTTTTTTTTTTTCAAGTAACCATGCATGTTGACACAAAGGAAGTCCGGTTTCACACTCGAGCTGTGTTCGGAGATGTTATCAGAGCTTTTCGGTCGACCAAACGGTCTATGGGGGAATACAGTAGTTTTTCGACAGAACGCCATAGGTCCCGTTAAGAAAGCCTTCGTTTCGAAAAGAATCACAGCTGTTCAACCAACCGAAGGACGCACCAGATTCACTACTATCCCATCACGCAGGGTATGCCAAACATGCTGCTTAGGCGTCGTTAGTACGTACTATTTTTTGTAATAGAACAAAAATGAATAAATATTTTTGAAGGCCAAGAACTCATAGAAAATAGATCGACGAAGGCTTATTAGTCACTAAAGTCCTCCTTTGCAACCGCAGAATGTGGAGTGGGGGGCTTGCCTTAGGTTGGGTAACAGTGATAAAACGTAAAAAAGAGCCCGGAAAACTCGAAGATGTTCTCAATTCCGGCCTTCTTGATAGAGCGATGCAGGAAATTTAGACTCCTCTTCGGCAAGTGACGTCTAGGATAGCGTCACTTCATTGTCAGAAGCTCTGTACAGATGGCTTTTGTGAAACTCCCGAATGGCGCTGAGTGCAACAGAGGACGCCAGAAGGAGTTCTAACTTCTACGTTTGCTTGCCGGTACGGTGCCCGTCAAAAACGCCTGGCAGGGCCATTCATTTTTTTTTTTCGGCTCATCTGCCCTTGGAAACTTCTTTTTCGTCCGCAATTGCGTGCGCCTTCATGCACAGGGCACCCGGTGTTTCCGTGAGGCCAACTCTCCCAAATAATAATAAAAAAAAAAAAAAACAAGCTACCTCTATCACAGAAAAGAAAAGAAGGATATACAACTATTGCGTCCTGCCGGTGATGACACAAGGAGCGGAAACTCGGCCCCTTACCAAGAAACTTGAAAGCAAACTTAGGTCGGTCATCGGGCCATGGAAACAAGAATGATAAGAGTTACGTTAAGGGAGAGGAAACGAGCTTCCTGGATCAGGGAACAAACTGGAGTAGTAGATGTTATCATAGTTCGAGTAAACAAAAACAGATGAACTTGGGCTGGCCCTGTAGTGAGAGGAACCCACAACAGGTGGACCACCAGCATAGCATTGACTGATTGCAGGGCTTAACGCGCCGACGCAATGCAGGCGATGAGGCGCGCTGTAGTGGAGGGCTCCGGATTAAATTTGACCACCTGGGGATCTTTAACGCGCGCCGAATCTCGCACACACGGGCGTTTTTGCTCTTCGCCTCCATCAGAAAGGCGGCCGCCGCGGTCGGGAATCGAATCCGCGAACTCGGGGTCAGCAAGACCAGCAGGGTAACAGAGTGGATGCCACTAGACCGGTCTAGGAGAAGGGGAAGTCAATAAATAACTCGATGGAGAGACGAAATAAGGAAATTCAAGATGTGTGAACACTATTAAATGAGTGCACTTTCCTTGAAACGCTCTGAAATGGGTGTGGAAACACACAAGGGTGTTATGTATATTGGCGAAACTATCTGTGTCGCGTCGTGGATGTCGTCTGTATATAGATGTGTATAGTTCTCTTTTTTTTTTTTTAACTATATCCACTGCTGTAAGGACCGGTGCTGTCTCAATGTACTTAATCTAACCCCTTGTGGTCCTTAGGGCAAGTATTGTACCTTTTGTATACTCCAATGCCTGGAGTAGCCAGCTCCTGTTTGGGTTGGCTAAACTCTCCAATAAATCTTTATTTCTCTCTCTCGGATGCAAAGAATGGACTCGAACAGTGCAGGACAGGAGCGGCTGCAGGTCGATGGGAGAGCCTTCATCTTGTAGTGGACGTAGCAGGCTGTTGTTGTTGTTTATGATGATGATGATGATGTGTGTGTGTGCGTGTGTGCGTGCGTGTGTGTGTGAGTGAGTGAGTGAGTGAGGGGAGTGAGTGAGTGAGTGAGCGTGCGTGCGTGCGTGCGTGTGTGCGTGCGTGCGTGCGTGCGTGCGTGCGTGCGTGAGTGAGTGAGTGAGTGAGTGAGTGAGTGAGTGAGTGAGTGAGTGAGTGAGTGATTGAGTGGTGTGGTGTGTGTGTGTGTGTTGTGTGTGTGTGTGTGTGTGTGTGTGTGTGTGTGTGTGTGTGTGTGTGTGTGTGTGTGTGTGTGTGTTCGTGCGTGCGTGCGTGCGTGCGTGCGGCTTTATTGTGTTCCCTCTCGTCGCCTTCCTCCACACAGTGGGAATGCGGAAAGAACGCCAGGTGCGACAAGAGGTCTTTGGCGGCCCAGAGCACTCGCGGCGCGGGGGCGTCTGTCGGACGCAATGGGAAAACGCGGATCAGTTCGGCAACAGCCCTATTGCGCAATCCGGAGTCCGTGCACAAGGGGCAAAAATAGGGTGTGTGCGCTGGAACGGGTGCAGTTCGCTTCCCAGTTCTTAACATCTGCAGCGCTTGCTACAGGCCATCGCGGCTACATACCCGCCCCGAATGCGTAAGCGAGCTGTTCGGCGAAACCGTCGAGTTTCCGTCGTGACTTGTTGCTCCCTTTCTCGCCGGGATTTGTTTACGAATACCGTCATGGTAGTGGAGAGTCCTGGTTAAAGAGTTAGTACACTTAGAGTCCACTGAATTCCTTTGATCAGGCGGTAACCAGGTGTGGATAGCCTGTCCCGTGCTTTTTGCAGAAGCTCCGAGCTCTGAAAGCCTCCAGTGGCAATCACTGAACTGGAAAGTTTGCTGCTTCAGCGCTGAGCATACCTGTCTTCTCCAACTTTTTTAAATTCTTTCCTTCCCCTTTTTTTTCCTATTCTCCCTTTCCCACGTGCAGGATAGCAAAACTAGGCTCTAGCCAGGTTAACTTTCCTGCCTTTTTTCTACATCCTCCCTTACTTCCGAGCTGAGCTTTGATATTCGCTGAGTTATTTTATCTGCAATTTTTTTTTCCGCCAAGAACGGGCATCCACGAAAATTCTAACCCAGATTCTTTTTGAGATGTCGCTGTGGTAATGTATAGTTCTTTTTTCAGAGTTAGCATACTGAGGATGCGCAAAGCACTGCTTGTTTGATATCGCATTTGTTTTCTATTTTTTTGTGACAATAAGTGGCGTCCGCGACAGAATCAGTCGATGTAAGTACACACCGCCCGGGCCGACCCACTTTTAGTAAGTTGTAAGTTGCTGCAAAGTAAGTTGCTGCACTTTCTCGGCAGAGTGCCAGCGGTCACAACCGCAGAGGCGAATACGCACCTCTTGGCAGCGCATGAGCGTCAGAGTGGGGAAGTACCGCACACGTGAGGGAGGAAAGCGCGGGCACCCCATCCCCCGTCACTTTCAGACGGGATACGAAAGAGAAAGAGAAATAATGATTTATTGGAGAGTTTAGCTCCAACGTGAGAAGGAGATGGTTACTCCGAACATTGGAGTAATTAAACGGTACAATGGTTATCTTCCTGAACCACAAGTTTAGAATAAGTACGCTGAAAGAGCAACGGTTGAAAGATCACCCAAACAACCTATATACATCTATATATATAAACAATACAAAATGGCCATGACGCGACACAGACACTCTTACCTAAATACCAAACACCATTGTGTGTTTCCACGCTCATCCAGAGGAATGTGCACGCATTTTGTAGTGTTCGCACAGATATCTTCGTCACTTGAAAAAAAAACTCTCTTCAGGCAAGGAAGGCTTTGGTTTGGTTACGTACATTGTGCAACGATCCTAACAGTTTCTGCAAAAAAAGAGTGTCCGAGATAGCAAACGAAGCGTGTCAATTAACGTTTTCCGCTCGGTCGCAATGCAAATATTATTTGAGTTCAGAAGCGAGTCATCGGCTGACCTGTTGAGGATTTTGCGTTATATAAACTTTGAACTTTGAACTTTATTGGCATCATGTACAAGGATCTCAAGGACATCTCAAGGACAGCTGCGTTATATAAGGAAGTTATATAACGCAGATATGATATGACTACCAGACAGACGTAAATGTGTACACGAATAATAAACCTCTATGCAAAAAAGAAAAAAAAAACGTGGTTAGCCCACAAAACTCTCGCCTACAATGCTACACAATAAAATGTGAGGTCATGTAACCATTACAAAAGAAGTCGTTACGGCGGATTGCTTATTCCTAACAAATTTATAACAAGCCGTGTTCATGGTGGTAAGAACGCTGCTGATGGAATTCTATCGTGCAACGGTAAAAAAGGACACAATGCAAACCAGTGTCCACGGTGCATTTTTAAAAACTCGATAAAGATGCGTTTGATGTCAACGTTTTAATTCAGAGAAAATCATAAGTAGCTTGTTTGATTCGTGCGGCTCAGAAGACAACGCAGCGTGTTCTGAGTGTCGGAATAATAGATTATTTACCGTCGGAGAAAAAGAAACATAATTGAGCTCGTATGCAACCCGTTTTACGTGAAAGTACCGGAGCACAGCAGTGTAGCAAGTGTGATAACGGGCAGAAATTACGTCATTGTTATGCGTCCTGAAAAAAGTTTCTTCGGCCGCTGTGGCCCGACCGTGACGCTGATTGGCAAAGCTCAGGAAAAACAATCCTGCCAGCTTATGTTGTGAGACGCAGAAACCGGGAAAACAACCTCGCAAGGTTGAGCGCCAGCAACAAAGGGATACGGAACAGCTTATCATCTAAGACGCATTGTCAAGAACAAAAGTTTTCTTATCAGCTTATCAACCGCTTATCAAGGAAACAGCTTATCAACAAAGGGATACGGAACAGCTTATCATCTAAGACGCATTGTCAAGAACAAAAGTTTTCTTATCAGCTTATCAACCGCTTATCAACGAAACAGCCTATCAACAAAGGGATACGGAACAGCTTATCATCTAAGACGCATTGTCAAGAACAAAAGTTTTCGCAGCAAAGCGTAGCCACTCGCTCGTTGGGAGTTTTAAGCGCAGAGCACTTTAGGGGTTCGCCTTGTCGTCGTAGCTCGCTCGCTGAAACGCTTCAATGTCAAGCGACTGCCGGAATCCGGCGGCGCAGCGAGATAACGGGAGGGGGAAGGGGGTGTAAAGAGAATTTATTATAACCCCCATATTAGGGCGTAGCGACTAGTGGTAACAGAGCTGCCCTAAGAACAGAAAATTATCCAATAAGTTTCATGTAACATGGTCATTATACACACTGCACAAAAACATTTGGGATGGCAAGCAAGCTACTACAAATCAAGTCACACAAAGTTCACCAGCGTTCAAAGAAAGAGTTCATAAACTATACTGAACTCAGTACGTCACTAGAGAAACGCTCAGGATGTTGCTCCTGACCACTATAAAGCGCGTAGACCAACGCAAAAGGAAGGCTTCTTCTTCTAGAGCAGCCAAATCGTGTTCCAAATGACTCATGAGAAGCGACCGGACACGCCACAGCATTGGGCACATCGCCCGTTGCGGCAGGGCTCGAAGAGATGCAGCACCACGATCTCTCCACAAAACAAAAGCACCAGCACACATCAGAAAATTCACCAACACATCATTTGAACGAGTGTTCATTCGAAGTGTGAGTCCGAACTTCCTGCCTAATACAGTCCCAAACGTACACAGGTAGAGCCCGACGGCGTACCGTAACGGGGTCCCACAGAGGCGTCGAAAACCAAGCGGTTTATATAGTCATAACCGTTCGAAACACCTGAACCGCTGCCGCATGTCATACATATACTTGTTTTTTAGCCCAAAGAAACCTGCAGGTACATTTGAGGCAAAATCTGTGCATATAACCGGCAGCCTCCGCGTCCATTTAGTTAAGAACGCCCGTTGGGCTGCTTGTTGCCGCTTTTGCCGCCAAAAACGTCACGTTCTAAACTGCGCAGTAAAGCGCCGGCACGTGCGGGGTGAAAGCAAACACAGGAAGAACAGAACACCCGCTCGCGCTGTTCAAGGCAGGGGGCGAGTGAGCACTGCGAAGGTCGGAAATTTGAATTGCATTGGACAAACTTCCGTTCCATTCATCAAGAAAGGAGAGAGCCAGGGCGGCGAAGAGCGTGATTTGTGGTAGCAGTGAGCGGATAACGGCGCCACAGCCCATTATGGCAAATCACTGCTCTGCACTTCCGACAGCTTTCCCGTTGAGTGGAACGGCTTTAATTGTTTTTTTTTTTTTTTGTAGCGTCCGTGTGCAGCAAGGAGATGAAAGTGAGCCAACAGCGGGAGTGAAAGAAAGAAAGAAAGAGAAAGAAAACAAGTCGTCAAGAGACCGAACGAGACACAGCCGCTCACGTGCCGCTCAGTATCAAAGGAGTACGGCTTTCCATTGACCAGCGGGAACTTCACCACGTAAACATTTCAAACACTAAAGCTTCAAGACTACTCCCCGAACACATGTACAGCCAACCGCCGATAACGTAGACACCACCGGCTGGAAAGGCGCCGCAGGTTCAGCACGAAGACGGAACTTGAGACGGAGGGAATAGACGAGCAGATTCTCACTAGTAACACGGTCCTGGCGTCGTCATTTGACGACACAACACATAATATCCTCTAGCGCCTTAAGAACAAAACGAACACTGCTAGTTTTCTGGGCGAGGGTTGTTCAAGGGTGCCTCTTGCGACAGACATCACCATTGTTGAGTTTTCGTGGGGCTGGGCAATTTAAAACAGGAAGAGCTTCAGTGGAGGGTATGACGACAGGGCGGGTAAGGAAACGGAAATTCCGGTTTGTCAAAATGCCTATAAATCTGTAAATACTTGCATTACCAACTTTATATTTTTTTCTTCGAGACTAGGGTGTCAGTTTTTACGACAAAAAGAAATTTTACAAGCGATAAGAATTTTAATTGCTCAATGACCTAATTAATTAACCCCTATTAATGATCCCTAATTAAACCCTTATGTAATACCCCGCAGGGGGACCTTAACGGTAAATAGATGATGATGATAATTTCGGTGCCTGTAAATAATAAATACTTGTATTATTAGTGTATTTTTTTTTTTTCATTTCTGTGCTTATGAGGCACAAAGCTGTACGAAAAGACGCCGAAAAACAGTTTCCCTTGAAATAAAGAAATACAGCGCTGAAAGGGTTAACTGGCCGCCCGCTTCTGTAAAACAGGATGGCTCCCCTCAGCTTGGGCCTCACGCTGTGCTAAATATAGTTGCAACGATTCCTTACACAAGCGCTGGCGAACCTCGCAACAACGGTTGTGATAACTTTGTTTTGTAACAACTTACGCAAATGCCACTAAAAAGGACGTGACCTTACGATTTGTGATGCCCGGGCAGACGTTGTAAAGAAATGCGAGGTATAGTTGAGTCAGGCAACGTTATTGTTTTAATTTGACTTCCGGTGAGAATGGGTTTCTTGCGTGGCCGAAGAAATTTCGAGTGAGCTGTAAGAGGTACAATCTTCGCAGTAAGGCAAAGGTGCGTTTAGTGTTTTTAAGCGAGCTTCACAAGTTGGTGGCGATACGGAGAGGTAGTTAGGTAAGGCTTCACACATAACATGGGTCACCCTTCCTTTACACTGAAGCCCAAACACGCTCGCTTGCGCCCAGATTAAGATTACATAAGCAGAGCTGCGCTGCGTAACACGTAAACAGTCCTACGTCTTTGTAGAGTAGGAGAGTTGTAAATATGCGGAAGTTGAGCGTAAGCGCAAAGCGTGCGCGCAATGTCCTACTGCGTATGCACAAAGCGTCATACGTAAACCTCTTCCTTGCTTCACAACTCTACGAACGCTTTCTTTTCCGCTGTCTGCATTATTAATTCTGAGCTCCTAAACTTTCTCAACTTGTTCGTTAAGGCAGAAAATGTACCCCTCCCCCCCCCCCCCTCCTTCCTCCCACTTTGTCATTTCGTGTCACATTTCGTGTCACGACTTGCCTCCCTCCAGGCGCAATTTACGTTGAGTCTCCATATTGGCGCCCCGCGAGCTTTCCGGCGCGACTTTGCGCAAAACGGGAGCAACGCGAACGGCGGCAAGGCGAAAATAAGAGACTCTCGTGAACACGTATTTCTAATCTCTTTTCCCGCGTGAGCCGGGTTTGCATTTTTGTACCGTGAGCTACACTAGCCGAGGTTGAGCAGTTTCGCGTGGCTCCTGGAGAGCCGTGTTGCGCATGCGCGAGGAGCAGTGACGCCTCACGGCGCACAGCTGGCGCGCCGGAGCCACCGCCGCAGCGACTGAATTAGATTGGATTGTATTAAATTGGATTAGATTGAATTGAATTGGATTGATTGAACTGGAAATTGTTCTAGCAGCAGTAAGCCTGACAATCAGCTAATCCTAGACAACCAGGAAGCCTAAGAATAACCAGCTGAACCTTAGCTCACGCTACGTATATCCTGGCATAGCCCAGCTAAGCTACTGCAATTTTTTATTCTGACTCCTAAATTTTCTCAACTTGTTCGTTAAGGCAGAAAATGTACCCCCCCCTCTCCCTCTCACTTTGTTACTTCGTGTCACGACTTGTCTCCCTCAACGAGCAATTTATGTCGAGTCTCCATATTTGCGCATCGCAAGCTCTCCGACGCGACATGGCACAAAACGGGAGCAACGCGAACGGCGGCAAGGCGAAAATAAGCGACTCTCGCGAACACGTATTTGTGATCCCTTTTTCCAGCGTGAGAAGGGTTTGTATTTTTAACCCCAGCGAAGCGTTTTTTTTTTTAAATCTTCACTATCTTTTCATTCTGCAAGGAGGCAATGCGAGGTGAGCGAAATAGTGAAAGGCGCGCTTGAGCAGTCGACTCGTCTCCTCTCCTAATCTGATTAATTGAATTCGCGTCGGCTCTCGGCTTCGAGTAGATTCTGCGCGACACAGAAAAACTATGTTTCAGTTTCCGCTCTTGTCTTCAATTTCTATTCCCCCTTTTTTGCCGTTCGGAGTTTTTACATTACGCGTGATTTCGCGCAAAAGACGGCCTGAACTGTTTCTGATGGAGACGCACGCCCACCGAGCGCATTTCCGCTAATTACTAAAAAGCTCAATGCATCGGAATTGAGCGCTACTTAACGTATGCGGAAAGCTTCGAGAGCGAAATGTAAAAAAAAAAATGTAGCGCATGCGAGGAGGAAGCGGTGTTTGTATTCAATACAAGAATTAGGTACTTGGGTTTCACTCATTGAATACGTCTGTCTTATTTTATGGACAGTTTGTGTTTTTTTATAGAAAGTGTATAGAAGTTTTATAGTTCAGTTTATAGAAAGAGCTGCAAAAAACGTCGTTTTCTTTTTGCGGAAAAAATAGGCAGCCGTTCTTTTTAATTAGATTCCGGAAGAGCGCTGTGAACTGCAAGTGAATGTGAAAAAAAAGGGCTGGCGGGAATTTGCGGCTGTTTAACATTCATACAAGTGTTCGTTTGCTCATGTCACGCGATAGGACACTTTCAGTTCAGTGCGGGCTACGTACGCGAAGCTAACGAATACTGTAGCATTCGGGGTTCCCCTATTGCCCTAAAAAGCGCTCTAAAAGTGAGCAGCCTCGTAAGGCATTACTTAGCCCTCTGCGGGGCGACTTTCAATAGCCTCGAACCGGGCGCCGTGCATTTTTCTTCAATTCGAAATATTTCGTGAAAATTTGGGAACATGCACTTCGTTCATGTTCAGCCACAAAATTCAATATAATAAACCCTGAAAACTGACACACTTAGGTCGCAGTAAAATTATAGAATATTAAAAAAAGACGTGCCCCTTTTCTTCCTTTCAGCAGATAATCTACTTTTCATCATCATCAGCCTTTCTACGCCCACTGCAGGGCACAGGCCTCTGCCATTAATTCCAATTATCCCGATCCTGTGCTAACTGCGACCAATTTATCCCCGCAAACTTCTTGATCTCATCTGCCCATCTAACTTTCTGCCGCCACCTGCCACGCTTGCCTTCTCTAGGGATCCACTCTGTTACCCTTAATGACCGACGGTTATCTTGCCTTCGCATTACATGCCCTGCCCACGCCCATTTCTTCTTCTTAATGTCTACTAATATGTCCTTAACACGCGTTTGTTCCCTGACCCACTCCGCTCTCTTTTTGTCCCTCAACGTTACACCTGTCATCTTCCGTTCCATTGCTCGCTGTGTCGTTCTCAATTTTAAGTTGAACCCTCTTAGTGAGCCTCCAAGTTTCTGCCCCCTAGGTGAGCACCGGTAAGATGCAGCTGTCATACACTTTCTTCTTCAGGGACAATGGTAGGCTGCCATTCATTATCTGAGAATGCCTGCCGTGTGCACTCCGCCCCATCTTATCCTTCTAACTCTCTGCCTCATGGTTGGGATCCGGGGTGACTACTTGGCCTAACTACATTTACACTATTATAAGGCTCAGCAGCGTTAACTTGGCCAATTAAGAATTTTTCGCGCAGATACAAAACGCTATACGGTTGGTGCTGTGGGGTACGCGGTAACAAAATCGTTGACCATTGGTATTCCGGCCTTTTCTCCCAGCTTCTTAAGCTTAAGTGATTAGCTTATCTCTTTCCCAGTAACTGGCGCCTATAGACGTCAAAACAGAAAGCCTTACACCGAAGGCAGGATAGCTAAAGCCCAGCGCACTGAACTCCTTTACTACGCTGACGAACGTTCAATAAACCCGTACAAAAGGTTAAAGGGCCCCTCCCTCAGCGTAGGGTTGCGACGCTATACGTGTTTTTGAGGGCGAAGCAAGAATCAGCGTTGACCCAATAAGAAAGATCATTCAACAGTCGTCTGGACGGCATCCGCCTACTGCTGTAGCAGGCGTGCTTCCCCAGTGTAACACAAATTGCACCCTCATATAAATAGACCGACGATATCTGGTTAGCAAGTGTAATACGCAACCGTCCGGGGCTGCACGGAGTAATGACTGTTTACTCTCGGTTCAGCGGTGCATGCGGCTAATGAACCTACCTTAACCAGTAGCCAAGTTGAGTATATAGACGAATAGGGCGCTAAACGGACGAAGACGAAGAAAGAAGCGCAAGACAAACAGGCGCCAACTTCCAACTCTACCACTACAAATCTATCCTACTACAACCACGAACAAATTAGCTCAACAGTAGGCTGCGCAAACATGGAGCGCCTGGGCGAAAACGGACGGATGCGGCGAAGGCTATGCAGAAATCCTAACCACTGTACCCTTTTCTTATGGAGGCAAAAAGCAAAAACGCACGTGTGTACGAGATTTCGGCGCATGCTAAAAATCCCAGGTGGTCAAAATTAACCCGGAGCACTCCACTACGGCGCGCCTCATCGCCTGCGTTGCGTCGGCGCGTTAAACCCTACAATCAATCAATCAATCAATCAATCAATCAATCAATCAATCAATCAATCAATCAATCAATCAATCAATCAATCAATCAATCAATCAATCAATCAATCAATCAATCAATTTCGACCACCTGGCAACGTGAGCCAAAATCTCGACGGTAAGAAGGATAGCCGCCGCAGCCGAGGTCCAACCCGCGTTCTTGGGCTCAGGAGCAAACGCCTTAGCCACTGAGCCATCGGCGGGTAAGAACAGAAGCTGTTCACCCTTCACGCGAAAGTATTAGGGATGAATTCGGCATGAAGTGTAGAACGAATGCTTGAGCTCATGCGCTTTCGTCGATCAATCAATTACACTACAATTATGCCGTTGATAAGTAATAATATTAAATGAATAAATAATAATAAAAAGTAAAAAGTAAGCTACCTCTCTCGCTCAAAAGAAAAATTTACAACCAGTGCATACTGCCCTTTATGACATAGGGACCAGAAGCTTGGCACCTTACTAAACAAATGGAAACCAAACTTAGATCAGCTCCGCCGGCCATGGAACGAATAATGATAGGAGTAGCGCATAGAGATAGGAAACGAGTTACCTGGATCAGGAAACAAGCTCGAGTAGATGATATCATAGTTCAAGTAAAGAAAACGAAATGCACTTGGGCTGGCCATGTAGTGAGACGAACCGACAACCGGTGGACAATTAGGGTAACAGAGTGGATACCGAGAGATGGGCTTAAAAGAAGGGGAAGGAAAATAACGCGATGGAGGGATGATATACGGAAGTTTGGTGGCCAGCAGTGGACTCTAGTGGCGCAGGTCAGGAGTGGTTGGAGGTCAATGGGAGAGGCCTTCGCCCTGCAGTGTGCCTAAGTAGGTTGTTGTTGTTAATGTTGATGAAGTTGATGTTCATGTTGATGAATGTTCATGATGTTGATGTTGTATGATGATGATGATGATGTATGATGACGGCGATTATGATGATAATGAATGCCGTCAACATGCCAGTGAATAATTCCATACCTGTCTCTGTAGGGTACAGGCCTAAGGCCTCTGTAGGGTACAGGGTACATTCATCTTCCCAGCATGTCAATATTCTGTTTTTGACCAAGAATTATACACCTAATAACTTCGCACCGCACTGTAGCGTTGTCGCAGAGTTGTACTGGCTCCGTTGAGAGTGCCGGCGAACTCTCTGTCCCGTTTACTCATACATCGCGCGATTAATATTTCAGCAGAAAATTAGGGGGCCTGCGGGAGATGAATAATAAGTGAGGAATGGACTGAAGCAGTTTCTGTTCCCACGCCCTCTTTATAAGCGACCGCTCGGACTTTGAAGTCGAGCTCTCGTTTATGCAGTCTGCTCCACTCTTCCCCTTTATCATCTTTCCCCGAAAACCTACTTCCCCCCAACACATACCCCTTTCTGTACGCGACAACGCTAACGTTCTCCCAGTTTGCGCGATTTTTTGTACATTTTGTACGCGTACATTTTCACCGTATAGCGGGGCGGCAAAAGTAGGCCTAACAGTCGCAAAGAGAAACCGCGCCACTCGGCTAAGCCTCGCGTCGTCCGGCGGCGCTTACCTTGTTTGAGACACTACTCCCGTCTTCTTCCCCAGCGCCCTCCCGAAGCCCGCTCCCCACCTCGCTTTCTTCCCTTTGATCCAGCGTGTCTCCTTTCAACCCTCGACGGCAGGCGGCAGCTAGTATCTCCCTCGCGCGTCTCGATAACCTCCTCCCCCTCGAGCCGTACCCTCCGAGAGCCCTCCCGAGACTGCTCGAGCGCTAGGCCTAACGAGTTTAGGCCCCGTCGCAATGCGACGGGCGTTGGCGCTACACGTACCGGTGGCAACGGGCGTCTCTCGCTGTGTTCGCGCTGTGCTACCCGGGGTGGCTGAACGAACGTCTATACAGAAGGGTATACAAACCTCTTGTTTACCCAGGAGCCCCTGAGAGCGGTGGGCTGTTGCGGTACCGTTTTCTGGCGCCCGTAACTATCTCTGGAGATATACAAGGAGAGACCAAGATGCAGTGACCGCTGTTCGGCAACCTCGACCACTGCGAAAGTTAGCCTTGAAGGGGCAGCAATGACAAAATACAAGTTTGGTTCATTTTGTCTCCTTCCTTGTGAGCCCTACTACAAAACAAACAAACAAATTCTTATGCTTGTCTGTGCCAACTCATGCATACTCTGCACACGGCCTCCGAGCTATTGTTGTTTATAGAATCACTTATGCATTCTTTGAATCCCGCTACATTTCTGTATACTTCTACTCATTTATTTTTGCCTAATTTTTACTTACTACCATTTGTTCCGTACGATGTTTCCTTGTATACGTTATATTCATCTGCAGTCGGCCAAATCTTTAGCCTGCGCGAGCGGCGGAATTTTTTCTGTCTTATGACGATCTTAAGAAGGAAAAGCCTAGCAGACGATGGGCACAGCTGAGCATGGTTTCTGAGCACGCATTTAATGTCGACCTGTCTGCAACTTGGCTTAATTCTATCATACGGCGCTGACGCATGGGAAGTCGTCGCCGCACGCACACGCCAGTTAAAGATTTGGCCGACTGTACACAGTGCGTCACCCGAGAAGGCCCAGCGCTGTTGGTGAGCACTTACAATAAATAAATAAATAAATAAATAAATAAATAAATAAATAAAATAATAAATAAATAAATAACAATAAATAAATAAATAAATAAAAAATAAATAAATAAATAAATAATAAATAAATAATAATAAATAAATAAATAAATAAATAAATAAATAAATAAATAAATAGCTTTGTGCTGATAACAATAGTACGAATTTACCCGCCGCGGTGGCTCAGTGGCTAAGGCGTTGCGCTGCTGAGCACGAGGTCGCGGGTTCGATTCCCGGCCGCGGCGGCCGCTTTTCTGATGGCGGCGAAGAGCAAAAACGCCCGTGTGTACGATATTTCGGCGCACGATAAAGATCCCCAGGTGGTCCAAATTAATCCGGAGCCCTCCACTACGGCGCGCCTCATCGCCTGCGTTGCGTCGGCGCGTTAAACCTCACAATCAATCATCAATAGTACGAATTTTATCGTAAGCATTAAACAACTACGCTAGATATGAGTGAAACAGCTGAAGCATGCTTCATCCATTTTCCGAAATACGGAAACCGTTTACGTTTTTTTTTACGTAGGCTTTGTCCGTAAAAATACGGAATTTTTCACATGTGCAGCGGCTACTCCCCAGCCACTTTCGGGCAGTTTCTCTGTGACATCAAAGAATCTGGTTTGTGCCATTGGCGACCGCCCGACCTGAGGCGGTATTCTCGTAACTGTTCCTTTTGAAAACGTCCCTTTTGCGTCCCTTTCATCGTGACGTAACTTCCGGTTAAGAGGTGGACGTTGGCAGCATGGAGAAAGGTTGGCAGTAGGTTTGCCGCGCTTGCGTTACGTCACTTCCGGCTTGTTTGCTTTTAGCCGATCAGGACTCGAAAAGGGACACTTTTGAAAGGGACGCAAAAGGGACAAAACTCGAGAATACCGCCCCAGAGCTACCGCCGAGATAAGTGACTGGCCGATTGTAGTGGGTGCCTGTAGTTCCGTTATTCACCGCACCACTTGAGCGTTAACGCGCAGTTAACACACCTAAGAACATGTTTCTAGTCCTGGACCATATTAAGACACTCGCGCCCATGTTGCGCCCCTGTAGCGCGAAATTTGAAAGGTTTACAACATTTCTTGCGCTGTTTTCGGTTAAAAACGGCCTTTGTGATGGGACAGGAGCTGAGTGAGTTACCAAAGTCTAGTTCTTTCAAACAGGACAGAGCGTTGTTTTGTGCTCATAGCCCCTTCAAAGTGTCACACTAGGTTGATCGTTAAAATGCGTGACCATTTCTATGAGGTGTCAACGAGGAAACACGCCTGTTCACGTGTACCGCCGGGTTAGTCACTTCCTCGCGTGAGGAAATGCTATTGATAGAAATCCCTTCCTAGAGTAAGTTGAGAGAAGCGCAAAGCTTTCTAACATCAAACTACGCCAAAAGAGCGTCAAAACCGTCGGATCAAACTACGTCAAAAGTCCGTCAAAACCGTTGGTAAAAGTGCGTCCAGCCTTCGCTGATTGTGCGTCCACTCGATCGTCAAACGTTCGAGGAGCCAAATCGTAAACACAAACGACGAACAAACCCATGCGACGATATTTCGCGCGCTAAGTAAACGCATCTACGAACAATCTAAATGTACACCGACACGCGGTTTATCAGGTAAAGGTATGCTATTGGATTCCTTCTTCATGATTTATGCGTGTATTGTCTTATCTAGAGCCGCTCCTTTTCCGCGATTTTCAATCAACCGTTCTGACGCCCGGTTTCACGCATGCCCCGTGTGTGAAGAGATCTTATCAGAGATTTTAGGTCAGCCAACCGGCCTATGGGGAAATGCATTAATTTTTTACATGACGCGTTCGGTCCCAATAAGAAAGCTTTCAAAGGCCCTAGAGCCTTACTTAATGTTTTCATGCACACAGGGCAACTTATATTACCCTTAAATAAATGTCTTCCCATCGATTCATTTCAGTACCGTAGTGAAGCTTACATTGAAGGGGCTCGCTTTATAGGATTACGCGTCATCTTATGGAAGTATTTAATAGAAGGCGGTGGGCCTGCCTAGAACATACTGGCACTGTATAAAAAAATTGCTAATTACTAAGCTACTATATTACTATAGGTTACTATACTACTATAATTACTACTGGCACTGTACTATAAGACTGCTACTATTGCCCCTGGAAGAATGCATCTCAACAGTGCATTTGTGAACGGTAGTGGAGACGAATTTAAAGATTGTGTTCAGTTCTAGTTTTTTTTTTTTTTTTTTTGTCGTTGCTGCGGTCATTTACCAGCAGATTAGGTCCGAAAAATCGAGCAAACGACTCGTGTAACGTTCAAAATCAGCGTGTCGATGCCAGCTAGATGGTATTTCATCACGTTTAAGCGCCAGGCACAACTGGAGGAAGGAAAACTTACAGGAAAGAGGCGCCTTCCGAACGTTCAAAATACCCGCCGGAACGCACTATTTTGTTTGTGCGGCGCGGAGGAACAGCCGGCTGCGGTTATGAGGCGCAGAGGCAACGTCTTTTGTCTTTCTTAAGTTGTTCCCGAGTATGGAGCCTTCCACATCTATAAATAAGGTAAAAACCCGTATGTGCATTTCATGACCCGCGAATGAAGCTTGAGTGGCTCTGAAAACTCGGTCGCAACAGGTGCGACTATTACCACCCTCTGAGCTCCACATTAGAGCATGAACGCTCAATAAAGCCGCCGAAAAGCCGGACAGAAAAAAAACGAGAAGAAAAAGATCGCCTCTGAACTCGTTACCAACCCAACTCGCGCGTCCTGACCGGAGTCAGCGCGGCATCCCAGTCAAGTGCGTGGGCGAAGAGGCTGACTGCTCGCGAACCTTATCCGAGCACCGGCACAGCGTCCGAGCAAACGGGGATCAGGCCGAGGCGACGAGGCTTCGGAGACGCGACAGAGGGTGTGGGGAGCTTGTCACGTACGGCGCCCGAAACGCGAGAAAGCGCGCGAGAGAGAGGGCGACGACGCGAGACACGACGGAGCACATCGTTAGTCGCCGACGAGCAGAGTAGTAGCAACAACAACCACTAGCAGTGCATTCCTGGACGCGCAACAGGCTGCAGACGACACGCCGAGAGACAACAGACGATCTTTATTTCTTCGTCTTTTTTTGGTTGCCCCGTTGCAGCACCGGAGCGACACTTGCTCTGCGGGCCTAAGACAACAGCGGGGCGGTTAACGTCACCTGCTCGCTCGACTGGCGCGCTCCTCTTAGCCCGGCGTGTGGCCCGGGGCCAGTCGCGTTAAGCTAGGGCTTTTCTCGCCACGTGCTCCGAATGGAAGTGGGCAGGAACACGGATTAGGAGACTTCTTATTCGCCTCACTCTGCGCCATCCCCGCTCCCTCCGGCTCGGCTTGGTGTTCCTTTTCATTTCCTCCTCATCCCCGGCACCACCCCCGCCCATCCCCCATCCAACAACGCAATCGCTTCTCCTCTCCGGCTGTTTTTCTCTTTTTTTTTTCGATGTCTTTGTTTTTGTGTCGCTAGTGGGATTGCGCGTAACGTTACAAGCGTTAACGGAGGAGCGGGAGCAAACTTTTAAAGCGACGTCTGAAAGGATTGAATGTGCGACGAAATTAGCGAGACGGGAGGAAGGTGTACACCGAGAGCCGAATTTACGTGGTAGACGTCGCTTCCGTGAAGTTCCAAACCCTGGAAACGTGCACTTGACGTCTATTACAAACTTTTTCTCTCGTTTTTTTTTTTCTAAAGCAGGAGGCTCCAACTGGGGTTGAAAAAATTGTAAACGATGTTAGGTTGTCGGATCCCCTCTCAGAACGCACGGGACAATTCAGTGCAGAGCTTGGCGTTGCTCGACGACCGTAAAAGCGTGGCGACGCTTTGCAGACGACAAAACGGCTCCGAATGCTGCGTGCAGGCGACAATGGCATTCGCATAACGGAAGTGGCGTGCCGGAAGTGAGCAACGACCCCTGCACATAGCAGTCGACGGTTCCGCTTCCGATGTTCATTGGAGCAAAGCGGAACCATACGTTTCTTGTTCTTTTACGAACAATTAGCGAGCTGAATGTTGCATAAAAGCGATATTTTTAAATGTGACAGCAGCTAACAAGGAAACCTGTCTCTCCGCCTGTAACGTTTGATGTGTCTCGCTTTTGCCGCATTCACTATAGCTAATAATAAAGGGCGCTAAGGCTTTCATGATTAGATATCATACTGCCTTTTGTCCGGAGAGGAAGACCAAGACGGAAATGTTACGTAGCGCTGTAAACTACCGACGAAGATCAGGACACCGAGCTCAACCTGGTGACCTGAGCGAGAGCAGCCTGAAGCCAAGGAACTCCGAAATAGGTATACCTTGCGCGGGTCGAGGCTCGTAACGTTAGCCTCTGCTCGACGAATAAAAATGCATTTTCTCTATCTGTCTGTCTCTCTCCCTTTAGTCAGCCAGAACGCAGGAGCCACAGTAGCGTAGCGATAGCCTGCTCGTCTCACCCTCTGCAGGCCCGGACTCGATTGCCACCCGAACAAGAATGCACAAAATTCTCTTTTCAAATCCATTAGACACCGCGTTTACAGGAACGTCCCTGGTAAATATGACGACAATCCGCGATTCTTTGACGTTTTTCTACCCTGCGCCGTCGGACACTTTCGGTACCGTACGCTGCGGACAGTCAGCAACGACGCTAAATTTTTCGACTCACGAGTCGCATAATCCTTCCGCATAAGAAGTCATTCGACCGAAGGGAGGTAGCGCAACCGAGAGAATAAAAATAAAAAAAAAGTGTTCTTTGTGTTCCATGCGGCTCACCACAGACACTTGCAATTGGACCTGGTACGGCTGTTTTCATTATCGCTGCCCATAGCGAGAGATCCAATCTCTGCCCAGGACTTCAAATTGTGGTCGCGAGGCTAAAAAATTCGACGCGTTGAAGTGAAGGCAGCGTGGACACAAATTTCAACTGCCGAGGGAACGGCAGATCCGTCGGAACCATCGTTCCTCTTTGAACGAAGCAAACAAGAAAAAAATCCCATTGCTCTCTCTTTCTTGCTCTTTTTTATGTAGCGTCCTGCTGCCTACTGCATTATCGTTCAGTGTGTTCTTCCCGCACAATCCCCCAGCCGCGTCTCCCAGTTCATTTTACGAGACGGGGGACGTGTTAGAGGACATTAGCCGTTCGATTTTTTTCAATCCTCTCGCGCCCTGGCTCGTGCCGGAACGTATGTTTAACGAAGAAGGACAAAGAAAAAAAGACGTCCGTCCACATGCAGCGCCTTACAAGGTCCTCCCGAGAGGCTTCCGCTCCTGCACCCGCGTTTGTCCGACGCCCGCAGGCGCGAAGAACAGCAGAACAAGGGAAAATGGCGCTAATCTAATCGCGTCGCGCCTCGTCGGCCGTGTAACGACGACGAGTCACGTTTCTTATGGGACCGCAGTTACGAGCAGACGACGCGGCGGCCCATCTGCCCGACTGCGGACAGGGACAAGGCGCCGCGGCCGTGGTGACCGCAGGAACAGAAGACAAAGAGGCAATGCCGGGTGGGAAGGACGTCTTCACGCGCGTACGCGGTGCTGCCTTTGGTTAGCCCGTGCTTTCGCCTGTTCTACCAGAGATATTTTTCTTCGTCAAAATCGGATTAAAAAATTCAGGTTCACTTCCTTTACAAGTTATTGCTGAAGACTTACGATGGACACGTACAGTCGGCAAAACGCTCGTCTGTAACACGGCTTTTGTACTTCCGACCTTCTGCGGTGTTGGCTTGAAATAATTTAGAGAAAATTAACGCACCATTCTGAGGTCTGCGTTGACAACTTCAGTCTTGAACGCTTGTCTGAAGAGTATCCGTCAACGCTCTCCAGATATAGCCCGTTGAAGTGGAAATCGCTGTTATGGACAAGCGTTTTACCGACTGTACGATGGCATATACATGATGACGTAGTATACGGGATGGGTGATGGGCAAGGCCATACACAACACAATTCACGCATTTATTGCTCTCCTTGATTGGCAGGTGAATGTACTGACGCGCTAACATTGTTTTGGGCACGTCACTGGCCATATAATTGGTCCTGATTTGTTCCTGGACTAGAAGGGTCATGGTCTTTTTTCCGCAAGATAGTTAAGAAAGCGTATTGTAGAGCGGATATGCGGTCTTGGTCAACGTCCGGTACACGATCGGTGCACCAGCGCATGCGCGCAGCCGGTTTCTCTTTCCCCCTCTTCCCATTCTGCGCGCGCGCAGCGTTGCCTGCCGACTACCATCTACCGTACCAGGACTGGCGCCTAGGTCCGGGTAAACCGTTACCACACACAGTGGCGCACCAGTCACCTGTGAGCCAAGGGGCTCGGCACGGCGCACAGGGGCGCCCACAATAATGCATATCCGTTTAGTTTATTGATTGATTGATTGATTGATTGATTGATTGATTGATTGATTGATTGATTGATTGATTGATTGATTGATTGATTGATTCTAGAGTTTAACGCGCCGACGCAATGCAGGCGATGAGGCGCGCCGAAGTGGAGGGCTCCGGATTACTTTTGACCACCTGGGGATCTTTAACGTGCGCCGAAATCTCGTACAGCATATCGGTTGGGTAATCTGACATTAATGCTCACGCGTTCACAGCTCATAACAAGTGCTTAGGTGGTTCCGGAGATTTTTTTTTTCATTGAGTCTTGAGCGAGGCCGCCAACTGAGCGCAGTCCGGTGACAAAAATTCTCGGCTTTCTAATCCGGGGCATCCCCCTATATTCGAAACGTTCCTCGGCGCCCATAGTCGCTCCTCAATAAGGAACGGCACGTTTTATTTAGAGCTGCTATACTATTCCGAACAAAAAATAGTAAAACGATGTAAAAAAATCCGCAGTTCGGGAACAAAGCATCACCTCCGATGCCGGGAGAAAAAGAGTCGAATCCAGCTTAAGGATCGGACCCGCTGGCCATAAATAAAAGATACCCTGAGATCTCTGCGCAGAACGGTAAAAAAATAAAGGCGAAGCGTTGCTTTTCATGTGCGCGCAGTGAAGAGCTTAGGCCTGCAGCTCTGTGCACACGCCCACGCTATATACCGTCAGTGTTTGTGCCCATGTCTGCGCATGCGTGGGAGGAACCTTCCCGACAGGAAAATCAACATAATAAATAGAGCTGTTTCCGTAATCCTCCTTTAGGCGAGTCGGACCCTCCTGATACCAAACCACCTTCCACTGAATAATCTACAGCCCACAGACAGACAGACAGACAGACAGACAGACAGACAGACAGACAGACAGACAGACAGACAGACAGACAGACAGACAGACAGACAGACAGACAGACAGACGGACAGACAGACAGACAGACAGAGACGGAGAGGCGGACAGACAGACAGACGGAGAGGCGGACGGACGGACGAACAGCGTGAGTGAGCAGTCGAACGCAAGGTGTTAACACTGCAAAGCGTACTTATCTTCCCGCCAGCGGACTGAGCTTCGTCGGAGTGACTGATGCTAGCAACTCGCTCTCGTTAGGTCCGTTCATAGGCCAAAACGTAATTTTTAGGGGAGCGAAGCAACTTAGGGGCTGGGGCATTGGGTGTCTCCTGTCGTCATCGTCGTAATCGTCAATTTTGTTCCTTTTTTCTTTTCAGCCTCTATCCTCCTTTTTTTTTGAAGCTGTTTTCGCGAGTATTTTTCGAGGTTTATTTCCTAGGACAATAAAAATATATCTCTGCGTGCAGAAATAACACCGCGCAGGCAGTTGGACAACCGTCCCGTCAACTCCTATTCCAGTTTAGCGTGGGTGTTGTTGTATCTCGAGTAGAGCCCCTTTCCGCGATAGAGACGAGTGTTCCAAGAGTGGAACGGCACTTGAGCCCTTTAGCCCTTTCCGCTTTTCTTGCACTCCTCTTGTTTATTTTTAGCTTCCTTTTTATCCGCACTTCACAGCGATATCTCCGGAACTGAACTGTCGCCTCGGCTCCAAAGAGTCAGTCCTCGCTCAGGACAAGCCCGTGCTTGTTTTCTTTTCTTGCCTTTCTTCAGTTCTTCTTGCTACCGTAAGGTCTCGCTTATTTGCCTACATCTTACACTCCCCGTTCTGTGTGCCCCTGAGAGGGAGTAAGCTAGGGAAAACATTCCCGAGGGTTCCAGGTCCTCTTGCGTATTTTACCCCCTTTCTTGAGCCTTTTTGATGAAATGGACGTTGGGAGAGGCTATCGACAAGTTCCTTTCTCGGAACGGGCCCAAACGGGAACAGAATGTTTTCTGCTCTTTTTCCCTACCCTCCAGTTTTCCCGCGGCGTAAATTTATTGCCCGTTCTACGCAACAAAGCGGTGTGAATTGAACTAGACTGCAGTTAAACTTGGATGCAATGAAGTTGACAGAAATTCGCAATTTTTAACACGAGAGTATTTTATGCCGGGGTCCACCAGGTCTAACTGACGTCATATCAGTCACAGAAGTGACAATGCAAGAAAAACTGCGGTTGAAGCGGCGGCGCCGGGATTCGAGCCACGAACTCTTTCGCCGCAACGGGAGGCACGAAACGCGCTCCCGACTGTGCTGTGAACAGACGCGTGAATCGTACGACAAACGTGCCTCATAGCCTTCCTTTCAGATGGTGCCGCCATCTAGGAGAGGCGAAGCAAATAGTGCATCATGAGGCTAATGAGCGCCGACAGTTGGCGCCTCGATGCCAGCGCTTACGTGTACGCGAGACGCGCTGCGTAAGCTGCGGAGAAGCCGACTTGCGGATTTCGCGCTCGTGACACGGTCCGCTGCTCCCTTCGCTGTAGAGGACCGTGTGCTCTTCACCAAACTATTCGCTGACAAACCGTTTGGTTTAGTTCGCACGGACGGTATGCGAAAGCCTGTGGTTTCAGTCGGATTTACGCAATTCCTCCGACGAGTGCAGTCCAGTGTCTAACGTTGATGCGTCTAACGGTGCCATCCCGACGAAATATAAACGGCGACGTGCAAGTCCATATGGATGCAAAATCAACATTCAACTGCTCCCGTGAAGGCACAATTCACTGTCGTGTTTTACCGGATCCCACGGAAGAGGGAACAACCACATTTTTTCGTTAAATGCAGGATTTCGTTATATGCAGGTCTTGAGTTGAGGCTAGCGTGAGTGACGCAGAAACGGAACCAACATGCTAGACATCAGTGATGGTGAACTCACCCCTAACGTATTGTTACACAAAATGTCAGGACTGCTTCACTGTACGGGCAAATCCTCCCCGCCAGCTGCACGGCCGATGAAGAAGGGAACGAAGCGCTTCTTTTAAGTGCAATGCACTTCTTAAGCGACCCTGAACCTGCGTCCACCGGCGATGTCCGCATCACATACCCACGTGGGGGATTGGCCAGGAATCTCCTCGTCTTCCTTGGCAACGGGGGGAGATGGGCGCGCGCTGCCTGGCCGCTGACATGGCACATACCCACGTGGGGGATTGGCCAGGAATCGGGAGTGAGAAGGGCTAATGCACCCGCTTAAAGGAGTACTGACACGAAATTTCAAAGCTGAGATCCGCTCTAGCAATCAAGTACAACAACACAAATAGGTGTCTGTGAATAAATGCATCTTTCTTTCTTTGTAGTTGTGTGTGTGTGTGTGATCTCTCTTTCGCGAACATTACCGTACCGCGCAAATTCAACTCGTGCATTCGCACTTTCACATTCTTCCCCTCGGGGAAATGCGGGGAATTTTTGGGCGGAATCGATGTTTGCTGCACGCTCGCCGGTGAACCACCGCCATTACTGTGAATAAACCCCACTTCGCCTCTTACTCGCCTGCTTATCCCCGTAACAGTATTAATTTCACAGTGAAAAGCGGTGATTCGCCCCCGCTTCTTTCCCGCGAACTTGGTCACTTCACGGCACTACAAAAAAGCAAGGTCCTTACCCCCGTATCCACAAAAGTAACTTAAGTATCACTTTTGCCCTTTACCATTTTTCGGTGCCTTAAAGGAGCCATGAAGACAAAATACAAGTCGGGTTTATTAGGAAGACTGCATAGTCCCGATAACAATGAAACCAATATCATCGCAGTATTCGAACAAATAACGGAGATATAAAAAAAAAAAAAACGTGTGAAGCAGTCGCAACCCCCTTGCAATTTCCCGCAACTTTTCTGTGACGTCACGGAACCTTGTTTGTGCGATTGGCGGCCGCCTAACTGACCTGTCGCGACGACACATGACTGGACGTCTGTATAATGGGGCCTCTAGTTCCATTAGACCGCATCACTTGAATGCTAATGTGCAGTTAACGCGCTGAACATTACGTTTTATTGTTGGCCCGTATGACGTCATTCTTGCTCATAACATGTCACTGGGGCGCAAAATTTGAAAGTTTTTAAACACTTCTTGCTTTTGTTTTTCGTTAAAAAAACATCTTTCGGGGCTGTAATGGAGCGGAGTGAGATACTGAATCCTAGTTCTTTCAAATTAAACGAAGTTGTATTTTCTCTTCGTGGCTCCTTTAACCCATTTAAGGACCAAACCTACGCTGGAAGGGGGCCTTTTCGTGAACTTGGTGCTCTTTTCCGCACTCATAATTGTTGAGAGGGCGCCAGCTGGGATACTGTACCGGGCGGCGACGTTCTCATTTCTCCCCGGCAGATACGGCATTTAAAATTGCGAGCATGTCTTGAAAAAAAAAATCTTTTCGTTTTCTGGCAGCAGAAATATTCACCGACGGACCAACACCACAGATAGCAGTGGATACTCGTGACCACACGACGACAGGCAGGCCCAGCACCTAAGCGACACCACACTCGCACTGGCAACGCACGGTAGTTTGCGGTGCGGGCGAAGTTCGGTAAATTAGTGCGTTTCTCCAGCCAATTTTTTTCACAAAAAGGGCCAAAAACAATGGCTCATTAGCGTAGCGAATTCGTTACATCATGGTTAACCGCCGCAATGCCTTCTTTATATAGAAGTCGCAAACGCGTGGGTTTCAATGGGGCTGCCAAGGAGAATCGGAAAACTTCGTTCAATCGAGGAATTCGTCACATAGAGGTTTGTTACATCCGGGTTGGATTTATCTGTATACAGGCAGTAGACAACTTTTCTTCATTCGAAAGAGTGGATTTTTCGTTACCTCTCAATATTCCAGTTTACGCGAAAAGGGATACTGCAATGGTAAGTATTGTTGGGATCAACACATCCGCTTTCTTACCAGCTTAGTCATAACTAGAACCCGTGACTTAGTTGCGGGCGCAATCAAAACCCCCCTAAAGGAAACACTCAGACGTGAAGCCACTTATGCTTCTTTTTGCGGTGCGTCGTGATAATAGCATTTTAAATGCGGAGCATTTCTTAGGCTCGCCTGGTCCTCCGTCGTTGATGGCGGCCGCCGTCCACACGCTCACTCGCGATGCGCGTCGCGTCGAGGCGCAGGTGCGCGTCTCTCCCCTGTACCCTCCTCGCTCTCAACAACAGATGCGGCGGTGCGGGAGGAGCGCGTGTACCCCGTGCGACCCTCGCTCAACAAAGCTGCGGCGGTGCGGTTGACGTCTTGCGCGCATGCTCGAATACGTCCTAAGGCCATTAAAAGCTGTTGGCGGTTTTTCTCGTTGGCGGACAACGTTACGCGTGTGGACTGAAAATTCAGCACAAGGAAGAAGGGCGAGTCGGTGCGCCGACCCAATCACGCAGTCACTCCGTACTGGCGATAGCTGTAGTTATCGCAGGGCCGGACGCAAGGATGAAGGTTATTAAGTTGCATGGTCCTTACTTATTAGAGTTGGAAATTTTCTTTCTCAAAGTGGATTTGTCCTTCTTGAATCCGTTTACGCGAAAAGGGAACACAATGGTAAGATTGTTTGGGTCAACCATCGGCTTTATTACCCTTCATTAACTAGAATGCGTGACTTATAGGACGTAAAACCCACCTAAAGAAACACTCAGCGTAAGTTTGCGCTTTTACGGTGCGTCGTGATAATAGCATTTGCGCATTACGCAACTTTACGTGAACCCCCTTTAATCTCACTCTGCGACGCGTATTTTCGAGTTTCCCCCTGGGAGATGCGGGCGGCTTTTCTTTAATTCGCGTTTGGCAGTTACCGCTCCAATTGGCCCCCGTTTAATTTCCCTTTCGCTGAAATTGCGGTATTTTTATTTTTTATTGCGCCATTTGTGGCAATCTTCAGGTTTGTAAATTCGCGTTACTTTTACACGTACTAATTTCCAGTTTTAGGTTTGCTAAGGTTTGGTCACTTTGTCTCTATGCCTTGTTTTTTTTTTTATTTTTTCCTGTTATTTTTGCTGTCTTGTGATGCGAAACAGTTTAAACGGTACTTATTTAAAACTTTTAAATTTATGTTTGCCAAACTTTTTTACTAAGTCTTGTTCTTTTTTGCTTTTATTATACTATTGTACTTTACGCCATGTGGTGCGGAATTGTTTCTAACTTCGGGACCATCTCTGTACTCTAACTTCCTTTAACCGATTTCTTGTATTCTCTTGTATTCCAGCGAAATAAACTAAAAAAACCTATCACACCTTGATATCGGTGACGTCAATGGGGAGAGTAAGTCGCTGCGACGTCGGCACACATTCAGATGTTCATTTCATCTTTTAGTCGATTGCAGTTCGCACTAATTCAACTTGCGAGACTATCAATCTGTGAGGTATGTTTAAGCCCTCGAGGTACCTTCAAAATCATTGAAAGATGATCAGGCAGGTTAGTTACCAGCATGTAAATTTCTATAAACTCTACCCCAGGTACCTAACACCCGAGTATCGAAGCAACCAGCGCGTAGGACTGGAAGAGCCAAACAACGACCGCATTCACGCATGCGTGGATGTAGCCTTCACATTTCAACCAGGTATTCAGAATTGGCTGTAACAATGAAGTCAGGCCCTGCGCTTCGTGCGTTGTTAATGTTATTGGCGGCCGCACGTACACGAGCGAAATTTCGGGGTTCCTTCGAAATTTCGATGTGTCTTCGAAATATCGGCGTTTTTTTTTTTTTTTTTTTTTTGAAATTCCGGTGTTTCGGCCTTCGCTCGCCCAAGCAGCGGGATTTCAAAAAAAAAAAAAAAAAAGAAAAGAAATACGCGCACAGTCCAGGACTCGCGAAAAAGAGAGCTCTAAGTGGTTTTCGCGTGGCGCAGCATTCAGCGTCAGAATTCTCCACTTTTCCCCGAAGTCATTTCTCGAAACACTGCATCGGAAATTAAAATAACGTCGACGTTGCCAAACACACGTACGCCTGCTCGAGAAAACTCACGGGAAAGGAACACGCCGAACGCGCCAGGAACCCAAAGTCATTACGTATTCGTGTCCGTGCATGATAGATGCGACAGACTGCCGTCCGGACTGGAAACAGTGACAAAAGCAACGCACGAAAGTGTGGCAACACTGATCCTATTCACCGGCCTTAAGATGTGCCTCAAGCGAGAAAAGGATGCTCTTTATAAGCAGTTGTGACAGCATTGCGTGTTATGGTCGTTCAGAAGCTCTTATGGGCCGTTCAAGTATAACACAGGCTAGCGAAAAACCGATGCATCTAAAAACGCGATTGAATTGCGGGCGCCCATAACGCTCGCAATACAGCGCGAGACCGGACGCAATAAAACTGACATGCACAAGTGCGGCGAGCGCGTATTAAGTTCTAAGCGGACGTTTGACATATGCCGACGGTATACGAATACAAATGTGCAAATATGTATCGATCTGGCCGAAGCGTGGTCATTCGTAAATTGTTGAGCTAGAACCACTACATGTACGCATCGGATCATTTCCTAGTGTCTTAGTGAGTGTGTAGGCTATGTATGTATGTATGTATGTATGTATGTATGTATGTATGTATGTATGTATGTATGTATGTATGTATGTATGTATGTATGTATGTATGCATGTATGTATGTATGTATGTATGTAGTATGTATGTATGTATGCATGCATGTGCATGATGTATGCATGTATTGTATGTATGTATGTATGTATGTATGTATGTATGTATGTATGTATGTATGTAGTACGTATGTATGTATGTATGTACGTAGTATGTATGTATGTATGTATGATGTATGTATGTATGTATGTATGATGTTGATGTATGTATGTATGTATGTATGTATGTATGTATGTATGTATGTATGTATGTATGTATGTATGTATGTATGTATGTATGCCGCGAAGAAAAGATGCATTTGATCTACCGTTTGCATTTGCTCTGGCAGCGCGGTTTTCGTTCTGCACACCGTAGGTGGCGCCAGCGTTCCAGATTAGTCCAAGATCAGTCAAAATGGCCGCGGGTTTCACATAGGCGAAAATCGTCTTTATTTTTTTTTTTTCGAAATAGGTATATGTAAGTTCTTAATCAGGTAAGTTTTTCGCTGTTAAAAAAACGAGACCACAAAATGCCACTTTCGTGCCTTGCCTGAGCGAGAACAGAGAAGCAGTTAGACCAGAAAAAAATTTTTACGGACGCTCATTTATCCCTGCAACACCCTGTACAATGCTTTCGCATTAAAAAACATTCATGCTCGGTAGCCCCACGCATCGGCTCCTCCACTAAGCGGGACATAAATGTTTTACCCCTGCCTCGTACGACGAAAAGTGCTGCGAACTCCAGCCTGTGCGTTCTTAACGGTAGTGGGTCGGTGTCCGTGGGATCCATTGTAAACGCACGTTGCGATACTTCACGTCTTTGTTTGAAACAATCCCGTGAACAGTTCCCAACGGCAAGTCCAGCTCCTGCCCTTCGAGGGCGAGCTCCGGCGACGGTCTCCGCATATTGCTGCATCAATCTTAGCGACGGCTTGCTCGGTCTCTCGCTCCAACGCACGCCTGGCTCTGCCTCGGGATATACCCTTCATTTCCTCACAACCTATCCCCAAACACTGGCAACTACTTCGCCACGGTTGTCTTCAACGCCAATTTGTCTACGTACACAGCCTTCATTCTGCGATGAATTGCGACAGGTCGATACCTTCGAGCCGCCGAAAACACGGCCACCGGTCGCGGATCCGCCCCACACGGATTCCCCGTCTCACAAGCCGTGTCGTGTCGTCAATGGTGTTATTTAAGCGTGTGTGCGACTTTTAAAGCGAAGCTATATGGGGTAAGGAGAAAGGGAAATGCGGCGGCCTCCTGTATATAGAAAGCTCCACTAGCGCAACCCCAGGCCCATGCGCGCAACAAAGCAGGCTGGAGAGGAGTTGAAAGCAAGGGGAGAGAGGTAGGCTGGGTTTATAGCTACCCCGTTGCATACCGCATTTATTCGAATATAAGGCGAAGTTTTTTTCCAAAATCCGTAGTCTCAAAGTCATACCCCGACGTCATATTCGTCATGGAAATGACGCCAGTATACCTAAGGCGAAGGGACTCGCCAGCAGAACGTCCCTCGCCAAGTACACCCACAAGACAGCCGCCGACCCACAAATCATGCTCAGCTGAAGATTTTGCCGCACATTTCACTTTCGCGTTTTACTGATTCCTATGACAGAGGAATCAACCACAGTTTTTTTTCGAATTCCCTTTGTATTAGAAAAATTTTCTCGGTTCACCCTGTAGCGCAAGGAGAATTAACAACGCCCGCTTTTAACAATGTATTGGTTATAACAAAGTCGTTTTCCTTTCCCGAAGACTTCTTTATAACGATGGATTACTGTATAAAAAATACACCGAATAAAGATATCCATGATGCTTCACGAAGTGCTCGCAAAGCTGATGAATGCACGGGCGAAGTTTGAAGAAAATAGCGAAAGTAAAAATGGTAAAAAGATCATGCCCCCCTCCATGTAACGACGACGTACGGAACGACTATATACGACAATATACTTTTATTATATATATATATATATATATATATATATATATATATATATATATTATATATATATATATATATATAATATGAAAAAATGGTAGCCGCACAATTAAAAACAAAAACAGTGGTTTACTGACGTTTAGACTGGAGGACCAGTCTTCATCTTGAGTAACCCCAAGATGAAGACTGGTCCTCCAGTCGAAACGTCAGTAAACCACTGTTTTTGTTTTAATCGTGCGTCTACCATTTTTTCAACTATTTCTTCTGGCTCCTCGAGAAGTTTCTGTTACTGCTTTTATATATATATATATATATATATATATATATATATATATTATATATATATATATATAATATATATATATATAGTCTGAAAAGATAAAAACTCACACAGAGCGCGAAAAAAATAAGGTTAGTAGAGACAGAGACAAACGATAAAGACGTAGAAAATAGAAATAAGTTTACTGACTTTCAGGGAGAGGACTACCTTTCTTCAGAGTACTCTGAAGAAAGGGAGTCCTCTCCCTGAAACGTTAGTAAACGTATTTTATTTTCTACGTCTTTCTCGTTTGTCTCTGTCTCTACTAACCTTATGTATATATATATATATATATATATATATATATATATATATATACTTTTCCTCTAATGGTCGAGGTTTCCTTTTTTTATGGCGAATCCTACTGAGTATACAATAATAATGGGCATACCTGATGTTGATTTTTGCCATCATACCTTACATATGATATCGCTGTGCATACAATATCAGCAGTTTAGTAACATTCGCAAATAACTGAACTTGAAACTCGCAAAATAATACCAAGACAACGTTTGTTCTCTAAAGAAACTGCACTTATAAAAACCCTGTTCTGTGCTGCCTCGACATACACCAGTGCCAGTTTGCGTTACAAAGGACAATTTGTTGTACAGAAATCTCGCAACCTCTCTTAGTCCAGTTTAGGGCTGTTATAAAAAGGGTTGTTCGTTTGGCGTTTTATATTTAAAAAAAAATGGGGTGTAAGATATCGTGCTTTTTTCGAACAGGTAATCCGGGAGAAATAGTTTTTTTTTATGGAACCGTTCCGAAATTCAGGTATTTCAGGGTTATATATACAGATGCACCCAGTGATACACTCAGTTTATTTTAAAGGGTATTACGAGCTTTTCAATTCTAACCCGTAAATTTGGTGTTTATTTCAATCTGGTAAGCGGGGAGGCATCAGGGTTTTCCACAAAATGCTCTCCAAAATTTTGCATTCGTTAGGAAATGAATCAGTAAGGATGGCAGTAAAGAGCATTGATAACTTATAAGAAATGAAACGTCTTATTCGCAAAAAGCTGGTCATCGATGTTTTGCTCCTCTTTGTTTACAGACATTATGATCTGTTGTTGTTGTTTCGTTTATTTAATAGCCTCAAGGCTTAGTAGACATTAGAGAGTCCGATCTATATCCAAGAAACTAGGTTGGCCTCCCGGATATAGTCCAGCAAGAAACGGTAGGCAGGACCGTCCTTGCGCAACATGTCGGTCTTCATTCGAGACTTGTCCAATTGTTGAACGTGTACCAGTTGGAACAGAGTTCTTTCTGCATGGCAGCTTCCATTACCTTGGCACAACAGTGCCAATGCTGCATTTTCCAGCCTGGGGTAACCAGCGGCAGAGCCAATACTCAACGAGTTCGAGAGCTGGGTTTCTGGGGCTTGCTTTTAGCAAGTACTGGTAGAGAACGGCGGACCGTCAGTGCCGGATTGTGCGGACCGCTACTTTGAAAAGCTCCATTCGGAGAGAAATCGGGTTTAACCCGAATCTCCTGAATCATGTCCGGGGTGTAAGAATCGGGTAAAGTCCGGTTTTTACCCGAAAACGAACAACCCTAGTCATAAACAACACCATTTTCTTTTTTTTTTCGTTCTTCGTCTACTGCAGGAATTCGCCGCAGCATAACCAAACCAGTTTTTGATCTTAGTATAAAGACGCGTTTGCTGCACACACCATATCACACAAAAGAGTATTTTGGACATCCCGAAATATTGCCTCCGACGACGACTCCTAGCGAAAAAAGGCAGAAATTTGTGGTTGCAAACAGACTGATAAGAAGATGCACGAGGGGTATAACCAGGTTAACCTTGCTGCGATATACACACGACAAACTTCCCTATTCATCTTCGTATACCCTCCCCCCCCCCTTCTTTTTAAACTCGGCGTTCGCCTCTTTCAACTTCTGGAGAACTTGAAAGCGAACCAGGGGGAACCGTGAAAAAAACCCCCCTTTAAGATTAAAATGATGGACTAAGATGGGGGTTCTCAAAAGTGGCCTCTTCACAGAATGGCGTTTTTTATTAAAAATAAATACCTAATTTTTTCATTAAAACACAGAAATAAGATTGAGCAGTCAGAAAACCTCGGAAAGCAAAGGGGAAGACGTGGTAGGTCACTGAAACAGATAAAGAATTTAGGAAAGAAAGAAAGTGGAGAATATAATATATCCATATAATATACCGGTATGTGATATATATAGGATATCCTATATTTATATATATTATGATATAAGGTATTTTTGCAGTCAAGAAAACTCGAAAGCTAAGGGGGAAGTGGTAGCCAGGTCACTGGAACAGGAGGTGAAAGGAGGATTTTTTAACCCGGCGACTCAAGTGGCAGAATGTCGAGGTTGTCGAACCCACGTGACCCTCTAACTTCCTTTGGCATCCAACGCTGCGAACGAGGCACTTTTTTCTCACCTTTGCTTTAGCGTATATCAGAATAGATAATGACTGTTGAAAATAACACAAAATACCATATCGCATCAAAAAACCTTGAAGCAAGGGGGAAGACGTGTGGTCCGAAACGTAATTATCTTGAAAGAAGTGGAACTCTATATTATAATATATAGATATATATATATATATATATATATATATATATATATATATTATATATATATATATATATATATATGCAAGCACGCGTACACTTACTACACTGAAGAAGCATAAGTAGTTCTGTATGAAACTAGTCAGAAAGCATGACGAATGTGTAAGAAAGAATGGCCAAAACTGATTCTCCCTCGCCAAAAACAGGTGAAGTACGACAAATAGGGGGTTGGGTGAAAACTGAGTTCAAATTCTTCCCTCAAACAACGCTTCAATCAGCGGAAAAAAAAAAAAGAAACGCAGCCCGATTTAAAAAAAAAGAAGCATTGAAAGATTAATCTTCAGCGCACGTAGGAGCGCTAATAACTCTCCTCGCAAGGCCGGTTATTTTGCTTTGGTTTCATTGCTCCATTACCTTTGTAGTTTACTTCGCCGTGATGGGCTTAATCTCCGCTTCATTTCAATTTACGCGCGTTTTACTTTTCGACTTGGCTTTCCGGATCCTCTAGCTCACTTTCAGCGTTTTTTTTTTTTAAATGCTACCTTTTTTCGGCAACTATAGCTAGGCTTCCAGCTGAACACGACGGGGGCATATGGCATAGACAAGCTAGGCCTAACGACACAAAAGTAAGATGAAAAAAAAGAGAAAACACTTCTCATGAAGAAATTAAATATTTCTCCGCTTTGAGTTTGTTTTCTCTTTTCTATTTAATTTCTTTATTCACACAGGGCACCACTGAAGCCCGCACGGCGTACGTGATTCCAGCATGCCGGACGCAGTGCGGTTAGCGCTTGCTACGCAGAAATGATGCCTTGCTCAGAGCAGCCTCGCACGCTTCAAACACAGAACGCGGAAAGTAATTTTCCTGAACCCGGCTCTAAAATTGACGATAGAGCAGGCGCTTCATAGCGGCCAGCCCGGGCGTATACGTAGTTGAAGCAAAACACAAAAAGGCGTTGAGTAAAATTGAGTAGGGAAAAGTTCGATGTTTGTTTATTCGCCGCTGAACAACGCCGTACGCCGCGGTATAATGTAAGAGTTCGTCGCGAGATGAGGGCCCTCAGTTCAGGGCTGGCATAGCGGAAGCAGCTTCCGGGAAAGCGAGAAAAAAGCAAAACACGCCGAAGATAAAACACGTACGACATGCGGGTCGTAGCCAGATCCACAAAAGATACAATGCCGAGAAAATATTTTCGGAGTGGAACGCAGCGCCAGAGCATGCATGAAAACGTAAAGTGGCAAGATTTTTCGCGGGTTTAATCATGCCCGCTTCCTCGCAGCAGTGAGTTGCGCGCTTGAAGTGAACGAAAATTTTGACGCGTGCGGAGCAACCACGAGTCGCTAGTGAAGTGTTCTCAATACTTCGCTTCGGCCTTTCGAGGAACCCCGGGCCGTGACGTTAAGGGTGGTGTAAATATCCACATGGGGCGTCGTACTAAAGACATTTTTGCAAATGCCGACGTTTTAAAGCGAAGCTTTCTATGTCTGAATGATGGCGTGCGTGCGCACCAAAAAACGCGTTGCAGGAAAGCCACGTTTAAACGCGAAGCTCTCCTCTCTCTGGTCTAAAGCCAATGTCTTTGAAGTTCAAAGTCAAAGGCTAATTACCAAATCGTCACGCCGCAAAACGCACTGCAGGAAAGCAAACATGCACGATGGATTTCCACAAAGACGCATCAAGCGCCTCAAGAAAAAGAGTGATGCACCCATCCGTCTGACGACGACGTTGGTTGAAGGGAAAGCATCCTTCGTGCGAAATGAAATGGAGAAGGGTCAAAGCCAAAGCCACTGCGATCAAAAGTCAAAACTGCGTGTGAGTTAAAGACCAAACCGTCTGCGAGTCAAAGACCAAACACGGACTACAGTAAAGCCCTCTTATATCGAACAGCTCGAGGATTGTAAAATAGTTCGATATAGCAAAAATTCGATACAGAAAGAGAAGCAAAAAAAAACATATATGAGAGCAATTTTGCCGACGGAGGCACGAGCTAACTATGAGCTCTTACCACCCTGCAGTTCACTATTGATACGACACTTTCTCGGAAAGAAATCATTAATTTATTGGGGCGGAAGAACTGCGTGAGTGTATCCTGCTTCTAGGAGTGCAACGCGTTGCTGGTGACTGCTTGCTCCACGGATATCTAAATAGTCGACAAGCACAAGACCGCTGCCCTCAATGGCACTACAGTATCGCAGTAGCAGGGCCACGGTAGCGACGGGCTCCAACGGCATGCGTGCGTGCAGCTGGTCCACTCTGCCACGGCCGGTTTGGACGCGCCCGAGCTCGCGAGGGAGTCGCAAGCGACACCCGCGCCACCGCTGCTCGCCGATGTATTGCGGAAAAGCCTGACGCATGGCTAAGGAGAGTGCGAAATCCCGCGCGGTAGAGTTCGATATATTCATTGTGAGCAAAATCGCGTTCGATATAAAAAGCTTCACATGCGTGTAATTTTTTTCTAGAATCATCCAAGGGTTCGATATAGGCAATAATTCGATATATCCGTGCTCAATATAAGTGGGCTTTACTGTATAACCAAGGAAACCCCCACAAGAAAGCTTCGCGTTTAACCATCATCTTCGTTGAACGGAGCGGTGCACGATTTTTTTCTTCGGAAAGAAGGCAGCTCAACTCTATGGAAGCTACAGACTCTCGACTGCCATTCTGTGATGATGAATATCTTGAGTCACTGGCTTTCTCTGTCGTCAACGTACAAGGTGACAAAAGTGCTCGTGCACTACCTAAAAACGACAGGTTTCCAAAAAAAGGCCAGCATAAAAGACTGTAGATGCTAGGATACTCACTGTATTCTAACGTCTATAGTGTGCTGGGAACACTTCCCCGCGTACTGTCCATGCCTCTCTCCTTCTTTTTGTTCTTTCTTGCTTTTTCCCCACTCTCCTTTTTCGTGTAAGATAGCAAACTAGCTCATCACCTGGTTAACATTCCTCTTGCCTTCATTTCAACCGAAAAAAAAAAATCTTAGGTGCTGTTCGTGAACTGAACACTCGTGTGGCAGATGCGCCTCCCGCCCCCCTTCCTTTAAAGTATTGATTGGGCATGGAGGTGAAAGTAGATCAAAAGCAAGTTTTACACGACCTTCTGGTTGCGTGGCATCAGGACGGTAACGCGCATTCAGCAGCGTGTTCTCATAGCTTTTTTTAAACCAATAGGTGCTGACGAAAGTAAATCTGTTTCAAGCACTTTCTTAGTTCACCAGGCTATGTAAAAAGCGTAAAAAACACAACAAAATATTCAAACTCATGACTGCTCGTTGCCTCAACTCTGTCCGAGATGACGGGGTTGGTTTCGACGAAACCACGAAGCATGATTCGCAAAGTTGGGAGCAACATCTCACACTTCGTTCGAGGTCACCCTAGCATAAAGCCCGTGAATAATACAAAGCAGAAACCAAGAAGACGCATTTGCAGCCCGTCCCGTCGTCGACGTCAGCACTAAGCAGAATTGTCGTCTGCGCAGAGAGAGAGGAAGCAACCCGAAGTGCACACGCGCGAGGCACTTTCGCGGGAGTCGCTCGCCATAAACCCTTTTCTTCCCTCGTATACACGCGGCGTACACGAATAGCAGCCGACAGGGCGAAGATTGGGAGCGGCGACTTCCCGACGCCTGCGCTACACGGAATCAACATCGCGGCGGGAAAGAGCAAAAGGAATGAGGAGAAGCACCGAGGGGGCAAAAGGCATAGCGGGGCCCCGAAACCCCGCAGCGTACGCAGCGCGGGCTGTCGCGTCGCAGACGACACCGAGTGGCGCTACGAGTAGCAGACGACATGGCCAACATGGCGTCCGCGGTGCTATTTCGCAGACGACAGCGCCGTCGTCGCGACGGCGCGGTCGTCTGCTAGCGACGTTGACGTTGCTATCTTTTGATTTTCGCGCCACTTTTTGTGCCTTTTTTCGCCTCCCGCCGCTCGGACTTCGTTTCCTGGGAAAAGAGGAGTGAGCGCTGGCCAGAAACAGAGCTAAACCGGGTGCTATAAGAGGAAACGACGCGGACAAGCTGGCAGAAGATACAAAAAATGGAAGCAAAACCTCGACCGGGTGTTAGAAGGAACCAAATAGAAAGATAGGTCGGACAGGAAGTGAGCGGAAGCTTATTACGAGTCGCTTCAGTGGCGAACAGATTTTCTCCGCTGCCGCTCTCCGTACGTCCGGCTTTTTCTTTTGTAAACAACGCAGCTCTCAGACGACTACATGTACTGTTCGTCGCGCGAGGTCAGACATTGCGGAAAGAGGGGTGGGGGAGGGGCGCTGTAGGCCAGAGGACTAAGCTTGTTGACGATGCGGATAGAGCTGGAACGATGAGATCTACTTCGCGCAGAATCGTGTTCGTGACGATTTTGTCTTCTGCAAGCGGCGTTTTGTGGCGGCTCGCCTGGCGGTTAAACTCGTTATGATCACATCTTGAAAGTGCGCCTAGACTGAAAGCATACTGAGGTTGAAGGTGCTCCGCAAATGTGGTTTCAAAAAGTTTTCTCGGAAAAGGGAGAACCAAAAGGAAGGCTGACTATATAAAAAAGCTTTTGAAGAAAGTGCCAGCGGGAAGCGCTGAAGAAAATTACATTTCGCGGTAGTGTTAGACGCTGGTTGCTCGCGGAAAATGGCTTCAGCCACTTGTTCACTTGTTGCGGTCACAACTTGTAGGTTTAGTTCGGCTAAAAGCAGAGCAGGAAAAAGTTTTAAAGAAGTAAGGACAGATCCTAAAATATCGTTAGCTAGTCGTGTTGTTTGAAAACTGAAATGCATGTCCTTTTAAAGAAAAAAAAAACGAATGAGAAAAGCTAGGAGTCGAGGCTGTCGAGAGTGACGAGTTTTCTAAGACGCATGTGTTCGAAATGAAACTGCACTCGACGAGCGAGAATGCATGGTAGGTGCGTTATTCGTTAATGGCTCTTCGCTGCCTATAACAAACGTCGTCGGGGTATTAAAGGAACGCCCCTTTCCCGGACCGCGATTGTGAACAGATTAGGTGTCCCCACGTTGGCAGCGTCATTTCCGTGTGTTCCTTAATGGTCCGGTACCATGGTGAATGATTGATAGGCATTTAGGTGACCACACTGCACTTAGGTCCTATGGATGATAAGCCCGTCTAGTTTGGGATTAGCGCCACCACATGACTCCTAGACCAGCGGCCCATGACGTAAGGGCCGCAGCTTTCTAGCGGCAGCTCTTTCGACGTCATCATCATAGAGTGAGCAGTTTTAAAATAAAAAAATTCGGCCGTCTTCGCAATTCAGATGCGGAGACTGAGGAAACAGGGGAGCCCGTGTCTTCACTAGCTTTAACTTGGCTTTTCTTAGGAGTTCCCATCTAATCGCTAGATCGGACATTAATGTCGACGAGCGCCCGCCGTCTCTCTCAACTAGCCGAACGCCTGCACGTCAGAGCTTACGTCATCACTAGGCGCAGCCAATCCCCGACGCGCGCCTCCCCACCCGAACATCTGCGCCGCGACGCGCACTCCCCACACTTGCTCGTCGGCTCCTTGCCACCTCACTACTTTCCCTTACACTTCCTGAACGAGCATTTTCCTCCGCCTCTCCACTTTGCTTCGCCGAGTTTTGAGCGACGCCCGGTCTTGTTTTCAGCATCAACGCTTCTGCTGTGCTCAGTAGCTGAGGGGAGACCGTTTTTAAGCGGGGCAGAAGCCGCCACGAAAGCCAGTTCGCCCTATCTCTTAGAATTAGCGGATGTAAGATGAAGTCTCTGCGACAACGTCACCATTGCTAAGCCTAACTGCTTAGCAACGCCTCAACCACTGGGCAAACTGTTGGCGACCAGCCAAACTGCTGTCGACTTAGCGGGATATGCGGCGGGGGAGGAGGCGTGGTATGCGCAGGCCTGGTTTTAGGTCTAAGGTTACGGATTGAGGTCTAAAGCCGTTAAACGGTACACGCAACTTGATGTATAATCTGTTTGATCTTGCTTGGCAGGTTGTTAAGCCCAAAGATGGCTGCGAAACGTTAAGCCTAACATAGGCCTAACAGCGGCGACTAGTAAGAGAGTAAAGAAGGAACAGACATTAAACTGTGATGAGGATGCTTTCACGCCTACATCCTCAGATATAAAAGCACTGGTGTCCTCTTCAACTAGAATATAGCTAGCCGAGGGTCGACCTCTACCCACATGGGTGCGTTCGACAACCCTTCGTAAAACGGCTGATCAACTCTTACATATTTTAGTCAACCGCCGCGCTGGCTCAGTGGCTAAGGCGTTGTGCTGATGAGCACGAGCTCGCGGGTTCGATTCCCAGCCACGGAGGCCGCTTTTCTAATGGAGGCGAAAAGCAAAAACGCCCGTGTGCACGAGATTTCGGCGCACGTTAAAGATCCCCAGGTGGTCAAAATTAATCCGTAGCCCTCCACTACGGCGCGCCTCATCGCCTGCGTTGCGTCGGCGCGTTAAAGGAGCCATGAAGACAAACTACAAGTTGGATTTATTAGAAAGACAGCTTAGCCCCGATAACAATGATACCAATATCATCGCAATCTTCGAACAAATAACGGAGATATGAAAGAAAACGTGTGAAGCAGCCGCGACCCCCTAGCCAATTTCCCGCAACTTTTCCATGACGTCACGGAACCTTGTTTGTGCGATTGGCGGCCGCCTAACTGACCTGTCGCGACGACACATGACTGGACGTCTGTAATGGGGCCTGTAGCTCCATTTGACCGCATCACTTGAATGCTAACGTGCAGTTAACGCACTGAAAATTATGTTTTATTGTTGGCCCGTATGACGTCATTCTTGCTCATAACACGTCACTGTGGCGCAAAATTGAATGTTTTAAATAATTCTTGCTGTTTTTTCGTTAAAAAACATCTTTTGTGGCTGTAATGGAGCTGAGTGAGATACTGAATCCTAGTTCTTTCAAATTAAACGAAGTTGTATTTTCTCTTCATGGCTCCTTTAAAACCCACTATCAATCAATCACATATCTTAGTCACGAACGAATGCATTTCCTCGTAGACCAGGTGGTCAAAGGAAGAGCTCTAAGATCTCTTACACAAGGCGCGTGCTTGAAACCGGGCAATCTATTGGGTCGGAACGGTTGCTTGGACATCAGCGCGAAAAAGGAAGGCTTCTAGATAAGACAATACACGCATCGATCATAAAGAAGGAGTACAATAGTATAACTTTATTTGATAACCCACGTGTCGGCATACATTTAGGTCGTTCGTAGATGTGTCTCCCTAGTGCGCGAGAAATCGTCGCATGCGTTCGTTCTTCGATTGCGATTTGCGCCTTCGGAGGTTTGACGGTCAATTGGACGCGCTTTCCTTGGTTTGGACGAAACTTCCGCGCTTCTCTAAACTTTCTTTAGGAAGTGTTGGTAAACTTTTTTTTGTTATCCCCCTGTTGTGACAGGAGCTGAAGCAGCGTGGTCAGAGAAGAGACAGGTGCACGAAGTACGTATACAGATGACTCTAATTCACTCATTTTCGGTACTTTTGTCGTAAACGATTAGGCCTTGCTAGAAATTCCCGATTCAGGCATACTCAACCCCGAAGGAAGCGCACTGTGTAGACATTACAAACGCGCTTCGACCACTATAAAAAAAAAACGAGCAAAAGTGAGGTTAAAAAATACACAACGGCTGTGTTGGGCACGGGGAAGGGGTTAAAAGGGACCAGTGTGCGGCAGACCTCCTCACGGAGAAGTAATTGGTACGACGTTTGAAGTAAGAGCGAGGGTAGCGACAGCTACCGCAATCTATTTTTAACATCCGCGGCGAAAACAACCCCGCCCCCACGCACGGCCAGACGCGAGATTAATAGAAGCGTGGTTGGTTTCCGTTAGAGGAGCTTGCAATCTGCGAAAAGCTGATGCTATTCTCGCAACATAGCCTGAAACCCGAATAAAAGCGAACGACTTCTTTCAGGGAGTTTCTCGTTAGGCTAGCGACAGGTATCGTATTCTGTCTAACAAGTTGCAAAAAGAGAGATACTGAGGGTAGGATGTGGGGCGCTCGCGTGAATCCGGGAAACCGATAGCAATAACAAAATCGGATTACAGGCGGCCAAGTTAGTTAGGCGCGGGTTGAGAGTAGGGATATTCCTTCTTGGCGTTCTTCCACTACTCTGACTCCTACTTCCCGGATTCCTTGTGGGCGGGGATACGCCGTGCACTGTCGGCTGGAACGGACGCAGCTGTAAGTTCTGCCCAATCCCATCAGCATGTGCACAGCAAAAGGAAGGAAAGAAGGAACGAAGGAAGGGAAAGATGAAGGAAGCACGGAAGGAAGCATTGAAGGAAAGAAGGAAGGAAAGGATGAAATAAGGAAGAGCGGAAGGAAGGATTGAAGAAAAAAAGGAAAGGAAGAAACGAAGGAACGAAGGAAAAGAAAAATAAAGGAAGCGCAGAAGGAAGCATTGAAGGAATGAAGGAAGGAAAGGATGAAATACGAAATAGAGGAAGTAAGTATTGAAGAAAAAAAGGAAAGGAAGGATCGAAGGAACGAAGGAAGGGAAAAATAAAGGAAGCACGGAAGGAATGATTGAAGGAAGGAAGGAAGGAAGGAAGGAAGGAAGGAAGGAAGGAAGGAAGGAAGGAAGGAAGGAAGGAAGGAAGGATTAAGTAAGGAAGGAAGGGGAAATAATGGAAGCACGGAAGGAAAGATTGAAGGGAAGAAGGAAGGAAGGGATGAAATAAGGAAGGAAGGAAGGAAGGAAGGAAGGAAGGAAGGAAGGAAGGAAGGAAGGAAGGAAGGAAGGTTTTGTATTCGGAAGAGGGTAGCACAGCGCTATGAGCCACTGTCCTCTCCGTCAACTTCCCGTGACAATGTCGCCCGCATTTGTATCGGCTCATTACCTACGTCACTACCACTTTGCACGTACCGTTCGGCAAAAAATATAGGAAGTATGACATCCACCGTACCTGCTCAGTGCTACGCGAGAGGAGGGCCTCACCGCCAAGGCATCAACCGCAAGCGACTTCGTCGATCTGAGTGGTCAGTCTTAAAAGGAACCCCGTGAGGCGACGAAAAATACAATCCGATTAATTACCGACAATAAAAGCCTCAGGCGGCAGCTGTATCATTTCTTCTTACTCTTAGACTTCTTGTTTACGCAACTGATAATTCCTCGCGGGAAAGGTGTCCGGATTGCCTAAGTTGCAATTCACTTTACGTCTGCCCGCGAGAGCAGAACCAGACCGCTTCACTTCTTCAGTTTGTATACACAAAAAAGAAGTCTTCCGCACTACATAATTTAGTCACGTTAACGATAGCGGTTTCACTTCGCGAAACTAAGAGCCCAGTCACTAAGGTTCTACATCTATCCTGGTGGACGACATCGCAAAAAAATCACGCCATATCCACGGAATGAATGATGATAAGTGGGGCGAAGCTCGAGAGGGGGAGATCATCGGTAACCGCAACTATCCCGTGAAAGTTCGCCCATTACATCATTAAGAAAGACGTAAGACTGTGTGCGTACATTGTACAAATCAACTTTTATTTTCGGAGAGTCAATGCTCTCCAGGTCCAGACCTGGTGAAAGACCCCGCATCGAGGACTACCACGCACCTCCACCACATTTGTCACGTAGGATGGGACACAACGGTAAAGAATAACTTTTATTTAGGGCAAACCCTTGTGCCGAGACAAGACGAGAGGAAACGCAGAGGCTTGCGTCTCGTTCGATCTCCGAGAACGACTGCCGCGTTCGTGGCGAAAAAATCTCTTGCGTGATCTCCCCCTCGGCAGTGCACGTGCGCTCGCGCCTCCGTTGGCGAACACAGACAAGCTCGCGCTCCCGGTGCCGAGTTTGCGCTGCGTTGCAGCCGGTTCTTCCCCGCGTGCAACGCGGCCCACTTTGCGACATCTCCGAAAGCATGCGGCGGTCACGTACCACGAAACACAAGGGATGGACAGACCCATGGCTTTAGGAGCTTCGCCAATAAAAAACATTGCAACGATAGGATAGAACTTCAATATCTTGGGTGAGTTGGTCAATCACTCTGGGGTACGCGCTGAGTTCGTGTCTTGTTTTCTCTCGCTGTACCCAAAATAGCCAATCCAGTTACAAGAAAACATTGGGCTGATATTGAGGTCTTATCTTATGTAACAGAGGTTGGTTGCCCCTGGTAACATGGCTTCTTTGACCCTACGCTGATTACGTACTTTTCTAAAGTATGTCCCGCGGTGAGCATTTCAGCATCGCTGGCCACGGTCACTTTTTAAAGCGAAAGCTTTATTAGTGGGACCGATGGCGTGCTGTCAAAGAACTAATGCTTTGCCCCATAGACACGTTGGTCGACCGAAAAGCTCTGATAAGATCTCTGGACACACCACGCGAGCGTAAAATCGGGCTTTCGTTGCGTCAATACGGTTACTTATCAATCGCGAAGAAGGAACAGTTATAGATAACACAATACACGCATCGATGATAAAGAAAGAGTACGATAGTATAGCTTTCGCTCACAAATTACATACGTATCGGTATGCATTTAGATCTTTCGTAGGTGCGTTCACTCAGTGCGCGAAAAATGGTCGCATGGGTTCTTTATCCGTTCGCGATTTGGGTCTTTCAAGGTTTACGATCTGGGCCATTCAGCAGATCTTCACCGCGCTTGAAAGGCACGGGGTACGAAAAGGAGCTAGTGCTCAGTAGGGCTCCGAAAGGAAATGCAATGCTAGGCCGCGTTGCAGCGGAGCCGTAAATCGGCCCCCGCCTACTGCAGGATCTCTGTCATTAAAGTATCTTCCAATCCAATCCAATCCAAGGTTTACGATCGATTGGACGCATTTTCAATGAAGATAGGACTCACTTTTAGCAAAGGTTCTGACCCATTTTTGATGTGAGAAAGCTTTCGTGCTTCGCTATAGGCTTTTTTCAGAAAGGGGTGGTAAATTTTTTTTGTTTTTTTTTAATGGTCGGAGTAAGCTTTACAGACGATGGTAACTTTCCACTTCCCACGTAAAGTGCAGCTCTCCTACGCACAGAACATAATTGTAGGTGGTCATTCCCCCAGAAGACACTGCAGTACTCGTTTTGCAACCAACGGGGGCGCCTGTGCTTTGCTCCCGACAGAGCGCAATGCGCTTTCCGGAACTGTTTCGTGTCAATTTTCAGCGGGACTTGGGGGAGGGGGGGGGGAGGGGGTAGAGAGAGAGAGAGCGTTCGCGTAGCTTCGTGCCCAGTACTTCCACGTGGGCAAATTAGGTTTCCCAACGCACTAGAAAGCAACGAATGCTAGTACCGCTGCAGTTCCAGCGCGGCTGCAGATCCCCGGCTATCTTGTACAGTGGCCGCATTTGTTACTAAGTTTTTTGTGTTTGCGTGTGTGTGAGATTGGGTCAAATTCCAATTTTAGAAGAGCTCTCGCAGTTGTTATTCTCTTTCATCTCCGAAAGTGGGGCGACGCCGTTCGCAATCTAATTGTTGCGTGCATTTATAACCATTCGTAAAGAGCTATACGAGAGAATTTCGAGCAGCCTACCTGTACGTTTGTTTCTTCTCGTTTGACGTTAACGCAGTTATTGTAGTGCCATTAAGGCGTACACAGAGCACAAAAGAAGTTATTCTTTTAAGGCTTTCTACTATACATACGCCCTCTTTTTCCCAAAAATGAGGCCCAGAAATCCACACCGCGGTGAAATGTATCGATCTTTTGGCTGTTATGAAATTTGTTAGGTGCGGAATTGAGCTCCCGATGAGATACAATGGCGCTGTCACTCTTGAGTGGCAGATGTATGACAGACATAGTGCGCATGCGCGTCACAATGCATCACCATTATCATTATCATCGTCATCAAGACCTCAATTCTTCTTTCCGTTCTAGCCCATTCACTACACTCCCTATTTCGCCACTTAATGTGTTGCTTGCCATAGGCGATGGAATTTACGTAGTTACAGAAGCCCTACGTAGGCGTCCGTTTTTAGACAGAAACATTTAGTTAGCTGAGGTAGTGAATGCAGACTTCAAACAAGAGCGTTATTATCACTGTAGCGCCCAATCCAAGCTGTAAAATATTTACTCTAGTTTTTCTTTTTCATACTCCGTTTTACATTTCGCGTATTCGCGTAAGCATCCTAAAACAAATTTACCGTCAAATTTCAGAGCTCAATATCGTATTACTTCACGCTTGATGACATATTTATTGACCTATATCGTCGCAAAGAGCAGCTCCGCTTCATTTACAGATTTTTTTTCCTATTCGTAAGAACGGTAATATTCATATTCATCGTCGTCCTTGCGTCCTTGGCGGGACCACCACCGTCTCAATATTAGCCCTTTCGTTCCTGGTGTCGTCATTTGAAGATACCACACGAAATATCCTCTAGCGCCTTGAGAACAAAACCAAAACTGCTAGTTTTCTGGGCAAGCGTTCTTCAAGGATACCTTTTGCGCCAGATATCCGCATTGTCGCGTTTTCGCGGAGCTGGACGCTATGAAAAAGAAGCAGTACGCCACTGTTTTTCGTGTGTTGTAACCCCAACCTTGTGTTGAAAAAAAAAATTTGATTTGATTTGATGTGATTTAATTTGAAGAAGCTCCAGTGAACACAGGGTATGACGACAGAGTGGTTAAGAAAACTGAAATGCCGGTTTGTCAAAATGTCCATAAATCAGTAAATTCTTGCACTACTAGCTTTTTTTGTCTCTGGGCTCAAGGTGTCGTAGCTTTTAGGAAAACAATAAAACCTTTTCTTCCCACTCGAAAAAAATTAATTGCCTAATGACCTGAATAATATTCACGCCTGTAAATTAATAAATATTTCCACATCGGCTCGACTTGTCGTATCTATGCTTCTGAGGTTCATAAATGTACGCAAATATGCAGAAAAGCAATTTTTGCTGAAAAAAAAAGACAAAGAAAAACACTCCAGGGCTGCAAGAGTTAATCCCCACAATCATCGTCATTATAATTGCTGCCAGCACCATTACTATCGCTATTATCAGCGCTGCCACAGCTATCGTAGATTTATTGTAGGGTTTAACGCGCCGACGCAACGCAGACGTTGAGGCGCGCCGTAGTGGAGGGCTCCGGTTTAATTTTGACCACCTCGGGATCTTTAACGAGCGCCGAAATCTCCTACGCACGGGCGTTTTTGCTTTTCGCCTCCATCAGAAAAGCGACCGCCGCTGCTGGGAATCGAACCCCCGACCGCTACCACAGATACCACTATTCTTAATATATTAGCCGAAGAAGCAGAAAGATGTCGTGTAAAAGGATCAAAATTTGGGGCGAGTTGGTACTGGCTATGCATCTTGAACTTCAGCATAATGTATACAAAGACCGAAGGTAAAGAAGACGACAGGACGACGCTGCGCCGTCCTGTCGTCCTGTCGTCTTCTGTACCTCCTGTCTTCCTGTCATCCAGTCGTCTGTCGTCTTCTTTCGTCGTCTGTCGTCTTCCTGTAGTCTCCCGTATCTCCTGTCTTTGTCTATTACGCTGCAGTTCAAGACGCAAGTTGTCGACTCGATGGCGATGACTTCCCTGATCATCGACTTCCACTATCGCTTGTCAGTCGAATCCATTCATTATCTCCCGAGCTATCTCCTTAGCTGTCTCTTCCGCGTCCCTGCTAGTTCTCTTCCCTGCACTTCTTTTCCCATCCCACTGCCCCTCCCACTTACCCAACTGGTGCACGTGTTGTTCCGAACCGCACGGTCACCGATTCCAATAAAAAAATTGCGCTCCGACTTAGATACTACGAGCAAAAACATTTCGTTTAATTATGTTGCACGCGTTCTCCTCTGGCTTCTGTATCATTTTAATTCAGTTTCTGCAAGCCCGCTCGTATAATCTAGAATGTTCCGCGTAGAACGCGCTCCCCTTTTCCTTAAGCATGGAATCCTAACATTTGAAAATATATTTTATAAAAAGCTAGCGACAGCCATCTACGATCAAATAAAACCAAACTCAGATACATTTCATGATGCTTACTCCCGGGAGCCACAAATGTATAGCTTTAGAAGAACCACCTATTGCAGTGAGAGGACTCGGACCAACTACGGTAGACAAAAGCTCAAACACCATGGCATCCGGCATAATGAATGAAAGTCGATCACCTGAAATTTTTTAAAGAAGGTGCACGCTTATCTACTCACACTTCAAACATGATACGTTTTTTTTTCATTTTTGTTTAAGAATTGTGCATCTGGTGCACCTTTGCTGAAACGCACTGTAAATTTTTCACTTCCTCACTACTGCTTCACAACTACGGTTTTGTTTTCGAGGTCTCTTTAAAGGTCTTTTATGTGTAAAGAGTGAATTTATAGATGTGTAATTATTTCCTATCTTTTCTTCGCTATATATCTATATTTATTGTATTCCACTGTATTGAATATATGTATTTATGCTTTAGACAAACATACTGAATGTTGTGCATTATTGTGGTCTGGGCGGGGATCGGTGCATTGTCAGGTATTCAGTTGCCTTTTCCCCACCCCTTTCAATTCATCAACCACTGGATAAATGATGTATGTTTGAAATGATGATGAATAAACTTCAAGCTTCAAACTTCAAGAAGTGCAAATTTAATAAAACTAGGGCAGCTTTTGCCCCCCACGTCGGGTTCAGCTAAATGAAAGCATAATGTGGGATGGTGCAATGTAAAGTTACCCTGTTTCAAAGGAGAGACAGAAACAGAGAGAGTAATTTTATTGAAGGAAAACGATCACATAGAGGTCGGCGTGATGGTTTAATCCCTGGCCAGCTAGTCTGTGTGCAAGAAAGTGAAAAGAGCAGCGCGGATGAAAGTTGACAGAGAAGAAGAAGATCAGGGAGGGATGAGGGCGTGATACAAGGGGCATGATTGTCTATACTATGTACCATTGGAGCAGCTCTTCGCACACGTTCACGCCCACACTAGCCGCGCAGTGGTCTTCTCCACGCTACTCACAGCGGTAGCAAAAATTGGCCTCAGGGCTGTTGCGAAAACTTTCCCGGGCACCGCACACTTTTCCCTTAGCGCTAAAGAGCGCAGGCTACGGTGAGCGCTAAGGAAGGAAGCGCTCGGGAACGACAGAGCCACTCGAAATGCGAAAACCAAAAGAAAAAAGCGCGGGAAAAACAAACCGCTGCAGAGCTAGCTAAGATGGGCGCGCTAAATCAAATAAACCACCGAACCGGGCAGACGGCTACAAGCCAAAGAGAAAAGATGAGAGAGAGAGAGAGAGAGAGAGAGGGAGAGAGAGAGACCACTAACCCTAAAAGCGTGTAGAAAGATGTGAGGAAGAAAAGAAAGAGAGAACAGCGAGTACGCCAACGGCAAGACGACAAAGAGTGGTGTCTCGCTAGTGGGAGACGAACGCATCTGAGCGAGGGACACTTTGCCGCCACGCAGCGGCGCATTCCGGTGGAGCGGGAACAGCAGCAGCAGCAGCAGCGAAAGTTCATTAAGACGGAGTCTCCTAACCCCTTTCGGGCCGCTTTCTCCGCGCGGCCCACACTCTTCACGTCTCGGGGACATCCTTTAGCGCCCCGCTGCGCAGCGTAGGGGCAAAGCGAGACACACGTGTGCCCTGCCTGCGCGTCTTTCTTCACCGCCGAGCTCCCGCGCCGCGGGGGGGAGGCCACCGCACGCGTCGTTAGGGGCCATTCAGGCAAGGGGATAGGGTTGGACCTTGCGGGCCGCCCCGTTTCGGAGGGGGGCCTGCGCAGCGGAGATAATCACGGCACCGCCACGCGCAGTTTCCCGGCGCGAATGGCGGTAATACGGCTTGAGGTAGACTGGCGGTTCCGAGGCCCGCGCGAGGCTCGCTGCGCCACGCGGCTGGCAATTATTGCGGAAAAGCTGTCTTTCAGGAGGAAACCCGGGACGGGAATGAGCAGCTATTTCGGAGGGACTGAACGGGATGTGGGTGGAGGCGATAGATGACACGTTGCTTGTATGCCTGTTTATGTCTTGTTGGTCGAGGACGTGAGCATAGTTTTCTCGGCCACCTGTGGTTTGTCGGCCTCCAGGGATTGCGAAACGTTTTAGATTTGACAGATCGCTAACGGCGCCGCGGAATAGCGACTAAATAACAGTCTTTTTGGATGTTAACCTGTGATGGAAATGGTAGTACTAAGAGAAAAAGGTATTCAATAACGGGTGCACGCCAAATGACGGTATCTCGGGTCTATCTTTATAAGCTGACGCTCCCTGTGAACGCAACATCTTCCCATCACGGCTCGATGCAGCACCAGTGTATTGTTGAGGAACACGGAAAATCAACTTAAGTCGAATTAGATAACATCTTACGGCGAAGTTGTATACCACCTCCTTCAACGACTCAATGATTTAGAGAGCCCGCACACCAAGGGCTTGCGGAAAAGGCTAGTTTTTCTTTTAAAGCTCTTTAACTTTCAGCCTGACGTAGATGGTTGAAAAAAATGTTTTGGCGTAATTAGCCTCTAAGAAGCTGTCCACTTACGTCGAGTTCCATATTTATCGTAATTAATTCACAGCAATACCTCAATTATTAACCGTATAATTATTAACCATGGAGTTCAAACAATTCAGAATTCGCCGCTGATATCAGCACATGTGCTTCTACTGGAGGATCATGGTTAGAGAAAAGGCCTGTGACTTTATTTTTATCGTGGGCCATCTTGAAACAAATTATACGACGTTTGACGGGTCAAACGACTACATAACTGTGGAAAGCTTTACCGTAGCTGGTATCATAAATAACTAGCAGGTATCATGGATAACATAACTATCAGTCGCCGTTTTGTATAAATAACATGAAGCCGCCGTTCCAGCAGCGCCACAAAGCCACTGTAACACAGAAAGGCCCATGTTTGTTTGCTAGAAAAATAGAGGGCGTATAGAATAAATTCTAAATTGCAATTTACAAACAATTGGGTATTGGTTTTGTGTCGTGCACGTGGCTTCGCCGTCTTGCCACGGGCACACCGTTGATTGGAGACAATTTTTTTTTACATCGGTGCACACACATTTCTCAGCAGGGCACTGATATGGCCTCTTCAGCTTCGTTAAGTCTCTTAAGCATTGAACACGCCGTTTGTCTAAGTCCGCCTAGAGTAAGTATGCACAAGCTTTGAATGCAAACGCCTGTCCCGTTTTGCATACAAAGTGTCTGAAAGAAGCTGTGATACAAACAGCCTCGATACAATAGGTTCCTTGCAAGTTCCGACGTTTGCAGTAGCAGTTTAGTACTACATAAATTAAATAAAATCATCGCACGTGGTGAACTTCAAAGTTTCTAGGTCATACCTTACGTTAACGAGAACTATTCGACAGCATTTATTTGAAAATACCTGATTTTCAAATGTGGTTAACACTTACCAAAACGTCTTATAACGTACTCAGCGGAGCAAGCGACCAAAGTGGAAGTCAGTACGCTGTTCCAACATGAATCACTGTGCTCAGGCATGACGCGTAAATCGGCTTATTGGTTGTTTTACCTACTAAGTTTACAACCTCGTAGATGGGTAACGGCAAGGCCTTAGTTCCGTGTGTGCTGCAGGCGATTCCCTTCAAGCTCTTGTTTATATTTTGTTAAAATGAACACTTGGAGACAAGATGAACTCTGTTCCAATGAGAAAACGGTTACCCCCATCCCGAGTTCTTTCTTTTTACTGCGGTTGTGACAGCGCGCGAACGGATTAGACCGAGCGACACATTAGCGTCGAGAAGGCCCCACAGAGATGTCGACACGTGCTCTGTCGACTTTTCGTTTCCTTAGACCAAGATGAGCCAATCAGTACAGGCCGGTCGCTGATTATCGATCAGCGAGTGTAGGCGATGCCTCACCGTGGCTCGTCCTTATCTTCACCTGTTCTAATTATTGAGCTTAATGGAAAAATGTTCGCGTTAAACGTGGTATATGCTTACTTCCCTTGAGAGTATTTCTTGTCTTAGTCAAAGTTGTATATAGTATATTAGACCGGTACAAATCAATTCATTTTTTATTTGCTTGTACCTTCTCTATTGAACTTTCTTTGATACCAACGTGTCTCCTGGTAACAAGCGTAGCGATACACACCAAATCTGTTTAAGCGAGATATGAGCGCAAGCGAGTCTATTTCAATGGCAGTTCCAGCTGGCCTAACTGCGGAATAGCGTTCCTTTTGATCCCCGAGTTTCCATCAATCTACCCGAACCTTTGTTACGACACGTACACCTTCACAGAGGCTGCGTTCTATTACACAAATCTCGGTCATTTCACGTGGGCATTAATGAAAGGAAAATGAAATTCAGCGAACTCTAGACACGACAAAGATTGCCGACACTCACCTACGGGGCGATGCCGTCACTTCAGGCGCGACGCTTTTCCGCACTGCAAAAAAGAGGACACTGAATTGAGTAAAACGCACTCAACGACCGCTTGGAATGCAATGCATCTTTTCTGGGACTTTTGAAGACGGTGGTTTTTCTTGGAATACCTAAGCCCGGCAATGTCGTTTGTTGTTTGTCTGCCTGTCACTCGATTTACCCGCCCAAACAAACAAAAAAAAAAGTTAAGAAACTTTGGAACACGAAGCGTATGTAGGCAACACAGTCAATATTACAAAAGCTACTTCCATTGCACATACATTACCGCATTACTTAGTGCAAATAAACCACACGCTAATTCGAGGCAGAATATTAGTACACAACCGGGAGTACTGGAGTTAGAAATACACGTTGAATTGGTTTTTAGACAATCAAATAAATAAACAATAACATGCTTTAAGGGGTCATGCAGACAAAACACAAGTTTCGTTCATTCGAAAGATTGCCTCGTTAGAATCATACCGACACCACTCTTAACGTAAACTTCGCTCAAATAAGCTATATAATTAGGAAAAAAGGAAATGGGCATGCGACACACTAGCTCATTTCTCGCAACAGAACCTATGATGTCATAGGTGCCAGCTCTGCGATTGGCTGGGGCTGGGCAAAGCAAACGCAAATTAGGCAGGGCCTATAAGCTTGCCGAACGAGCTATTTGCGCTTAAATTTAGGGCACATTCTTTTTAAAGCCGTCAGAATGGTGGGACAAACAGTGGAGTTTACGAAAATAACACGTAAACATAGAAGTACCGATGCGTGCTGCTGTTGGCACTGCGGGCACTATGCTTGTTTTAGCTGCACAGGACTGCGGGGCTTTGGGGTTGTCTCAGGCGACACTGGCCGATTGGCGTAAGCGACCGTGTCTTACTTGATCGTATTTGTCGGGCGAACACCATGTTTCACGAAACGAATATTTTCTACTTTAGTAAAAACACGCCAGGTACAAACACTGTAAAACAAACAAAGCAAAGGCAGAAAATGGCCCGCCGCGGTATGGTGGCGCCATCTAGGTTGCCTAACGGTAACAAGGCTCTCAGCACACTAGATTCAGGTTGAAGACCTGCTCTTGCGATGTCATTGCAGACGTCGTGAAAACACACGATTTGGTGAGAGAATCAAAATTTTAACTTAAAGTGATAAAGCATCGTTTGCTTCCAGACAAACGCTGGAAGCGCTACAAAACCCGAAGTCTTTCCAATAAAACAAACTTGTATTTTGTCTGAATGGCCCCTTTGACGCAGCAATGAAGACAGGTGGCATAAAACAAGCACTGAAACAAAAAATGCCCGTTCGAGATGCTCCAAGTGCAACCCAAACAAAATGTGCCAACAGATGGTGAGCTAGCAGTGCGACGCGGGAAATTTAAATTCGCTTGTGCAAACCTTCCTAGCACAAGCGATAGGGGAGGGGAGGAGCGTGAGAGGTTGGAGTGAGAGAGAGGACGGGGTGCTACTTAGCATGGGCGACATAAGACTAGCGCCTTTCGACGCCCTTTTGCAGAAAGTAGATATAGCCGGATCGCCTCCCCCGCTTCGCACCACACTGCTGCCGCACCCAGCGGCGCAACATTCACCAGGGCGCACAGCCACACTCCCTGGTGACAGTGCGGCCAGTTATGCTCCTATCACAGCCGAAAAACATGGTGGCGGCCACAATCCCGGCACCGAAAACCTAAAACTTTTCACCCTCGGGACTATGTTGCTTTAGCATTGCGACGCGTAAGAGGTCTTAAGTGTCTGTGTCATATTTTTTTATCTGTCACTGCCGACGCGCAAGCTGAGGAACCGGTTACAACCTTTCGAAAATGTTTACCCTCGCGTTCGTTAAATGTACGCAAGAAGTTCAAATGAGTGTATCCCGTTAGTGTTTCATCCATCCAACTATATTTCCTAACTCTCGCAGTTGCGGCAGCTGTAGTGTCGACCCCGCGCTCTCGTTTAAAAACTTTCTCCGCCTCTGTTGTACTTCCGAAACTTGTTATCAGAATAATCAATAACTTATCGTCACTATAAGTGATGTCGTTACCACCCCGCAATGAGAAGCATGCCTCGTTGTATCCTCCAATTCGCAACGGATCTATGCTTACAAAGCGTAATAAACGGGGTGTTATATCAAGTGACGAAAAAAAAAAAGACGGGGAAAAAATTATAAACCGCAAATGCGGATCCCTGCACCGTGCGCAGTGAGCCTTCCCAGAAAATTTCTACATTTGTTGTCGGTTGAGAAAATCGCCATTATTTTTCGCCCTGCTTTTGTCCTGTCTTGTATTCTTCGCCGTGATGGGCACTTATGCGTGGGTGTTGTGTATGCATGCCAATAATAGGTCCCTTATTCTCAAGTTAGGCTCTGTGGAGACACGTCTAGTTTATCTTTACTACAAAGCATGCTGCCTTTCAGAGCCCCTGCTCTTCGTAACAATGAAGTAAAACCGTCGCTAATAATAGGTACCGGTAAGATACTGTAACCGAGAAATGCTTCAGGCCAAAACAGCAAAGGAAACTGCGATGAGGCTTTTCCCTTGTTCAATTTATACTGGTGCAAAGGTCTTGTGGCTAAAAGGTTGTGCTGCTGAGCCAAAGTACGCAGAATCGATTGCCGCAGCGGCGGCCGTTTTTTTATTTTTTTTTCTGACGAATGGGTACCGCGTGTCGAGATTTCATCGTACATTTAAGAGCCCCACGTGGTCTATATCCTTCCACAGTCCCCCACTGCGATGCGCCTCATATCCCGAGTGTTGCTTTGGTGTGTAACCTCCCCCCTTTTCCCAAATTTTGAATATTTAGAATTTTATGTGGTCATAAAATACAGTATGCCACCTGGCTGCAACAGAAAGTTATTATGCACGCGTGCTCATTACGAAGCTCCCGGACCCCGCAGTGAAGACCCATTCGCGACTTCCAGAAACAGCAACGTCATGTGTGACGTCACGGTCCAGTTACTTATAGGTTGTATTCACTGGCGATGCACTAATGCAGGCAACCATGCGAGCGCACCGTCACTGGTTACGTCGGGCTCCGACGTAACCACGCATCATGTGCTAAGCAGATGATGTGTGTTGGACGTTCCAAACGCTACCCCACCGAACGCAAAGCAATGCCTCGACTCCAATGTGAGTGCGATTTATTACCTCTCTGTGGACACCACCGTTGAGAATCGGGTTGAAACGGAGCAGACGACGCACGCCGGTGTTTTTTTTTTCTTTCCTGCGGCTTGCGGGCAGTGGCGCAAGCCGCGCCATGCCCGCGGTGCTTCGGCCATGTCCGTGGCAGTTTCCCGTGTTGCCAAGCCAAGAAACCGACGGCTAAACTTTTCAGTGAATACCACCTATAGGCGAAATTGAAATGTCACCCCACTCTACGTAAGGCGTGCTATTTCTCGCCCTACATCGGTGTGACTGCCCCAGAGCACATGGCACTACATGACACTTACATATGCCGGTGCATGTGGTGAAACAACGGCAAGTACTGCGGAGAAGAAAGACCGTACGGGATTTGAGTGCGCTCCACGCATGCCCAGAAGGAGGGCGCCGAGGTACTCTGGGGTGGTGTTGCTCGGTGGGCGGGTGTCTGTGCTATGCGCGACCGGCGCGCTCAGCAACGGTGCGGAAACGGAGCTGATAGCGGAGGCCGTGGTACGCGTGTTTATGACGCCGCGTGCGTCACGTGGCGTTGGCAGATGCGTGCTTACTAGGTAGTCATTTTGAGAGAGCAGGGTTGGTTAGCTCTCGACAAGCAATAAGTTATTTGCTGCTTTATTTGTTTTGTCTGGTGCATGTCAACTGATGAATATCTAATGACATTTTATTGTAGCGAATCAAAAGAAAATTAATGATGGATCAGCGAGTAATACTGATGATTAGTAACAATTAAATATTGTCCATTACGGTGGATTATGATAGATTATGGTGACTTCAGGTGTATTAGGATACAGAGGACGAACTATTAATTGATCATTCATTGATAGTAACGATTAGTGAAGTTGGATAACTATGAATTACTGCATATTTAGGCGGATTAAGGTGACTGAGGTAGATAAACGTAACATTTTCAGGTGCATTTAAATATATCTGTGCGTATTACAATGGGATTACATAGATTAAACACAGATTAAGGCAAACTAAGATAAATTAATGCATGTTAGTGTAACGTAAGTTATATTTATATGAGAATTGAGATGGAATAATGTCTTAATAAGGAGAATTAAGATTGATTAAGATGGATTAGGGTGTATAAAATGGATACAGGTGTGTTATGGATACGGATAGATTAAGGTGGATTAGGATTGATTAAGGTGAATGAAAGAAGATTTAGAGGAATGAGATAAAGGACGGTAAAATGGCGTAGATGTCGTGTCGATTTTCGGACGTGTATATAAAAGGTACTCGTTCAATAGTGCGCCAGGCTTTTGCCATCAAAGCCCGTAAGCAGTCGTAAGTGTACCAATACATGTTTCCATCGAAGGCTCCAGTAAGGATACACCGTGTATGTCAATAAAGGAATCGCTTACAAGTTCAATCGTCGAGGATCTTTGTTTCAGCACTTACACCCGAAAGCAGGCACTCAAAACTGGACCGAGACAAAAACAGTTTGTTACGAAGCACAATCACAGCTTTCTATACCAAAACACGTTCTAGTTTTTAAACAAAGTCTACTTCCTTTCCTCTGATCCACTTATTCAAGGAAGGCGCAACGGCACACACCTGTTGTGCATTGCGCCGCACTGAAAAGAGCCCTCGCGATCGAAGTTCGCCCTAAACGTCTAGAACCCGCTGCTCCAATGACCCGGTTGCCGCTCGAAACCGGAGGACCCCGAATTTTATCGTTATTGGTATCATTACGCATCGGGCGCTACGACCGGACATCCAGAACGCGCTATTACCTTCCCCTGAAGCGGCTTTCCTACTCTCCCGCCAACACCATCTTGGTAAGAAGACCTCTAAACTGATGCGAGTCACCTTCCGCCTTCGCCAAGCCGTTGGCTCGACAGATGCTATCCCAACTATCCCACCACCCCGCCAGTTGATGACGTTGCAACCTGACCACTAACATCCGCCGAGTAACTCATAGTAGTGATGAGATCGTGCTTAGGCCGCTTTTCCTTGGGGTGTCTCTCAGCCGTATACCCACCCGTCAACACCGTCCTAATAGGGAGGCCTCTAAATGGATGCCATTCTCAACCCAACTTTCGTCGAGCCGTCGGATCGACACCTTCTACTACGACAGTGTGAGTTAACGTGTCCCTAACTTGACTACTAACATCCATGGAGTAGCTCTTAATAGTGCTGATATTGTTTTTAGGCTTTGTTTATCCTATCGGGGGTGTTTCTGCTCTTGCGCATCCCTTTTTTATTCTCCCACCAACACTGTGTTGATAAGAAGACCCGATAGAGGTTATACGCCCTCCACCTTCGCCTAACCGTTGACTCGCCAGCTGCCATTCAGGCAGTCGCGAGTTGACACTTTCCTAACGTAACCTCTAACATCTATAGTGTGGACCTGAATGGCGTTGCGCCATCGCGTGTGCTTTTTATGCTTTGTTTTATGTCTCGGGGGTGTTTCTCCCGGCCGCATCCCTTTTTGCAGCCGCATTCCCGCTCTCCCCGCCGCGAGCGACCCGTGGTCGCCGGCGACGCGCGGGTCGCCGCCGTGCGACGTCGTCGCTAAGCAACCTCTGCCCATCGCGGCGGCGGCGATGCGGGTCACGCCCGACCAACCCGCGATGCCCGTGCGTCTGTTCCTCCGGACTCCGAAGGGGAGGGAGGGAGCCGCCGACGCGCAGGCGGCGCGGATAGACAAATAGACGGACGAACACGGACGCAGCCCGGGAGACTCCGGTCCCTGGGTATATGAGCTCGACGCCATCCCTCCCCACCACCGGCATTTCTGCTTCCTGCGGATTTTGCTCCCATATCATGCCGCGTGCTCTCGCCTCTCCGCGTTCTCCGCGTGATATATTTCTAGCTTGCGTCCCTCTTTCTCTCCCGCCCTTTCCTCGCATTCTCGACGCGAGATTCTATTAGAAACCCGGCCGAGCAGGAACGCGCTTTCGGGAACGGATCCCAGTCTCCCTCTCCGCGCTTTTGTTTTTGCCCTCCTCATTTTCCCTTCGGGTCGAACGGGGGCAGAGCGAGTGGGGGCCAGTCGTCCGCGAGCGACTTGTACGCGGGAGCGAGGTGTGGCACTTTTGTTTTTTCTGCCTGCGGGAGCTGATGTGTTGGTTCGGGGATCTGCGTGGGAAAGTGCGAGCGCACGCTCGCCGGAGCGCGATGCTTTCCTCCGGTTCGACAGGTACGAGCGAAGCCACTACTTTCACGGGACTAGTAGCTAATCGCGCAGAGCAGCCGCAAAGGAACTGCTGGCGCAGTTCAACAAGAAGCATAACAATCTCCACTCCCCTTTGCCTAAGCCCGCCATCGTGTACAGCGATAAAAAGAGAGGCTGATAACTGTACTGTTAAAACTACAAAATCAGTAACTGCAACAATTCAACCAATCCATATATACACCATAATATATCAATCTATCTATCATCTATGCTGTTCTGTCTGCTGTCTGCATCTCACTCACTGCTACTGTCTCTCTCGTTACTTCATACTCACTCACTCACTCACTCACTCACACTCACTCACTCAACTACTCACTCACTCATCACTCACTGACTCGAACTGGCGATTGTCATGTTATTCAGCCTACGACACAGACAAGAGAGCCAACTCTTCTTTTGTCTCGTGTCTTCGCTCACTATAACTTGTTCTTGAACTCACTCACTGGCTCACTCACTACTCTCACTCACTCACTTCACTCACTCCTCGCTCGCTCACTCACTCAATGACTCGCTCACTCGTCACTCGCTCACTAGCTTGCTCACTCACTTGCTCACTCACTTGCTCACTCACTCGCTCACTCACCTCATTCGTCACTCACTTGCGCACTCGCTCGCTCACTCACTGGCTCCCTCACCTGCTGGCTCACTCACTCACTCACTTGCTCACTCACTTGCTCACTCACTGGCTCGCTCACTCACTTATTCGCTCACTCACTGGCTCACTCACTCACTCACTCACTCACTCACTCACTCACTCACTCACTCACTCACTCACTCACTCACTCACTCACTCACTCACTCACTCACTCACTCACTCACTCACTCACTCACTCACTCACTCACTCACTCACTCACTCACTCACTCTCACTCACTCACCTCACGTGGCGAGTTGAGTCTCTCATGCTACTCTCCAGCCCTACGTTGTCCTGGCATCGCATCTTCATCGCACAGCTCGCTGAATTGGATCTCACCCAACCCACCAGCGGACTAATGAAATTTGCTCACATCCGGCGACCTTTCCAGCGTCCTCTTTAGCGGCGTGTTCACGTGCCAGAGTACACGGAGCGTGGGCTCTCTACACGCGGGCTTCTCAAAAGAACAAGAGAGAAAACCGTGTCGCAGTTCCCGGATTAGTCGGCGCGGAGCAAACATACCGAAATATGAGAGGTCGAAATAAAACCCCGCAAAAAGCGTACTGCGTGTGTGCGGTGTAGACTCGGCGTTTTTCTTGTTGATCACCGGCTCGGAGAATCATCCAGGCGTATAAGTATAGCTTCGCCGGCAATGTAATCTCCCGAAAGAAACGACGAAGATGGCATCATCCGCTACACAAAAATAAAACCAACAGAATTACCGCTCAAACAACGAAGTTGCACGGCATCGTCCAGAGCTTGGTTTTAAAAACCAGGAGGCAGGCGCGCCCTTATTTTGTGGTCACCGAACTGCGCGCCTGATATTTTCTTTTCCCGACCCTTGAAAGAAACTAATGGAACAAGTATACGCGCTCGGCAAGCAAACTCGACGTTGATTAAATCTAGGAGTGGCTCGGTTATGGTGAGATAACTTTTTTTCGTCTATACGCTGTGGCCTGCAGCAGGGTTAAGGGCGCAAAATTATATTGGCAACCGCGAACACGTGCGCGCACGAAAGTCAATATCGCCGTCCCACGCAGGAGAAGAGTACAGCGTGAATCTTTCACTGAACGCGGAGAATAACATAAGCAGCGCAGTGCAAGAACAATTCCCAACAAAATACCCTGTGCACGTATACACGAGCCTACGCAATACAACGGTGATGCTGTGGCATGCTTCGGTGGGTGTGTACGTGAATTATTTCCTGTTTTCGCTCGTACGCGATTCTGCGAGGATACGTACGCCCTTGCATTAAGTAAGGTGGCTTGGCAGTCACGCGTAATTACAAATAGTTACTATCTATTTATTAACAACACTTCCCGGTCGAAAATGACGACAAGAAAAAAAAATTCTGTAGTTTGTCGTATTTTCGCGTGTCGTACTATCATCTTGTCGTATTCTTGTCGTGTCGTGATTCTTATGTTCTGTCGTGTGTCGTATTCCTGTCCTGAATTTGATGTTCCGTCGTGCCGAATTCCTCTCTTGTCGTGATCCTGGTGTTCCATCTGCAGTTGCACATGGTTTGAATGTTATTGCCCATTGTGAAGAGTGGCGTAAATGGCAGTTCTGTTGCGACTACAGGAACGTTTGTCGTTGAGAAAATAGACTTTGTCGTTACGACATAAATGTGTGTCGTAACAACATATGGCTTTGTCGTAACAACAGGACTTTTGTCGTACGGACTTTTGTCGTACGGACAGGACTTTTGTCGTAACAAGGTTACTTGCCGTACGACAGGAATTCTTGCTAGGTTTTTGCAGTCTTCCTGTTGTGAGTTCAGACTGGGCTAGTATTCATGGCAATAAAGGCAGGGCGATTTGGCCAGGGAATAAGCATCCCATATCAGAGAACCAACTCGGATGGAAGATATCATAGCTGAAGTTAAGAGGAGGCATTACACAGTACGGCCGGGCTGATATGAAATGCGGAGAAATGTGAAGAGGCGTAGCATCAGGGTAACGGGGTGGACTCCCGGGCACGGGATTAGAAGCAGAGGGAGACCACTAATTCGATGAGAGATGAAACAACCAAATTCGGAGTCAAAGAATGGACCCTAGGGTATCGTAAGTAGGCTCGACTCGAGGAACATGGGAGAAGCTTTCATTCTGCAGTGAACAAGATGACGATGATGATGGTGGTGGTGATCATGATGATGATGGTGGTGGCTGTGGTGGTGGTGTTTGTGATGGTGGTGAAGAAAGAGAATTAAAGGCAAATGCAGAAGAAAAATGATGATGATGATGATGATGATGGTGGTGGTGGTGGTGGTGGTGTGGTGTGCTGGCTGCTGCTGCTGATGCTGTCTGATTGCGAAGATGATGAGAATATGACGGCGATGATGAGGTTTTGGTGGTGGTGAGAAGTAGAAAAGAAGACTATGAGGATGATTACGAAGCAATACCGCAAGTTGAGCTAGTTGGTGCATCAATGAAAACATGAAAGCGCACAAATAACTTTTTACCATGTTCATTGATAGGGAACAGCACCATGTTAGGAAACTGGTTGAGGCCTTCTTTATCAATGAACATGGTGAAAGCTGTTTGTTAGCAATTCGTCTATCACTCTTCCTGGGAACGAGCACGCGCTAATCGGCACCATGTTTTTCTAATGTATAATTTCTTTTTGTGTAAAAATTTCGTCTTTTTCAATAAAACTCCAGTTGCGAGTAAGTGGCTGTGTCTGTCCTTCCTGTCCGTCACCGTTATTTGTGCGCTTTCAAGTTTTCAATGGTTACGATAATGACGGATAGTGGTGATGGTGGCCACGGGGTCGATGGCTGTGTGATTGATGATGATGATGATGATACATTTGGACAGATCACACGCAACTAAGACATCTCGTAATGCAAAATGTCTATACTGTGACAAGAAACCAAACTTAAGGCGAGCTAGCCTATTCTTCGCTGTCAATTTTATTCTTGCGAGAAATCAAACATCTACCTTATTAAAGTCCATTCAAACATCGTTCAACAATGCACCGCAGGAAGAAGTCCTCACGTTTTAATTGGCCAAGATTAACAGCAACGCGAAAAGCGCAAGGTTTTTCTACCTTGTTTTATTTTTTATACGGGTTCATGGCTTACCCTTTTTGTTAATGCTTCCCGTTAATGTAATATGAGCATAATCTTAGCAAAGGCCGGCATCCTTACCGGCAAGCTGCTGGTTAATGGTACCTCGCATGGGATCTTTCGTGTCGAACATGAACGCTATGCGGCAAGTCACCTTTACTCCGCTCCGTAACTCGTGCTATTCGCCGCGCTATCGGCCTACAGGTGGCGACAGCGTCGCGCTGTCAGTGTAGATTCTGCGCGCGAGGCGTAGCGGGCGAATGCACGGGGTGGGAGCGCGTCGCGTCTATTTCGCGCTCTGTGTAGAACGAAACGCGTAAAAAGGAGTGGAATGCTGTGTTCGTTTCCTCATGGTTCGATGAATCGCATGTAATCGGCAATAAGCCTGCATTACTACACGAAAAAGCGGCGCGACCTGCGGGTGATCACTGCACGGACTAGATAACGGCACGGGACCTGTATGCTGGGGAGTATTGGTTTGGGCGAGTGTCGTCGTCGTGTGTGTTCCTGTCCTCGTCTTTGCTGCGCTTCAATACGCCAGATGTATGCTGGGGTTCGTAGCAAGCATGTCCCGGAGCACGGATTTGAAGAAATGAAGAAAAAAAGGAATAGGGACAAAGAAGGAAGCCCGGATCGCGGTAATTTAGTTGCTGAAAACAGTTTCAGTCGCTTTGTTTGTTGGTATGACGCATAACTGCATCCGTGGAATTCCTTGAACGTTGCCGCACTTCACTGCTCCCGAATTTATTAAAGGAGCTTTCGATATTTTGTCGCATTCGGAAGCCAACCCAAAATGTCGCACGTTTTATGACCGTACAAATATAAATATTCCTTGATATTTATCAATCAACATTTATATATCTATACAAACATAGATGGGCACATGCCCCATACGCCCATCTCTTTGTGCCCCAAGACAAAGCTAAAGCAATCGCGACCGCAGGCGCAAATTCAAAGGACCTGGCCATACGCGGTAGAGCTTAAAAACGGGTTAACCAGAATTAATTTTAAAGTGCGTCAACAGTTTAAAGTTCAAGCGCTTCACACCCCAGCTATTCAGCACTAACTAACACCTAAAGAGGCCCTCTTAAAGTTAAAAGTCCTCTCCCCATCCCCCCAGTTTCTCAATTACCGCCGAGAATCAGTTACCAAAGCGTCGGTAACGCAAAAAAAAAAAAATTAGCGCCAGTGTTTTTGTAGACGGCTTCGCCTATGCGAAGTACACAGCTATCACTTGTCGCTACTGCGTTGCTTCGTGGAATCATGACACTCACTAGCGCGGCTTCGGCGGTAATTACTCCTGACCCCCGTCTTCGCAACGACTGCTCGTTCGCCCCGACAGACAGGAACGTCGAACGCTAACTGAAGGCGTAAAAGTGCGCGAAGTGACGTCACGACGCAGAAAGCCCGCGTGAAACGTGGCGGGCCAGTCGCAACGGCGGGCTCTCATCGGTCTTCCGTTTATATCGCTTCTTCATTTTCCCGTTCCCGGCCTCTTCGTAGGAAAGCCGCGTTTTCTGCCTGCTGCCTTCAACGCGGATATACACGTCTCCCTCCATCGGCCCTGTTTCCACTTCTAGGCAGTATTTCCTCTTACCTCTCAAGTTTCCTCGCGTCAATAAAATAACTCGGCAATATCCTCGGTGACACATTAAGTATTTCTGGGAAGACGGGCGGGTCGCGGCTACATCCTCGTAAAGGCTCGTCAGACGGCTCGGGCATTGTCCAACTGAACTGGCTCTTTTCTGCGCCGCTCTGTCCGGCAATAAAAGCGGACGCTTCTTCTGCACTCGCCATCGCCGCTGTGATTTCGTCTGAAGTTGCACTAGGTACCAATCGCCGTTCAGTCTGTACTGAAGGTCTTCACGGCGACAAAAAATAGATTGAGACGCGTGAAGAGCTTTGCGTTGCCAAAAGGAGAGTTTTTCTTTTTTTTTTTTTTGCTTTTACTGCGCTTGTAGAAGTAGTGGTGTCACTTCGCAGGGAACCGGGCGTCGTTGCTGCTGTCTCTGAAAAGAAAGTCCCGGTGGAAGTGAAAAGAGGGAGTGAACAGCGAGGGCGAGAGAGGGACAGAGAGAGAGATAAAGAGAGAGAGCAGAGAGAGACAGAGACGGAGGAGAAGAGAGAAGAGAGAGAGAGAGAGAGAGAGAGAGAGAGAGAGAGAGAGAGAGGGAGGGAGTGAGAGAGAAGGAGGTGACTTCAGTTCATCAATGCAAATCTGTCACACAACCGGTTTCGCACTGCTAGCGCAGACACCGTGACTCGGAAAAACCGCCCGTCATTTTTTAATGCGTAAGAACTTCTCTGTGGAGGCCGTGAGCAATTACAACTGTCCGTGTGTAGCGCTTAATGTGTCGCACTTTCCCGCACCTGAAAATGCTACGATAGAAGTCGCTAGGGCATTCACATTTTCAGGTAAGATCACCTGCGTAGGACCTGAATT